>OY856412.1:1038774743-1039974743 GCA_963693085.1 Alisma plantago-aquatica
TCACTTGATAATTCTGTGGAACACTACACACGTCCTGCAGCCTTACCTACTATCAATGCCATGGTGGAAGAAGTTGCATATGGGACTATTAACTCCATCTTCCACCTTGGTGGTCTCAGCTATGCCACAGGATTTTTAGTCAGTTGGGAGTACTTCCTTAGATCCATTGAACCTATGGCATCACGTGTTCCGTATATGACTGCAATTGGGAACCATGAAAGGCATGCACCACTATATTCACACATTTGATAATTAATTACATTATAATAAAGTTTCATTTAGAATTTTATTATCTTATGACAAATGCATCATCTTAATCTTCATAACAAATACTTACTTCTGCTTCCATCAGGGACTATCCATCCAACCAGACCATGTGCACTACCAAGCTTCAAACCACGACCTATAGTACCATTGATTCTGGAGGAGAATGTGGGGTCCCATATGGTCGATACTTTCAAATGCCTAATGAGTTTTTAGGAAATACGACTGATGAACAATATGACAAGCCGTGGTACTCCATTGAACAAGGGAATGTACACTTCACCATCATATCTACTGAACATGATTGGAATGATGGATCTGAGCAGGTAAGTGAAAAAGTACCATAAATAACTTATCATCATTCTATCCATAATTTTAGTTTATGTATGAGGGTATGATTAATTACTTTGAACTTCTTTTCGCATGTTTTATTTAAGTTAACTTGTACAACATTTGCATGTGGTGTAGTATACATGGTTCAAGAATGATGTGGAACTGCTTGATCGTTCCAAGACTCCTTGGCTCATTGTTATGGGGTGGGAATTGCCTTAATTCCTCTATAGTTTTCATTTTATTTACACTTTTTTCTAAAATAACATTGGAATGTTAGGCATAGACCTATGTATTCCTCAGTGAAGGAAGATGCTACTGCTGGAGCAGACCCTGAGTTTCGACTTATCTTTGAAGATCACTTACATGACAATCAGGCATCTCAAATAATAGTTATATGTGTGTTTGTGTCACAACTTGGAAACTATAATCAATCCATCTTTTTTGTTAAACAGGTTGACTTGGCTATCTTTGGTCACGTATACAATTATGAGAGATCATGTGCCGTTTACCAAGCAAATTGCTTGTCATTTCCAATTAGAGATGAAATTGGAGTAGATGTGTACAACAACACTAAAGCCCCAATCCACCTTGTACTTGGTACAGGAGGATTCTCCCTTGAAGATTTTTCTAATGATGTAAGTGGCAATTTTTTCTTTCCTTTTGTTTACTATGAAATATAATCATGTACTTTTGGTTTCCAGCCTGAACCTTGGAGTGTAGTGAGGATGGCTAGGTATGGTTATCTAAAAGTAAATGCCACCGGGACATATCTTGAAGTCCAAGTAAGAAAACATTATTTCCCCAATTAATTTTCTATGTATATTTGAATTTAGTTTTTAGTAACTCATGTCTCTTATGCCAAATTTCAGTTTATTGACTCCATGACGATGGAAGCCCTAGATTACTTTGTAATCACCAAAAACTGACTATGGTGGAGCACTAACTTTTTATTTGAGCAAATAGAAGTTGTGGACCATGTTATTTGAAATATTGATAGTTATATTTCAAAACTAGAAGGCTTCATTATGTCAGTGATAGATTATTCTTATTTCCTACTTTGACTGATGATGATCATTCTAATGGAACTTTTAGTTCACTAAGTCACAGATAAAAAAGTCATTCTTTCCTACTTAACCTCGTGATAGTTATGTTGTTGGAACATTTTTTGTTAGAACAAACTATGAGAAAGAATATATAGACACTTTTCTTGAGATCACTGTGATATTCAAAGTGTTTATTGATTTATACACAATAAAATACATTATATATAATAATATTTTCAAAACAAGGTTAATGGTTGGACCATGATTAAACTTGTTTGTATTTTGAATTTTGCTTATGTTACGTATCTACAATATTTATTTTTAAATATGACCATACATATATAGAATTATAGAAAAGGGCCAGAACCAATTTAAAAAAGTCTTTGTATTGACAATATAACATGAATATATATATATATATATATATATATATATATATATATATATATATATATATATATACAAACACACACATATATATACACTAGTAAGCGTACACGTGCACATGCACGTGTCACATTATACATGTTAAATTTATGTTATAAAATTATACAAATATTATGAGTTGAATATACAACTTAATTATGAATTTGACATTATATTAAATTAGATAATTCATTCAACAAATACAATTTTTTAGGAAAGAGATGGCCAAAACAAGGTTATTCCATGTCATAAACTTTAGTAATCCAAATGTTAAGATATTAAATTAGTTAGCCATGAAAATATAAATTACACATATAAAAATATTGTATATAAAAGTAGTAATGATCATTTAAGATACTAAATGTAATATGAGGACCATTTTTCCCCATCTAATAAGAAACCCTCTCTTTTCTTTCTAGGTATTTTTTCTTGGCATCCATACCGAGCATAGCCTACAAGGAATGGATCCAATAAAAATTGTCAAATGAATTAATATATTGTGTGTTTTTTGTAGTTGATCATAAAAATAGAAATATACAACACCACAAATACATGGTCATCAAGTTAAAATATTTTGGACAAATTATGATATAGTTTGTATTTATTCTAAAAAGATTAGACAATTGAAAGTGAAATGTAAAGTTAAGAAAAATAGAAAATGTATGTCAAACACAATATGATTTCCATGAGACTATATATTATGGTCAAGGATCATAAACATGCAGTAACTAATTGTTGGCAATTGTGGTCACTTCTAACTTTGTACATGAATATATGTACATTGCATTGATGTGGATTTTTATTCTCCAAATTTTCCGTCAATGAAATTCTCCCAACAGTTATGTCACTGAGATTCCCTTCCCTTTTATATACCAGTGATGTCTGGCAATGATAGTTTTAGGCTTTCATCCTTGTGCTAACATGATTAGGGCTGGAAGTTCTTTTGCAATCAACCTTCATCTTTCCAAAGTTGTTCCCCTAAATGTCAACCAAAATAAAAAATCATCTGGAAGATGAGAGAAATATTTGAATTCTCATTTAGAATAAACTGACAACATATTGTTAAAACATATATAAAGACATTGAAATTTACCTGGAAAAAGATCAATGGGAGAAGCTAAAATGTGTAGCAAGAGAAACCTTGAAAAGGTAGAAATATTTTATTGTTTTTCACAATATGCTTTCCATGAGATAATATATTATGGTCAAGGATCATAAACATGCAGTAACTAATTATTGGCAATTGTGGTCACTTCTAATCTTCTGCATGAATACAAGTACATTGCATTGATGTGGATTTTTATTCCCCAAATTTTCCCTCAATGGATTTCTCCCAATAGTCAAGTCACTGAGATGCACTTCCCTTTTATATAGCAGTGATGTCTAGCAATGATAGTTTAGGCTTCTGGCCTTATGCTAGCATGATAGTTTAGGCTTCCGGCCTTCTACTAGCATGATTAAGGGCTGGAAGCTCTTTTGCAATCAACCTCCATCTTTCTAAAGTTGTTCCCCTAAATGTCACCAACATCAAAAATCACTTAGAAGAAGATAGAAGTATTTGAATTTTCATTTGGAATAAATTGACAACATATTGTTAAAACATATACAAAGACATTGAAATTTACCTGTAAAAAGACCAACGGAAGAAGCTAAAATGTGTAGCAAGAGAAACCTTGAAAAGGCATAAATGTTTTTTTCGTTACTCATCAGCCTATTATAACCATTTTGAAACATTATTTTAAGAGTTCTTCTTCTATCTTTCTTTTATTTGTGTACATAAACTGTCTAGAGCTAGTGTAAGACTAAATTAGGTAACACAACACCAATAAATTGAGACTGATCAAAACACACATACTTACTACTAACTTTTCTATTGATTCGAGACGTTACCTTGGAGGGACCTTTTTCTTGGAACATCATAGAACTTTCATTTCTTATACTTTCAAGAGGGTCGATCCACTGTCAGTAAAAAGTATGCATTT
Organism: Alisma plantago-aquatica; assembly: GCA_963693085.1. NCBI lineage: Eukaryota > Viridiplantae > Streptophyta > Magnoliopsida > Alismatales > Alismataceae > Alisma > Alisma plantago-aquatica. The sequence continues at coordinate 1,038,778,792 of OY856412.1, forward strand.
TATGTGAGAAACATAAATCTTGTAACAAAAGTTAAATATGTATGTGTTCTTATAGAGAGAGGTACCTAACAAAGAGATAAAATAATCTAACTAACACAAAATATATTGCTATGTCTAGTTGTTCGATTCAAACTCATTGTATTTAAGTCACTAACAATAAAATTAAAAATATATTATATTAAATAAAAAAGATGGCCATAGTTATGCATTTGCTACCCAGCTAAATAAAAACATATTAGATATGATACATCAATATGTTAATTTAATTTCCTCATAATAGTGAAATTGTGAGTGACAACAAGCTTTAGTATCAAAGAGTATTATGCTAGGGTTAAAAATTTAAAAGTTAGCAAGCTAACCTATTATTCTAAAGAAGAAGCAATAGCAACTCTCACGTATGCCTTTGAAACTGAAAATACAGTGTACATTTATAAGATGATAGTTGAATAAGAAAAATAGTTTAACCATCATTAAATTAATCTACAATCATATTCTATGACTACAGTTACTTCCGGAGAGAGTCATGATGCAATATGAAGACCTGTTCATCAGTGACCCCTTGAACCATGTAGATGGTTATCCTTTGTTCTCTCTATATTGGGTTTCTCCGAGTCACAAACAACAATGGAAATCTCTACTTTGTTATCATCCCTTTCATTGCCTTGATATCCTTGGACAACATAGTGCAAAATGATACATGCATTTTCGACTCATATGTAATAGTAGTTCATCACTCTTGCTCCAACAATGCCAATCGAGCATCTAGTAAGACACAATAACACATTTAATAACTAAATATAAAATATAGACAAAAAGTGAGTTGTATAAAAACAATTGATGATATTTTATCTAGAAGATTTGCAGTAAAAGGTTTCATACTCATAAATTCATAATAACCAATCGAGATATAGAGCATGATCTCATTCCGTACCACTTAAGGGACAAACTTAATCTAACAGTGCATATTATATATCATTCAGAATTTACAATCCCGGCAATGCAAAGAGCCTACCATGACAATACAAACACAAATAAACTTACATTGAATATAATAAGCCATCCAAAAGAAAAGTGGTGTAGAACAAGTTTAATTAACTATCATTTATGTTTTGATCAAGCGAAGCAGTATAGCAAATGACCATATGGTGACTTCAACAACTAACAATGCTAATAATAGGTAAACAAACACATGTATTGCAAAGTAATGTAGAAGACCATTAACTAAAAAGACACATACATGCTAAATGTAGTAATCCTTGTTTGTCTTCCTCCTATTCTTCAGTTGAATTCATTCTTAGTAGACCAAAATATAGATGAGTGACAATTTGGAACATGAACTCCACCTCTTTTGACAGTAATCTGGAAGTAGTCGGTCAGTTCTTAGTACCAATGATTTGGTTACCAGTATTCTATGATACAGAGAAAAGAGATTAGTCGGGAGAAAATACATATACCTTTCTCAACTACGAACAAATTGTACAAGTTCACATGAAACCAACGATAAAAATGACAGTGAAAAATAGTTCCAAGGTAGAAAAATTGGGATGATGTAGCGGTTTGGTTATGAGATGATAGAAGAATAACGACAGAGGCAACATGTAAAAATGAGTTGTCAATCCTTAAATGGACAAACTAAACTCCAGGTCATTGTATGAAATTGTTGAATAGAACTGAAAGGGAGAATTTGACAATGTGATCAAAGAAAATACTTATACACGACATCAATCTAGCTCCTTGATGAACTGTGCAAGCTTTGAATTAACATTGTAGAGGAAACTGCAAAAAGAAAATACAGAAACCAAAATGATGAAGATTGTGTCGGAATTTATAGATTATATTAAACGAACCATCCTTGTACATAGGCTAAGATTGTGCTCGTGAGGATAGGGGATTCTCCTGTAGCAGACATACAAAGTTCTCCTTGACTGAAACTTTACCTTTTGATCTCAGTGTTGTAAAATGAATCACACCTTCGTTGCTGCCGTCATGCCAACCACATTCCAAATGGAATGAGCAGAAAGTATAAGGCAGGTAGTAGTCTAGTAGGCAGTATTTAGTTATGGAAGAGTTCGAAAAAGTGGGGGGGTGAGATCGGAGCCACGGAGATAGTGGTTGGTTGGTTAGGATGGCTTTTGTTTAATAAATAATGAAAAACAATAGAGGTTGTACATGGTAAGGATACACTTTTTTAGCAAATTTGATGAGGGGAGTATAATTAAACGTAATGGAGTTATAATGAGAGAGTGGGGAATAATGAGTTCTAGTGGAATGAGTATGGGAGTTACAGTGCAAATGTTTCAATTTTCCTTTGACTTAATTGTTTGTTTTGCGCTTCACGTTGGCATAATGGGAGATAAAGGGGACAAGGGGTTGGGGAGGGTTTAGTGGGAGCAATTAAAGGTAGAGGTAGTTGTTAACTTGAGATATTGTAGGAGGAGAGAGGGAGGGAGGAACAGATAAATCGGGATTGAGTTGAAGAGGTTGTTGGGATGGAATGTGTGAGAGAGATGTGCGCTTATAGTAGAGTGAATCAAGGGGTCTTTTTAAGATATACATAAAGTTGAATGACATCAGTTACGTTTATAAAGAGTAGAGGAGAGGACGAAGAGTGGTCGTAGGGGATCCGTTATCTTTTTAACAGTAGAGAAAAATGTCAAAAAAATATTTAAATATAAAAAAGAGAATTAAGGAAAGAATAATAATTTAAAATATTGTATCGTGATAGGTTGAGGAAGTTAAAATGACAAGTTATTTGTCAAGAACTTTATTCTCTTTATAATAATATAAATTTTAATTATGAGAAGAATAATTGAAAATATGATGGAAAAGGAGTAGAAAGGAAGTTATCTTGATTGTCACAATTACTTTATTAATACAACGTGTATTAATGGGAGGTTCAGTTGAAATTGGTGAGAAAAATTATTTAGAAAAGTAAGTGGTGCATTTTTTTAGGGAGGGCAAGGTGTCCGTTTGTTGCATTCAATTAGTCAAGAGAATGTGTGTTAATTGGAAGTTTAGTTATAAAGGAGAGAGAATAGATGTAAAATCAGAACAAAAATAGAAAAAGTACATGAGGAGACAGACTTAGGAGAAATGGGGAGTCATGGTAAAAGTTGACGATATGTTTCAATGGGTGCAAAGAGTGGGCGGAATGGGTGAGTGGTGGGGAGGAGAAAATTGTGGAACTGTTTTTAATAGGATGAAGGGAGTGAGATATGGAAGATGGCGTTACGGAGAAAGTGGTGGGATCGTGAAGGGTGGAGAGATCGGTTGTTTTGTGTTGGAGAGAGAACGAAAGAGAGTTGGGAGTTACACGCAGAGAGTGGGGCAAAGGAAAGGTGAGAATTGACTTTTTGTTAGAAGAGAAATATGAATAAAATTCCAAAAAAAGGAGAAAAAAGATAGAGTGAAGGAGAGTGCACGGTTTTAAAATAGAAGAATTTGATTGGCCAATGGCATTATTTTGTAATTTTTTTGTAAAACTCCCTCTTTTTATAGTAGTATAGATATAGATATATACACACACACTTATATACATATATTTACATATATATGCACACACACATATATATAAATACACACACACACACACACACATATAGATATATATATAAATACACACACACACACACACACATATATATATATATATATATATATATATATATATATATATATATAGAGAGAGAGAGAGAGAGAGAGAGAGAGAGAGAGACACACACACAAGACAATCCCGGTATGAGCATGCGAGAATCAATTACTTCGAAACCGGGTCATCAATCTTCCACCCTTTATGGCAATTTTCAATTTGTCATTAACGCGACTTGGACAATCGTCCAAGTTTAGCCTAGTGATTTGCTCCCATAGTCAATTAATTTGGCATGCTGCATACGATGTCCCGTTCCCTTAGTTTCAGCCAACTCATTTCTTACCCAATTTAAATTTAATATAAGAAGTCAAGTCGGCTTATTTTCCTTTATTTCCTTGTCACCGTCATTACCTACCTATGTCTCTTTACTGTTTGTTAATTTTAGCAAAAAAATGATATATACTCACATGCCTATAATTTTTTTCTTTCCGAAGTTGGTTTACACATTTTCTCTCTTATTTTAGAGGATTATGGGAGAACAATGAGACCTAAATAATCCTAGTTCAACAACATCCCTTAAAATTAATGTTGTGTTGTATGGAAACATAGACTTTTGGTTCTATATTTTCCTCTTACAAGTTGATGGTAGACTATATAGATGGATTTTTTTTTAACCAAACTCAATCATTCATATTTGATAAGTTAAATTGTAACATTGCAATTTAATTTGATTTGGTCTTTCCCCAAATCAATACGATTTGATATGATCTATTGTCACACTAAAAGGTAGGTCACTTATTTTAAATGATATGGTTAGTTAAGTATGATATCCTAAGATCATGCAAAAACATTGGTTGAATATCTTTCAAATATAAATGGATGATATGTGATTGTATATAGAAAATGAAACCAAGAGAAGACACATCCACAATCACAATGTAAATCCAAAAGGCAATGCATGTAAAAATTGTGTAGTTTTCACATAAAAATAATTTACCTCAATAATAAAAAATAACTTACCAAGTTCCACCAGGGAATGTAGCTAAAAATGTGATAGAGTTGTGTTGATTAGTGACTTTTAAACAACATCAATGTATATGTTAATGTGTTGGTGACGATATAATATTGATGATGTAGCATTATATTTATAATAGAATATTTATGTAACTACAAGTTTAAATTAGTAATATATTTGGATATCTCTTTGTCTTGCTATGAGTAATAAAATTGGTCCATCGTACATAGATATGACTAATAGGATAGAATCTTAAGAGGTTTGAGACTAGATTGGACCATCATACTTGGTCAAGTACTTGTTGTTGGTGATATGAAGGATTGTTTTTCTAATCATTATCACAGTAAATATCCAAATGTGATATTATGGTCCATACATAACATAAATGTAGATAATAGTAATATAAGAAGTAAAACATAATAAAAAATTGTTAGTATTAGTTAAGTTGTATTAACATCAACAATAGAGTAATTGTTAGGCCCCCCACTTTTTCTACTTAATAATCTTAGGGTTGAAGAGAACCTATTCTAAATTTATAACTTCTCTAATCATCTTTCATAATTTTATGATAATGTTCCTGAACATAGTTTGATGCTCCATTTGACCATGTCAAAAATATGTTCTCAGTATTGATTAAAATTAAGCATAAATCTTATAAAAGTGATATGGTGAAATTGGGCCCATACATGTTTGAAAAATCCATACTTTCAAGTATATACATCGGCGAATGAGTGGAAATGATTGATAAGTGCATCTTATTGGTCAGAAAGGGGGATGGTAGGAAGCTTTGACTAGATGTGGGATGCATTGACTAGACATCATGAGCAGAGTAAGGCCAAACTAGTCAGGTCACATTAAGCAAAGATAGGTGCTTTTGTACTGCCATAACAACTAATGTGGGGCAATCGATGGAACAACACTTCCATTGGAGGTTGATGCAATTATAGTTGATATCAACAAATTTCAATCATAGAGAAATGTTGAATCATAATTAACATAAAGAAATGTATATAGCTTGATAATATCATTACTTAACTAGCCAAAGTCCTATATTCGAGATGTGGATATTGAGGAGAAAACTGTAGAAAAGAACGTGAAGTATAGACAGGGAATGTAATTTCATAGCTAGATTAATTGATATATATTTGTTTGTAGATGTTTCTTCTTCCTTTCTCTCCCAATTTCATGGATGAAATAAATAACATGACATATTTGAGGGTTGCTCTTCTCGTTACATCTCTTGTCTTATCTACTAAGCATCATCCATGAACATGAGATGGATGAGACTGCTAACCAAAAGAGATGATTTGTTGTCCCATATTTGAGGATAGGAAGCTTTGATTAGAGCATCAAAGAAAGAACTAATATAAAAGTTAGCGGAAACTCAACATCTACACATGATGTTTCTAAAATCAAACAAAATATGAATAATGTTAATATGCCATGTTTACATAGGATCATACATGTAACATATTGAAATTTGGTTACTAAATCTATTTTGAGCTATGATTTGCAATTCCCTTAGAAATTAAGACCCTTTTGCAAATTATTCTCTCAATCTTAATCTCATTGATGGTTGTGGTCAATTAATTAGTCTCTCATTCTAAATATCATTGATGGTTGTGGTCAATTAATTAGTCTCCTTTTGAGTTTCTTGTGGTTATACGAGCTCATCCTCCTTTCTTTAGAGATAACTAAAAATGGGTTCTTCGATTCAAACTTCTTACCATATTTTGCTTCATTGTGAACATTTTGAGATCACTTTAATACAAGTTGACATTTCGAGCCTAAATATGTTGGCCCCACCTTGTACCATTAGGAATTCTCAATTATCTAATTAATGTCTTTGAAATATATATAAATAATAAATTTGTATATCAAATTCTACTACAACTAGACCTTGTTGCTTCAACCTTGGTCAAAAAATGATGAGGATGCCTAATACTTTCTAGTTGCTCCTAACCCCAATAAATAATCAAAACCCTAGTAGAGACTAGCCTATATCAAAACCATATAACTGTCAGCACCTTCTACATAGCTCAGACTTGGAACAAACATGACCTGCAACACCAGCGAAAGGCACAGATCTTTCTCAACAACTCTACCGATCTTTAAAAGTGACCTGCAACATAGATTGGTCCATGACCCTACAAACTGCAAACACAGATCTACTTCTTTGCACCTTGATTCAACCACCTCATCATCATTCATCCACCACCCAAGCAATTATGAGAAGTTGCTACCCTCTCATCGACTCCACCATCTCTTTATTTCAATTTTTAAAATCAACCTTGTTCTAACCATGAGAGACCAACTCATACACCAACCCTCCTCTTTACCACACATCAAATCCTAGAACCTTCACCAACTTTCCTTATTCACCACACTGCCACCTAGGCTTAGCATCCAACACAGGGATGAATCAAGATTGTAGGCTTGATTTCTGGATAAATATCATATTGTGGTGCCTCATCGCACCTTTCCTCTTCCTCAATCCATCATCACTTGTTCCAAGATCTACATGTCATCACCATTTTCAACAACATTGAGGATCCACAAAAATCTGAAACCCTAATCCACCATCCCCGTCACCCTCAACTCCTCCAACATTGCAATCGACCACCAGTGCAAACAATGGCTTCATCTTCCAAAAATATGATCATTCAGACTGATCAACAAGATGGAATCTCACAGACCTAAAGACACATCTGGATCTCACCACCAACTGTGAAGCTAATGTTATAAGCTACACCTCACTTCTGCCTCATCAACCCTATTGTTGAGCTACAGTTAACATTATAGCTTGAGGCCTTCATACGGTAGTGCAGAGCAACTGACCACCCTTATATTACACAAAGGTAAGAATTCATCAGTTAAATAGGTTAGTATATAATGTTCAATACTTGTAGATATTCGTTCATATCATGTAGTAGCTAGCAAAATACATAGTGCTAAGATGAACCTAATGCCATTTGTAAGTTTGTTGTTCCATTCCTATTTATAGTTTATTAATATTCATTAATAGGACAATGGACTATGTGAAAATGCCAAAAGAAGGTTATGGGTGATCATTTTAACAATTTAGACTACTTACAATATGCATAAGAAATATGGAAATAAATGGATTTATATACTAATTAATATTTAATCGAACAAGTATTAGGTGGTAATGTAAGTGTTAGGAATATAATGCATATTCATCATAATAAACCATACCAATTGATGGATCTACCTAATACCTTCCATAAATGTTGGTGTATGAATATGTTAGAGATTAGTAAATTCAGTGATATCATATATACTAATTTCATTTGTGTATAAATTTACAAACCCTATAAATATGTGTATTTTTAGGTGTTTTATTTTAAAGGCATGACATGCACTATTTTGTTTTATATAAGCATATGAAATATTCAATCCAAGTAGGAATTGCCAGTTTAAAAGAGTTTTAGAATGAAAAAAATGTAGAGGAACAATATTTAGGAGTACTATTGACTTGGCTTGATATAATAACACCAAATCATACAATATTGTGTGCATTATAAATAGTTACTAAGTTTTCATACATATGTGATGTGAATATGTCAATATATGAGTATTTATCTCCATATCTAATCAAGTAAGTCAGATATAAAATCATATATTGCGGATATGTTGATAACATTACACTAGTGTCAAATACATGACTGTATAACATTAAGGTGATATACATGATTATAAGACTTTGCTTATATGCATATAACTTAGTTAATAACATAGAGAAAACTAGAAGATGAAATAATTGAATCCAACTCCTAAAATGAAAACCCTAGCCCGCTATAATACTAATAAAATGGAATTTGAATAACACCTAATTCTAAGCCAAATCATGGCATATACTTCTTTAAAATTGTATACCTCTTGTTCCTTGGAGTGAATACTTGGAATTCGCAATTTAGCATACTTTGACACAAAGGTACAAAATTTCTATTTTATATTAGGAATGATTATTCTCTCTTGAAGTCATACATAGTAGACAGGTTAGTTGGTCTAAATTTGTTTTTTAGAATCTTCAACTTTCCTCCTTAAAAGGCCACCAACAAATTCTTGTAAATAGTAGCACAACATTTAAAAATAAAAAATGGGTAGGATAGTGCCCCTGGTTTCGTGGAATACCACTTCCACGCCTCTTGATAGAGTTAAAGGACATAGGGTCCCTCAGTATACTGGGAATCACAATTGGTATCTTGTCATTCTTTGTAGGAGAGAACACGTGGATTCCCCAACAACTAGATATTAACATGTGCTATCTATATAAAATTTGAATTCTTAGACTCAAAATTAGATATTGAATCCTAATAAATTTGGAAAGTCACTACTACCATTTTATATTTTCCGACACTATTTAATTCTTTACATTTTTCATGAAAATCCTTTGTACATATGTACTTATTTTTTTTTACTTTCCAAATTTTGATCTTGTACCCCTTTTATTTGCCTAGCCTATGTTTCCCTTCTTGGGGTCCATATATGGTTTTCTTCCCTCTAGGAACTCAAGTACAAGTGATCAAAGTGAGACCTAAAAAAGACGTACAAGAACCATCCCTTTTTGAACCTTACCTACGAACCAATGCCTATTCTTAATTTTGTATGATGTAAAGCATGATTGTAAAAATATTTCATTTTATTTTATGATAAAAAATTGAAGTATCTGATAGTAATGATTAGGTCTTTTTAACATGGTATTAGATCTATAAACAATAAACACTCATGCATGTCTCGTGGAAATTAATTTATTTAGGAACTCAAATAGGATAGTTAGAACTTGGATAAATAGTTAGAAAAACCTAAAATCATTGGCTCAATTATTGGAATATACCAAAAATATAAGAAGTAAACACTAAAAGCCTAGGATGTGAGGTATGCACCTTAATTTAGGAAAATTCATGAAATGTACCTAGCTCATCTAATAGATTTTGGATTGACCTAGGATTAGACTTATATGGATATATTACGAAGGGAGACATTTTTAAGACACATGCAGAGGTAGAATATGAAACTTGGAACATCTAAGATCTAATCACAAGTATACAAATAGGATTAGTACCACTTACTTTCTCTTTAGTAAGGTACAACCACAAGAAATTGTAGGAAAACAATATCGTAAACCCTAAAATGGTATTTTTCATGTATGTATAATTACATTTGATAACTACCACTTGGAACATTGAAAATATTTTAGAGTGACGTAGAATGAATGTTTTACTTCAATTTATTAATTAAGTGAGGATAATTCATCACCATGTAAGTGGATCAGTGTCTAAGGAAGGATGTGTATGAAGGTTCTGACATAATTAATCCCAATCCACTTAGTTGTTGGTGAGGTTTCCTCACTTTACATACTGACCTAGCCAAGGAAATGTTGAATACATGGGAAAAGCCCTAATGTTTGAGTAAAATATTCAACTCGGTCAAAAAAGGGACTTTATACTGTAACGACCGCCATCAAACTGACATCTAAATCATTACTAACTATATGGAATAATCATAAATAGAAGATTAGCAAAAATCATTAAAATTTAAAACTATTTTGCAAATAGATCCTCTTCTAGAAAACTCTTACTGAAAGATCCAAAACTCATACATATCATTATTTACATTATGCAACATTGTTGCATTTCATCTCGAGGACAATCATATAACAGTTGCTCTATCAAAACACATACGGGAGCAACATAAAACCTTGAGGCTTACAAGCCAAAATCTCAGATCATTCAAGAATCCATTACGAACTGACTCCAAGGACCTGAGAGTACAGATATGACACATAGAACTTCTATCTACAAGATACAACAGACAGAACACTCAACCTGAGTTGCTACTACTGCCCCAGTTATTGTTCCTCCTCTACAGAAAGGTATCTACCGCCTCATGCACGTCTACCTAAAAATTGTGGATCCCACGGGGTGAGACAATTGTCCCAGTGAGAGATATAACTCTCCTCCGACCATATTATTATCACAGATAAGCATTATAAAACTGGGCAAAGTTTCTTTTATATTAACTAGCAGGATTATTCAATGTATGAATAGGATAAAGTAATCTCTTTATTTAAGAAAATGATGCATCAACCCATGGTAGGGTAATAAACCATCGATCTACTTTACAAGGAATGTAAAGAAACATAAATAACATCTATCAACTAAGATGTATAACTGAATTACACATCAAACAATGTTTTCCATATACGATCCTTAAGCAAATGTACTACACGACTGATCATATTTTATAATCACACGTATGCCCTATGGAGATGAGGTACACCCCGTTCATCTCCAACCAACCACAAACTTTTCACAAGTCGGTACCATACAAGGTCAATGGAAGAGCCTGCTGCCAAGACCTCACTTGTCTCGATCAATATGAGACTACTGGCAGTGACATCTCGTGTCAATCTACAAATAGAGCGTTCCAAGGTACAAGACATCTTTGCTCAGAGATCTAGCATCAACATGCACTCTCTAAAGGGAACCTCTACTACCAACTGTCCCCATTTATGAAATTACTGAGTCATGGCACACAACCATACTCTAAGCCACGAGCCAGTTCATTGTGATCAAATGAATCTACGACTGTAGTTGCACTCGAGGCAGGATATGACATATAGCCAAATCCCCATTTATTTCAAGTTTGTAAGGGGATCGGCTCACACATGGCCATCCATACTTACGCCCCCAAATATTCAAAAATATGTACTCCAGGTTATGCCACGGGAAACCCGTTTCTCCATTCAACAAATCTTGACACTGATGGATCTATGGTCAGGGCAACGTTTTATGGTTCTAATGATATATTAATTGCATTACAATATTCTTTTAACATCAAACAAGTTATAAGCATCAATCATAAACAAATGCTACAAGGAAAGTTGTAATACATCTATTGAGTACTTTTGAAATCTTTAGAACACATTTAAATGCATAACACTTGGGATTTCAGTCCCTTGTCACATTACTGGGAATTCTCATCCCTTCACATCATCATCATCATGATTACTAGATCTAGGTATTCAAACCCTTAGATCACCACATAGCATTGTTACCTCTGTAATAGGTAACTATTACCTCTAGGTCCTTAGACTAAGGTATTCATCATACTTGTTTCACAAGTATTTTGCATGGCTCACAAAGCCTATTTAAACATCTTGTCACCTCTCACTAGGCAACAATTATTCACATGGCTCACAAGGCCCATTTAAACATCTTTTCATCTCTCACTAGGTAACAATTATTCACATGGCTCACAAGGCCCATTAAACATCTTGTACCCTCTCACAAGGCAACAATTATCTTTTAGGTCATTAGACCACATAAGCATTATACTTGTTATACAAGTATCTAACATGTTTCTAAATACTTATTAATTAAGAGCAATACAACCTTCCCATTATTAGGGTTACGGTTTCCGCTTATAGCTGAATAGGATTTCAAGTTCATATTATCAATCCAAACCCTAATTCATTGATCCACACATCTAGGAGCATACATTGATATCATAAGTATTCAATCATACTTATTTATATATTCTCATAATTTATCATTAAATGATTATTAACACAAAGTATGAGTTTCTCTCTCCGATAAAAAAAAGAGTTTCTCTCTCATCCTCACTAGGATGTTGATTACATCATACTTTATTAACTTGGCTTAACCATTTCTCAAAGTATATTAGCCTACACTTATCAAAGTGCATTAAACTCATTACATCTTAATGTAACAATTGACATGACACACTTCATGTGTTACTCATACAAAAATATCAAGGTATATCATCCTGGTGGTGCTGGATGTGATATTTATCATGCCTTGGTATATCACTTCCCTCATCACTTTTAACTTCCTTAAGTTCATCAACTTATCTTATATTAGGGTATTTCCCATCCTAATACTTTATGCACTAACTCATCACATTTATCATGTATTTGAATTATCCAACTATCATCAAGTGATATGGACTCATCTCGAGTTAAGGCATTGTTGATATAGGGTTGACCATTATCAACCATTTTAGGTGTTTCACCTATCAAAGTATTAACTACACCCTTACTTGGTGTTACACTCATCACTCCTAAGAGTGTTTTACCCTCACCTTTACATGGTGTATCAGGTTGAATCATATATGTCAAATTGAACACATGTATTGGGTTAGGTGTATATTGGGCTAGACATCATCATATCTCTCATACCCTTACACATCAAGGTATCAACCTTACCAATCATATGGTGTATCACTTTCACCATACATGAGTGTAATGTCCTCACCTCTCTTGAAGATATTGTCCACACCATACTTTAGTGTATTGTCCATCACATGTTCTAGGGTATTAGCCACCTTAACACTTTTGTCATGTAGTGTATTGGGTTACCCACCATATTGTTTAAGAGATGTGTGCTCAACACGATATCGTCCCAGAGGTGTATGCTTAACCAAATAACAGTTTAGAGGTGTATGCTTGCTACCCATATCACTTTAGAGGTGTATGTGTGCTTACCATATCGGGCAAGAGGTGTATGCTTGCTTACCATATCACTTTACAGGTGTACGCGTGCTTACCATATTGGGAAAGAGGTTTATGATTTCTTACCATATCAATTTAGAGGTTTATGTGTGCTTAACATATCACTTTAGAGGTGTATGTGTGATTTACACCATATCAGGCAAAGAGGTGTGTGTGCGCTTCACACCATATCTGACAAAGAGGTGTGTGTGTGCTTCACACCATATCGGGCAAAGAGGTGTGTATGTGCTTCACACCATATTGGGAAAAGAGGTGTATTCTTGCTTACCATATCACTTTAGAGTTGTATGTGTTCTTACCATATCACTTTAGAGGTGTATGTGTTCTTACCATATCACTTTAGAGGTGTATGTGTGCTTTACACCATATCGGTTAAGAGGTGTGTGTGTGCTTCACACCATATCAGGTAAAGAGGTGTATGCTTGACCTCATATCGTGAAAAAGGTGTATACAACGTCACCATATCGTCCAAGAAAGTATAAACTCATATCCATATCGTTTTAGTGGTGTAGGTGCATCACCATATCGGGTTAGAGGTGCTTGCTTATGTGCTTGAACCTGATATCACTTTATAAGGTGATACTGTCATCTTCAAGCTATATACCTTTATTATACTTGTTCTAGTACAAGGATGAAATGTATAAGAAACTACTAGAACTCATATATATATCATGTATTCAAGAAAATTTTGGAATTGAAAGTAGATCATCAATATAGCAACTAAGATGGTGAATAATAACATGTTTGGGTTCAAGTTATATAACCCGCCTCAAGAACAACTTCAAAGCTCCAAGCTACAAAGATTCACGTTCCTAAGGTTGAATATGACTTATCATGGTCCAATTCTTGTTCAAAACTCCTTCATTTACAAGGAATCACCATAGTTAAGAACTTGGTGAAGAAGAAAAGAATCGAACATCATAATCCTACATCCATGCTCCAAACCAAGGTTGAAGATGATCATGGCCTCACCGTAGGGTTAAGACTTGAGCTCCTTCTTGTTCTTTAGCACCTTGCATGATACCTCACTACTCATGCATGCTATGCCCTCACTTGTGGCCGATATCCCCTTTAGTTGTGGCCAATATCACTTCATTTGGCTGATATCAACTTGTTATGGCTGATATCAACATGCTATGGCCAATATCACTTCCTATGGACGATACCCAAGGCCTATGAACGATACCACTTCACATATGCATGAAACCAAGATGATACACACTATATCTAAGAGCATGGAGGTGTAAGGATTTGAAAATTTCACTAAGGCGTGAAAGGAAGGGTATATATACTTGAGGTTCGTGGGAGAGAGTGTAAGAGGTGTCATCACCTTACTTCTAGTAGGTGCCACATGGCCATGCATCAATTGAAACATGTACTTGCATGCATACATCTGTATATTTCCATTAAAAATAAAAAATTGAGGATAATGTAAGGGATAATGGTCGGCCCCCTTTGGTTATCTTCTAGCACAATCCACTTCCACTCACATTTTTATTATATTCACAATTCAATGCAACCTTTACCAAGGAAAGTTGCAAGCGGATATCCATTGCCTTACTGAGGTTCTTAGCTCGTTTTTGCAAATGCAAAAAGGTTAACAACATGATATTGGGGTCTCCTCATTGGCCCTTGGCGGATAGGGACTCCCATTTAACACTACAACCCGATACACTCAATACAAGCTCAAATTAGGGTTTCCATTCAACCCTTTTCTTGGTCTTTTCATCACCAAGAATACTACCACTCATAAATGATTCAAACATGGTGTGTCATTCATTATATCTCCTCTAAATGATACATAGAGGAAGTAGGAACACTATAGAGGTGGTAATTTGCATATCAACCCTACATTTTCGGTAAATTACAATTTGTACCAAAATTGGTGCACAAGGTACTATCATTATTCAAACAAGTTCAAACTTGGTATTTAGGCTTTCCACAAGCCACCACTTAGCATCATTCTCTCTCTTATGATGATAAAACACTTAAGGTACGTTCAAAATGTGACATTTTGCAATATAACCCCTCATCTTGGGTAAATTGCACTTTGGTTCAAAACAAAGGAACATTGCTCAAACATTATTCCAACAGGACCAAACTTGAAACATAAGTGTGTCACATGGTAACCAAACACCTTAGAGGATTATATTAAAGTTATAAGAAACTTACTTTGCCAAAAAATAGGGTTATCTCATAACCCAGGTCAGGGTTATTACATATACAATCATCACTAATAGTTGAAATAATAATATGTTAACATATATAGAGAAAATTTATATTGAAAAAAGGGGTTATATTGATTTTCAAAACAAGTGCAATTTCATATGTAGAGTTAATATCTAGTAAGGGAAGTTTCCCCCACAATAAATTCAATAAGTAAAAACTGTAGAGATAATCAATTGATATCTAAGAGATAAACTGTACTTCCAATTATATTTGTGTTATTACAAATCTTGAAAAGCTTCATAGTTGCAAAATCCTACCACTTGGACTAAATCCCACATTATATAACACGAATAAAAATTGAGTGCCGTTGAAAAGAAATTTTGAAGGAAAAATGAAATATTTTTCAATTCATAACTTTGCATCCATATCAACTTTGAACAAAACTAAAATTTAAAATCGCATCAAAACGATAATTTGATAATTAAATGGTAAATTGTGATAAATATTAGACATGTAGATTTCTAAAACTCATAATTTATGGAGTTTTAAAACTTCAGATAAATTATCTTGAACTCAACATTATATTTATGCAAAACTCTATCCATTGAAAATGGGGAAATAATTACGAACATATCTAAATTTTTGATACAATAAAATGTCACATAAATATTTGTGACAAAAATATGAGTGAAATTTCATAAAGTTATAAGCTTGTGTATGACAACTATAGCTTATCTAATAATTTATGGTGTAACACAAAATATATATATCATAATTGAGTTTCTTAACCTCTAGAGGAGTTATGTGGACCATGCATCACTATGAGCTTGAGTGACTCTTTATTGTATCTTAGGAATCTAAATTCCCAAAATGTGTCAAGCAGTTGAAATGATGGACTAATAGTATTTAGAACATAGACACGATGATCATGACTTGGTTCTCACATGAATTTTTTTCATTTTTGTGTTACATAGAAATGTTTTCCCATCGAAAAATTATATTCTTTATAATTATAAATATATCAAGAAAAATGATTTTATGGAATTCTATAGATTATTTCTTGAGCTAAGTCACAACCAAGCAGGTATGAGAAAACCTTGGAGGAGAAAACTAGATTTTGTGAAGGATAATACATTATTCCTGACGTACTTATTTAGATTTTTAGTTGAATCCTGTTATGGGATGGAGAGTACTACCTGACTAAGTGCAAACATTGTCTCGTCTTCTTAAAACCTGATCATGAAGATAGATCAACAAGATTGAATCTCACAAACTGTAAAGAGTGGGACCCAGAGGGGATGCACTCCCTACTAAAATTTGAAGAATAAAACATCCATTCCAAACACACTCGAAAGGTATGCTAGAATAGGTGTAAATTTCAGATCTTAATAATGGTATTCAAAACAACCAAAGTTTAGCAGTGGAATAAAAGTAATGACTATATTCAATTTTACAAAAGTGCATCATCATCTCCTAGAAAGTGTTTACATGTGTATTACAACATAAGGATTTGGATTGAGAGAAATCTAAACCATATCAACTTTATCTCCAAGCAAAAAATTCATGAGTTAGGTCCATGCCGAAAGCAATGTACTCATTATCATAATCCTAGGCTGGTCTTCCATGCTCCTACTACAAAACTCTAATCCTCGTCCAGAACATGTATGTAACATTCCAGACCTGATTTAGGGATAATCTTGTTTGTTTAGCCTAAATATGTTTCTTAGAACTTTAATATAATCCTCTAATGTGTTTTTTTATCAGGTAACAAACTTATGTTTCAAATTTGGTCTTGTTTGAATAATATTTGAGGTTCTCATATTTTGGACCAAAATGCAATGTATCCAAGATTAGGGGATATATTGCAATTTGTCACATGTTTAATGTTCTCTAAGTTATTTAGCATCATAATAAACAGAATGATGCTAGGTGATTTCTTGTGAAAAGCCTAAATTCCAAGGTTTAACTTGTTTGAATAATGTTAGTGCCTTGTGTACCAATTTTGATACAAGTTGTAATTTACCCAAAATGTAGGGTTGATATACAATTTACCACCTCTAGAGTGTTCCTACTCCCTCCTAGAATCAACTAGAGGAGAGATAAAGAAGTATACACCATGATTAAATCATATTTGAGTATGATATTTTTGGTGATGAAAAGACCAAGAAAGTGTTGTATATGAAACCTAAATTTGAGCTTGGATCGGGTTGTAGAGTCCATATGGGAGTGCCTATCAGCAAAGGAGCCATAGATGGGATCCCATATAAGTTTTGGAACTCTATGCCTTGTCCATGATGAGATAAGAACCTCAAGAAGGTGATCAATGACGTGTTAGATGCTCCTTGCAAAAGTTGTATCAGTTTGCAAAATTTATGAAGATAAAGATAAAATATCTTATCAAACAAGATAACTAATAGAAAAATATCATCTCTAAATTATTATCAAGTGTTTTTCAAGTCAAGATAAATATTATTGCATGAAATTACAAGTGTCAACCATGCATGTACACGTGTCACCTAGTAGCTTAAAAAGATGACACCTCATATACACACTTTTTCATGAACCTCAAGTATATATACCCTTCCTTTCACCAATAAGTGGAATTTTTCAAAATATATCACTCCCTTGCTCTTAGATATCATGCATAGAGTCTTGATATCATACAATGGTGAAGGATTATCGTGCATAGAGCCTTGGTATCACCCATAGCAAAGTGATATCACCCAATTCAAAGTGATATCAGCCAAGAGAGGGATATCGACCACAAGTGAGGGATATCAGCCACAAGTGGCGAGGTATCATGCATAGGGATGAGGAACTCAAGTCTTGGACCTTTTATAAGCTCACCTTCATCCTTGGGAACGTGAAGCTTTAGAGCTTGGAGCTTTGAAGTTGCTCTTGAGGTGGGTTATATAACTTGAACTCAATTATGTAATTATTTATCATCAATCTTGCCTTAGTTAAATGATTTACTTTCAAATTGAATTTTCTTACATAATTGATAAATCCATGAGCTCTAGTAGTAACCTAGGACTGATGTCCATGAACTAGAACAAGTAAAACGAAGGTCTAGAGCTTTAAGATGATGGTATCACCTTATAAAGTGATATTGAGTTCAATCACATAAGCAAGCACCTCTAACCCGATATGGTGATGCACCTACACCAGTAAAATGATATGGATATGAGTTTATACTTCCTTGAATGATATGGTGATTTAGTATACATATCTTGAACGATATGAGATAAAAATACCCCTTAGGCACAATATGGTGTGAAGCATACACACACCTCTTTGCCCGATATGGTGTGAAGCACTCACACACACCTCTTTGCCCAATATGGTGTGAAGCACACACACACCTCTTTGACCAATATGGTGTGAAGCATACACACACCTATTTTCCTGATATGGTGTGAAGCATACACACACCTCTTTGTCGGATATGGTGTGAAGCATACACACACCTATTTGCCCGATATGGTGTGAAGCATACATACACCTGTTTGTCCGATATGGTGTGAAGCATACACACACCTCTTTCCCCGATATGGTGTGAAGCATACACACACACCTATTTGCCTAATATGGCGTGAAGCGCACACACCTATTTGCCCGATATGGTGTGAAGCATACACACACCTCTTTGCCCAATATGGTGTGAAGCATACACACACCTCTTTTCCCAATATGGTGTGGAGCAAGCACACACCTGTTTGCCAGATAGGATGGAAGCACCTCAATTCAATACACTTGATTGAGTGATACATGTAGTATGTTATGTCAAATGATACTTTAAGACATGAAGGTTTAATGCATTATTGATAAATATGGGCCGATGTACCTTGAGAGAAGGGTTGAGCCAACCTAATGACCTATGTGTCGTCTCTGTACTCTCAAGTCCTTGGATTTAGTACATGATGGTTTTATGAACAATCTGAGATTTTGGCCTGTATGCCTCGAGCATCGATGTTACTTTAGTATATGTTTTTGACAAAGCAATTGTTATATGTTAACCTCGAGATGCGATGTTTCCATGTATGTACAATATGAACCCCGATGTATATAAAGTTTTGAAATGGATCTCTTTGCAAAATGGTTTTAATTTTTAGTGATTTTTGTAATCCACTGCTTATGATTATTCCGAAATAATTAGTGATGATTTGTCTATCGATTTGGTGGCGATCATTTGCAATGTACTAATTGGTCTTGTTCCATTCCTTATCCAAGACCTGGGTGGTTGGGATCACCCGACAATAGGAGAAAACAAGGTATGTGTCAAATTAAGTAACAAGAACAAGAGAATAACAAGAAAATATAATAAGGTGTGTATGTTCATAATGAACTAAGAAAGTCAAGAGTGTGAGGCACATATCAAATAAGAATCTTGTGATGTCCAATAATAAGAAATTATGCATGAATGATTAGGTTAGACTAAATTAGCTATGTAGGGTTGATGCACCTACCAGACCCCAACAAATAGGTGAGGGGAGAGTAAACACATTCCCAGTCACCTATAAAATATGTATAAAGGGGGAGAGTAAACACATTCCCCATGACAAAATAACACATGTCCAAACTATGGATAGTTGTACATAAGTACCACTACATTAGCTAATAAGTCAAAAAAATCATCATTCTACAAGAAATATAATGGTAAGCTAAAATAATAGACATGTTGTAGGTGGGTTTAAAACCCAAGAAAATAATGTAGATTGTACCAAAAAGATCAATATTAGAAATAAAGATTTTAGTTCATGCCTCATTGGGAAATTAGGGTTTGAATAACAAATATGCCCGACTTAAATGATAGGATGCACGTACCTCAATTCAGAGTCCTAGTTATCACTTTTAACCAACTAAGTAGATTCTAAGATCACCTTTGCCTAATTTCAAGTTATTCACATATATCAGGGCTTTCATTTCATATATGTATAAAGAAAACCTTAATTTTAGACCCTTTTGGAAAACCTCATATTTTGTTCCCAAAACCAAACCAAGAGATTCCTTACATTTTTATGATCAATAAAATATATTTATTTGCCTTATATGAATATTATATGAATTAATTACAATTATTAGGGCTATTTATAAAATTAATTAAACTTCCAAAAAATCAACCTTTGAAAATAGAATCAGATTCTGGAGTCATTTGTATTAGAAAGATCACATTGTTCTAATTCCAAATCATATTTATTTATAATTTTTGGACATGTAGATTGAAAGATATGATTTTTATAATTTGTCCAATCAGGAGATTTGCAAAATCCAGATAAGCAAAGCCACATAAGATGGGCTTGTTGACCTGGCCCAATCATTAGTGGCTAACTTGGCCTGATTGGCATCCAACAGATTGTGTGCTCAAGAAAAGAAGGATGTTACAAGGGCAAAGATAGGATTTCATAGGGGAGTGACCTCCTTCCCTTCCTTAACTTCTCGCCATGGTTTCTACCCGAGCAACAACAAACTAAGCCCAATTTGGGAAAATCAACATGCGGCTACAAAGTGACATTTTGAATGGATGAAAATGAAGAACAAGGCTTCTCGAACTCAACACAAGGGGGAATCAAAACCCAATGGAGTAGGTAGGTTGTGCAAAACTCCAAAAGACCAAGAAGGAAAACAACTTGGCAGCAAATCAACACGCAATGAGTTGGTTGTGCGAAGCTCTAAAAGATCGAGAAGGAAAACAACATGGTAGAGAATCAAGACGCAATGAGCGGAGAAATTGCTGGAAGAGGGGGATTGTTTGGGGTGAGTCTATATTAGTGTAACATCCCCGGTATCTGTCATCTCGAGACTTTGAAGGCCCGAGAGGACAAATCTAAAAACATTAGACAATCATATCAGAGAGTAATGAAGAGCAAGATACATGAACATTCAACCACAGGCATACACCACAACATTATCAACATTCAACATGTGCATATTACAAAATGAGTTATTACAACACAATTTACAATTACATATTGAATGGAGAATCTATAGTCTACGAACATGTATGCTAACTAGGATCTATACAATTTTTTTTTAGATAAGTCGGGGGTCGCTTTTATTCATCCCACACCCCTCTTGTGGGCTAAATCATAGCAAAATTACATCTCCCGCACTTATAACTCGGGTATCATCCCAAAATCCCACAAGGACATCCCTCACATCATAAAAAAATAAAAACAAAGACAACCAAAACAAGGGACTCCGATATCATGTGTTTTCCTCTCCGGCTTCTGTTCACTTGAGTATCACATAGGGAGTATTTCTTTTTTCCAACAAAGCCATGCCTCTAATCCTCATCGGCATATTGGATATATCTGACGAAACTAACATCTCATTCAATCGGCACCCCCACCTACCTAACTCACGAGGTATCGAGTTGATTACCTTGTGAACTAGTGCTCCCGAAATCATGGAAGATGTTAACTCATCTCACAGCTCTCTAACAAAAGAAGTTATCCACCATGGCTCTTTACCACCATTCCAAAGAATCTCATGTGTAAGAAAATCATCTACTTCTATACACGAGATGTTCAAGGCATGGTCACCTGCTAGCTTCAGACCAATGGTGCATGCTTGCATGTATGTAAGAAGGTAATCTGAGCTTCTGATCCAAGCTCTGAATACAAGACAAATATTAGCACTGTGGTTACGTATGATACCAGCTGCCCATCTTCTATGTGTGCCGTGGGAGTCCCTATCCCTACCAACCGTGATGTTCAGCTTGAGATTATGTATATCCGGCTTCTCCCACCGCAACAAAATCAGCTGGTTCATCATTGACTTTGGTTCGTTCAAGCCCACCATCTTCATTCTGTCATATATATTGCTGTTTATAGTGATAGGGAACGCTATTTTCTTCAACTGATGATTAAGGATTCTAAGGATATGGTCCCATTCATGGTTGAATGGCTTCCTCGTACCATCATATTTAGCTCCACATCTAATGCGCCATATACTGTGGGGGATTAAGATTGCCATATTACCTGCCATCCATTCAGATAAACCTTTCGCCTTTGTCATCTTGCACATATTCAGAAGGGATCTCATATCATCAGACGGCTCCATGTCAAGTAGATCTTTAAATTTCTGCCAAAAGAAATCAGCGGTCTGGCCTTTAAACATCATATGATCTATATCTTCCTCCTGGGGGTTATTGCAACAATAGCATTTAGAAGCAAGGGGTATACCACATCTCAGTTTAATGTTATCATCAGTGGGTGTAGCTCGTCTGGATGATTTCCAGATGAATGTCGCCTCCTTGGGGTATCCGGCCTGCCATACCATCCCTAGCCCATCTGGGCCTTCCCTACCACCCTGCATCAGCAACCTTTTCACAGAACTCATAGAGAATCTATCACTCCTCTCAGGACTCCATGCCAGCCAGTTGTCTATGTTGGCTATCCAAATGCCAACATCACGTATCATCTTTATTCCTTCATCATCCACGACCACCCTAAGAGAATCCCAGTCCCAACCGTATCCATCCAGCCAAAAGTCCCTGGCCGTAAACGTGTGTCTTCTATCACTGGGGATTATCACATGATCCGCAAGGCGATTTTCACACCACCAAGAATCCTAGAAGGACAAATCTCCATTCCCAACCACCCATCGACATAAAGGAAAAATACGAGGGAACATATCCCACATCCTTTTCCAGAAAGGTGAAGGTGATAACCCTCTTCTCAAGGTACCAGGATACATATTGTCGTGGCCACCTATCAAATTTGCATACTTAGCCCTACAGAAAGAAGCCCAGATGGAATCCTTCATCAGCACCTCCCAACATGCTTTTGCAACAAAGGCTTCATTGATCATCTGTAAAGAGGAAAATCCTAAACCGCCAAGTGAGAATGGCCTAGAAACTCTATGCCATGCAATCCACGCCTTCATGTGGTTATCCTACATGTCCTTCCATAGAAATTTGGATAGCTTGTTTTCAATTCGCGTCATGATCCCAGCAGGGATGCCCACCGCAGCCGCTGTATACACTGGGATAGAAGTTAAGACGTGTGCAATCAACAATCGTCTCCCTGCAAATGATAGTAGTTTGGATCTCCACGTAGCAAACTTATCATTTATCTTGCCCATCAGGAACTCAAAATCAGCGAGCCTCGTCGCTCCTTTCTTGATCGGTATGCCAAGATATGTCAGTGAGTTCATGGCAGAAACCACCCCCATAGATGCGGCTACATCTTGAGCTAAAACCAGATCCTTGCCTGTTACCACGCATGTGGACTTGAGCTTATTTATTCTCTGCCCGGTTGCCCTTTCGTATGCATCAAAGGTACTACAAACCTTGTCCATTGATCTCTGGTCAGCTGAGAAGAAGACTACAATATCATCCGCATATAGAAGAATGATCGGGGGGACAACCACCCCTTTCACCTGAAACCTGGAAATGGCCCCTTCCTCATAGAGTTTTAAGAATCTTCTACATAGCATCTCCTCAAACAGAATGAAAAGAAATGGAGAAATTGCACTTCCCTACTTCAAGCCTCTACTCATCGGAAAGAAATCAGCCGTTTCCTCCCCTAGCGTCACCGTTGCCCATGAATTTGAGAAGAAACTCAGGCATAAGTTTATCACTTGTTCTATAAAACTAAATTTCTCCAGAAGTCTTCTCAGTATAGACCATACAATCCTGTCATAAGCCCTTGACATTTCATACTTTAGAATCACATTAGGATTGTCTCGCCCTCTATTAATGTCATGCATAAGCTCCTTAGCTAGCCGGATGTGGTGAGATATATATGTGCCTTTTACAAAAGCCCCTTGGTTCTTGGATATCAGGCGCGACATAATAGGAGTAAATCTCTTACTGAGTACTCTTGCAAGGATGTGCAGGGTGACATTCTATATGGATATGGGCCTAAAATCATTCGATATCCTACTGGGATTATCATTCTTCGGAATAAGAAGGATTCTACAACAGAAAAGACCCCTAAAGCATGTTTGACCGCTGAAGAAGCCCTTCGTCAAGTCCATGAAATCATTTTTAATAATAGGCCATGCAGCTATGAAAAAATGAAGAGTAAAACCGTCCGGCCCCAGAACTGCAGCTGAGTCCATCATCATCATCACCTTTTGAATCTCTTCTTCCTTCGGAGGCACCACTAGGGTGAAATTTTCATCAAGAGAAACCATCTCCAGGATCACGTCCATGAATTCCAACAGCTCATTTTCATCTGTATCTATTGCTTCATTGTAAAAGTTTTGGTAATGAACTGCTGCCATGTCCGCCATTTGCTTAGAATCTGTAATTGTAGTGACATCCTGCAGAACCATCTTATTAATCCTTCTCCACTTTCTTCTAGATTTAACAGTAGCATGGTAAAACTTGGTGTTTCTCTCCCCATCTTGTAGCCAATCTATACGAGCTTTCTCCTTCCATACCTTCTCCTCCTGGTCCAACAAGTATTGTAACTCACCTTCTGCCTCTAGTAGGTTGAGCTCATTGACAGAAGTCGGATTTTCATCAAACGCAGCTTGTGTTGTAAAAACCACATCTTCCAAGTCAAGGATGCGTTGTCTATTGCCACCAAAAGTAACCTTGCTCCACCTACGAAGAGTCGCATGAACTCTTTTAAGTTTAAGGAAGAAAACTATTGAAGGGTGTCCGGTCAGTGGTTCATGCCATGCTTGTTCAATTATCTTCATGCATTCCTCATGCTCGAGCCATGTCTTCATAAACGAGAAGTGAGCCTGTTTTTTATCCATTGTCATAGCACCGGGGATCAACACAATGGGGCAATGATCTGATACTCTCGCTCTGGTCAAATGAATCGATCTAGATGCTGGCCTCTTCATCATCCATGCTCCATTGACAAGAACCCTATCGATCCTTTGCCACATTGTTGGAGTGAGAATTTGCTTGTTCACCCAGGTATATTGACTCCCCTTAAAAGGAACTTCATCTAGAGTTGCATCTGATATCCAAGAATTAAAATCCAACATGTCCTGAAACCCAGGTTGGTTTCCCCCTCTTCGTTCCCTAGGACGTCTCACCACGTTGAAATCCCCAGCTATTAACCATCCTTCATCCCCTATTCGATCAGCCAACATCAATAGTTCATTCCATAATGCTCTTCTTTCTGTAATGTCGCAGCTGTCATAGATTGTCGTAACAAATACTTTGGACCCATCATTAGCTTCCAGGCTCACCGTTAAATGTTGCTTATGACTTATGAACAGGCTAGGATTCATATTTTTGTCAGCATAGAACCATATTTTCCCTTCATCTTCTTGGTTATCAGCTGCCCAATCGAGTCTCACAGTGTCCAACAATTCTATCGCTTGTTCAGCATGAAGAAACAGTTCAAGTAAACATACCACACCTGGTTTGTATCTGCTACAGATCCTACTGAGAACCCTTCTCGTGGGATTATTGGATGCACCTATAATATTCCAGAATAAAGATGAACAGTCCATAATCATAAAGAAAAACATCAGAGATCCTCACCAGTCCAGCCGTATCAATGACAGTATCCTCCTTCTTGCTCCGACCAGCAGATGTCATAAGTATCCATGTCCCAATCCGATTGCCTTCTTCTAGAGACACCCCTTTTGTGGAAACGTGGCTCACCTGTATGTCTCCCTTATCTCGATCGACTCCTCCCTTATCTTCTACTTCTTTCATTATATCTATCTTCTTCTAAGAATATGAAGTCCTCTAGGCGTCTGTTAGATAAGTATCTTGTACTCCCCTCTATATCGATCACCATTCTTCTATGTGGTTGGGATTGATGTCGCACTGGAGGAGGACTTCTTTGCTGCGGTCTATCCTCAGGTAGTGATGGTCCTATATTCACAGGCACCATGGAAGACGTCTCTGGTCTAGACTCTGGCAGCTTGAGCACTTCCATGGGGATTCCTGATTCAACGCTGTTTTCAGTGAGATGTGGATTACCTGCGCCCACCGGACCTCTAGCCAGCATCCTGAATTGGATTGATGTTCTTCTTTGCCCGTATGTCAGTGAGACGAACTGTGGGATGTCTTCACTGAACGCCTCCACCATGATAACCAGACCAGACAGATCATCTTTCTCCTTCTGCCAATCAGAAATATGAACAAGCCTTCCAAATGTCGAAACTATCTTTGATAGTGTGTCATCATCCCTGCATGTGAGAGGTAGATCAGCTATCCAAAACCAAAAGGCCTCCTTGCTTTGGTGTCGTTCACCTTCGAACATATGTCTCAGCTCCATTTTGTGCCCACAAAACTCCGGTATACCCTTCACCACCATATCTTTGGCCTCCTGTTTGCATGAAAAGAAGGTGATAGCCTTTCTATCTGCAAATCTGTATAAGTCTGCTGTGCATGGCCAGGTATGACGCAAAAAATGGACCAATCTCCTTCCAACCCACTCCGTATGGCCAGGAGATCTCTGTCGCCCTCTCTAGGGCAGATATCTTGCTTCTTCTCATCTCATCATCTGGACCAACATCAACTGAGATTCTCTTTGGGGTATGTTGTGGAGCACTCCTCGCCGGGATGCTCATCGGTAGCGGAGGGAAAGAAGTTCTAGAGAATACATCAGGCGGTCTGGGATGCCCTACTGCATGTTGATTGCACCTCGTGGCAAGGTGTCCCGATCTTCTACACTTATAACAAACTTTGCTCCTTGTGCACTGCGATTTCCAATGGCCCCGCCCCATGCACCTAAAGCATGTATCATGTGGTATGTCGTATAGAGGAATTCTTCTTGGCGCGTGCTGCAGACCAGATCTAGGCAATGGCCTCATGTCTCCCATCATCTCCATGTTCTTCTCCGTCATCGTATGCGACGTGCGATCTCCCCCAGCCGGAGATGTCGTCGGGCTGCCTGCATGCTGGTTCACATCTATCGTCACAGGGTTCTCCGTCCTCGCTGAGCGAGGACCATCAGGATTCCCGCCATTCTGGCCTTCCTCCTCATAAACCCTAGGCGACGGGTTATGGAGTTCCTCCTCGCCGTTATCCAAAACAGCCCTAATATCTGGTAATATCTCCTCCGTTGGTACGTTAGACGCCACCAGGTTTGACCTCCTTTCCACAACAGCCTACTGGGCATGGACTCTGTGCATGCTCTGCCGGGTTACTCTGAGTATGAGAGGCGACGACAACATCTTAGACCGGAACGCAGCGACAAGGGGATGGTAGCCCCCGGATGGCGGAGTGCCAAGCCGGAGCGTATGGCGGCGGCGCCGCCAAAGGCAAGATCGCCCTAGGGATTAGTTCTGATCGCCCTCCCGATCGCCCTCCAATAGAGGTGCTACTCTCACCGGGTGAAAGTTGGATTGCTTCCCATACCACAACAGAAGTTAAAGTCGAACACCAGAAGCCTGCAAGAACAAACTAGGATCTATACAATAGGTACAACCTATACAACTTGCTCACATCCTGTACTTTTATCCCATGCTAGCTCTGAACCTAAAACATACATGAAACAACAAATCAACAAAATTTGTTGTGTATGTGGGTATACATATATATTGTGCTTGCATACTTGAAAATTTTGAGAAAGAAGAAAAGGTAAAACAAAACATTGTTAATGTGATAATCCAGTAAACACATATTCGTGGGCATATATTTAAATGCAGTTATGCTGCTATTTATATCAACACTTTATCATACATACAACATGATAAATTTATCATACATCCATACTGGGCAACTTATCATACATCCATAAAGGGAAATTTTTCATACCTCCATATTGGGCCATTTCCTGCCTCTTAGGCTATGGGGTTGTGCTGACTTTGGTATCTAAAACTGATCGAAATTCTTTTATGTTCTTTTAGGTTTGGCGAAGCATATACTAGTAATATGCATCCAAGAATTTATATGCAAAGAAAAGCTTCCAAAGTACATCATATCATTATGCATCCATGAAAACTAGTCTTATACTTAATAAAGCCCACTTACCAAAGTTTAGAGATTTCCTATACATTCATGTTCATATACTATTTCGGTCATCGCCTGATTAATAACAATTAATCATCAGTAATACAATGTTCACCATTAATGATATTTAGGTCCATATTAGGTTTTAGGACAAACTCAGGTTCAAACTGATCTAAACTTGTGCTCGATATTTTTTATCCTAATCAGGAGGTCATAATAAGGATCAAGTCTAATTTTATAATTTTCTAATGCTTGATCTAATTTCTATAATTAAAATGAGGTTTAAAGCATTTAATTATGCATTAATGATTAAAAGTCTAATATGCATCAATAATAGTGAGATCTGAGTCTACATATAGTCTCCTTACGTTATTTGGGCTCAAAAGGAATTTTTTGGGATTTTATATAATATGGATACTTTTTATTTCAATTAATGAACTCTGTAATGGATCATTGTATTGTAAATTAAGTATCACCATTCAAAGTGGATCAAGAGAATGATATAGGGGTTCAGTAATAAAGAAGGCATTTTTTTTAGTATGACAGTATTTTCTATTTATTTTTATGACACCCGTGGGATTTACTAAGATTTTTGAAAGATAATAGGTTATAACATGGGTTTAACTGGAAAATTACCTTTTGAGATATCATGTGTTGTCAGATTTTCCTTTTGTGTGGCTCAGATTGAAGCAACCCTAGCTGCAACGCATGCCTCAACTCACCCTAGATGGATTACAATTGAGATCCATGAAGTGAAGGATCCGTTCAGTCTACTCACTAGTTATCCGCCATACCTTACGCACACGATCATGGACCATCGACTTTGCCTCCAAAGTCTCATCCTCATGATTGTCTTCTTCACAAGGACAATCATGAGTTGTCAGTGCTATCGCTGGGCTGCAACAGTGTCCTCCCTTATCCTCAGGGCTGTCTCATCCTGATTTCCAACACTGTAATTGCCTAGGTTCAAGGCGAAGCATCTCACGATCTTTCATCCTGGATGCACTCCTATGCCTGAGCACCATCGTGAGGCCCAACTCTGGCAAAAAGTACTACATAGGATATGGATCCTCATAGGTCATAGATGTGCCCACAACTTTATGGTGGATGAGTGAAGTTTGGAAACTACTTCAAGGGTGGCCATTGCCTAATGTGCAATGGGATTGGGGTGGCTAGATGCAAATCTTTCTTCTCCATCCCTTGCCAGGGTGACCACCACCTCCACTGTGATTTGATCCAGACTAATCCCTCTACTTCCTCTTGTTTGAAGTGAAACCTCTTGTAAGGCAATCAGTGAGCTCCTGGAGGTCTGACAGAACCTTATGCATGGGTCGTGACTCCAGTTGTGATGGGAGACTTGCTATTGGAGATCCTCAACCTTTGAAGATTTTCAACCTCCGTTGCTACCTGCATATTGCAGCAGAAAGGTGGAGATATATCCACCTTCAATCTTCACCCAAGCATCGCTACTTCACTATTAACATGATGAAGGGGTCACTCAGATCCTATAAGAGAGGTGGTTCCAATCAATCTCGCCAATTCTCCCAAAAATTTAGTGAGGACTCCTCTTCCAAATCTAGGGAAAATATCCACTTGCTCCCTACTTTTTCAGAGCCAGGCTATGATGGACTCACCATTGGATCTGCAACTAACATATAGGATCATGTCACGTTGCAGCTGAAGGCCACACCTAGGAAAAGGGGGAATTGGCCAGCGTGACACCTCCTCATAGTCTAGATACGAAATGATTAAATAGAAAAGTTTGATGATATGTATATCATGAATGTATTCAAATTCAAATAATTGTATTTATTTATAAGAACCACCAATCATCCTAAAATTTGAGACACAACTCTTCTATCATATTATTTCTCTTTTAGAAAAGTTTGAGATACAAACCCAATTTTTTGGTCATGTAAAGTTATATTCAAACAACCATACTAATAATTGTATCATCCTTTACTACAATTCTATTAATCATCAAACCACACTGAAATAGGTTCAATCTACTTTCTTATATTATGATGCATACTAAGATTCATAATTCAACCACTGGGTCCATGTATATCCTTAATTGATATGTGAAGTCCTAACTGTCCTAATTTGATTTTTAAGGATATTCAAGTTAAAGTATGCCTCAATATAACATATCACATTATCTATGAAAGATCAACTTACTCAAATTGACCATACCAGACCTAAGGTTCCATAATAAATAATTTTACTCCAATTATGCCTCAAATACTAGATTGAGTACCAAAACTCTAAAATCAGGGTCATCATATTCACCTCACCTTATATAAAATTTCAACCTTGATATTCAACTAGTCTCATACTCAAGGGGACAACACAGAGTCCAACTTCATATATGTCAGAAGTTCTAGGTGCTAAGGTTATCAAAGTTCTATATGTACCCTAAGTTATCATTTTACGATATAGAGCATCAAGGGTGTACCCACCCCACCATATATAGGTTGAAGCATCATATTATGTCTTATTCATAACTTTACCTTCTTTTATTTTCGGATTACATCCATCGTTACCCTAACAATTAGGGTTTGTCTATACATATGAAATTGTGAAGGTTACACTCACTATTTAGACAACACAAATATATCAATTTTTTCATGTTGTAAACTAAGTGAATTATCATACTTAAAATCATTATTTGGGTTATGATCAACATCATACTAGGATTTCATTACCTTATAAATGCTTACTTAAAATGCCTGAATATTAGGTTTTCACCCCATTATATGAGGGTTGTCATCGAATTAGAATCTTAGATTTAGGATATTGGAGGTTGAGAACTATATTTTCTTATCATTTAATCTATGATCGAAAGTTAGATTTATTTCAAGCTCATGATTTCATATTTATATGTCTCATGTATGATATGAAGGGAATGAGAATATACTAAATTAATCCTATTATTTTGAATTAGAATATTACATGTGTGACATAGGAAGGGAACATAAATAGGTCAAGCTTATCATGATTTCAAATGTGAATATTACATGTATTATATAGGAAGGTATCGAATAGGTGAAGCTTATACGAGTGACTCCTCATATATAAATCATTTATATATCTCACGTGAGTTTTCTAGTATCATATATTAAGAAAGAGAAGTGGAAGGAACAACATTTATGAGTATATTATGCACAAGGCAATTTATTCTCAAAACCAAAATTCATATATCACCTCACTTGTAGCTAATGATGAGAATCATAAACATATGTCACTCAAGTTAGGACCTAACTCGATAAAAAGGATTGACTTTCTTATTATGATTCACCTACCTATCATTATTTTTTACCCAACTCTCACATAAGTACTAAATCATGAAAAATGATTCAACTCATCTACACTGGAGTAACCTAACTTAGGACACATCACTTCACATATAAGTCATATTTCTCATATATTGGAGATTAGGTTCTATGACCTTCTCCAAGTGGGTCTGATTCTCTCTAGAGTTCACCACTTATCTTTTCATAACGCTCGAGGTCCACCTTATAAAAGAGCTTGAGGTTCATTCATATTCAACTTTATCTTAACTTATCTCATCTTAAATAAGAAAAGGGAATGTACTTTCATCATCAAGACATAGCTTAGAATCTTCAAAACTAGATTCAACTCATATACAACTTAGATCCATATAAAGCAACTTATATCACTAGAGGTAGAACTCAGATAAGATCATCCATGCTTATATCAACTATCATTCTATCTTCTATTTATGCATCACATATCTTGATAAGGCTTTAGACATCTAATCTAGACCTACACTCTCTTCTAGAGTGATGTCACTTCCTTTCACTTAGTTTGCATGAACACAAACTACTCTCCAATGTGAAGGACAAATTTTCATGTTTACATATATATAATAAAATATTATACAGTTTTTCTCTGAGAAGGCAGACGTTAGAGAAAACTGTTGAGGCTCGACCAGGTTGAAAAACAAAATCAAATCAACAAATCGAGTATCCCACACATAGTAGATTGTCTAGTGCCATGTCACCTAGTGAAATTGTGAGAACAAGGTGTAGACTAGTGTAGCTGCCCAATACATATGAGCTCTATATAGAAAGGGGTTCACACACTTGTCTAAAACTAGTTCTCAGACATCTAGGTTCTAACCTAGAGGCTAAGTCAAACATTATTCATGTAGAACAACTTACTAAGTTTCTAGGGTTTAAAGTGAAAGGTGACATTTATTGTTATGTTTCAAGGTGTTCAGTTGTTGGGGTGTAGCTATTGTTTATGC
This sequence comes from Alisma plantago-aquatica, assembly GCA_963693085.1. Classification (NCBI taxonomy): domain Eukaryota; kingdom Viridiplantae; phylum Streptophyta; class Magnoliopsida; order Alismatales; family Alismataceae; genus Alisma; species Alisma plantago-aquatica. Next base: position 1,038,811,272 of record OY856412.1, read on the forward strand.
TCTGATACCAACTGTAACATCCCAGATTCTGTCGTCTCGAGACTCATAAGGACAGAGAGGACAAATCCAAAAATGTTAGCCAATCATATAAAAGAGCAGTGCAGAAGCGACATACACAATCATGACCATTCAACCATAGGTATACACCATAACATTCTCAACATTCAACACGTGCATAATACAAAATGAGTTATTACAACACAATTTACAATTACATATTGAATGATGATTACGTAGTATATGAACATGTATGCTAACTAGGATCTATACAATAGGTACAACTTGTACAACTTTCTCACATCATGTACTTTTATCCCATGCTAGCTCTGAACCTAAAACATATGTTAAACAACAAATCAACACAATGTGTTGTGGGGGAAAGATACATATATATTGTTCTTACATACTTGAAAATTTTGAGAAAGGAGAAAAGGTAAAAGAAAATATTATTAATGTGATAATCATGTAAACACATTTTTGGGCATATGTTTCGATGAAGTTTTACTACTATTTATATTAGCACTTTATCATACATCCAACATGGGAAAGTTATCATACATCCATACTAGGCAACATATAATACATCCATAATGGATTTTTCATACATCCATATTGAGCCATTCCCCACCTCCTAGGCTATGGGACTGTGCTGACTTCAGTAGCTACAACTCATCAAAATTCTTTTATGTTCTTTTATGTTTGGCGTAGCATATACTACTAATATGCATCCAAGAATTCATATGCAAAATAAAAGCATCCAAAGTACATCATATCATTATGCATGCATGAAAACTAGTCATATACTTAATAAAACCCATGTAACTGAGTTAGAGATTTCTTATACATCCAAGTCCATCTACTACTCAGGTCATCACCTGATTAATAACAATTAATCATCAATAATACAATGTTCACCATTATTGATGATATTTATGTCCATATTAGGGTTTAAAACAAACCTAGATTCAAACTGATCTAAACTTGTGTTTGATATTTTACTACTGATGAGGAGGTCATGACAAGGATTAGGTCTATTTTTTTTATAATTTGGAATGCATGATCTATTTTCTAGAATTAAAATGAGGTTTAAAGCATTTAATTATGCATTAATGAGGAAAAGTTTAATATGCATCAATAATAGTAAGATCTGAGTCTACATATATGATCTCCTCGATATTGGGGCTCAAAAGGATTTTTTGGGATTTTATATCATATTAATACTATTTATTTCAATTAATGAATTCTAAAATGGAGCATTGTACTCTAAATTAAGTATCATCATTCGAATTGGATCAAGGGGATGATATAGGGGTCTAGTAATAAAGAAGGATTTTTTTAGTATGACAATATTTTCTATTTATGTTTCTTACACCCAGTTGATTTACTAAGATTTTTGTAAGATAATATGTAATAACATGGTTTTATTGGAAAATTACCTTTTGAGATATCATGTGTCGTTAGATCTTCCTTTTGTGTGGCTCAAATTGAAGCATTCCTAGCTGGAACTCATGCCCTAACTCACCATAGCTAGATCACACTTCAGATCCATGAAGTGAAGGATCCACCTGACCCGCTCACCAGCTAGTCGCCATACCTTACACACATGATCAGGGAACTACTTTGCCTCTGGAGACTCATCCTCACAATTGTCTTTTTTGTAGGGACAATCCTGAGCTATCAGTTCTACTACTAGGCTGCAACAGTCTTCTCCCTTGTCCTTGCGGTTGTCTCATCCTAATTTCCAACGTCATCGTTGCCTGGGTTGAAGGTGAAGCATCTCACGATTTTTCATCCTGGACGCACTCCTATGCATGAGCACCATCGTGAGGCTCAACTCCGAGGAGAAGCACTACATAGGCTATGGATCCTCATAGCTCATAGACGTCCCCATAACTTCGTGGTGGATGAGTGAAGTTTAGTGACTTCTTCAAGGGTGAGCCATTCTCTAATGTTCAATGAGATTAGGGTGCCTAGATGCATATCTTTGTTCTCCATCCCTCACCATGGTGGCCACCACCTTCCCTGGGATTGGCTCCAGACCAATCTCTCTACTTTCACTTCATTGAAATGATACATCATGCAAGGCCTGCAGGGAGCTCCTGGAGGTATGATAGAACCTTATGTGCATCGTTGTTAGCTCTTATTGTGATGGGAGACCTACTATTGGATATACTCAACCTTTATAAATCCTCAACCTCTGCTACCACATGTGAATTGTAGTGGAGATGTGGAGAGATGTCCACCTTCAATCCTAGCCCAAGCATCACTAATTCACTTTACACCTGGGGGAGGGGTCACTAAGATCCTATAACTGTGGTGATTCTAACCAATCTTTCCAATTCTCCCAAATATTTAGTGAGGACTCCTCTTTCAAATCTAGGGAAAAAATCCACCTACCCCTCACTTTTAGAGCCAAGTGACAATGGACTCTCCATCGAATCTCCGACTAACATATAGGATCTAGTCATGCTGTAGCTGGAGGCCACACCCAAGAAAAGGGGGAATTAGCCAAAGTGACACCTCCGTATAGCCTAGATACTAAATGATTAAAGATAAACTTTTGACGATACGTATATCATGAATGTCTTCAACTTCAAATATTTGTATTTATTTATAGGAACCACCAATCATCCTAAAATTTTAGGCACAACTCTTTTATCATATAATTTCTCATCTATAAAAGTTTAGATCAAAACCTCGTTGTCCAGTCATGTAAGGGAATATCCAAACAAACATATGAATAATTGTATAAGCCTTGACTACAATTTGATTAATCATCAGACCATAATGAAACATGTTCAATCTACTTTCTTTCATTATGTTTCATACCAACATTCATTATTCAACAGCTGGGGTCCATGTATATCCTTAATTTATACGTGAAATCCTAACTATCCAAATTTGATTTTTAAGGATATATCAAGTTAAAGAATGCCTCAATATAATCTATCACATTATCTATGGAAGATCAACTTACTCAAATTAACCGTACAAAGCCTAAGGTTCCAAGATAAATCATTTTACTCCAATTATGCCTCAAATACTAGAATGAATATCAAAAACCTAAAATAAGGCTCATCACAGTTAGGGTTATTGTCATCTTTCTATAGATGTCAATGGTAGAGCGTATGTTCTCGCGATATGGAGAAGCTTCGACTTTAATATTAGGAATTTTAAAAATAGAAAACAATATAACACACATGAGTAATGATTCAATGCATAATTGAAAAACAAACTCGTAGGCGAAGAAATCTTGTGAAATGATCGATTGTGGTGTGAGAAATCTGGATCTTACCATCTATGTGGCTTGCTGCTTATTTATTTCTTTGTTGTGAGGTAGAGGACAACACATTGTCATCTGTTTATGAGTCTGATGGCTGAAATCACACACATCACTGACGAAGTGAGAAAGGTGTGTGATATTTAAATCAAATTTGACGATGATTTTAACCAAAGTGACATATAGAATTACTTTACTTTTCTTTCTCCTCAATTGAGGGTGCAAATGAACTCTGAATTAAATGAAACTTGACACCTAGACCAATTAGGATGTATAGAATATGAATATGCAATTAGTTTTTAACATTCCAACACTCTAAGTATTTTTTATAATTCTTTTAAAGTAAATGATATTTTCCCTTTCTTATCATATTAGAGACATCTAGAAACCACCAGTAAATGAGAAACTTCTCCCTCAAGTAAACTAAAATATATGAAACACTAATTTGCAATTATTTTTATCCTTAGAAGTTATTTATCACATTATTTAAAATTTTGGGCTATTACACACATTATCTCTCCTACACTACACATCTACATTAATGATTATCCAAATTATTTAAAAATTCACTCAAAGTCTTATTTTTATATGTAGATTATGAATTTAGGTTTAGTTCCACTTTTGGAGTCATTTAATATTTTATTTTATATTTTGGAGAAAACTCACATTTTCTTTTCAAAATAAAATAGATATAGTTACTATTATCCTAAAATTATGAAACTCGTCCTGTAAGACAAATCATATTCAAAGAATATGAATCTGAAGTTATTTTTAATCAATTAGTCTTTCTTTTATGAATTCTATCCCATTATCCATTATTACCAATATTTCTCATATTAAATAATTCAATATCACATTAAATGTTTAAAGCATTAATATGATTTCCTTTTTCTCTTCCTTTCTACAATAGGCTATGGAATGTTCTAGAACGAATCTATTTTATCATTATCTCACATAAGTGGTAAATTTACATACTAGACTCGGATTGAAACATCTACTAAGGTATTGGTGCATAAACCCATACATTGGCATGAATGGTGATTGAATTCACCCCAAACCACTAACAAGTCCACAATTTCAACATTCTGGACAAAGAGGATAGAAAGGATAGAAAAATCTTAGGAAAAGGGCCAAATTGAGAATAAACCCAAATTTCAGTTTGTTACAGCACCCCCCCCCCAAAAAAAAGGATTTTGTCCCAAAAATCTCAAGAAAAGAGGGAAGGTTGAGTACGTAACATCTCATCTCTAGGATCGTGAGATGTTTCCTTCAAATCATGGTAATATTATAATCTTCATAGGAAACAACTCATACTTAAAATTCTCATGGGTCACTAACGGTTCCACTATTAAGATTTCTTTTTATGAGATATAACACAATTAATATTTTTTTCTTATTAGCATTATATTTATTAGGATTTGTGCATAACAATGAAATATACCTATTTTGGAAAAAAATAGGTATATTTTTTTGGGTTTTAGGGGAGACAGAGAAGGCAGCGGAAACAAAAACTTTTCTCCCCAACCCATACCAAGGAAACGCGTCAACGTCTATATAATAGGAAAGGATGGTTTGTGGAATCATACCTTGTCCCGAGGCTTGCTCGGAGACAATACCTCGCGCAATGTGCGGTCTTCAACTCCGGTCTTGGACGGTGTCTGTGCAGCTCCTGGTCGCACCGGGACTGACGACTCCTCCTCCTACCGGACTGTCGGATGACAGTTGTCCTCCTAAGCAGCAGTGTCCTCCCGCCGCTGTAGTAGTCCACACGGACCACCTGGAACTCCACTCTCCTTGTCCCACAAGGAAGTGGAAGGAGTCGCACCCTCCTGTTGACGTACTAGTCGCCAACACACTCTCCTGCTACCAGTTGCAACTGCAGTTGTCCTTCCCTTGCTGCACCTCCCTTTTGCGGGAAGCACTTGCTCGCGATCTCTCACGGTTACCAAAACCAGAGAGAACGACAAATTCGCAAAGCAACCGGCTTGCATTGAGTTGTTCTTTGAGAAGCCCCCAATACCCCTATATATATAGGCGGGTCATGGGACAGGGTTCTCTGTGTCCGGCAATATGGGACTAAAGCAGGAGTAGAAGGGTTCGAGAATTTTCCACAAAAAGCAACCGGTTCGCAACTTGAAATGATCGGTTCACAACTGAACCGATCGGTTCGGCCATTGAGCCGATCGGTTGGACCTGAGCCGATCGTTTGGGGCACTCCAACCGATCGGTTGGTGCCCTGAACCGATTGGTTCATAGTCCTAATCCGGCTCAAAAAGACTTTCCTTGTTTTGTTCCCAATTGGTATCAAATACCAATGTTATTCCCAATCGAATTGGGCAATTTGAAACCAAAGGAAAATTCTTGCCGACATGACTTTTCCCAACTGGTCGGTTGCACCAGTTGAGCCGATCGGTTCAACCCTTGAACCGGTCATTTCAACCTGGGCATGAGCCGATCGGCCTGGACACTCCAGCCGACCGGTTCAGCAACCTCAGCCGACCGGTTCATCACATGAACCGATCGGTTGGGAGCACAGGTTGGGCAAAATCAGTCAATTGCGATTTCAATCAATCTGATACTCCAATCAATGCGTCCAACACCTTGAACCATACGATATTGACCCATCGACTGATTGAGTGTTTAATTGAACTACTAAACTCCTTTAGTAATCAATCTAAACATTGCTTTGTGGACAAAACTCCTCTTCCAGGTTAAATCCTATGTGTGTGACCCTGCAGGTCCATTTCACGTTGGCAGTGAAAGTCCATAACACTTATGACTTCACAAGCAAAGAGCGGTGCCTAGTCACACATCAGTGCTACCCAACTGAAAGTAGAAAGTTGGAGAATAACTTTCATCCTACAATCCGTGAAGGGTGTTACAGTGAATGTATAATTCCTTTGTCACTGATATCCCGAATGAACTCAAGGCATGGAACAGTCATCCTGTCAACGTTCATTCACTTTCTTGATCTCAGAGCAGATTGAACGAGATATGTATGACATCAATATCACATACTGATTCGCACATGCGTGCGCACGCCTATCTCAATCCTACTCATCAAGTGGCCTTGGATATCAAACTCCATTAGGAAGGACAAATCCCATATCTATCACTCACCCCTCAAAAGCCCCATGTGTCAAAGCCACCCAATCATCACCTTTATAACAACCCATGTTTCAGGATTGCGTTTGATGATGTCAAAGTGTGCCCAACGACATGTGTTGAGTGTAGTGATTTTAGGTCAAAGAATCACACTCACCACCATCACTGTGATTATTGAATGTGACTACCATCTCATGGTTCCATGTGTCAAACTCACAGTGGGTCTATCCGGTACACTTGTTCTCTAACAAGTACCTATGTGTTTGGTTTGATATCTCTATATCATGACTAATGAGATTCTGTCATCAACCAACACCACAATCTAGTCTTGTGTATCATTGTTGTCTATCTACCTTCCACAATGACATCCGACTAGGGACATAACAAGAATGTACAAACTCTTAGCATCCGTATGATCTCATCGTTCAGGTCCTCAACCTGAAAGCATACGTCATTGAGTACTGTCATTCTCTAGACATTCAATCTGTTCTATCACTATCTCATATGACTGAACCAGAAAGAATTGGAAGCTTGCCTTTGATGTTTATCAAATCAATCTTAATGTATCCCACCAATCATCCCATGATTGGCTCTCAGGGCATACATACCAACAGACTCCCACTTGCACTGCGAGCCAATCACCCTTGAATCATATTCATAGTGATCTTCAAACATGTCCCACATGTCACTGTGCTCTAGTGCCAACATAGTGAGTAATGGCAACACCTTGCCAAAGTCAGTATAAATCGCATGTCTCTCATCTCTTCACTGTACGTCGCACGTATGAGATGGAGTTGCCGTAATATGCGATCTAGTATTCCATTGCTAACCTTTAGCCACATTGCATGATCAAGGTTTCCAGACTTGTCATCAATGAGTGGAATATAAGTTCATCTCATGAACTTTTAGATCCATATAGTATCCACTGTTGTTCTCTAACACACAGATACTCGACATTTCCCTTTTTAAATGGTTTTATTGGAACACTTCCAATTATCAACAAACTTTCACTTTTATACATCCTATGTATATTTTGCGATTAATTTTCTGTCCTTTCGGAAGTTCGCATCAATGTAACTCTTTACATCGAACTCTTCCTTATCTCCATAGAACTAGTACATCCCAAGTACTTATCAAGTTCTTATGGTATTCCAGTAACCCTTACTGGAAGTAGACAGACATCCACTCGTCATGTCCTACATACGAGTTATCAGGATGAGCACATCATATTTCCATGTCCTACATACAAGATGATGAATGCATTTTATTCTTGCCATGTCATACATGCAAGACAATGGGATGATTACATACATGATAGATCCATATCTATTCTTAGTGTTCCCATTCTTCATAAGAATTGGACACTTGGCCTTGGGATACTAATATCCATATAACATGGACAAGTTTTCTCCCACTGAATCTGTGCATACTGAACCCTTCAGTACAGATTGCCAATGTATGCTCTCTCTTTTCCAGGTCAAGAGATTTGTCGAGAACTATCTCTATATATCTCTATTCCTATCATATAGGAAACATCTCTATCTTCCTTAAAGATAATTTCCACTTTTGGATTTCCATTCTAGAACAATTCCATTTCACATCAATATGTGGAATGTGAATACAATCCCACTAAATCACAGATCCCGTCTTTATCTTTGACATATCAGTCAAACCCTTTGACTATATCATCAAAGTAAAGATCCAATTTTGAGTTGCTTGTACTCAATCAATCACATTGATTAGTCCATTGTAACTTATAGACTTCATTTGCATTAATGGATTCATAAACCTTATAGGCTGTGTCACATACACATCCTGATTTTATTCCTCAAAGGAATGCAGTTTTAGTATCCATATGTCAAATGTCTTAGTCATTAAGTTGCAATCAACAAGCATCATCCTTCTCAAAATGTTATCCATGTGTCTTAACACTTAAGACTTATTTGCACTTATGGATATGATCCAATGAGTGCTACCATCAAGGTCATACCTTATGGTTCACACGGATGTCATTTAGGATGTAATGGTTTTATACCATAACTCAAAATCTGATTCCTCATATTCATCTAGATAGTTGACTCATCATATGAACAACTCATCACATAGATAATTGAGGTGTATCTGTCAAGAATATAAGAATTCACAACCCTTGTGATTCTTAATTTCCTTTATTAGTGTGGGGTATTCTTTTATTAAGAAGAATTCAGTTATTCGATAATCATTCTCTAACTCCTTAGAGTATGATTCCTTCTTGATTTAGACATCACCATGCCTTAATCATGAGTTCACTATGATACACTATCATAATCACTGATAAGGATCTCAAACATTTGGTCCAAGTATTTCATTCATTGATCTCATCAAGAATTAATACTTTACCAAATTTGTACTTCATTTATGATAATCTTGAACACTTCAAGACATTCATATTGGTATTTCTCTAAACACCATTTGAAGTATTAGCATTTGTTCCAATAGGTATGTAAATACATCACATGTATTATACCTAATAGGACAATTATTCTCCCACTACCATTAGTGAAGATTGATTAATCATGTACAAGAGATTCATGTCTCTTACTGGTTCTCTAACCAAAAGAGTCTAGTTTTATCCATCACATGGAAACTAGAATTGAATTTCTCATGATTAATGCTAATTAGATTGTTTGAGTTATTTATAACTTTTAGGTATCGTCTTATCTTATGCATATCAAATATCACAAGATAAATAAGGCATTGCCACAAAGATCATATCTTTAAGATTGAAAACACAACTTTATTGATTGCCATCATTGTCATACAATATGCAAAAACAAAGTGTTTCTATCTATTGGCAAGTATGAAATAGCAGTTCTCAACTCTATTTCGTGCCCTTTAGGCTGAAATAAACTGAAAGATACTCCTATCTATGGCCGCAACACTTGCTCCAATGATGGGTACTTCTTTCTTGGTCCTTTCACAAAGGCCATCACTTCTTTGCGGATATTGCATATCATATATGACATATCCATATCTTGGTATCATATACCTCGGATAAAGAAGTGGTTCATTTCATGATACCTTAGGTGGAGATCTCCATCCCCTCCTTCATCTTCTTTTGTTCTTCCAGATATAGAGGGCAGTTCCCTCATACACCCTTTCCCCATGTGCCTTGAGGCTGAAGACGGCTTGGATTGCTGGCTAGCATCAGAACACTTCTTAGCTTTGCCCTTACCCTTGCCCTTTCCCTTAAGACTTAACTTTTCTTTGATCACATCAAAGATTATGGTTTGTCTTTCTTCATCTTTGCCTCTACTATCCTCAACATGTCCAACAACTTTGTCAACGCTTGTCAAAGTTGTTCATGTTGTAGCTTATCATGAATTGTATGATTCTCACAACATTTGCAGTATCATACCAATAGCCAACTCTTGGCTCAGAGGGAATCCTTCTTAATCAGGTTTTCCACATACCCAATCACATTGAGTGTGTGAATACCTTACTGGATCTCCTTCTGTCATGACATACTAGGACAGTATCTTAGAGACATCATATGTCTCATGTTTTCTCTGCAACTCACAGTTCAGAGAACACAACATCAAGCACTCCTCATCAATGTCATCCTTGGTATGCTTCCATAAGCATACTTTCATCCATTGATGTGGTGGGATCGAGTTCATCTGGTTCTGGTATAACTAGGACTTAGAGCTTTCGCTCCTTGATTGAGAACACTTCTCATCGTCCTAACCAGTCGTGGAATTATTCCCATTTAATTTGTTGGTCTCAAAGACCCATCGCAAATAAAGTGATTTGTTGATTAACCATTTATTTTAAGAAAAGGAAATATATGCAATTTTAGTCCAAAAACTCATTTTTGACTTGTTTGATTGATTTGAAAAGTTGACGATAAAATTAGGCCTTTAATTAATTATCGCTCCCACTATTTTAGTTCAAATTGATAGCCCTCACCATCAATTCGGAAGATTGCAGCGTACAACCTTCTAGTGGGCAAGATCCTAAAATCCCCTAAGCCATGAGTCAGCTTTGGTTGATCGCCCACAACTTAGATCTCTCAGGTAGGCAACTCTTGCCAATTGCATCATATGCAACTCTTGTTGAATGAACATGCACAACTCCTTGCCATGAACATTCCTTGCCTCTGGGCTTAGACGCTCTAAGAATCACCAGTTAAGTCTAACCCAAAAGCCGACACGGTAGAACATGCACCCTGCTTTGGCAGAACCTACATGTCTACCCTTCACACTTCCACAAGATAGACGGCGCACCACGCTTTGGCGTAACCTACGCTTGGTCGATCGAGCTTTTCATGTGTGCCGCTAATGGAAGGCATATAAGACTTAATATTTTAATGAGGGATTTGGTTTTATATACATATACATATCCAATCACCACAATACATAGTATGTATCATATACATGCTATATCCCACAGAAAACATGCACAAAAATGATAAAAAGCGATGATTATGTCCATCCTAATGTGATTCCTCGAGCCAAGAGGAATCACGGTCATCTAGGTCTACATCACATGCAACTTGTACAAGATGAACTTCTGTGCCTTGCCTTCCGAGTTGATCAACTCATCACATGAATGATCTGTACTCTCCAGCCGGTCGTCTGGGTGCCACCATCCGATCGGTTGGCTCCTCCAACCGATCGGTTTGCCTGGTCGTCGTGCATCTCGTCATGTCCGCCACCCACTCATCTCGTTCCTCGAACCGGTCATCAACCGATCGGTTCACTCCTTGAACCGACCGTCTGGAAGGTCAACCGATCGGTTCACTCCTTGAACCGATCGTCTGAGCAGTCGTCTTGATGTCCGCTGGTCTTTGACATAACAGGAAATAAAATCCTATTCTATTTATTACATTGCTTTAAAAAGGAAAACCCCGAGTTACATTCGGGGGGAGCAAAGGTAGGAAAGAATCTCGAATTATTTCGAGTTACATCAGGAATAAGAGAGGGAAGATCGGTGCGTAGACCGAGATGCAAGCAACCACAAACAACCACACACAGATAGGTGTTTATAGGCCATAATCACGCTACACACATCCACCACAAAACTCATTTTAAGGGCGACGCATATCGAGTGCATTAATAATACATATCATATATGTAATTTGGGATTTGTGGATTTAGGATTGGACATGCATAAAGCCAATATTATTCGCATCGCATGCAATAAATAAAGGCGACAAACCAAAATCGATCATATCGATATTCCTAAAATATAGAGCAGTTGACGTGGCTCTGATACCACTGTTGGGTTTTAGGGGAGACAGAGAAGGCAGCGGAAACAAAAAAATTTCTCCCCAACCCATACCGAGGAATTGCGTCAACGTCAATATAATAGAAAAGGATGGTTTGTGGAATCATACCTTGTCCCGAGGCTTGCTCGGAGACAATACCCCGCGCAATGTGCGGTCTTCAACTCCGGTCTTGGACGGTGTCTGTGCAGCTTCTGGTCACACCGGGACTGACGACTCCTCCTCCTACCGGACTGTCAGATGACAGTTGTCCTCCTAAGCGGCAGTGTCCTCCCGCCTCTGTAGTAGTCCACACGGACCACCTGGAACTCCACTCTCCTTGTCCCACAAGGAAGTGGAAGGAGTCGCACCCTCCTGTTGACGTACTAGTCACCAACACACTCTCCTGCTACCAGTTGCAACTGCAGTTGTCATTCCCTTGCTGCACCTCCCTTTTGCGGGAAGCACTTGCTCAGGATCTCTCACGGTTACCAAAACGAGAGAGAACGACAACTTCGCAAAGCAACCGGCTTGCATTGAGTTGTTCTTTGAGAAGCCCCCAATACCCCTATATATATAGGCGGGTCATGGGACAGGGTTCTCTGTGTCCGGCAATATGGGACTAAAGCAGGAGTAGAAGGGTTCGAGAATTTTCCACAAAAAGCAACCAGTTCGCAAATTGAAATGATCGGTTCACAACTGAACCGATCGGTTCGGCCATTGAGCCGATCGGTTGGACCTGAGCCGATCGTTTGGGGCACTCCAACTGATCGGTTGGTGCCCTGAACCGATCGGTTCATAGTCCTAATCCGGCTCAAAAAGACTTTCCTTGTTTCGTTCCCAATTGGTATCGAATACCAATGTTATTCCCAATCGAATTGGGCAATTTAAAACCAAAGGAAAATTCTTGCCGACATGACTTTTCCCAACTGGTCGGTTGCACCAGTTGAGCCGATCGGTTCAACCCTTGAACCGGTCGTTTCAACCTGGGCATGAGCCGATCGGCCTGGACACTTCAGCCGACCGGTTCAGCAACCTCAGCCGACCGGTTCATCACATGAACCGATCGGTTGGGAGCACAGGTTGGGCAAAATCAGTCAATTGCGATTTCAATCAATCCGATACTCCAATCAATGTGTCAACACCTTGAACCATACGATATTGACCCATCGACTGATTGAGTGTTTAATTGAACTACTAAAATCCTTTAGTAATCAATCTAAACATTGCTTTGTGGACAAAACTCCTCTTCCAGGTTAAATCCTATGTGTGTGACCCTGCAGGTCCATTTCACGTTGGCAGTGAAAGTCCATAACACTTATGACTTCACAAGCAAAGAGCGGTGCCTAGTCACACATCAGTGCTACCCAAGTGAAAGTAGAAAGTTGGAGAACAACTTTCATCCTAGAATCCGTGAATGGTGTTACAGTGAATGTATAATTCCTTTGTCACTGATATCCCGAATGAACTCAAGGCATTGAACAGTCATCCTGTCAATGTTCATTCACTTTCTTGATCTCAGAGCAGATTGAACGAGATATGTATGACATCAATATCACATACTGATTCACACATGCGTGCGCACGCCTATCTCAATCCTGCTCATCAAGTGGCCTTGGATATCAAACTCCCTTAGGAGGGACAAATCCCATATCTATCACTCACCCCTCAAAAGCCCCATGTGTCAAAGCCACCCAATCATCACCTTTATAACAACCCATGTTTCAGGACTGCGTTTGATGATGTCAAAGTGTGCCCAACGACATGTGTTGAGTGTAGTGATTTCAGGTCAAAGAATCACACTCACCACCATCACTGTGAGTACTGACTGTGACTACCATCTCATGGTTCCATGTGTCAAACTCACGGTGGGTCTGTCCAGTACACTTGTTCTCTAACAAGTACCTATGTGTTTGGTTTGATATCTCTATATCATGACTAATGAGATTCTGTCATCAACCAACACCACAATCTAGTCTTGTGTATCATTGCTGTCTATCTACCTTCCACAATGACATCCGACTAGGGACATAACAAGAATGTACAAACTCTTAGCATCTGTATGATCTCATCGTTCAGGTCCTCAACCTGAAAGCATACGTCATTGAGTATTGTCATTCTCTAGACATTCAATCTGTTCTATCACTATCTCATATGACTGAACTAGAAAGAATTGGAAGCTTGCCTTTGATGTTTATCAAATCAATCTTAATGTATCCCACCAATCATCCCATGATTGGCTCTCAGGGCATACATACCAACATATTTATATATATATATATATATATATATATATATATATATATATATATATATATATATATATATATTCTTATTTTCCTCATTAAGAGTTTTATCATAATTAGAGTTTACTCAAACATCACTTATTTACATTAATATTCTAGATTATTATCCTTAGTAATTGGATTTAGACTCCATTATCCTCATATTATCACCATATTAAATTATAACAAGTTTTTTTGTGTGAAATAGGCAATTTTATCTATTTGTTATTAACCTTAAAATTAATCCAAATAATGTCATATTAATTACATCTACCGGCATAAAACATCTATGCATTGTCTCATTACCTTTATTTCTCACATTATTACCATCATTAGTAGTGTCTTATATTTATTCATTTCTTATTATTTATTATGCACATTTGTCTCAATCCAATGACTTCTTATCCATATTTAAGTCATTATATTTATTTTAGTGAACAAGGTGGGAGATATTAATGAATTGATTCACACACCAAATCAAGATTAGGTTATTAATTAGGTGTGCTTCAGATAACAAGGTGATATGCATTTCATGTTGATGACTTGATTAATCTACGATTAGGTGATTATAAACCATTTATGTGTATCACAGTATGTTGTCTGATTATGACATCTAATGTCACTAATGTATCATGAAAGACATTAAGGATGTATAGGCCAAGGTTAGATCATTACAACTTAGGGTTTAGGTTAGCACGATCGTTATTTTTCACATATATCTTCTTAGCATGTATTAAGTTCAAGTTTAGGTTACAATTATCTTGCTCATAATAGCATTATGGTTTATTGGTTCATGACATGGTCAATACCATGTGTATTAATATGTGAGTTATTCATATTATGTGCATTAAATATTCATTAGGGGACAAACATGTGAACTTTTCATTAGATAACTATCATATGTTCATTAGTATATAAACAAACATGTGGGGTTTCAATTATAACTCGTTTGGTCAGTTCTAAGGATTCCAACACACTATCCTTGAATTCATGGATATATGGTTACTAGAATGAGAGTAGCTAGAGCTCGGTATGTTACATGACTATATCCCCTTAAAAAGGATGTTGTCCTCAAAATCAGTGTATCAAAGACCTATGAAGGTACTACTACTACCCCTCCACCCCTTATAAAGGTTTGTCCTACCAAGTCAAACTAAACTAGAGGTAAAGGGTTAGTCTAACTAAATCATGTACAAGATCTATCACTTGATTACTTTCTAATAACCAAACTTTAAAGTCTAGGCTCTAGGGATAGACTGCCCAAACATGTGGTTCTATAGGACGTAAGGGAACTATATTGGATATCCATCTGCAAAAAAGTCATTCAAATTGAAAAAAGGGTCAACAAATAAGGTTCCCAAGAGTATACAACATAGATGTATAAGGCTACTATTGCCTATAGGTATGCTATTTTGGGTAGTTACTATCATCTTAGGCCAGGAAAGTATCATACGGATCTAGGAGTCCTCATAAACAAAGATAGTGGTGCGGAGGAAAATCTTATCAGCCCCCGAACCCTGATCCTTTATAGACACCTTTGCTTTCAACTTATGCCCTAATAGATACCAAACAGGATCATCACATAAAGGTTAACTAAAGATATTTCTAATGTGAAACTCTTATGATCCTATATTAACATTTCCTCATCACAAGAGTAGCATGGATCAATACTAGGGAAAACATCTTAACTAGAGGGAAACTATGTAAGGCAAGGCTTGTAATTAGGTAAACAAAATTGAAATAGTCAGATTTTGACTACCATGGCCTCTAATACCATGATGTAAAGAGTGGTACATGGAGGGGATCCACTCCCTACTAAAATTTGAAGAATAAAACAACCATTCCAAACACACTCAAAAGGTATGCTGGAATAGGTGTAAATTTTCAAATCTTAATAATGGTATTCAAAACAACCAAAGCATAGTAGAAGAATAAAAGTAATGACTATATTCAATTTTAAAAAAGTAATCATCATCTCCCATGAAGGGTTCACATGGATATTACAACATAAGGATATAGATAGAGGGAAATCTAAATCATATCAAGTTTGTCTCCAAGGAACAACATCATGAGTTAGGTCCATGTTAAAAGCAATGTATTCCTTATGCTAATCCTAGGCTGGTCTTCCACGCTCATGTTACGCAACTCTAATCCTAGGCCTGGACAAGGACTCCTTGGTCTTGTTTCACTCCATGTCCAAGACCAAGTGATTGGCATCACCCAACAAGAGGAGAAAACAAAGTATGTGTCAAATTAAGGTACAAGAACAAGATATAACAACAAAAGCCAATAATGTGTGTATGTACATCATGAAAAATGAAAGTCAAGAGTATGAGGCACATATCAAATAAGAATCTTGCCATGTCAAATAATAAGAAATTATGCACAAATGATTAAGTTAGACAAATTAACTAAGTAGGGTTGAGGCACCTACCAGACCCCAACCAATAGATGAGGGGAGAGTAAATACATTCCCAGTCACCTATAATATATATATAAAGGGGGAGATTAAACACATTCCCCATGATGAAACACATGCCCAAACTATGGGTGGTTGTATATAAGTATCACTACATTAGCTAATAAGTCAAAACAAATCATCATGCTAAAAGAAATATTATGGAAAGATGAAATAACAAAAATATTGCAGGTGGGGTTGATGTAGCCCTATTTTAGGGCTCCATCATGTGCCATTTTGTTCTTAAATCACATCTAGACATGTTAGATTACAAGCTTTTTCCCCTAATATGTTTATCATTTTCAAATATGCTTATGGAAGTTCTTTGCACTATTTTCATGTACTTGGACCATGCCTTAGATGGACAAGAGAGAAGGAAGGAGTTATAGGGATCCTCCACTCATGGAGGGGTCCAACGAAGGCCCCAAAATGTCCCTCAACCTACCTCCAATGGCCAAGAGTCATCATCAAGTAAAGACATCCACAAATGATAAAGTTTAAAGGACAATAATTTAATGCAGACCCCAACACAGCTGTGGGCACAACCCCACAGTCGTGTCTATTTTTGGCAAAGAATTGACAACTTCAGCCATGTTTTGCTCCCAGATTCCCACTGTCGTGGCCACCAGCACGACAGTGGCCACTGAAGACCAACTCGACTGTGCTGCTGCTCCACGACCACATCCTCCTCCAAAATAGTTGTGTTATCCAACACGGTCATGGTGCCACTCACCCACCATGACTGTGGTACTCCGCCACAACCATGTCCACCACCTTCCTTAGCATATCACCACCCCCTCCATACCATGCTCGTGTTCCTACTCTACAACCATCTAGTTCCACCCTCACCACGACTGTGGCACATCAACACGGTCGTGGTGACCAACCAACCCCACTAAACTTTTACATTGATTTTACTATCCTGCCCCTACTTACCCTAGTGCTTCCCCACCACCTATATATACATAGGTGGAGGCTTGGGCACAAAGGTTAGCTTCTCCAACAACTGTTCTCCCCCTCCTTGAGCATCTAGTGCATTTCCTTTGCATGTTTGCTCTCCATCCACCATTTCCACCTCCATTCCACCTTGGAGACCTAGTTTTCTAGGTTTTCTACCATAATCCCCCTTATTCTCATGCTCACCTACACCCTTGGAGGAGTGAGGTCGTCCACATCAGCAAGGAGGTGAAGAAGAAGGCTACTTCTCCAAGCTCCATGGCATTTTTTCCCTTCTTCCCTTCTCTTTTACTATTTGACTATGTATAGCTACGCCCCTAGTGGCAGGATGTTTGGGATTAAAATGTGACTTTGATACCATGTTGGGGAATTTTTGGCTTGTAATGAACTCATTTTTATCTATGATGATTGCTCCATGCTTGTATCTCTTATCCCATTGCCATACGTGTAATTTGTGCTTTTTTCCATTACTTGCTTGTTTGAGAATGCTTGATGATACCATATTTCTAGGTGAATTGGGATACGTTTGGAAATCTTAGGAGTGATTCCCAGGTCCCAATAGGGGATCCCTAGCTAATCCCCTTTGTTCCCACATGCCTATCTACTCTTCTACTGCTTGGTATGAGACCTAAGTTACTAGTATAAGTGAGATTGATGTAATTGCTTAGGGCCTTCTAAAGGCTAAATGGCTAGTGGCATGAGGTCAAATACCCTCATCTCTACTCCCATCTCTACCCTCAACCCTCATTTACACATTAAAACTTATCCTAGAAACCTAAATTTGGCTATTCCTTTTAGAATTACACCTAACATTAGTCTTCTACTAGTAGTATAGGGTACATTCTAATAGCATTGGTCTTATTGTTGGTTTGGTAATCTAGATGTAAAATGAGAACCATACTTGTATAATAACCTCCACCCACTTATATCAAAGTTACATTCCCCAAACAGCCCACCTACCCTAATCATCTTGTTAAAACCCAAATTGCTTTGGTTGCTTGTACATGCTAGTCTAGTTTAGTCGCTTTGGATTAACTTAGCTAAATTGCTTAGTTTTTCTCTTTAGTGTTAATTTAGGTCCTTGCTCTTGCCAGTGGTTATTTTAGCTTCTTAATTGCTTCTTGCCTTGCTAGAGTAGTGTAGTTCATCTTGCTCTTATTTGGTTAATTTCTCAGCCTAATTGCTTAGTTTCAACTTTCTAAAGATAATCTAGCTTTTTGATAACTTAGTTTCCATCTTGCATTTCTTATTTGTTCAAATATAGAGTAATCAACAACCAAATCCTTTTAAAACCCTCAAACCCTAATATCCACACTAGGAACATAGCTAACACTAAACCTAGCTCTAGTGTCCCCTCTATCCCTATGGACCAACCCCTATTCTTTCCCATCACCTATACTACGACAGTACCCCGTACGCTTGCGGGCGGCCTATTTAGTTTTGTGATCGACTTGGTTAGGGCCAATACAGATTTCAAAAGTGAACTCCATCCTGTGTGTTCTGACCTCGTGCGATACATCTAGTCGAGTCAAATCGGCTAGTGTGTAGCACCTCTAGCAAAATCACAAGCTTTCTGGTGTCGTTGACGGGGATAGAGGCGCTCGGTCTAGTTAGATAGTGTAGCTTAGCCTTTCCTTTTGCCCTCCCCATTACTATTATTTATTCTTTGTGTCACTTTTGCATCTTGGTTTGCTAACTTGGGTTCTTGTTGTTTGTTTGTGTATTGTGCAGGTGATAGTTGTGCATGCACCACACACGTTCTACTTATACCGACTTGGTGTTGTACGGCCCCGAGATTGGTAGAAGGAGGTGCCAAGATTGCCACAACCAGCACTGAGAGGCCGAGATGGCTGATAACAACCCACACCCAAATGGCCAAATGCCTCCACCATTACATCGCCCGCTCCACGAATACTACACCATGGGGAGCTACAACTCCCCCATCGCCGCCTTAGTTGACCAGATGTCGGGTCAACGATTTTCCATTCCTCCTGCATTCCATAGACTCCTACCTACCTACTATGGGATGGAGAATGAGAGCCCCTATCACCACATTGATGATTTTCTTGAGACGTGCTCAACCTTCCGCACCCCCACCACCACTGACGAAGGAGGACACTCTTTCCTTTCTCCCTAAAAGAGAAAGCTAAAGAGTGGTACGTGTCAAAACCAGAGCTGGTCACATGGAATGAATTTAAAAACAAATTCCTCAAGAAGTTCTTTCCTATTGCAAAGCTATCCTACATGAGGAGCTGCATCACTTCTTTTACTCAGAAGGAAAATGAACCCTTCCACGAGGCATGGGAGAGGTTACAAAAACTTCACCATGAAGTACCCTTCTGGAAACTCATTCAAGCATTCTACACCGGGCTTGAAGAGCAAAGCCAAACCAATTTCGACTCCTCCTGCAGAGGTACTTTCATGGTCAAGTCGCTCGAAGAATCATGACCCTTGTTCGAACATCTCACTGAAAACTCACGCCATCGCATTTCTAAAAAAGGGGGGGCATTGTGGTCGAAGCTACATCCCTCCACCTTCCTCCGTGGCTTAAACTTGTAGTGCTACAAACCCTGATATGATGAAAATGATGATGGACATGATGAAAATGATGAAGAATCAAGTTGGTGGCTCTCCTAGACAACCCGCCATGGCATTCGAATATGTAGATGAAGAAGTGAATTCTTTGCACTCCTTTGGTGGCTACAACAATCAAGGCCCCATGTCCAACACCTACACCCCCGAGTGGAGGAACCATCCAAATTTTTCTTAGAAACAACAGAATGAGGATGGACAAGGACAAGGGAAGTCGAGGCCACACTACAGCTCAAAGTTTGAAGAGGAGGTGCTAGGAAGGTTAAGAAGTTTGGATCAAGTGAAAAAGGATGTGAACTCACATGGGTAGTCCATCCACCGCCTTGAGAAAAGACTAGATCAGTTATCTCTCTCTTGCTAGGAGGGAAGAAGGAAGACTTCCATCTCAACTGATGCCCAATCTAAACAATGATGGTGCTTTCCTGGGGAGCACTCCAAGTGCATATGTTCTTCCATCATATCAAGCCCCGTTGAATCCCTATGCTCCACCACCTCCTAAATCACCTCTTAACTATCAATATGCTCCACCTCCGCCTCATACATACCAACAACCACCTCCACAATATCACCCCCATCCACAACAACAACAACCACTACAACAACCACAACCACAATTCATCCTCCAAAACCCAAATTCACCTCACCAAATGCCTCCACCACCTCAACAGCCCCAACCACATCAACAAGCCTCCTCTTCTACTACCCATGAGCATGTGAAGGCAGACTACATCAAGGAGTGGTTGGACTTTGGAGCACCCCCGTGATACCATTGTTGTTGACAGAGGTGATACTGAAACTAGACAGGTTCATATTGAGATACATGTTGAGGATACTGTGATAAGAGTCGGGGTTGATACTGTGATACCGGGTGTTGATACTATGATTCCTGTTGATGATACTATTGATATGGACCATTTGGGTCCCAGATTCCTCCTTTTCCTAAAGCTCTTACAGAGCCCTCTGTTGAGAAGAGAAGAAAGAAGCACACTGAAGACATACTTGAAACCTTTAAATAAGTGAAAATCAACATTCCTTTGCTTGATGCAGTCAAGCAAATCCCTTCTTATGCTAAGTTCTTGAAAGATCTCTGCACCTTCAAGCGAAAGACTACTAGAAGAACCCCAAAGAAAGTGAAACTCACCGAGCAAGTGAGCTCAATTCTGCAACACACCATTCCAAGGAAAAGAAAGGATCTCGGTGCTCCCATCATCTCATGCTACATTGGGGCACATCACATAGACCAAGCCCTCCTAGACTTCAGTTCTAGTGTCAACCTTATGTCGTATGATATGTTTGATGAGCTCCAAATGGGGCAATTGAGTTCGGCTCATTGCACTTTACTGTTGGCTGACTGATAGGTAAAGACGCCTAGAGGGCGTGTGGATGACGTGCTTGTGAGACTTGATGATGAGACGTCCACCTTCTTCCCTACCGATTTCATCATCTTGGATATGAAAAAAGATACGAGGAAGGTTTCTATCATCTTGGGGAGACCGTTCTTAGCCACAGCTGATGCAGTTATTCATGTGAGGACTGGTATGATGTATGTGACATTCATGCACATGAAGATCCGGTTGAACATCTTTAAATCTTCAGCCACAACCGAGTTGATAGGGGCCACTGAGGAAGATTGCTATCTTATTGAGTGCCTTGATGAAATTGTGGAGGAATTCCTACCTACGTGGATTCAAACTGCCACTCAAGGTAGAGGTCTAGAGATGATAGTTGAGTTCTTTGATGATGATAAGGAAGATGATGAAGAGAATGAGCTAGTCTTGGTGGCTGTAAGGGAAGACCTTCCTTCTATCTCTAAACCATTAAAGAACTCTCTTGATCTCCCACTCTTGAGCTGAAATCACTTCATGAAGGATTGAAGCATGATTTTCTAGGGGCAAATGACACCCTCCTAGTGATCATTTCTTTTATTCTATAACCTGAATAAGAGGAGGCATTGATGGAGGTCTTAAAGAAGAACATCCAAGCCATTGGATGGTCTATGGCTGACTTGAGGGGTATTGATCCCTCCATATATGTACACAAAATCTATGTAGAGGAAGATGCAAGGCCAACCCACCAAATGTAAAGGTGGTTGAATCAAAAGTTGAAAGAGGTTGTGACCTAAGAAGTGGTGAAATTGCTTGATGCTGGAATCATGTATCCTATCTCTGATAGTACATGGGTGAGCCCCATCCAAGTTGTACCCAAGAAGGGTGGGATCACTGTTACTGAGAATGCAGTTGATGAGCTAATGCCAGTATGAGAACAATCCAAGTGGAGGATGTGTGCTGATTATCAAAATCTCAATGAGAATACTAAGAAAGACCACTACCCCCTCCCATTTCTTGATCAGATTCTAGAGAGGCTAGCAAGGAAAAGCTTCTATTGCTTCCTTGATGGGTATTCTGGGTACTTCCAAATTGTCGTGCATCCTGCAGATCAAGAGAAGACAACATTCACCTACCGAAGTGGTACATTTGCCCATCGAAGAATACCATTTGGGTTGTGTAATGCAGCTTCTACTTTTCAGAGATGTGTGATCTCGATCTTTGTGGATATGCTTGATTCATATTTGGAAGTGTTCATGGATGATTTCTCAATTTTTGGTAATACATTTGATGAGTGCTTGCTACATTTGGCTGCTTTTCTTGAGAGATGTGTGAAGGTTCGGCTTGTGCTATCTTGGGAGAAAAGCCACTTCATGGTGCCTGAAGGCATTGTTCTAGGCCACCGAGTTTCTAAAGATGGAATTGAAGTTTACAAGGCCAAAGTGAGCCTCATTTCTACTCTCACCATTCTTTCCACCATAAGACATGTTCAGTCTTTCTTGGTACATGCTAGTTTCTATCGCCGCTTCATCAAGGATTTCAGTAAAATCTTAAGACCCCTATGTCAATTACTTGAAAAGGATGTCAAATTTCATTTTGATGACAAGTGTATTGAAGCTTTCAATCAATTGAAGGGAAGACTCATTTTTGCTCCTATCATGCAGCCTCCAGATTTCTCTTTGCCATTTGAGATTATGACCGATGCATCTGACATGGCAGTGGGGGTTGTGCTGGGCCAAAGAGTTGGTCGGATTCCTCGTGCTATCTATTGCGTGAGCAAGACTATAGACGAAGCCCAAAGAAATTACACAACTACCAAAAAAGAGTTCCCTGCACTCATCTTCGCACTTAACAAATTCCGCTCATATCTTTTGCAAAATAAAGTAGTGATATATACAGACCATGCTGCACTCAAGTATCTCATGTCAAAGAAGAATTCAAACCCTAGGTTGATCAGATGGATTCTATTGCTTCAAGAGTTCGATGTGGAGATTGTAGACAAGAAGGGAGTTGAAAATGGTGCTATCGACCATCTCTCCTGGATTGATTACCCATTTGATGAAACAAGTTAAATTAAGGCAACAATGCCACATGAACAACTATTCCTTCTTTCATCCACTCAAAGGCCATGGTATCAACACGGAGCCATTTTCTTGGCTAGTGGGAGGATACCTAGCACATGGACAAGGGAGGAAAGCAAAAGGTTTTTTGCCAAGGTCAAGAATTATGCTTGGGAAGACCCTCACCTCTTCATATATTGCCCCGATCAGCTCATAAGGAGATGTGATCCAGAAATCGAACAGTAAGACATCCTCTCCATGTGCCATTTCGGGATATGTGGAGGTCATTTTAGAGGAAAACACACAACTGCAAAGGATCTTCAATGTGGGTTTTATTGGTCGTACTTGTTCAAAGATTCACAAGAGTTTTGCAAAAGCTGCTTGAAGTGCCAAAACGTGGGTACTATCTCAACAAGGGACATGATGCCTCTATCACCCATTCTTGTGGTGGAGGTGTTTGATGTTTGTGGGATTGACTTCATGGGTACTTTCCCACCCTCCTTTGGATATGTTTACATTTTGGTCATCGTGGATTACGTGTCAAAGTGGATAGAGGCTATTGCAACACAGAGGAATGACCACAAGGTGGTATGTGATTTTGTGAAATCAAACATCTTTAGCTATTTTGGTATCCCAACAGCCATGATTAGTGATGGGGGAAGTCACTTCATTCACCTCACTTTTGAGGGGTTTCTTATGAAGCATGGAGTAAACCACCGAGTAGCCACTCCCTATCATCCTCAAACTAGTGGCCAAGTTGAGCAAGCCAATCCGAAGATAAAGATTATTTTAGAGAAAATGGTGTGACCGGACCGCAAGGATTGGTCACTCCATCTTAGTGAAGCTTTATGGGCATACCAGACTGTATTTCAAGCCTCGATTGGCACTACACCATTCAAGATCATCTACAGGAAAAGTTACCACTTACCGGTGGAAATGCAACATAAGGTATTATGGGCTTTGAAGACTATGGACCTTGATGGTGAAAACGACAGAATGAAGAGAAAGTTTCAACTAAATGAGCTGGAGGAAATGTGCCATGAGGCGTATGAGATGTCAAAAAGATATAAGGAGAGAACGAAGTTCCTTCATGATAAGATGATTAGAAAGAAAGAATTTGAGCCCGAAAAGTGGGTATGGTTCTACAATTCAAGGATGAAGTTCTTTCCCAGAAAACTTCGGTCTAGATGGGAAGGACCTTATCTTAACACGAAAGTGTACCCATCTGGAGCTTTTTTGATATATGAAAAGGTAGGGGCAAAAGAGTTTGTTGTCAATGGACAAAGATTGAAACCAGTTGTTGAAGTAGGATCAGACAAGGCCAATCAAAGTTTTGATATTGTTATGCTTGTAGAAGAACAATCCAAGGAAGAAATGTGCTTGGAAGCAGATGAGAAAGAAATCTACTACAAGGATTCCTTGGGGATCCCAAAGAAGTGAAAGAAGTAACAAATCAATAAGCTCGGCTGAAGGCATAACATTTAGCGCTAGTGGGAGGCAACCCACGTGGTTCGAGATTCTCGAACCTTGTTTTTTGATACTTTTGCTTTATTTTACACAAATACACACACACACTTGTGTCTAACAATTTTCTTTGAGTTTTGATGATATGGTAGGTGCTAGACACTAGAGAGAGAAGGGATAGAAGTCAAGTCATGGTCATTAAATCAGATTTGTGGCCAAATGACAAATAAAGTTGAAGTTCTTATTTTTGGATTGAAAAAATTGAAGGAGTGCCCCCAAAACGGATGTGGAGCTCGACCACGGTCATGGAAAAAGTGACCAAGAATGACCGTGGCCACCTGCCACAATCGTGGATTTGATTGCATCAATTTGGCTAAAGTAACTGGGTTTTTGGGAGAATGGCCACGGCCATGGCGACCTGCCGCTGCCGTGTCAAGGACACATCGACACAACCATGGGTAGACACCACAGTCATGGGTTTTTTTCAGCAAAGTTACAAAACATGTGAGTGTTTTTGGCAAGAATGTAACTGGTTTTTTGGGAGAATGGCCACGACCATGGTGACCTACGACATCCGTGTCAAGGACGCATTGGCAAGACCATGGGTAGACATCACAATCATGGGTTTTTTTCAGCAAAGTTACAAAACATGTCAGTGTTTTTGGCAAGAATGGCCACGACCGTGGCCACACGCCACGACCGTGTTGAAGTTGCATGGCCATGACCATGGCAGTTGACCATGACTGTGGCTTGGTCAGACTGGGGCATTCTTCATCGACAACATGACCACGACACCCGCCACGACCGTGCCACCAAGCCCTGGCCACGACTGTGGCCACCCGCCACGACCGTGGCCTAGCCCAGTTCAACAAATAATATACCTTTTTAACATCCAAACCCAACGCCCCCCTTCATTTCTTCATCTTCTTCCTCCAAAAACTGGCCATGGTGGTGCGTAGAGCACCTGAGCTACCCCAATCTCCATCTCTGACCCCCAAAAACACCCCCAATCATCCTCCAATCAATCCTAAATCATTCCCCAACCACCCCTTCCATTTCCACCACCTATTCTCTCTCAATCACCCCTCCATCTCCACACTCATCCCCCATCCTCCCAACAACCCCCTCCACTAAACCTCCACATAATCCCTCCATTTTGCCCCTAAATCTGCAATAAACTTTATTTCCACCATCCAAACATCATTCTCCTTCCATTTCATACCCAAATCCACATCCATATCACCCCCTATATTAAAATCTGAATTCCACCTCCACTTCCAAACCCAACCATGAAGAAGATTGGAAAGGCCATCACCAAGGTGGCTAATATAATCATCAGAGGAAAGTGACATTCCAAAAATGCCTCCTACAATGTTTTTGTACCCTCCCATACCCCTTCACCAACCACCTTTGCCTACTAATCCCTCCGCTTCTCACAATCGGTGAGCGCATCCCACTCCCGCTCATCCAAAATTCATCACATCACTGATGCCACGTACAAGGGGGAAGAAGAAGAAGAGGAATATGTGGGAATTGACTTGGATAATGATGCGATGATTTTGAGTCGCATTTATAGACCTTTTTCATATGTGTTTTATGCTCTAATTAGTCATTTTTATGGATAATATTGCATAATTCACTCATTTCGGTCTTTGCCATCATTTTATGTCAAATCCCCTTAGTTTTATCATTTTGAGCATTATTTATCATATTATCATAATTTGTGTGGATTTATTTGGTCTTGTCTTGGAATTTCAGGAAAAACAAGTATCTGCTTCCGTTGATACCATCGACGGAAGTCGATACCATCGACCAGGCAACAGGTTGCCAGCCGGGAGGAGTATCACAGAGTCGATACCATCGACATCCAAGTCGATGCCATCGACGCATGGAGGCTACAGCGTCACTAAACGACAACAACCGACGCTACATAGAGTCGATACCATCGACCCTAGTCGATGGTATCGAGATGATCACAGGCACTCAGACAAAAAGAAAAGAAGGCTTCCGCTAATACGCTGGGTCGATACCATCGACCCGCGTCGATGGTATCGTCGCCGGCAGATATGTGTTGGATTCGTTTTTATCTCAATCGGACGGCTGGAGTTATTTGACGACCTAATTAGGGACTTATACCTAATGACGGCCGCCTGGACCAGGGAGGATCTAATTTTGTCATTGCATGAGTGCTAAGGAAGGAGAGAAAGGAGAACGGAGGCCTGAAGCTCATCCCTGTCGATCCGGACACTGCCGAAGACGAATTTCACCACCGAGAGGCGGGAAAGCTCGTGTTCTACGCAAAGGATCTACCGGTTCTCCTCCGTTCAGGGGTTTTCCCACTTAATTCACGTTTTTCTTATGAATTCCCCTATTTCTACCATGTATTTGTGCAAGATGAACATGCGGGGCTAATCCCCTCCATCTTTAGGACCGGGAGTAGCCCGGGAATGCATTGTATGACAGTTTTATATTAATAATTCATATTTTCTCTCTTAAATCCGTGGTATAGTTTCGTTTTCTCCATATATTGTTATGTTTGATCACCATAATAATAACTTAATGCCCTTAATCACTTCGACAGAAGGATTAACGGTTTAAAAGAGACGAAACTTACATTAATCGATAAATCCCTTGACAAAGGAGGTGTAAAATTAATGGTGGAAACTGAGGGATCGTTCGTAATGCGCTTAGTTTAGGGAAATGATTACTACAACGGTGGAATCAACCTAAACCTAAGTAGTGAATTACACCACGACAGTGGGTAATTTTGTTTTCAGGACACTACCCGGAAAGAGAGAGAAGATTGAGGAGTTATATGAAACATAATGCAATGTTGACCCGCGGTGAAACCGCAATCCTAAAGATATCCTTTTGAATTGATTAAATTAACCTTTAATCGATTGTTTGCTTTGTTTTATTTTTATTTTCTTTTAATTTCAAAAACAAACCCTACTTTGTCATTCGGCCTAGCTGATTGCAATTAGTTAGTAGGAGTCTCCAATAATTCATGTATCCCTGTGTTCGACTCGGGCCTCACAAAGGCCTATATTACTCGATGCGTACACTTGCATTTTCAGCATGTAGTAAAATACACGTCAAGTTTTTGGCGCCGTTGTCGGGGATACGGCGAATTGTTGGCACTTTGAGTGCTAAGAACGGCCACACTAGGCCACATTTTTTTTATTTATTTTGAAACAACTTCAATTATTTCTAAATTTTTCTATAATCGTCTATACTCGTCTAAGCATAGTACTGAACCCCAATTTTCTCATTTCAGGTACTTTGCATGGTGCATACACGTAGTACGGACTACGCGAATCCTGCACCCGAGGTTCCGCTTCGGGACCTGAGGACGAGGAGGACTTCGATCAAGAGCACCTAGAAGAAATAAATTCTGAATCTGAAGCAGAAGAAATGGCCGAACCACAGACTATATGGGAGAAGATCAAAGATTCTTCCTCATCAGCTTCAAAGGGGCCAATAAAAAAGCAGGCGATCAACATACCGATATATAAGATCGATCCCGCGTTGATTAACTTGGTAAAATCAAATGCATTTCATGGGTTGAAGAATGAGGATCCTGTTGCACATATCAGCCAGTTCGTCGAAAACTGTGACATGGTGAAGATAGACAGGTTTCCACAAGATGCTTTGTACCTCAAGCTTTTCCCAAGTTCCTTGGCAGGAGCAGCAAGAGAGTGGCTACATAACCTCGATGATGAATTTGTGGAATCTTGGGATCATATGGTGGAGGTTTTCTTTGAGAGGTTTTTCCCTCCTGAAAAGACCAATTACATGATTAGGAAGATTCACAATTTCACCCAACAGGCGGGTGAAACATATTCTGAGACCTGGGAGCGATTCCAGGTTATGTTGAGGAGGTGCCCACATCATGGGCTGGATAGGGAAACACAAGTGAAAATCTTTTATTTTGCTCTCTCCGAGCACGATAGAAGTAACCTTGATTCAGCTGGATCCGGATTCTTTCTGAATAATACAGATACCAGATGTTGGGAAATATTAAAGAACATGGCTAGGAAACAGTCATGGGGCGACAGAGGTGCCGTGGAACAGGTCTAGGCTGCTGGAGAATCTAGAATAGTTAGGGAGCTGAATGATAAGTTAGATCTTCTAGCCAAGAAGCTGCTAACTAAGGAAGATGCATCTGAAGATGAGGAGTCCCAAGTGAAATTTATGCAACAACAGGGCTATAGAAACAAGGACTACTCATGGAGAAAGGACAAAAAGTTTTCTTGGAAGGATCCTAACAATTTTTTGCAGGATCCGGATGCCAAGCCACATCCTAGAGAGGAGGATAAGAACACTGAATTACTGAGTCAAATGGTACAGCAAAACCAAGAGATGATGGCCATGTTTGGTAAACAATTGCAATCTCAAGGTGATATTCTAACCAAGTTTGGGCAGACGCTGCAAAGCCATGGAGAACAAATGAGGGCATTGGAAACCACCGTGGCACAGATTTCGAGTGAAGTGGCGGCCATCAAGCACGCCAATCAAAAGAAACCAGACGAGAATGCAAATGTGGCCCAAGCACACCATCAGGTCAAGTATATGTCTGTGGTAAACAGTGAGGAGGAACCTCAGGTGCAAGAAGCTGTAGAAGAAAGAAGAATGACGTTTAATACGCATGCGACACCGGCGATACCGTATCCACGCACTTATTACGGATTGCCGGGCAGAAACCCTTTCTTCAGGAAATCACAGTGAGTTGTGAGTATGGTATCTCCATCTAGGCAAGAAGAACAAGTGCAGGTTGTTTGTGCACATGCGGAGACATCTAAGGTGAGAGAGAAACCACAACAAGCTGCAACTATTAAGAATGTCTCGCCCAAGCCCACGTCAGAGGGAGTGATTGAAGCAAGCTTAGGGGAGTTGGCCCCAAAAAGCTCATATGTGCCACCTCACAGGCGTGTGAGTGCAGCAGTTGTGTCAAATCCAGGAAATCCAGGGTCAAAGAAAGAGCATCGTCATTTTAAGAAATTCCTGGAGATATTCCGAAAACTCCACATCAATATTCCATTAGTGGAGATGATTGAGAAAGTACCCGCTTATGGGAGGTTCATCAAGGAAATCATCAATAAGAAGAGGCAAATAAAAGACGATGATATTTGTCGGATGAACGAGACGGTGAGCTCTATGATACACGGGAGTTCACCAAAGAAGAGAAAAGACCCAGGAGGTTTTACATTCCGTGCTCAATAGGTGGTCGACATTTTCCTAAAGCGCAATGTGATTCCGGCGCTAGCATAAATCTCATGCCTTTGGCGACATTTCAAAAGCTGGGGTTAAAAGAGATAAAGAAGTTGGCCGCAACAATTGAATTGGCGGATGGGTCTACCGTGAGACCCTATGGAGTATGTGAAGATGTTCTAGTCAAAGTGGATAGATTCATATTTCCAGTGGATTTTGTTGTTATTGATATGCCACCACTCCAAAGCTGTGAAATTCTTCTAGGAAGACCGTTTCAAGCAACAGCGGACGTCGTGACTGCCTTAGGGAGAGGTACTTTGTCCTTAGGAATTGGAGGAGATCGAGTTGAATTCAAATTACCGCATGATCCTCTAAGCGCAGTCTCCAATGTGAAAAGATGATGAGCTTCATACCGTCTAGCCTAAGACGTTAAATAAGGGCGCTTGTTGGGAGGCAACCCAACCATCGGTACATTAGGATAGTTTAATTATAGTCATAGATTGCTTTCATTTCGTTCAAATTCTAGTGTAAAGAAGATACTTTGATCCGTTTGTTCAATGTGCAGGCACAGGTAGGGTCGATACCATCGACACACTGGTCGATGGTATCGACATAGGTTCAGGTTGACAGCTGCAAAAATCGCTCTGAGTCGATACTATCGACGGTCCCGTCGATGGTATCGACAGACCTACAGGCAGGTTGCGCAATAATTGTCGATGGTATCGGCATGCCAGTCGATACCATCGAGATCTCTGGAGAAGTTCAGAACGATTTGTCTCAGTCAACTCGATACCATCGACGGCCTCGTCGATGGTATCGACATGGTCACAGATTGAAGTGAAAAAGTGGCGGTGTCGCAATGAAGTCAAGTCGATACCATCGACACCAGTCGATGGTATCGACATCCATGTCACCGATCCGCGCAAAGACATCGACGGTGATCGCGAGTCCATGTCAGCGATCCGGGTGCTGCGTCGATACTATCAACTCTCGTCGATGGTATCGACAGGTCAGCAATCCGGGTTTCCCGATCCAGCAAACGTCAGCCGTCAATACTCGCAAGGGAGGAGGATAGCAGCGAGACGTGTCGATACCATCGACCCGCATCGATGGTATCGACGGGTCAACAGTAGCACCGGCCAAGTCTATATAAGGAGAATTGCAACGTCATTTGATGTCACACCTTCAGAGCAAACTTCCTCCTTTGCGCCGAGCACTCCCCCGAGCCCTCCAAGACTGAAGAGCAGCAACATCAAGCAAGGATCTTCACCGAGCGGAGAATCACTTCTCCATCTTCCCCGAGCTCTCTTCTTCTAATCCCATCTTTCTTGCAACAATGGTGCACGCCGCCGGATCATCGTCCTCTCGCGTGAATCCTATGGAGATCGCGGAGTTTGTGCCACCCCCTACTGCTTCAGTCTCACGTCCGTGCCTGATTCACCCATCCGCGGAGGTGAGGAAGGTCTATGAGGAAATCATGAAGCGGAAGATCGAGCCGACCTGGTATGTGGACCGGGGAATGATCCAGGAGCTTGGATTCGAGGCCAACTTGGCCTATGTGCTGAAGGGTCAAGCACGCCACACCAGCAGAAGGCCAGACGAGCTAGAACGCCATGCGGATGGGCAGCCGTTCTTCTGCGAATGGCCCACCTACAAGGAATTGGTGGCGGAGTTTATGGCGTCCCTCGACGTCTGCGTTGTGCCCAAGGACGTGGTTGCATCGGACCATGAGTGGATCAAGGGCCGGGTATCGTTCTGGCTATTCAACATCAACTACAACATCACTCTTAAGTAGTTCAACAACATCTTTAACTGGAACCATTCTCAACACGATCACCGGCGCCCGGATTCCCGCAACGACTACGACAAGATCTTCGTCGAGCTAGTCACAGTGCCGGCAGGAAAGACAGTGAGCTACCACAATGCTGCGGTAGCGGACTTCGAGCATCCCTTCGTCCGGGTCCTACACCGGATGTTGAGCTTGACGTTCTTTGCTCGGAGTGATCTAGCATTGAGCAAGTTTCAGAAGAGCAACCTCTTCTTCCTCTACATGCTCCTGAAGCGACAAGAATGCAACTGGGGTGCGTTCTTTCTGCAGCGCGTCCTGGCGGTGAAGATGAGTACAAGGAAGGCTCTGATCCATTTTGGTGGGCTCATCACCAAATTGGCGTTGTACTTGGGGCTGAATTTCCAGTCCATGACTCCGATTTCCATGAGGAGTAAGGTGAACGTGCAGCATCTGCACCGTTCAAACCTTATCCTTCTCCGGGATGGGTTGGCATACGCACACTGCCATGTCAACCACGCTTACCAGGAATGCGCACTGCCAGACACCGTCTTCAACACCGAGGGCGCACAGCACTTCAGGTGGCCGATCATAGCCGTCGAGTCCGATGAAGAAGAACGCGGCAACGATGGACAAGAAGGCGAGGCTGAGGAGGAAGAGGAGGCTTTCACACCTCTTCGCGCACAGGTAGCACCCCGGAAGCGTCCTAGGATGCATTCGGGTGCGTCTTCATCATCACAGCCCCCGCCGCCATCACCACAGCCCTCGCAGCCAGGCGAGGACGTCTACTCAATGCAAGGCATGTATACGATGCTGCAGGACATCCATCAGACACAGCAGCAGCATCTAGAGATGTATACCGGTATTCAGGATACTACGAACCGGTTACTTGACAACCAAAGGGCGATGTTCGAGAATGAACGTCTCCTCCTCGACAACCAACAGCAGATACACAATCGGTTGCAAAGGATGGAGATGCAACAGGAGCCCTTCTACGACCACTACTGGAGTCAGAGCTACTTTGGAGGCTATCCACAGCCTCCGCCGAGGACCCATTACGATCCGAGCTTCCAGGGGGAGTATCCTTCTTGGGATCCTACGGCCCCATAGTACCCACCTCCGCCTCCACAAGAATGATTAGGGTATCTCTATTCCACTCTTAAGATTGTTTTTGACTATGAGGCCATAGTCGAATTCAAGCTTAGGGGGGTAGTTGGAACAACTCTATCTTTTCTTTTATTGATTTTAGTTTTTAGCAGTGTTATTTGTTTCTTGCATTTTTAGTTTTGGTAGGATCCATGTGCTATCTAGTGTAACTGTGGATGTCGTAAAAGTTTGTCATCTTGCTGTTAAATTCATGGGAAATTTAAGGGAAATTTAGAAATTTTTGTGTCCTTGGATAGCTTGACTTGGTTTTCCTTGGGGAACTTATCCTACGAAAATGATTGATTATATCAACTTTAAAACAACATTTCACACCTATACTCCTATTGACTCATGAAAAGTGGATAGTAACGGTTGTTTGAGCCTAACCTAACCAAATGGTAATGAGACTTTAATTGGATGTAAGAGATAGAACCCTCTAAACTACTACACAGGTAAGTAAGGAGGGACACATAATATTTTTCTAAGGTTCAGTCATCTAATCTTGTGATCATTCCACTTCATTTTTCCATAATCCACCTAAGAATTGGAAGTAAAGTGCAGTTTTAATTCCTTCTTGTGTGCATAGCATTTAGATAGGACTTGCATTAATATTTTCCATACTTTTGCATAAAAAGAACAAATATAGGGATTCATGTCATGTAGTTGCACTCATGATTTTCATGCATAAAGTACACCATGTATCTCAAATTTTTCCTCAAAAGTGATCTAAACTGTTCCATACCTTCGAAATATTGCAAAGATTTCCAAGCATGAAGGAAGTAGCCCAATACATGTATCTCTAAGCAATTATGGATATGTGGGCTAAAGAAAGAAAAAAAATTTAAAAAATCTAAAGAAAGAAAAAAAAATTGAGAAGAAAGTGGAATAAGAGGGAGAAAGGAACATGATATCACTCGCATTACAGGAAAATTGAGTACATGATGTGGCTTAATTAGATTTCAATCTCATTTTGAGGTGGAAGGTTAGTGCATGCATCATTTCACCCAATTTTAGGCATTAGGGCATTTCTTATGTGCATTTGCATCATTTAGGACATTTTGTTTTATGCATATTGAAACTGTGCAATACTTCCAAGTTCTTCCATGAACCACCCATTTCCATCCACCCGTTGCTCGGATTGGTAGGCCATCGTGAATTTCTCCTCACTAATGATAATCAGGAGAACGGCTTCCATGTAGATGGTAGTTAGGGCGAGCAACGTAGTATAGGCGATCACAAGATGCACCAATGCCGAATCGGCGAATTTTATTATGTTAACTGCCTTATGTGATAGTGTTCATCTGTTTGGAGGATAATTTCTTTTATTGATGATTACTGTCGCCTTTAGGGTAATTACTGTTCTGTGGTTAGAGAAGGCCGGTTTGAGAACGTTCAGTGGGAGTCACATGGGATGTGGGGTTGGTGTGTTGTTTTTCAGTTGACATCTGCAATTCTATTCTAAGGATTAGTTGCTCGAGGGCGAGCAATGTTTAAGCTTAGGGGAGTTTGATGTGATGATTTTGAGTCGCATTTATAGACCTTTTTCATATGTGTTTTATGCTCTAATTAGTCATTTTTATGGATAATATTGCATAATTCACTCATTTTGGTCTTTGCCATCATTTTATGTCAAATCCCCTTAGTTTTATCATGTTGAGCATTATTTATCATATTATCATAATTTGTGTGGATTTATTTGGTCTTGTCGTGGAATTTCAGGAAAAACAAGTATATGCTTCCGTCGATACCATTGACGGAAGTCGATACCATCGACCAGGCAACAGGTTGCTAGCCGGGAGGAGTATCACAGAGTTGATACCATCGACATCCAAGTCGATGCCATCGACGCATGGAGGCTACAGCGTCGCTAAACGACAACAACCGATGCTACATAGAGTCAATACCATCGACCCTAGTCGATGGTATCGAGATGATCACAGGCACTCAGACGAAAAGAAAAGAAGGCTTCCGCTAATACGCTGGGTCGATACCATCGACCCGTGTCGATGGTATCGACGCCAGCAGATATGCGTTGGATTCGTTTTGATCTCAATCGGACGGCTGGAGTTATTTTACGACCTAATTAGGGACTTATACCTAATGACGGCCGCCTGGACCAGGGAGGATCTAATTTTGTCATTGTACGAGTGCCAAGGAAGGAGAGAAAGGAGAACGGAGGCCTGAAGCTCATCCCTGTCGATCCGGACGCTGCCGAAGACGGATTTCACCACCGAGAGGCGGGAAAGCTTGTGTTCTACGCAAAGAATCTACCGGTTCTCCTCCGTTCAGGGGTTTTCCCACTTAATTCACGTTTTTCTTATGAATTCCCCTATTTCTACCATGTATTTGTGCAAGATGAACATGCGGGGCTAATCCCCTCCATCTTTAGGACCAGGAGTAGCCCGGGAATGCATTGTATGACAGTTTTATATTAATAATTCATATTTTCTCTCTTAAATCTGTGGTATAGTTTCGTTTTCTCTATATATTGTCATGCTTGATCACCATAATAATAACTTAATGCCCTTAATCACTTCGACAGAAGGATTAACGGTTGAAAAGAGACGAAACTTACATTAATCGATAAATCCCTTGACAAAGGAGGTGTAAAATTAATGGTGGAAACTGAGGGATCGTTCGTAATGCGCTTAGTTTAGGGAAATGATTACTACGACGGTGGAATCAACCTAAACCTAAGTAGTGAATTACACCACGACAGTGGGTAATTCTGTTTTCAGGCCACTACCCGGAAAGAGAGAGAAGATTGAGGAGTTATATGAAACCTAATGCAATGTTGACCCACGGTGAAACCGCAATCCTAAAGATATCCTTTTGAATTGATTAAATTAACCTTTAATTGATTGTTTGCTTTGTTTTATTTTTATTTTCTTTTAATTTCGACAACAAACCCTACTTTGTCATTCGGCCTAGCTGATTGCAATTAGTTAGTAGGAGTCTCCAATAATTCATGTATCCCTGTGTTCGACTCGGGCCTCACAAAGGCCTATATTACTCAACGCGTACACTTGTGTTTTCAGTGCATAGTAAAATACACGTCAGATAACATCATAGATGAGGTTGAGACGGTGCTGCCAAGAGAATCCAAAGATCCAAAGCAGCACCATCCTCATCAAAGCTATCGCCAAAGACCACTCCAACCCGCCACTCGACATCTCATATGGCGGTAAAGCGTGGTGTGCAACTGCAACCTTCACGGAAACTACGTCATGATAAAGAACAATCCACACACTGGTACAACCTTGACACATGTTCAGGGTCTCAATTGTAAACAATGGAGGAAGACAAAGATGAAAGTGAGGAGGAAGAGATGGAGCTGGTGCCCGAGGGAGATGACGTTCTGGAACAGTTGGAGACAGATAGAGTGAAGGCTTTAGGCAAGGCCACAAGAGTGTCCTATGGAAGAGGACACGGGAAAAGAAAAATTGATATCACATACCCGAAATGCATGACAAGGCGAGTCGTCGCCACTAGGTATGGTTGTGAGAATACTATAGATGATCTACGGATCAAAGAAGCGGTGAAAGGGAGCTTAAAGGCAATGGGGCTGTGGGATGTTCTTTTCACACCCCAAACATCTTACTTCTCTTTGACTCGAGAATTCTTTGCCACTCTTGAAAGAACAAAAGTGAGAAGTAGTGATGCAATCAAATTCGCCATGATGGGTAATGTGCACACCCTCTCATCTACTGAGCTGCATGGTATCTTTGCTACAAATCTTGAAGAGGTCGTGAAGATGGATTATGGCCTACTAGAGAGAGAGGCAAATTTTGACTATGCACATTTTTGGAAGATTTTAATAGGCAGCGGTGATTACAATGTAGGTAGATCAAAGACCACCGCTATAAGCAACCCATTAATCTGTTATGTGCAGAAGGTACTAGTAAATACCATTGTGGGAAGGTATGATAACCAAGGCTCCATTTCCCAAAAGGATATGTTTGTCTTGATGGTGATGAACCAAAAAAGGTATATAGACCTTGGAGTGCTACTAATTGATCATATGAAGTCCATACCCTAAAAGAGCACAAACCATTTGTTATGGGAGGGTTTGTGACTTCAATTGCACTCGCTTTGGGGTATGATTTCTCTTGGTTTCAATACGCATATGGGGCAGAATTTGTTGACCTCAACTAACTTATGTGCTCACACACTATTAAGATGAAGGAAAAAAGGATGATTTATCTCACAAGTAGTGTGTCAGACTTTGAACTTGAGATGCCATACCACGCGGTGCCACTTCTATCTGTGTTGTGGGTTTTCTACAGATTGAAGGAAAAATTATTGAAATGGCAGCAAGAACACCCTAGAGAGACATACACTAGGGGAGTCTCTTTTGCACAAGAAGAGATGGCTGAATCTAATGTGCAGTGTAGGAATAAGAAGATGAAGGACAAAGGCAGCCCCGAAGGACAAGAAGGTGGGATGAAGGGACATCCCAGCTACAGTAGCCCTCAATGAACGTCTACGGCATGTCCACCATCCAGACGTAGCTTGAGGGTATTCCGAAGACACATAGTGATATGTAGCTTATCCAACAATACATGTGGCAAGACCAACAACAAATGCATCACCACGTCAACCACTTTTATCACTACCACCATGCCCAAGAAATAAGAAACCCCAAATGGGGAAGAGACTTTTGGGGGTGGCATAGTTGGATATCTAGAGACATACCCTCCACCCCAGGATGACTACTGGGGGCATTACTACCATCATCCTCTGACAGGCTCAGCTCCTCCTCCAGATCATCCCCACCTGTCAGACTAGCCACCACAATAGCCATGACACTTCCCCTATCTCCCCTAAGCTATAGTTTCATGTTGAGGACATCATGATTCTAAAGTTTGCAGTCAGTAGGGAAGTATGCACCACCCTATCTCTCTCTTTTAGTCATTTTATTCCACCTTTTCCATCCAGTTCACTTTTATTGTTACTACTCTTTTCATTGCATTTTTGCATAGCAAGTAGTTAGTTTCAAGCAACTTTTGCTCAATTTTCAAACATTTTGCTATTTTTTCTCTTCCATACCATGCATTGCATTCTCATGTAGTTTTTTGTAGTTTCTTGTGCTTTTTAATTACGATTTGCTGCTTTATGTTTTGAAATTCCCTAAAGTAGGTTTAGATGTGATTTAATGCAAATTGGCACCATTTTGGCCAATATTTCTCAAACTTGAACGTTCTTGCCCTAAAAGTATGTTTTGACTTGATCTCCAATGTTTGTAATGAAATGTTTTAATCCTTTGACAAATGCATGCTACTTTCTTAGATGTTATTGCTATATGGTCTTTTTTGTTGACTTTTTACATGTGCGCCACCTCTCTTAAGTTTGTGAATGTTTTGGTTGAATCATGAATTGAGCAAGCTACAAGTGCTTAAAGCCTATGGAATCACTTGGTAGAAATGTGAATGTTATGTTGTTCTATCATGTGGTGTGATATCATTTGGTGAAGTGTTGGATTAGCTTTTATGCAGGAAATCTTATGTTGGAAACTACACAAATGAACCCTCTTTGATCTGACTATTCTTCCACCACCTTCATACCTCTCCGCCTCATGAAAACATGCCAAAGTGCACATAGCAGTTGTGGCCACCCCCAAAAGTTTGGGGTGGCCACATCTAAACCTCCCCGCTTCACTCTATCCACCATATGCCCTATCTACACCAAGGGCAAAGAAAAAGAAAAGCAAAAATAAAATAAAAGGATGCTCTTGTTTATGGGCATTCAAATAAAGAAAAGATGTGTGTAAAAGCAATCCAAAATCTTACCACAATCCTTACTTCCTATTTCATACCCATTGAGCTAGAAAACATCAAAGCTAGCTCACTTTACCCTTTGTATAGTGAAGTGGGTCATCTAGTGTGGTTTGAAGCATAAAAGTGAACGTATGAAAGCGAAACAACACTCCTAGTCACCTTTGATTAACACCAACATGAAACGGTTTACCCAAAATGACATGAAGGACATAGGGACAACTTGGGTTTCTATGCTTTATATTTGAAGATTGTATGCTCAGTACTTAGTTCATGAACAGTTTGTGAAAGAAGAGAGAAGAGAGGTGAAGCACATGCACTTAGTCACTCCCAAGACCATGTATTCAATAATTATCTTTTGCTATGCATTTGTCATTTGTTTTTGTTGAAAAGAACCTGAAAAGAGAGATTGAGTTGGAGCACACTTGAGGAGAAGTATGTTTTAAGTTTGGGTTGGTGATGTAGCCCTATTTTAGGGCACCATCCTAGCCATTTTGTACTTAAATCACATCTAAACATGTTAGATTACAAGCTTTTGCCCCTAATATGTTTATCATTGCCAAATATGCTTATGGATGTTCTTTGCACTGTTTTTAGGTACTTGGACCATGCCTTAGATGGACGAGAGAGAAGGAAGGAGTTCTAGGGCTCCTCCACTCATGGAGGGGTTCAAATAACGCCCCAAAATCTCCCTCAACCTACCTCCAAAGGCTAAGAGTCATCATCAAGAAAAGACATCCAAAAATGATGAAGTTTGAAGGACAATCATTTCCTACAGACCCCAACACGGCCGTGGGCACAACCCCACAGTCGTGTCTTTTCATGGAAAAGAATTGACAACTTCAATAGTGTTTTGCTCCCAGATTCCCACGGTCGTGTCCACCAGCACGACTGTGGCCCTTTGAAGACACTACGGTCGTGGCCATCCGCACGGTCTTGGTCATTAGAGTGAAAAATGGTTGTGGGAACCTCCCACTGTCGTGTGAATTATGATGAAGAATCAACATTTCAATAGGGAATCTCTCCCAAATCACCACGATTGTGGCCACCTGCCACAATCGTGGCCACTGAAGACCAACTCGACCATGTTGCTGCTCCACGACCACATCCTCCTCCTCCAAAACGGTTGTGTTACCCAACACGGATGTGGTGCCACTCACCCACCATGACTGTGGTACTCCGCCACGGTTGTGGCCACCACCTTCCTTAGCATATCACCACCCTCTCCATACCTAGCTTGTGTTCCTACTCCAATACCGTCCAATTCCACCCTCCCCACGGTCGTGGCACATCAACATGGTCGTGGTGACCAACCAACCCCACTATACTTCTACACTAATTTTCCTATCCTACCCCTACTTACCCTAGTGCTTCCTCACCACCTATATATACATAGGTGGTGACTGGGGAATGAAGGTTAGCTTCTCGCACAGCTGTTCCAAGCTTCCACTCCCCCTCCTTGAGCATCTAGTACATTTCCTTTGCATTTTTTCGCTCCATCCATCGTTTCCACCTCCATTCCACCTTGGAGACCTAGTTTTCTACATTTTCTACCATAATCCCCCATATTCTCATGCTCACCTACACCCATGGAGGAGTGAGGTCGTCCACAGTAGCAAGGAGGAGAAGAAGAAGGCTACTTCTCCAAGCTCCCTGGCATTTCTTCCCCTTATTCCCTTCTCTTTTACTATTTTTGTGACTATGTATAGCTAAGACCCTAGTGGTGGGCTGTTTGAGGTTAAAATGAGACTTTGATACCATGTTGGGGAATTTTTGGCTTGTAATGAACTCATTTTCATCTATGATGATTGCTCCATGCTTGTGTCTCTTATCCCATTGCCATACTTGTAATTTGTGCTTTTGGCCATTACTTGCTTGTTTGAGAATGCTTGATGATACCATGTTTCTAGGAGAATTGGGATACATGTGGCAATCTTAGGAGTGATTCCTAGGTCCCAATAGGGGATCCCTAGCTAATCCCCTTTGTTCCCACATGCCTATCTCCTCTTCTACTACTTGGTATGATACCTAAGTTACTAGTATAAGAGAGATTGATGTAATTGCTTAGGGTCTTCTAAAGGCTAGAATGGCTAGTGGCATGAGGTCAAATACCCTCATCTCTACTCCCATCTCTACCCCAACCCTTAATTACTCATTAGCACTTATCCTAGAAACCTAGATTTGTCTAATCCTATTAGAATTACACCTAACCCTAGTCTTCTACTAGTAGTATAGGATACATTCTAATAGCATTGGTCTTATTGTTTGGTTAGGTAATCTAGATGTAAAATGACAACCATGCTTGTCTAATAACCTCCCCCAACTAATATCAAAGTTACATTCCCCAAACGGACCACCTACCCTAATCATCTTGTTAAAACCCAAATTGCTTTGCTTGCTTGTTCATGCTAGTCTAGTTTAGTCGCTTTAGATTAACTTAGTTAAATTGCTTAGTTTTGCTCTTTAGTGTTAATTTAGGTCCTTTCTCTTGCTAGTGGTTAGTTTAGCTTCTTAATTGCTTCTTGCCTTGCTAGAGTAGTGTAGTTTGTTTTGCTCTTGTTTGGTTAATTGCTCAACCTAGTTGTTTAGTTTCAACTTTCTTAAGATAATCTAGCTTTTCGATAACTTAGTTTCCATCTTGACTTTCTTACTTGTTCAAATAGAGTAATAAACAACCAAACCCTTTTAAAATCCTCAAAACCTAATCTTTGCACTAGGAACATAGCTAACACTAAACCTAGCTCTAGTGTGCCCTATCCCCGTAGACCGACCCCTATTCTTGCCCATCACCTATACTACGACAGTACCACATACGCTTGCGGGCGACCTGTTTAGTTTTGTGATCGACTTGGTTAGGGCCAATACAAATTTCTAAAGTGAACCCCATCATGTGTGTTATGACCTCGTGGGGCGCATCTAGTCAAGTCAAATCGACTAGTGTGTAGCACCTCTAGTGGAATCGCAACAAGGGTTCAAAACCCAAGAAAATAATATAGATTGTACCATAAATATCAATAATAAAATAAATGTTTTTGTCCACGCCTCATTGGGAAATTAGAGTTTGGAAAACAAATATGCACAACTTAAAGGGTAAGATGCACATACCTGAACTCAAAGTCCTAATTATCACTTTCATTAATTAAGTATATTCCAAGATTATCTTTGCCAAATTTCAAGTTATTCACATGTATTAGAGTTTGTATTTCATATATGTATAAAGAAAACCCTTTTAAACCTTTCTGGAAAACCTCTACTTTTTATCACAAAACCTAACCAAACGATTCCTAATGTTTTTCTAATCAAGAAAATATATTTATTTTCCCTATTTGAAGATTATGTGGATTAGTTACAAATTTAGGGCTTTTATACAATTAATTAGACTTCCAAAAATCAACCTTATAAAAAATGGAATTCAAACTTTGGAAACATTTTTATTAGAAAGATCACATTTGTTTGATTCTAAATCATATTTACTTATAATTTTTCGACAAGTAGACTGCAAGATATGATTTTTATAAGTTCAGCCAATCAGGATATATGGAAAATCCATATTAGCAAAGCCACATAAGATGGTCCTATTGACCTGGCCCAATCACCAATGGCCAACTCATTCTGACAGGCGTCCAACAAATTGCACACTCAAGAAGGCAAGTTACATGCAAAAATACCTAAATAATATTAGGTGAGAAAACGGGAAAAGAAGGATGTGGTGAGGGAAAAATGAGGATTTCAGAGGGGAGTCACCCCCTTCCTCGGCCACTCACCATGGTTGGTACCCGAGTAGCAACAAACCAAGCCCAATTAGGGCAATCCAACATGCAACAAGAAATGACATTTTGAATAGATGAAAATGAAGAACAAGGCTTCTCAAACTCACCACAAGAGGGAATCAAAATTGGATGGAGTATGAAGGTTGTGCAAAGTTCCACAAGTCCAACAAGGAAAACAACTTGGTTGTAAATCAAGACGCAACACATGGAGAAATTGTTGGTAGAGGGGGAATGCTTGGGGTGAGTCTGAGTTAGGGTTATGGCCAACTATTTATAGGCTCCCTGGTAGAGCATAGGTACTCCCAACTTGCACAAGCTTGGGCTCCAAGGTTATGTGTTTCCAGAATATGCAACACTAGAACACAGGTGAGGTATGATTTGATGTGGAATTGAAAAATAAACTTGTAGGCAAAGAAATCTTGCAAAATGATCAACTGTAGTGTGTGAAATCCGGATTTTACCAACCACACAACCAACTTCTTGTTTCCCTCTTTGTCGTGAGGTAGAAGACCGTGCACAATCTTTTGATCATGAATATGATGGACATAATCACGTGCATCATTGATCGAGAGAGAAAGGTGTGAGACACTTAAAAAAAATTGACTATGATTTTGACCAAAGTGACATATATAACGATTTAAGTTTTCTCTCTACTCAATTAAGGTTGCAAATGAACTTTGAATTAAAAGAAACTTGGCACCTATCCTAATTAGGATGTGTAGAATCTAAATATGTCATAACTTTCCAGATGTGGAGATTTTATGTATTTTATTTAATTCATTTAAAGTAAATCATATTTTCTTTTTCTCATCACATTAGAGACATCTAGAAACTACCAATTAATTTGAAACTTCTCCCTTAAGCAACGTAAAATATATAGAACACAAAATTTCCATTACTTTTATTCTTTGAATTTATTTATCACATTATTTTACATTTTGGACTATTAAGCACTTTCTCTCCCCTAAACTACACACGTACATTAAAGATTATCCGAATCAGGTCATTGGCTTATTTTAACATATAGATTACAAATCCAAGAGTAGTTTCCACTTTTGGAGTCATTTAGCATTTTATTTTATATTTTGGAGAAAACTCACCTTTTCTTTTCAAAATAAAATATATATAGTTATTATTATCCCAAAATTGTGAAACTTGGCCTACAAGCCAAATCATATTCAGAGAAAATGAATCTAAAGTTATTTTTAACCAATTAGTCTTCCTTTTATAAATTCTAGCCCATTAAACATTATCAGTATTTCTCATATTAAATAACTCAATATCACGTTAACATGTTTAAAGTATTAATATTCTTTCCTTTTTCTCTTCCTTACTCCAAAAGGCTAAGTGAATGTTCTAGAACAAATCTATTTTATCATTATCTCACTTAAGTGGTAAATTTACATATTAGACC
Organism: Alisma plantago-aquatica; assembly: GCA_963693085.1. Taxonomy (NCBI): domain Eukaryota; kingdom Viridiplantae; phylum Streptophyta; class Magnoliopsida; order Alismatales; family Alismataceae; genus Alisma; species Alisma plantago-aquatica. The sequence continues at coordinate 1,038,855,144 of OY856412.1, forward strand.
CAGATTGAAACATCTACTGAGGTATTTGTGCATAAAGCCATACATTGACATAAATGGTGATCATATTCACCTCAAACCACTAATAATTTCACAATTTGAACATCAAGGATAAAAAGGATAGGAAGGATAGAGAAAGCTTTGGAAACGGGTCAAATTGACAATATAACCAAATTTTTGTTCATTACACAGACCGCTAGACACATTTGAATCTTGCCACCAATTGTGATACTGCGGTTATGAACTATACCCTTACTACTACCTCATGCACCCTATTTTTGAACCATATCAAACAACAAATCTTGGGACTTATCGATGAAAATGAAGATCAAATGACTACTATTGTATTAATGAAGGCATGCCATCCATAAGTTGCATAGTTTAGTATATTATATTCAATACCTATAGATATTATTTCATATCATGTAGTCTCTAGTAGTACTAAGATGAACCTAATGCACATGGTAAGTTAGTTTCTCCATTCCAACTTTCTAGTTTATCAATATTCATTAATAGGGTAATGGATTATGTGATAATGATGAAAGAAGGTTTATAGATGATAAATTTAAATATTTAGACTAGTTACAACAAATTGTTTTAGTGTAAAAGAAATATGGAAACTTAAGGGATTTTTATACGTATTAATATTTTATCAAACAAGTGTTAGGTGGTAACATAAGTGTTATGGATATAATGTATAATCATGATAACAACCCATACCAATTAATGGATTAACTTAATATCTACCATAAATGTTGGTGTATGAATATTTTTGGGATTGGTAAATATAGTGACATCATATATACACATATTAATTGTGTATATATTTACAAATCCTACATATATGTGTATTTTTAGGTGTTTTATTTTAAAGACATAACAAGAACTATTGCATTGTATATAGGCATGTGAAATATTCAATCAAGGTAAAAGTTGTCAATCTAAAAGAGTACTAGATTAAGAAAATGTAGAGGAACAATTTTTAGGAGTATCAATGACCTAGCTTCATATATCAACATCAAATCATATTATATTGTGTGCATTATGCAAAGTTACTATTTTCAACACATAAGTGATGTGACCATGTTAGTATATGAGTATTTTTATCTATGTCTATTGAAGTAAGTCAGTTATTAAATTGTATATTGAGGCTAAGTTGATATGTTGATAACATGACATTAGTGTCGAATACATGACTATATAAAGATTGGGAAATTCGGACAATAGATAAGGCATCAGAAACAAATCTGTAAAGTGTAATTCTCTAACTAGTAGATTGCATCAATAAAAATGTATCTAAGAAAGAGGGTAATAAGATTTATATTTGATCCTGGAGCAAGTCCATCGACAACTCTTGATTAATTAGAATGCTTCTTCTCTGAGAAATGTCACTCGAATAGTCTTCAGATCCATGCTCCTTGTACAACACCATGGACTATGCTTGACGGTGTCCTCCTAGTGGCAAGAAACAACTTTCTCTCTTCTATAGTAGTCCACGCGGACCACGTGAACTTCTTGTTTTTCTACCAGATCATAAATGAAGGAGTTGTCACTTGAAACATCAGTGTACTAGCACCGATTCACTCTCCCACAATTGTCTCTCCCTTGCTATCCCTTCATTTTCGGGTAGGACTTGCTTGGGCTCTCTATTTGTTACCAAAACTAGTGAAGACAACAATTGTCAGAGCTTATTGTTGTGTCAAGGAATCCCCCTATACCCCTCTATTTATAGGAGGGCTAGGGTTAGGGTTTTCAATCAATCTGGGAGTCATAGAGATGAAATTCATGAATTTTTCGGAAACTACAAATGGTGAAACAGTCGGTTCGCTGTCCAACCAGTCAGTGGATAGGGTGAACTGGTTGACAATGTGAACTAGTCATCTCATCTACTACACTGGTCAGTTCAGTGGTTTTTGTATTTTGAATCACATTGCTATTCAATGCATGATTAATGCAATTCAACATCAATCCCTAATCCAATAGAATTGACCATTGAACTGAGTGGTTCATCACATGAACTAGTTGTTTGGGACCCTAAACCGGTCATTTCACTTGGTAGACTGGTTGGGCCATGCCCTGATTTAGGCATAGTTCAACCAATGTTGTTTCAAATTGACCTAATACTCCAACCAATCAGTTCAATACTTGAACCCGTCAGTTTAGAGTCTATTCAGTCAATTTTGAACTAGTGTTGTTCAAATTGAATACCTAATCACTTTAGTATTCAAGTTAAACATCATTCATGAATAATTCGTATTCGAAGTGCATCATATGTGTGTGACCCTATAGGTCCCAAATTATAATGGTTTTGTAGGTCCATAATGAACTTATGACATCACAAGTAAATAGCAATATCTAGAAGCACCTCATTTCTACCCAGGAAATTGTGAAAGTTGGAGAATAAATTCGATCTACATATGTGATTAGTGTTACCACGACTATATAGTTCCTTTGTCTCTGATATCCGTATTGAACTTGAGGCATGGAGTGTCATCTTCTCAATGTTCAATCAATGTTTTTGAACTTGAACAGAGTGTATGAGATGCATGTGAGTTCACATATCATATATTGAATCACATGAGTATTGCCATACATTTCTCAGTCTCGCCTATCAAGTGGATTGGATATCAATCTTTTGTAGGAGGGACAAACCCATCTACATCACTCACACTCAATTCCCAAGTGTCATAGTGCCCCCAAGCATCACTTTATAGAAACCCTAATTCATGGTCATGGTGGATGATGTCAAAGTGCACCAAACAACATGTGATGAGTGTAGTGACTTTAGGTCTAAGAACCTCAATCACTACTATCACTATGAGAGTTGATTTTGACTACCATTCCATGGTATCCATGTATCACTCTCAATTTGGGTTTGTCTGATACCCTATTTTGTAACATGTACGTATGTGCTTGATTTGATATCACATATCATAATTAATGAGACTCTGTCATCAACCAACAACACTCTAGTCTTATGTGTTACTATTGTCTATTTTGCTTCTGTAGTGATATCTGACTAGGGACATGCCAAGAATGTATGTACTCTTATCATACGTATGTTCTCAATGTTTCGGTCATCAACATGCACACATGTTTCATTAAGTAGCATCATTCTTTAGATATCTACTATGTATGTCTCATTATCTCAGGATTGAGACAAACATAATAGATGGAATTACCTTTACTATTATTATTAAATCATGTATCTAATGCCCCATTAGAATCATCATATGATTGGCACTACAGACATACATACCAACAGAATCACACTTGCACTTAGAGCCAATAAACCACAAATCTTATTTTGAATGATCTTTAAGATATTCATCATGTTTTTTCTACACGTGTGGTTTTATAGAATGTTAGCAACATTTGTTTCTAGCTAGTATTTCGCAAGTTTCACATCTCCTTGTTCTATGACATCTTGTATGAGATGGAAGTGTTGAATTATGCTATATGAGATTCCTTGCCTAACCAATAGCTCCATTGTTGTCATAAGAATTCTACTATATCATCAATGGTTGGAACCTCCCACAAATTTCGTCCAAATAAACTTCTAGATCAATACATATCTTCTACTATTATCAAAACAACAAGATACTCAACTTCTATTTTAAATTTAAACTATATCTTTGTCTCATAACCTTTCCATCTTACAATTCTTGTTTTATGGTCAAACAAAAATTTAGATTGTTATCATTAATTTCATTTCTCATTTTGGTTGCTTGTATCAGTGTAACCCTTTACACCCAACTCTTCCTTATTACTAAGTAATGAACACATTTAGTGTTTCCCAAGTACTTAAGGATGTTATTTATGTTATTCCAATGACTTTTACTAGGATCTATCAAATATCCATTCCTTATGTCCATTACATATATGAGATAATAGAATGGGTACATAGCATAACATGCATCCCACATCCAATTGAAAATATATATGACATCTCACTCATGTCTTCCCATTCTTCAGAAAAATTGGACACTGGGCTCTTGCGAGACTAACTCTGGGGAATATGGACAAGTTTTCTCTCATTCTTCACATTCTTCACAAAAATTGGACAATGGGCTCTTGAGAGACTAACTCCAGGGAATATGGACAAGTTTTCTCTCATTGAGTCATGCATGTTGAACCCTTCAACATTCGGCCAATTCATGTGCTCTTTTCTTAGGTTGAGAGGTTTTCCAAACTCTCTCTATAGATTTAGATTCCTATATGATAGGATGCTTCACCTAAGCCCTATATAGAAAAGGTACATTGCTTTCCAGCTTTTAATATATGATATATAAGGATGTTATTCCCCATCGTTATGTGGAACATAAATCTTCTCCCACTAAATCTTTTGTAATCATTGATCTCTTCTTCATTTTGACTCAAGTCAAACTCTTTGACTATCTTTTCAAATCAAATATTGCAGCTCTGAGATTCTTGCTTCAATCCACATATTAACCTTTATAGAACATAGACTTAATTTGCATTATTGGATTTATAATCCGTTAGGTTGTGTCACCCACACATCCTCATAATTATTCTAGTTAATAAATGAGTTTTTAACATCCGTATGACAAATCTCATTGTCGTAACAAGTTGCAATGGCAAGCATGATCCTAATGGATTTAACCATGGCAACTAGTGAAATGATTCCATCATGATCAACACCTTGAACTTGTTTAAAACTCTTTGAAACGAATCTTCTCTTATTAGTTTGTACACTACCATCCATGTCGACATTTTTCTTGAAAACTCAAGTGAACCTTATGGGTTTTATCCACTCAAGTGGATCCACCAAGGTCATACCTTATTGGCGTACATGGAATCCATCTTGGATCTCATGGCCTTAAGACATTTGTCAGACTTTGGTCCCTAAATAGCATCTAGGTAGATTGTTGAGTCCCCTAGAGAATACACTCTGACACCACTACTCACAATGCTAGGGCCTCCACCATCAGCACTAAAGAACATGATGGAGTGAAAGACTAGATTGCCAGAAGAAGCTTCCCATGGTGATCTTTAAATACCACCACAATGCCACATACCAACCCATCTCTCCAAGTCACATCGACATTGGCCTTTACTATTTTTCCTAGTGGTGCCTTAAATCTTTCTTACCTCTGACCGCCTTACTCTATGCTCAAGTTAATGTAGTCTTTGTTAATGCTTCCTTGTATATTCAGTGATCAAAGATGAGGTTTTTGAATCCCACAATGATTCCTGGTATGAGTACATCCCCTTCTTCATGTACTTGCTTGTTCCTAAAAGTCTAGGCTACCTGACACATCACAATATACTCCTCCACCTATGCATCATCAACATTCACCAACAACCTATTGCATAAGGAACTAGTTCATCTATCAACAACCTGCCATGGCGTGGGATCAAGGTCACTCACCACCGTAGTCTCCTTTCCTGGGGGCACTCAAAGAAAGCATCCATAATGTCTTTCTTCTCCTTTAAACACTATGTGAAGGTGTCATCCTCCAACACATGGAATCTTCTCAGATTAGCTCATGTGGGTAGGAAATCCATGTAGACCTGCCATAAAAAATGGAGTAGCTTGGAAAGCCACCACCTTTTCCACATGTCTTTTAGGATCTCCAACACTCTATCATCCACCCTGTGAGTATTAAGATGTAGGAAATTCTATTCCAATTTTACTGAGAACTCTCCTAGTTCGTCTAGTTCCCATGAAATCATATCTATTTCCCTCGTGGACACTAAGGGCATGTCCAAATTCCTCGTAGCCAAGTGTGATCCAAAGGGATTGACCATTTCCTCCTCATCCCATCGACCATCCTCCTGATTTAGTAAAATCCAAACCACCTCCTAGTCACCCCCTTCCAGCTTAGAATGTCTTTCTAGCATACCAGCCAGGCCCGACACCTATCTATCCTTCCAAATTCTCACCATCTCCCCATTACCCACCCACTAGATGGAGCTACTAGTTCCAAATTTTCACCATCTCCCCATTACAAGTTGTGACAAACTTTTCCTTCCCCCCCTATAGTTTCTTCGAGATCCTATATTTAATAGAGGGGAATACAACCTTTTTAGACCATCCCATAGCCTTGGGAATTCCAAGATATTTTGCATGTTGTTCCAGCTCCACAATGTTGAGGATTGTCATCAACTCTTCCTCCCTTTCCTGTGACACATTGTTGCTGAAACCACTTTTGATTTTTCATAATTAATTTTCTACCCTGAGTCTTTTTATTGGTTGACCAAAGAAGCGACTCCAGTGTGGCCCTCACAAAGACATTACTAACATTTGTAAAGAAAAATTGGAATATGTGAGGTCCCCACTTACTCGTACGAGCCCCATGAATTTTTCTTTCCTGTGTTGCATTAATAAAAGACAAAGAAAGTGTTTTTGCACAAAAAAGAAAGAGGTAGGGGTAATGGGATCACCTTGGCATAGCCCCCTCAATGGTTTTATAGATCATCATCTTGCACCGTTGATGATGGCTGAGTGTGATACACTGGAAACACATTCTCCCACTTTTTTCCTCCATACTGTTGGAATACCCATCCTCTCCATCGCCACTTCTAGGAAGGAACATTCAATCTGATCATAATCTTTACTCATATCAAACTTAAGAGCCATGAAGAACTCTTTCCCTCGTTCTTCTTTTCATCATGTGGTACATCTCGTAGGCCACCAAAACATTATTTGTGGTCAACCTCCCTTTAATAAAGGAACTTTGATTTTTAGATACCATCTCATCCATGAACGGTTTAATCATTATCCATAATCTTTGTGATTATCTTGTAGGAAACATTGCACTTGCTAATTGGACAAAAATCAACAATTTTGTTTGGATTTTGAGTTTTTGGGATAAGGATGATGCCAATCATATTTATCTCTTCCAATGATCTCCTTCCCTGCCAACATTTAGAAATAAAGGATAGGAGCTCCTTTTTAACCATGTCCTAGAAAACTTGATTAAAAAATTGTCCAAACTTTAGCCTCCATAGGGGGAGAGTCCAACCTCTCTGCCTCTTCCTCTTTGGTCACTTCTGTCAAATTGTTTAGAATCAAATCCTTCTACATCGGGTAGCACGAAGTCAATAGATCATTCAAATATCCAATAATAGTGGCAAGTATCTCATCCTCTTTCATCTCATATTTGTTATTTGCATTAATTAGTCGATTGATCTAGTTTCTCTTTCTTCTTTGGCACTCTTGGTCATGAAAATATTGAGTGTTCTTATCACCATCCTGCCTCCCTCACACTTGCATGCTAGTAACTTTTTTCCAATCTATACAATTCCTGATGTTCTTTGGCCAAACGATTGCACTGCTTAAGCATGTATGTGTCTAGTAGATATCTTGCACTTCCTTAAGTCTTTTCTCAGTTTCTCTTATCCACTTTTGAATATTTCCAAACTTCTTTGAGGCCCAAGTTAACAATTTTTCACCACATGCTTATGTTTTGTCAGGTAGGTTCCCATAATTTCCTCTCCACACCCCGTCGATAATAGTTTTACATTTCGGTGAAGACAATCAGAATGTTTCAAATTTAACCTTGAAATCAATCGGGTCTCTGGGCTGCTCTATTGATGCATTAATCATGATTGTTTCATAATCTAAGTATGGGATTAGGAAATGTAATACTTTGTGAATAGGAAATAAAGTATGCCACATCTCATCTACCAAGAACTGATCCATATGTTCCCTAATGGCATTGTTCCCTCTCTTTCGACACCCCACTTAAAACCCAAGCCTTTTTCCCCATATCTCTTAGCTGACACCTATCCACCGCATCCCTAAAGCTATGCATATGCCACTCCGCCCTAGGCTAACCCCCTCACTTTTCAAAAGCATGAAGAATTTCACTAGAGTCACCTCCCAAGATTTTAGGAACACTGGATGTCATGCATATCTCATGCATAAGGTCCCAAGTATGTTTTCTCTCCCCCATTGCTGCCCAACCATACACCCCCATCAACCAAAACACTGCATATTCTAGATCCCTGCCTCCGCAGAGATGTGATGATAAGAAAAATACTTCATTGTGACCTTGTCCCTTATCCACCCTCCACCCACTCTTCCAACACTACTAACACCAAACCCCTCATCCATACCACACTCCTACATAAACTATCCAACTCTTTACTCTAGGACATGATATCCATCAAGAACACCAAATCAAGAAATTCCCTCCATCATCTGGACTTCAGGGACAAAACCAATCCAGGGGTGCCTAATCCCTATATGTTCCAATAGAGGATCTTCATTGTTGTTCACTAGTGTGGGGAGAGATCTACCTGTTACTTGATTGAAAAAATCATCTAATGTGGAGTGAGTGCTCCTGGTCTTCTTTCCTAAACTCTCATCAATATCCATGACTTTTGGAATTTCTTCAGTTCACCCTCTCTTGTTGCCTATTCTAAGGTTGGAACTAGAGTCCCTTCTTATATGGTGATGCACATGATTCTCCTTTTCCTTTCCCCTCCCCACCTTTCTCTACCATCTATGGACTCATTCCACCACCCCCACCATGAAGCAAACCCCCTCCTTGATCATCAGATCAAATCTAGGTGAAAGTCTTTCCAATGAGTAGGTTTACAAGCATTATCAAGGTTATAGTTCAAAGGCAGTGAGGCTTTCTTTCCCATAGCACCCCCAACTTCAGCCAAATTAGATGTCAATACATGACTATGATATGCGTCACTTAACACACCAATCACTAAGATTGTTAATCCTAGAGTTTAAACCTTTTAACTTTCTAGTTAAGGCTAGTATAGAAAGGGTCGAATCCCAAAGGACAACATTTAAAGATTGTTTCTTAAAAACCCAATTGTTTGAAGAACTTTTTTATTTGTTTTTCGTATTTTCAGATTTGGAACAGAAAATAAAATCAGTTTGGGTGATGAATGGTTACACTAAGGAAGGAAATTGCTGAAATTAAAGAATCACTAAACAAGAATTTTATTTGTCCTACAAAAAGGTAAACAAAGATTGTTGTTAGCACAAGAAACTATTGTGAATTAAAAAGATTAAAAACTAAGGAAAACAAGATAGTCAGTGATTGAAATCAAAGGAAGAGAATTGAGGCTTTAGGGGTTTTTACCACCTTAGCCATGACAAGAAAATGAACTAACAATTAATCGACAAATAGCCGACAACATGTGAATCACAAAAACCCACAAAAGTTGAACTCCACATGAGCCCATTGGTCCTAGTGCTCATGTTTCATAGTTTGTCATCTGAAAAGAGATAAATCTACGGTCACATTAGAATTTCTATGCGAATTGGTTTAATTGTTCTAAACCCAGATTTCCATGGTCATTTCCATCCGAGTTAACATATATATCTAAGCGAGTAATTATTTTGTTAGATCGTCGATTAAATAAACCAATCTCCATCTAAAGAAATCGATTAAATCCGATTCGATCAAACCATGGCTAAGGGGCTATTCCCCTTGCCTCGATATGGAATTAGTCGATCATGATTGAGGAGAAGGGGGATACAGAGGAAGAAAATACTTTGGCCATAGTCTAGCCCAAAATAGGAAATTAATCCTTATGCTAGAGATAATGAAATGGCCAGGTTCTTAATTCGTTGCTCCAGAACTAAACAAAGGGGAAAAGGAGATCTAAATCTAAAAGTGGAATAAAAGAGTCGAGGAACAATCTAAGAATGAACAATGCTTCAAGAAAAATTATGTTATTGCAGAACTAGAAGAAGAATACAAGAATAAGATGCTTCGAGAATGCTAGTACAAAAGTGACATCCAAGATACCCAAGGAGGAGGAAGTACCCCTCCTTTTATAAGAGAAGGTGAGGGGTATACATTAGGTTTAGGGAAAAAGAAATGGCCGGCGGCGGCTGCTAACTTTCTGGATCTAGTCAATAGAGGAAACAATTGATTGCTTTAAATTTCTTTTGCAGTATTTTCCTACAACAGCGATTTGAGCATATTTTTGGGCCATTCATAAATTCGGAAGTGGTCCTACAATATGTTTTCCTGTAATTGAATTCTCTATCCAACACATACTTTCAAATTAAATTCTACCTTAGGATGTGGGAGTTATACCAATTTTGGTGAAAGGTATATACTGAAGTCAGACACTGCGGGAATTTGTGCAAAAATATCATCTAGGGGAATTTACTCATGAGCTATTTTCCTAAAAAAAACAAACAAATATATTTAAAACTATAAATAAATAGAAAATTCTAAACTAATGCAATTTATAACAAAATGAAGAAGATAAATAACAAAATAATCCTAGAAAGATATCTAAAAGATGTAAATAAAGGGATAAATATACATTTATCAGACTACCAATCTAAAGCACCGCCTCACACTCCTCCTCCTCCCCTTCCAACTCAGGTGGAGACTACAATATCCCCTCATACATAACCTTCTACCCTTCCCATTTTGCAAAAACGTTATCCTTATTACTCGAGACATAACCCATAGCTGACTCTCCTTCATCCTCCCTCCCCCTCCTCTCCACTCTGATCCATTCCTCCTCGTCAAGGGCCATCATGTTGGGTCCATTCTTCCCTCCTTGCTTCATTGAGTTGGGTGTCTCTCCTTCTACCTAGGCCCTCACCGTATCTGTGGTTGATGTGCTTGTGCCCATAACTTGGCCAATTTCCAATGATTTATTGCTTTCACCATCAGAGTCATCACATACACAATTTTTTTCCTGAGATATCCTTGTCGTTGTATTTGAGGGGTCCCTTAATACCATTGACGCCTTATGAATAGATTTATGAACCTCCAAGAATTCACTTTTTTCTCTATCAGTCGTTCTTTTATTGGCTTACTAGTGAAATCGATAGGCTTGCTCCTATTATCCTTTCCAAAGAATTCTTCAAGTAGAGGTGCAATCCACTTCTTATTTGGTGAGGCTTTCACCCAGTGAGCTCATCACCTAGGCTGATCTAGATACTCATCTTACTCCTTGCATTCTCTTTCCTTATCTCCAATGATACTAAAAATAAAGCAATAAGACGAAAGTTGTTCATATTTAATTTTGATTGGTACAAGTCTCCCATCTTTATCCTTGATCTTCTAGATTTGTTTTACTAGTTTGGTAATATTGATCACGACTCTTTCTCAACAAAACACATCCCATACCAACTTTGATGTATCTTTGCCCAACCCAATGTTGCTTTCTATCAAAGCTACTGCCTCTTCAAATCTATACCCTAGGGGCAGGATGTACAGAAGAAACCAGAAAGGATAGTGCACCAAGGTGATCTCATTGAGAATGTCTTCTTCTTTGATCTCCTTCATCAATAGTAGGAAGTTTTCGAAATTCCACAAACCCTTGGTCACCACCTTCTCCTTGTCTCTCCAATCGAGGAGCTCAATAACAAATAAGTTTCTTCCCACTTGTTGTAAATTGTCCTCCTTCTTTAGGGAGCAAGCCATAATTAGGGTTTACTGCATCACCTCGATGTTGTAGGTGCATCTAGACATGATTTTCCCCACCAACGCCAGTTCTAGATGTTCCTCACTAGTATTCACCACTTCCTTCATGAATTCCACCACTTCCTCATTGTCATCTTCCACCATGAGTGTCATTCATATATCACTCAGTTCATTATCCATCGCAAGAGAGGAGATACAAAACAAACATGGATTATCCCTCTGTGAACCGTAGGATGGGAGACAATAGTTTCCTATGGAGAGGAATGTGGTTGCCCAGGGAGGACGACACTCACATATCTATTATGCCATCCCAAGGAAACCATAGACATGATTGCTGGGGCTAGAGTATTTTTTATTTATATATAAATACATATACATATCCAATCACCACATACTTAAAATGTGTGTCATATACATACTATACAAACAAACAAAAACATGCAATCATAAACACAAGTGATGGTTATGGTCATACAAATATGATTCTTTGGAACCACAAAGAATTCCTACCACCTAACATCAACATCATATGTAACAACCTGTATTCTTAGAAATTTATATTGGAACTAGTCTGGTTGGTTGACTCAACTCTTGAGTTGATCTTTAGCCTCTTGTTAGGTCTGTTGGTCTCTTCGAGTGGTCAATTAGCTTTTGGTTAAATAAATGTGTGAACTCCTTCATCCAATTGGTTGTGCCATCAATCGATCAATCAATCAAATCCTCTTGTCATCTGGCCTCCTGAGTTCGTGTGAACTCCTTCATGCAATCGGTTGTGCCGATAATCGATCAATCAATCAACTCCTCTTGTCATCTGGCTTCCTCAGTTCTCTAGTCATCCACTCTGAATTCTACATCGATTAGTGCACCTGGTGTAGAATTCCATCTTTTTCCAAAATAGGAAATAAAACTATCCTATTCCTATCTAACTTATTACATTATAAAAGTGAAACCTTGAGTTACATTTGAGGGGACTATAGTAAGGGAAGAATTAACTTACTTAAGGAAATAGAGAGAGAGGCTCGGTATGCAAAGTGCTTTTTTAAAAGGTAAGAATAAAACCATTCAACCATGCACACAATTTCAAGGGTATTTGCCATAACTACGCTTACATCCACCGTGAAAGAAAATTAAGGTGACATGTATAAATTACATAAATATCTTTTTTTTGTCGGTCAAAAGTGTGGGCTATTTTTGTAAATTATTTATTGGTATCATATGTGGTATTTAAATGAGTATGCACACTAATCATTTTAAATATTTGCATCGTATGCAACAAAATATATAATAAAACAAAAATTTGATCATATCAATTAAATCCCAAAAGATAGCAAATTCAGAAACCTCTAAAAGGCAAAAGAATGTATGGATGGGTTAAAGAGTGTAACCCGCTCTCTTAGGGTTTGGCTCTGCTAGGGTTTATGCGCGGCGGGGGTGTTGGCAGCCGGGGAGGCCGGGGTGGTCAGGGATGCTTCGGCGGCTCCCGTCCACCGGAGACTATGCTCTGTGAGGGGGAGAGACAGACGGAAGAGATGGAAGGTCTGGAGGGAGCTGGTGGGTTCATGGAAGACGAAGATATCACGATTACAGAAACCTTTGCGGCTTTGACCACAGACCCCAAAGGAGGGAAGGAGGGGCAGTCGGCGGACACTACTTCTTCCAAACACGACCTGTTGGTGGATTTGCACTGTAACCCTCTGGTGGAGACTGTTCGAATGAGCAAGAAGCAATCTCAACAGGAGATTCTTCGCAGACTGGGTATCTCACTGAACTTTGGTGAACGAAGGAAGGAAACCGAAGGGAACAAAGAAATCAGCGATGGCGGAGGCCCAGGTGCACATGAGGTCGAAGAGTTCCCGCCGTTACGTGGCGGGAAAGGCGGGGAGGTGTCACCGGTAGAGGCAGCTACAAGGAAGATAGTGTCTTATAGAGACATCATTACCATGGCGAGGGAGGCGGCAAGTTGTCGTTTCTTGGCTTTGAGGACCCGAACGCTAAACTTCTAAAGGAGGACATCAGAACATGCATGATACAGGGAGTGCCGACGTTCGAAATCGAACACGAGAGATTCGAAGCCCTGACGAGACCGTGGACGTACGCAGTCGTGGTGAAGGTCATTGCCAGGAATGTGGGCTTTCTCACGCTGTAGGACAGAATCAAGGCTATGTGGAGGCCAAGCGGGGTCTTCAAACTCATTGATTTGGAAAACAATTACTTCATCGTACAATTGACGCGTGAGGATGATTACCTAACAGCCCTCACAGGAGGGCCATGGCCACTGATGGGGTCCTATCTCTGTGTGCAACCATGGGACAGATCGTTTTCACCGTCTTCAGCCAACCCAAAACACATGGTCGTGTGGATCAGGATCCCGCGTCTACCTAGCTTCCTGTATCAAACACAGCTTCTTGAGGAGGTCGGCAACACAATTGGAACTACAATTAAGGTGGACTCGAATACTGATCAGAGAAGGAGTGGAAAATTCGCGAGAATTGCTGTGAAATTAGATACCAGCAAGCCTTTGGTGCCAGAGATAATGGTCCAAGGGGTGAGGTATAACATCGAATACGAGAACCTTACCAGCATATGCATGTTCTGTGGGAAGATCGGTCACCTAGCGGGGGAATGTGTTGAAAGGAAGAAAGCCATAGAAAATCAAACCAGTTTGGGGAAGCAACCGAATGGTGCGGAAGCATCGGTAAGGCCATTGGGCAACTTCTCGGAAAACTTACATGCACAGCCATTCATCAGGCGAGCAAGGAAGGAGCAAGACACTCAAGGGAGGAAGGGCGGTATTCCAACATCTAACAGGTTTGTGGACCTGGATGCTGAAGAGGATTAGTAGGAAGAACCGCATGCGGCAGGCAACGGCGGTCCTAAACCAGGCTTTGAATGGAGACAATGGAAGGCAATGAACAAAAAGAAAAGAACGGTAGATGAGGTTAATAGAAGCGGCACCAAGGCACGGCACAAAGGGGAGCAGATGCGTGTTGGAAGCTCTGAGAAGCACCACCGAGCGGTGGTCATAGAAGGCGAGAACACGGTGATTATTCCTGAAGGGGAAGGCAACCAGCAGGATGGATTCACCTTTGTAATGGGTGGAACGGAGATGAGGAAGACAACTACCAGCAGTCCGAGTAAGGCGATGGCGTTTGGGGCATCTGTAGGGATCCACCTTAGAAACAGGAAGATCATCAATTCAAAAGATCTGTCGAGGAATGGACCAAGGAAGAAGAACAAGAGGAGTGAAGAGGCACAGATAGAAGGTGAACCGGGACCAGAGGTCTCGAGAACTACTGAAATGGTTACCTAATGAAAGTGGCCACTTGGAATGTCCAGGGTATCTGTGGGAAGGATACCCAAAATACAATAAGAGATCTTTCTCGGATCTATATGATAGATGTTCTTGCTATCCTGGAGACTAGAACCAGCGACTCTAACGCCGATAGAATTGTACGGTCGTTGGGGTATGATAACTCTTACAGAGTCGAGGCAACAGGTTTTTCAGAAGGTATTTGGGTGCTATGGAAGAATAGGATTGGAGAGATGGAGATTGTAGCTGGACATAAGCAATTTATACACTGTCGAATAAACAAAAGACTGAGCCTCACTTTCGTTTATGCAAGCACCAAACAGGCAGGAAGACGCCTGTTATGGGATCACTTAATTACAATTGCAGAGACATCGTCGTCGCCGTGGCTGGTGGCGGGCGATTTCAATGCGGTTCTTCGAGCGGATGAAAAGGTGGGGGTGAACCTGTCTCTACTAGCAGCTGTAGGGAGTTTTCCATGGGCCTCACGAATGCAGGGCTGGAGGAATTGGGGACATCTGGTCCTAAGATGACCTTTAGAAGAGGGTGGCTGACGGAGAAACTAGATCGGGCAGTAGCAAACCAAAGTTGGTTGGAAACGTTCCCAGCAACTAGTGTGGATGTCCTGCCGAGGATTAACTCGGACCATTCACCTATACTCATCACAACAAATGACAGAACCAGGAAGTACATGCATCACCCTAAGACAAGCACAATCTGGGATACACGAAAGTCCTTCCCGAGATTTTTGAAGGAGAATTGGGACAACAAACTACCCTATCATGAAGCCGTAGCTAAGTTGATGAGCAGGGCTGTTAATTGGGACAGAACTGAACGACGACAACTCACTGAAAGGAAAACGACTCTGTTGAAGGAGATAAACAAGATCCAATCAAAGATCAGCGGGAAGGGAGACGAGAGGCTGGACGAGCAAATGTCTGAGTTACAGATGGAGTACAATGACATTCTCAACTATGATTGTGAAGAATGGAAACAGAAAGCGCGATGTGATTGGATGAAGGCAGGAGACGCCAACACCAAATACTTCCAATCGCTAGTAAAAGATAAGAGACAAAGAAACAATATTACGAGGCTGAAAACGGATGAAGGAACCTGGGAGGAAGATGAGTCTGCAATTAAGAGCATGGTGAGAAATTTTTTCATCACTCTTTTCAAAAGGAAGGAGAGGAGGAATAGTACAAAAGCTATGGAAGCATATGTGGGTGATTTCCCGCGTCTTTCTGCTGAAGAGAAGACACGTATGGGACTGCCACCATCCAAGGAGGAAATCAAAGAAGTATTGATGAAGATGAATCCTGTAAAAGCACCAGGACCCGACGGTGTAGATGCCGGTTTCATCCAACATAATTGGAATCAGCTGGGCGAGTCCATTTTTCTAATGATCTCTAGCTTTTTTGCAGGAGAATCGATCGCTGACAAGTTAGCGGATGCGATTCTGGTTTTAATTCCCAAAACGTAGAATCCAGAGAACTGCAGCCAACTGCGACCAATTGCGCTGAATAATGTCAGCCTCAAGCTGCTTTCCAAAATCTTGGTGGAGAGAATCAAACCGTATTTGCCCGACTGGATTTCTCCTGCTCAAAGCAGCTTTGTCCCGGGGAGGCGAATCACAGACAACATCATCTTGGTCCAGGAGCTCGTTCACTCGATGAAAGTAAGGAAGGGTAAACGTGCAGCTATGGCTATCAAAGTGGACCTCTCAAAGGCATATGACCAAATGGAATGGGATTTCATTGAAGACACATTGCGCAGAACGGCTATACCTACGCATATGATCACCATCATCCTAAACATCATCAAAGCAGGCGAGATCTCGATCAACTGGAATGGAGAGAACCTTACACCATTCAAGGCATCTAGAGGGGTGAGACAAGGTGATCCGCTCTCCCCGTATATATTCGTACTTTGCCTAGACAGACTAAGCCAAGCGATCGCAGCTCAGGAGCAGGAGGGGAATTGGAAGTTGTTCCGAGCTTCAAGGGGAGGAGTTGGAGTATCCCATGTCTGCTTTGCAGATGACCTTATTCTCTTTGGAGAAGCATCCATTCAACAGGCTCGTACCATGATGAAGGTCTTGAAGAAGTTCGAACAGGTATCTGGACAGATGTTAGCAAAGGAGAAATCAGCTGCTCTCTTCTCCACGAACACCCCAGCCACTGTAAGAAGGGCAATCACTAGAATCACGGGCATACGCCATACAAGCAATCTCGGGAAACATCTGGGAGTGCCGATTATCCACGAGAGACCTAGGAAGGAATTGTATCTGGATATTATCCACAAGCTCAAAAATCGCATATCCTCCTGGGCAAATAATTCTCTATCTCTAGCAGGCAGGAGCACGCTGGTCAAATCTGTCCTCAACACCATCCCGGTTTACTTGATGCAGTCGACGATCCTGCCGATGGCGGTGTGTGATGAAATAGATCAAGTGGTGCGAACTTTCCTTTGGAAAGGGGTGAGGAAACAAAGTGGCATTCACCTGGTTGCCTGGGATAAAGTCACGGCCTGCAAAGGCGAAGGTGGTTTAGATATCAAAAGGGCGAGGGACCAGAATGAGGCTGCTATACAGAAAACCTGCTGGGACTTCATGTCAAATAGGACTATGGTCTGGAAATAGGTAATGAAGGATAAATACTGGCATAAAGCTAACAAAGGGAGAATGGGTGCGACGCAGTTATGGAGATCAATCATCCGCATACATGATGAACTGAGCACAGAAATAGGTAAAATCATAATGTTTGGAGCTACTACCACCGTGTGGACGGACAAATGGGTGGAAGGCGGTTGTCAACCTGAATTGAAGCAGGGCAGAAACATCCGGACGGAGCTGGAAGAGCTGAAAGTCGAGGCAATGGTTGATCTGTAGGGCAACTGGGACGCGGACTTTATCCGTTACTGGTTTGAAGAGCATACAGTCAAGCTCATACTCGCGATGCCTCCACCTGATCCTGCTGTGGGACCTGACGAGTTGTGGTACTTACCAAATGAAGTTGGGCAATTCTCCACGAAGAAGGCTTACCGAAGGCTGCAACAGATGCACTCAACGAAGACACCAGGGAAATGGAAGACTATATGGCAACTTCAGGTGCCTGAGAGGGCCAAAATGATAATTTGATTGGGGTTGCACGGTGGCTTAATGACGAATGATGCAAGGATGAGGCGAGGTTTCACTGAGGATATCCACTGCCCGAGATGCTGAGGGGGAAACGAAGATCTCATGCACCTCTTTGTCAACTGCCCGGAAAGCAGGAAAATCTGGGATTTGGTCGAGGGGGCTACCCAATCGAAGCTAGCTGCGGGGACTTCCTTTGAGCACTGGTTGAGGACCAACCTACGGAGAAAGAAGGATAAATCGGACTGGAATTCGTGGGTTGTAGTGACCTTATGGAAGATTTGGGGAAGACGATGCGAAGTGGCTTTTCGAGGCAATGGAACTAGCACTGCAGCGTTGTTCAGCACAATCAAGCTACATGTCACGAGTTGCAGGACAGCTTTTGCGTCAAAGGATAACTCGATCAAGCAGCCTACAGTTGATATACCGTGGTCCTTGCCTGAGAGGGGATACATTAAGCTAAACGTGGATGCTACTGTAAAGAGGAATGCCATGGCATCAGCTTATGTCATCAGAGATCATGAGAGTCAGTGGTTAGGAGGAGGCTATGATCATGGTCATATCACAAGTGTCCTCAAGGCGGAGCTAAGAGCTATCGCCATTGGCTTGCAGGAATGTAAGAACCGTTTCAGCCACTTGCAGGTCGAATCTGACAGTAAGAAAGCTATTAGTATGGTGAATGGCAAAGGAGAGGTCCCGACCAGTTGTAAACAGGAGTGTCACTTTGTCAGGAAGCTCGCAAGCTCCTTCCAGTCAGTAGATTTCTCTTTTAGAAAACGTTCTGGTAATAAGGTAGCTGATTTCATAGCTAAATGGGGCAGGAGAAGTAGTGAATGTCGAGCTAGGTGGACTCAATGCCCTAACTTTCTCTTTGAGTTGTTCAGAGGAGAAGTTACATTGAATCAATCTGTAATGCCTTTTGAGGACGAGCCTGTTGAGGGAACAGGATGAATAAATATCTCCCTTTTATCTCAAAAAAAAAAAGATAGCAAATTCGCTGGATTTGATACTAGTGCTGGGAAAACAAGGCTAAAGATGGTAGAGAAAACAAAACTGTATTGCCATATTCCCTTTAACCAGTGGATCGCATCAACAACTATATATTGGAAAGAAACCTTGCAAGGCATATACCTAATACTAGAGCAAGTCCAGTGACTATCCTTGTGGCGGTGTGCTTCTTTTACAAGTAGCTCAAGGACAACTTGGCAGCCTCCTATTGCAACACCTCGGATGACAGTGGTTGTTGTCCTCCTAATGTGGTGGCTTTATACCTATTTGTAGTCCATGCGGACCACTAGGAACTCCTTGTCACACTCCCAAAGACAATGGTATGGAATTATCCCTTCGAACATCAACATACTAGCATTGACTTTGTCTTCCTTGTTGTCTCTCTCTTTTATGGGTTTGACTTGCTCAGACTCTCTAGTTACCACAACTATGAGAGGAAAACAATTGTTAGAGCTTATTGTTATATCTTCTAAAAAACTACCAGGGTCATGGTTTCTAGGTCATCTAAGAGTCAAAAAGATAAAGTCTCATGATTTTTTAGAAGCTACAAGTAATGAAATAGTCAGTTCAACACTGAACCAATTTAGTCACATGTGAAATGGTTGGCTCAATACTAGGAATAACCGGTTCACTGTGTTTTCTATTTAAAAACGTATTGGATTTTAATATCCAGTTAATAATCAATATGACATTAGCACCAATCCTTGATTTAGTCTTACTAATCTTTCAACCAGTCAGTTCACAACCCAAACTAGTCAGTTCAAATATCTGAACTGGTTGGTTCAATTATTGAACTAGTTGTTTTTTATTCCACTTAGCAAATTTATTGTTTAAATTTATTACCTAAACACTTTAGTAATCAAGTTAAACCTTATACATGATTAAACTCATATTCTAGGTGCATCCAATGTGGGTGAACCTATAGGTCACAAATTACATTGGCACTGGATGTCCATAATACTTTTTTGGCATCACAAGCAATGAGTGGTATCAAGAAACTCATCATTGCTACCCAAGTAATTGAGAGAACAACTTCAACCTACAATATGAGATTAGTGTTATAGTGATCATATAGTTCCTTTATCATTGTTATCCATATTTAACTAGAGGCATGGAATCATCATCCTCTTTAACATTCAATCCATGTTCCTTGAACTAGAGCAGATTGTCTGAGATGTATGTGAGCTCACAGATCATAGATTGATTTGCATGAGTCTGGCCATATGTTTCTCAGGCTTGTTTATCAAGTGGCATGGGTAACAACTCTAGTAGGAAGGACAAATCCCATATTCATCACTCATAGTCAATCCCCATGTATCACAATGTACTCAAGCATCACCTAATGGTAACCCTTATTCAAGGTCATGTTGGATGATTTAAATGTACATAGAAGGACATGTGATGAGTGTATTGATTTTAGGTATAAGAACCACAATAACCACTATCACTATGAGAGATATTTCTCACTAACACATTATGGTTTCCATGTATCACTCTCAAGGTGCATCTGTCGGATACATTGTTCTATAACAAGTACCTATATTCTTTGTTTTATATCATATATCATGACTAATGAGATTATATCATCAACAAACACACACTTTAGTGTTATGTATTATTGTTGTCTAATAACTTCCACAATAATATTTGACTAGGGACATAACAAGAATGTATGTACTCTTATCATACATATGATCTCATTATTCATGACCTCAATCTAAAGACATATGTAATCAATAACATAATTCTTATGACATATATCATGTTATACCATTATCTCCTAATTGAACAAACATATATATGAAGATTTTCCTTTATATTAATCAAATCATTTACAAGATATGACATTACATTCTTCGTATGATTGGCTCTCTGGGAATACATACCAACAAGAACATCATGTATGAGAGAAGATAGTGGCACAAAGAGAGGATACACATTTGTTTCCGACTATTGTCGAAGGATATACCTCAAGGAAGGGGAGGATCGGGTGTGATTGAT
The DNA here is from genome assembly GCA_963693085.1 of Alisma plantago-aquatica. Classification (NCBI taxonomy): domain Eukaryota; kingdom Viridiplantae; phylum Streptophyta; class Magnoliopsida; order Alismatales; family Alismataceae; genus Alisma; species Alisma plantago-aquatica. Next base: position 1,038,875,980 of record OY856412.1, read on the forward strand.
CTCATCTTTATACCTATATGTATCACTACTGTTTATAGATCGTTGGTTTTGGTTCCTAAAATATATGTGTGCCATCAGCACTGCATAATGAAAAGCAAAGGTAGGAAGTAAATATATTCCTCTTTTCTTACCATAAAATAAAAAGCTCATATCTTTTACTTCTGTGGACTCAAAGGTCATGCTAAGGAAGCCACCACTTGGTCACAAAGACTTAGACTTGGAATGATTTGATGAAAAGGGAAATCAATCAATACCTTTCCTTACTTGTATTATAGATTTGGGGTTTCTGGGGATAAGTTTTTTTAGTCAAAACTTTCTCTTTAAGTACATCCTTCAATTTTTTTTTTGATGCAAAAGGCATGTTACTCTTTTCATTACTTTTGTAAAATTGTACAGAACAGACCCAAGGTAAGATTCTAAGGGAAGAAAATGAAGTAGAGACAAAAAAAGAGCAACTATACATGGCATGTAGAAAAGCAGCCAGAACTCCCGTGCCACTAACAAGATAGCAGCTGCATAAAATAGAAACCCAAGGACAGAAAGAGCATCTGAAAAATAGGACAAAATCAGCATAAACTAGCAACATCATTTTTAGGAGACTATTGAGGCCTCTAGAAAAAACACTCTTATTATTCAAATAAAAGCAACACTCCAAGATGAGGGCCACACGGGGAAGACTATGAACAGAGACGTTTAGTGTCCGTATAGCATTTTAACCAGATAGAATCACGCTTACTTCTGTGACCTCCAAAAAATTTCAAGTTTCTCTCCATCCATAGTTGAAAGATTAAAGAAATGGAAGCTAATTTCATCTCACCAACCATATTCAACAGACTATTAAGATCCCTCAAAATAGTAATATACAACTTTTTATATCTACTCAAAACATCATTACTGAATGACCAATCAAACAACAAATGAACCAAATCCTCTTCGTGATTCATACAAAGGCAATAGTGAGAATCAAAGTTGAACCCAATCTTTTTCGGGTAGTCCAAGGTTGGGAGTCTATGAAGGAAGTATTTCCACAAAAAAAACATGACCAATTCCTTGGAATTTCCTTACTCTAAATCCACTGTGACCAAACCATCTTATGATTTCTCTTCCTAACAATATTCTAACCGTCACAGAGCATGAAGGAAGAATTACCTCTATATTTAATGTAGTCAGAAACAACCTTAGGCTTTGGAACATTTTACAGAATCTGCATAACATAATCACCACCCCTAATACTAGGGAAGCATCACTCTCCATTCACCAAATAGGAGTTAACTTTATAATTTTCACCCCAACCAAAACATAAGATCATTTGTTGTTCACACAAATCAGACAAAGTCTTTTGAAGTGGCAGCCAAGGGTCCTTCCAGAACAACAAGTAGCTAACATCCCCCAAACATAAATCAATATTAATCTTTAAAAAAAAATTATACCTAAGGAGCCTTCTCTATAGCCATGAAGAGTTAGATTTACTCTCCATGACCCAAATTGAGGCATCCTGAATATATCTCTCATGTGCCTACTTCTCCCAGAGGGATTCATTTATACTTGTGACATCCCAATGATTTTTTAGCATGTCGGCCTTAGACCAGTCTTCAACAAACCTTATTCCTAGTCCACCTTTTGAGTGAGGCTTGCAAATCACATCCCATGACACTATGTGAATATGCTTCTACTTTACATTGTCATTCCATAAGAAATCTCTCATAATCTTCTCTAGTTCCATCGTCACATTCTTAGGTAATGAAAAAGCAACTGACCAAAACATATGGTACGTAGCAAGAGTAGAGATGACAAGTACTATCCTCCCAAAAAATGAAAAAATTCTACTTTTCCACATATCCAATTTCCTTCTTATCTTGTCCACAATAGGTGCACAAAGGGCTTTGGTGAGTCTACCAGTAAGCGGAGGCAGGCCCAAGTACTTAGTCGGGCAATTACAAGAACCAATATTCAAAGTAGCACAGAGCTCTTCACTATTCTCCACTCCTTCGCTAAAAAAGACTTGGCTCTTCAGCTTATTAAATTTGAGTCTAGAAATTTTCTCAAACTGCACAAAATCTCAAAAATAGTTTGCACATTTGAGTCATTCTCCTAGGAGAACACCAACAGATGATCAACAAAAATGATATGCAAAACACCAAAGTTACTAGAAGCTTTAAGCTACTCCAACCGACCATCTTTAACATAAGAGTTTAGCAAGGAAGATAACCCCTTCTTAGACAAAATAAAAAGATATGGGACCAACGGATCTCCTTGTCTCACCCCATTAGCAGCTTGGAAGGAGGAAGAGGGAGAGCCATTGATAAGAACTTGAAAAGAAGTTGTTTCAATGAAAACTGAAATCCACTGTAACCAACATTCTGAAAAGCCCATTCTCTTCCTAACAAATAGGATATAGTCTCTACAAACCATGTCATATGCCTTGGATAAATCTACTTTCACACACAATTTACTGCCTCCAGAAGGAAATGAGCTCAGTAATTCATTAGCCAAAAGTATTGCATCCCCAATATTCCTCCCTTTGATGAAAGCAACCTGATTCAAATGAATGAGTCTCGGTAGAATTCCACTCATCTCATTAGCCAAATCTTTGTCATAATTTTAAACATCACATTGCACAAGGAATAGGTCTAAAATCTTTCAAGGAAGTAGTTCCCACAACCTTAGGAATGAGAGTGATGAATGACTTATTGTAATCACCAAGAAGTTTTCTAGAGTCAAAAATTGAGAATGGCTCAAACCACATCATCACCTATGACACTCCAACAAGATTGGAAGAAATAAGCATTCAAACCATTAGGTCCAGCGGCTTTATTGTTGTTAAATTTTTTAATACCTTTTCAATCTCCTCTTTAGTGACCAGACTTATGAGAGCATCAAATTGAACACTAGAAATAGAGAAAAGCAACCAAGCTTTGTCCCAGTTAACCAACTCATTCGAAGTAGAATGAAAAACTCCTGAGCACTAATGAAAAATATGATTGCTAATCTCTTCAGGGTCTTTAAGAATTCTCTCTTCATCATGTAACAAATAGATGTTTTTATGAACCCTTCTTGATTTCAAGGAAGCATAAAAGAATGTGGTGTTTCTATTGCCTTCTTTTGACCAAAGAACTCTAGATTTCTATCTAAGAAAGGCCTCCTCTTAAGTGATGGCTATCGAGGCTTCTTTCTTGCAACAACAAGATCAACATGCATATTTTCATTAAATAGTTGGGAATCTACTTTCCTTTGAAGATACAGAGATTTGGCTTCTAAATCTCTCACATCAGATGAAAAGTTAGCAATAGATTTCTTATTTGAGGATATCGCGTCAGCAATAAGAGCATTAAATTTCCTATAAACCCTCAGCATGGGTGCACCCCCAGGATAGTTTCTAGCCCAGGACTTCCTCACAACATCAATAAAGTCAGGCTGCCTTACCCAAGCATTAATGAATCTAAAAGGGGTTTTACTCAATTTACTTGTATTTAGATAAATAGCTTGAATACAGTGATCACTCACTAGGTTAGGAATAATTTTCCCCCATAGAGAAGGGAACAACACCATAAGAGGTAAATTACAAAATCATGTGTCAAATTTGGAGAAGGTTCTACGGCCAATTTTGTTTCTACTATCCCAAGTAAAGAAATTTCCTTATAAAGGTACCTCAAGCAAACCTATCATAGATAAAGATTGATTAAAATCCTCCATACTTCTAGTTGATGGAGGGTGTTTGCAATTTTTTTCATAATTGAATGTAACCGCATTGAAATCACCCAAAATACACCAAGGAACATAAGAAGAGCTGAGTGGATTAAGAGAACTCCATAGCCAACCTCTATCAGTATCACCGTTTGCCCCCTAAATAACAATTAGAAGAAAATTAGAATCGCCCATAGACACATCACAATGGACCATCTCTGTAACGACCCGATTACAAATCAAGCCATCACCAGTAAAATTGTAGAATTATCATAAACAACAGAATGAACAAAAATCACTAAAGCCTTGTATACATATGATTCATATTATACATTCAGTGTTCCGTCTCTTCTTTAAGATAACAAGTACCAGTTGCTTTACTTTAGTATACACATCAACAACTTAAAAACCCGAGATAAGCAAACCAAAATCTCAAGTCATTCATGAAAACCACTAAGAACTATCTCCCAAGGACCTGAGAGTATAGAGATGACACATAGACTTCTGTCTACAAAACCCTAACAAACATCATACTCAACCTGAGATACTACTGATGTCCTTGCTGATACAATCCTTCTTTTGCAGTCCAGTTCCTGGGCCCTCGTCCGCATCCACCTAAAAATTGTGGATCCCATGGGGTGAGACTATTGTCCTTGTGTGAGATATAACTCTCTGCCAACAATATTATCATGGGATATAATATAAAACTGAACAGAAGATATTTTGTTTGTCTAACAGATATAATTTTTAAGTGCAAAGCATAGATATTGATAAGATATCTATAAGTCATCTTTTGCTTTTAGAAGGAATATGAAGAACATGTATAACATCTATCTACCGAGATGTATGAAATTAATAAGTAATCAACCAATATTTTCATATTTGATCCTTAAACATGTACTCTACATGGCTGATTACATGTTCACATTCATACTTATGCCCAGAGGAGATGAGATATATCGCTCATACTCCAACCGACCACTAGTAAGTCAAAATCGGTACCATACAAGGTCAATGGCAGATCCGACTGTCAAGATCTCACCTTTCTTGGTCAGTACGAGAACACTTAAGGTTTAGCATGACGTCTTGTGTCTACTGTAATTAGCTATGTCGAGGTATAGTGATATCTTCGCTATAGAGTTACTGTCGTAGGATGTACTCTCTTCGGGATAAGACCACTTAGCTTTTCGGGATTATTATGATGACCACTGAGTGGTCGTGTTTTAATTTTATTAGGAAGTACACTGAGCAACCTGATGTATTTGGGGAGTCCACTGAGCACCCTTATTTAGTTTGTGAGTCCACCGAGCACCCAATATAATTATCACATATTCAAAAATATACGTTCTGAGTAAAACTTGTTTCACCATTCAGCAAATGCTGACACTGAATGGATCTATGGTCTAGGCAACTACATGATAATATTTGTCTTACTTAATTAAGTACATTACTGTATCTTTTAGCATCAATCAAGTTACAAATAGGAATTATATTAGATTCTACAAAGAAAAGCATATTTACATTTATCAGATACTTTCATATTCCCTGAAATAGATAGATCACATAGAATCTCAATGTCTTGTCATCATCATACTTGGGTATACAAACCCTTCATTCATCACTAAGTATTGTCACCACTTAGCAAATGATCATTACCTCTAGGTCATCAGACCAGGGTATTTCCTTAAGATACTTGCCTAGTTATTATATCATGTTATCAACACTTTCAAACATATGTATTAACCATGAAATACTAAGGAACACATCCTCCCTAATGAATTAGGGTTATAATCAACCGATCAGGGTTTTGAGATTTCATTAGCAAAGTCTAAGTCTGAACTCATACTCCACTCATCTTAGAAGAATTATCATATGATAATTACATATTTACCTTTTTATTCTTAGTATCTCTCTCATCCCTACTAGGATGTAGATTACTTAATTCACCTCTTTAAGGTCTACTAGCTCATCATTATCAAATTGAATTAAACTTATTGTATATCAATATTACATTAATCCTATTCATCACTAAGAAAAGCTTAATAATTAAGGACATGACTACCATATCAAGTAGCATATTATTCTATTGTATTTGGAGATGCATATTTCATCTTAACCTGTATCCATTTTAATCGTGTGGTGAAATCACATCCTCATATTGGGTATAGGGTGTATCCCTTATTACCATATCTTGTAGTCATGTTGGGTTAGGTATCACTTTCACTTTTCTCATGTTAAGTCAACCTCATATCATGTATAGGTTAGACCATTATTCTCATATTGGGTATAGGGGTGTATTGAGTCCTCATATCGTGTACTAAAGTACACCATGTCGGGCATGCCATTATGGATTTACCCTACATCTTTCAGGATAATATTATATTAGTTCTCTACCTTAGTTTGTCATATCATTTTTCATCCAAAACTTCCATATCAATTTTCCATCATATCGGGTTTCCTCTTGGGTTGTCATATCAGATTTCATGTTGGGTTAACATATTGGTTTACCCTTTTGGATATCATCTTGGATTTCACCATATCGTGTACCTACATTAGGTAGTATCATGTTGCCATATCATGTATCTATGTTAACCATCATATTGGTTTACCTATCCTAAGTATCATATCGGGTTACACCTCTAGACATCATATCGTTTTACCTCATGGGTTCACCATATCGGGTACCCATATTAAGTGGTATCTTGTTACCATATCGTGTATGAATATTAACTACCATATCATGTTCCCATGGTAGATAATGACCTTGAACTCTAGTTCTCTTCTTCATAAGATGGATACTAAGTTTATCCTCAACCCAACACAAAGTAATGGGGTGTATATCGAGTTTCAAAGAACAATAACATATCGGGCTCCTAGAGTTTTACTCATATCATGCAAGGGTAATGTTTTGCCTTTGTATCATGTAAAAGGTGATAGATAGGAACCCTCCATATCGTTCATAGGTCTTATCTAAATTATATGACCTACCGTCATATCGGGCAAGTCTCTATATCGGATTTCATATCAGTTTTCACAAGCCTTCAACCCATATCGAGTTTCAAGAGTCCTCAACCCATATCGGGTTATCTGATGATGATGTCATCATCATCAATCTCAAGGTCATTATTTTACTATTCTAAACCATGTAGAACAGTCCTAATTACTTATTGGAACTCATGATTATATCAATTGATCAAAGGAAATCCAAATTTACAAATAATCAACAAGTTGAACAATATTAAAGAAAATGTAATAATATTGAAGGGTTTAAGTTATATAACCCGCCTCTTAAGAAGCTTCCAAGCTTCAATCTTGAACTCCACACATTCAAAGGTTGAAGGTGAGCCTTGTCCAAGCTCCAAGGCTTGAGCTCCAAACTCTTGCATGATATCTCCAATCCAAATAGACTATATCACCTCACTTTATTGATAGGACCCACTATGGTCCATATTTCTCCTCCTTGGCCAATATCAAGCTTAACTAATCAACTCTCTTCACTATGGGCGACACAAGAGAATGTGCACTATACAAGAGGGAAGGTCACTTAACAAGATTCAAAAATCTTCCTAACAAGTGAAGGTCAAGGAATTTATACTTGAGGTTTATAGATAAGAGTGCAATAGGTGTCATTAGCTTAAGTTACTTCTTCCCACCTAGCCATGTAAGGTCGACACATATTCTTGCATGCATGCCACTATTATTATTCCATGTAAAAATAAAATTCCAAGGATAATATAAGGGGTAAAGGGAAGCTCTTGAGTTGTCTTCTAGGGCAAATCTTCTTCCACTAACTATTTTATAATATTTAGCTCCATCTTTTCTAAGACAAGTTGCTAATTGATTCTTTATCATTTCCTTTAAGTGCCTTGCCCATCATGGGCCAAGACAAAGCTCTACAAACTGATAGGAGACTTCTCTTATGGCTCTATGGCCAATAGGGACTTCTATTTCTAAGTCCTTAACTAGATAAAACGCATGTGCATAGCTTTCAACTTATACATTTCCTTGGTCTGTTCATTATTAAGAGTGCTAACACTTTAAGATGATTCAAACATATTGTCTTCTTCTTTCTTTCTCCTCTTGATAATACTAGGTAAAAGTAAAAGCAATCTAGAGGTGGTAATTTACACATTAACCCTACATTTTGTATATATTACAAAGTGTACCTCAATTGATGCACCAAGCACTTAGCATTATTTATACAAGTTCTCACTTAGAATGTATGCTTTTTACAAGCCACCACTTAGCATCATATTCTCTTTCATTTAAACCACTTGGAATTTATTCATCATGTAACATTTGCAATGCAACCCTTCCTCTTTGGTGAATTTCACATTTCACTTAGATTATCATATAATGCACACATAGTTTTCATATAGGCTCAAATTTGAGCATAATACTTCACAAAGGCCTTAATTACTTTTCAAAAGATAAGAACCAATTTGTAAGCAACTTACTTATGCAAAACATCTAGGGTTAGGACATAACCCAGGTCAGGGGTGTTACCATTATTAACCCCTCAAAAGGGATTTCATCCCCGTAATCTCAAGAGAAAAGAGAAGGCTGCTTCCTCCTCATCTTTTCCTCTAACTCCCATGTGGCTTCTTCAACCCCGCGGTGATTCCAAAGAACTTTTAGAAGAACTATATCTTTCTTCTTCAACTTCTTGACTCTTCTATCAAGAATCATCATAGGGCCTTCCACATAGGATATATCTTCATTCAGTTCAACCTCTACAGGTTGCAACACCATCTCTCTATCAGATGACACTTCCTCAGCATAGACACATGAAACACTAGATGTAGTCTATGTAGCTCAGGTGGCAACTCCAACCTATAAGCTACTTTCCTAATTCGTTCTATCACTGGGTAAGGTCCCATAAATCTAGGGGCTAACTTACCTTTCTTCCCAAATCTGAGAACACCTTGCTGAGGAGATACTTTGAGATACACTTTGTCTCCAACTTATAATTCTAAAGGTCTATGACATTTATCAGCATAAGACTTCCATCTATCTTGTGTAGCCTTCAACTGTCATTATATAACTCTAATATTTTCAATTGACTGTGGTACTAACTCGGGACCCAAAAGTTGGTATTCTCTGATTTCAAACCAGCACAACGGGGATCTACAACATCTACCGTATAATGCTTCATATGGTGCCATATCAATACTAGCATGATAACTATTATTATAACTAAACTCAATCAAACTTAAATGTAAGTCCCAACTTCCCACAAACTGAAGAACACATGCTCTAAGCAAGTCCTCCAAGATCTGTATAGTCCTTTCAGACTACCCATCTGTCTGAGGATGAAAGGTTGTACTAAACTTTAATTGTGTACCCAAAGCTTTATGTAATCGTTCCAAAAAATGACTTATAAACTGGGGACCTCTGTCAGATACAATTGCAGTTGGAACTCCGTGCAACCACACTATCTCATCTATATATATATGTGCAAGTTTCTCTGCAGTGTAGGTTGTTTTGACAGAATGTGTTGTCTTAGTCAACCTATCAACTATCACCCAAATGGCAGACCAACCACAAAGTCTATTATCACGTGATCCCATTTCCACTAAGGTATAGGTAGGGGTTGTAACATTCCTACATGATTTTGGTATTCTTCTTTAACCTACTAACACACCAGACACTTCATAATGAATTCTACAACATCTTTATTCAAACTGGGCCACCAATACATATCTTTTAAGTTATGACAAATTTTAGTTCTCCCTAGATGCATTACATAGATGGATGAGTGAGATTCCTCCATAACTAACTTCCTCAAGTTATTACTATCAGGAACTACCATTCTACCCTGGTAACAAACTATCCCGTCCTCTGACTCATGGAAACTGTCTCATTTCTCACTGCCCAATTCTGACCTAATCTGCTAAATCATAGTATGAGCATGTTGTGCCTCTTTGATCTACTCTTTTAGAGTGGGCTTCACATGCATCTCAGCTAATAACCCTGCTAACAAAGATATTTCTAACTGCACATTCATCTATCTCAAAGAGACAAGCATATCCCACTTGCAACATACTAAAGAATTTCACTGTGCATTAGTTGTGGGTGGAGATGAGGATTTTCTAGTGAGTGCATCAGTCACTACATTGGCTTTTCCTGGATGATAATCAATTGTACAATCGTAGTCCTTGATTAACTCCATCCAGTGACACTGTCTCATTTTCAGCTCATGTTGAGAGAAGATATATTTTAAATCCTTATGATCTGTAAAGATCAGACATGTCTCTCCATAGAGATAATGCCTCCAGATTTTTAACACATGAACCACTGCAGCTAGTTTTAGATCATGTGTCAAATAGTTCTCCTCATGTTTCTTAAGTTGTCGAGAAGCAAAAGAAATTACATGATCATTCTGCATCAACACACAACCTAGACCATTCTTAGATGTGTCACAGAAAATAATATATCCTTTTCCCTACTTGGGTAGAACTAACACAGGTGCACTAGTCAAATTTTCTTTCAACATTTGGAAAGAATGCTGACACTTGTCCTTCCAGACAAAAGGAACTTCCTTCCTGGTCAACCTGGTTTATGGTAATTCTATAGAGCTAAAATCTTTGATAAACCTTCTGTAGTATCATGCCAAACCTAGGAAACTACGAACCTTGATTGGTGTCTTAGGTTGTTCCCACTCCACAACTGATTCTACTTTTTAGGATCAACATGAATACCTGAAGCAAATATAACGTGTCCAAGAAAAGATACTTCTGATAACCAGAACTCACATTTGCTAAACTTAGCATATAATATATGTTGTCTCAATAAGGTCAAAGCTTCCCGAAGATGTTGTTCATGTTGGTGACTGTCTCTACGGTATATCAAGATATCATCTATGAAAACTACTACAAACTGATCAAGGAAAGGTCTAAAAATTACATTCATCAATTCTATGAATGTAGCTAGTGCATTAGTTAGTCCAAATGACATAACTACAAACTCACAATGACCATACCTCATCCTAAAGGACAACTTAGGTATGTCACTCTCCTTGATGCGTAACTGATGATATCCTGACCTTAGATCAATCTTAGAAACACCATTGCACCATGCAACTGGTCAAACAAATCATCAATCTTTGGTAAAGGATATTTGTTCTTAATAGTCACCTTGTTAAGTTATCTGTAATCTATGCATAGTCTCATAGACCCATCTTTCTTTTTAATGAAAAGAACTGGAGCACCCCATGGCAAAAAACTCAGTCATATGAAACCTTTCTCAAGAAACTCTTGCAACTATTTCTTAAGTTCTGCCATCTCCACTGGCGCCATCTTATAAGGAGTTTGGGCTATATGTTGTGTATCTGAAACAAGATTAATTTTGAAAACAATCTCTCGGGGTGGAGGAATACCTGGAAGTTCCTCGGGAAACACATCCTCGAATTCCTTGACAATAGGAACTTCAGAAAGACTAAGGCCCTTTATTCTGGTATCTACCATATGTGCCAAGAATGCAAAACACCCTTGTCTCATCAACTTTTCTGCTACCATAGCTGACACTACACAGGTTGGGAGAATCTTCCTATCCCCTTGAAAGACCCATGTCCTATAACCATATGTGAACATAGCCTTCTTGGAACCACAATCCAAGACAACTTTATACTTCTCTAAGGTATCCATCTCAAGAATTATATCAAACCCATGCATTTCAAGTGGTATAATATCCACTTGAATGTTGTGTTCTGAGAAAGAAAGAACATAGGGAGAGCATACCTCCCAAAACATCATAGATCTGAATAACGGAGTTAACATGTTATCCTTTCTAGGATTAACACTCATATTACAGTCATGAATCACTTCTTGAGTGATAAAAGAATGCATAACACCCAGATCAATCAAAATGGATACAAAACATGATGAAGACATATCAAAATGAAATAATTCCATCTGACTTGTCACAACTCATAGAATAACCACTGCCTCAGGATGATTCATAGCATACAATCTTGTTGTCACTTGCTGTCGACCTCATCCTCTATTGGTCGATGTAGATGATCCTACCTGAAATGCTTGTCCATGCACCCTAGTGCCACTACTAAACGGTTGTCTCTGACAACCTACTAACTCTGCCTTAGTGTTTGGGTTACTTCCACGTCCCTAACTGGACAATCCTTTATCACATGCCCTATCTGCCTACACCTGTAGCAGACTTTGTTATCCCATTGCAAATTAGGTAGTCCTGTTACTAACATCGATGCTGAGCTCTGGGCTCCACTTTATGGAAAACTATGACCTCTACCTTGGCTAGATGTCCACTATGTCTAATTATTGAACCTCTGAATTTCCACAGGTGCAGTAAACCTTAGTTTCTTAAAACTGCCAAACCTCTGATTCTGAAACTGTATAGGTGCCTTCCTACTGTTTGCCTCTCGTTTCTCTATCACAGACCTCTCTATTCATCTAATTGACTCCACAAAGGTAGCAAACCTCTCTATATTCTCTAAAGTGGATACATGTGCAGTTCATTCAGCATTCAGACCCTTCTCAAAACATCAAATTCTCTCCTCATATGTGGTGGCCATGTGTGGACCAAACCACAAAAGCTCCATAAACTAAGCTTCATACTCACTAACCTTCATTTTTTCCTATCTAATATGTTGAAACTGTGAAATCATCTCATCAAGGTAAGTCTTAGGGAAGATCTACTGAAAAACTCTTGTCGGAATTCTTGCCATCTGATCTCAACACCCGGTCTTTTCTCTTCTTCTATGGCCCACCAATGGCCAGCGCTTCCCTTCAAAAGGTATATAGCATGCTTAACCTTATCAGCTTCTGGGATATCAAGGATTCTAAAGGCTTTCTCTATCTCAGTAAGACATGAATCTGCATCTGTTGGGTTGGTTGTGGTAGCATATTCAATGGCTCCTACCCAACACAATCATTCAAATGTCTTGCTAGCTCCATGTCTCTTACTAGAACCTGATGTCCTAGGGGCTGGTGCTGGGATTCGGTCAGCCATATGCATCATTGTATTCATCATCTGCTCAAAAAGAGCATGAAAAGTTGGGTTCTCTAATAGAGTTTGGTCAGGCTGGGGATTCTCAGGCACTAGTTCATCTCTAGCCTGCTCCCTTACACCACCTCCTGGTGCAACAACGCTATTTTCAATAGCGTGTTCTTCATGCGCTCCAGCCATCTTTTATTTTCTTCTTATCCTATGAGGACATTTTACTATAAGATATACTAGAGGACACTAGAATAGACTCAACAAACTTAATCATATGTCTATGTAGACTCAGCGAACCTTAGGCTCTGATACCAAAACTTTTTGATGACCCGATCACAAATCAATCCATCACCAATAAAATCGCAGAATTATCATAAACAACAGAATTAACAAAACCACTAAAATTAAAAACATTTTTGCACAATGATATTTTCCTAGTAAGTTTCTTACATAAGGAACCAAAGCCTTATATACATATGGTTCATATTATACATTTAGTACTTTGTCTCTTCTTGAGAATAACAAATACCAATTGCTTTACTTTAGTATACACAACAGCAAAATAAAACCTCGAGATAAGAAAACCAAAATCTCAAGTCATTTGTGAAAACCACTAAGAACTATCCCCCAAGGACCTAAGAGTATGACAACACATAGACTTCTATCTACAAAACCCTAAAAGACAGCGTACTCGACCTAAGATATTGATGTTGTCCTTGCTGATACGATCCTTCTTCTGCAGTCTGGTTCCTAGTCCCTCATCGGCGTCCACCTAAAAATTATGGATCCCGCGGGGTGAGACTATTGTCCCAGCGAGAGTTATAACTCTCTTCCAATAATATTATTATCACATGATATAGTATAAAACTAAACAGAAGATATTCTATTTATCTAACAGATATAATTTTTAAGTGCAAAGCATAGATATTGATAACAGATCTATTAGTCATCTCTTGCTTTTAAAAGGAAAATGAAGAACATCTATAACATCTATCTACTAAGATTTATGAAAGTAATAAGGCATCAACCAATATTTTTGTATTTGATCCTTAAACAAATACACTACACGACTGATTACATGTTCATATTCATACTTATTCCCAGAGGAGATGAGATGTAAGGCTTATACTCCAACCGACCACTAGTAAGTCAAAATCAGTACCATACAAGGTCAATGACAGAGCCGGCTGTAAAGACCTCACCTTTCTCAGTCAGTATGAGAACACTTAGATTTAGCATGACATTTTGTGTCTACTATAATTAGCTATGTTGGGGTATAGCAGCATCTTCACTATAAAGTTACCGATGTAGCATGTACTCTCTTTGGGATAAGACCACTTAGCTCTTTGGGATTATCTCGATGACCACTAAGAGATCCTATTTTAATTTTATCAGGAAGTACACTGAGCAACCTGGTGTATTTGGGGAATCCAGTGAGCACCCTTATTTATTTTGGAAGTCCACTGAGCACCCTATATAATTATCATATATTCAAAAATATGTGTTTTGTGTAAAACTCATTTCACCATTCAGCAAATGCTGACACTGAATGGATCTATGGTCTTGGCAACTACATGATAATATTTTCTTACTTAATTAAGTGCATTATTGTATCTTTTAGCATCAATCAAGTTACAAACATGAATTATATCAGATGCTACAAACAAAAGCATATTTTCATTTATCAGATACTTTCATATTCACTAAAACACATAGATCACTTAGAATCGCAATCTCTTGTCATCATCATACTTGGGTATTCAAACCCTTCATTCATCACTGAGTACTGCCACCACTTAGTATATGATCATTACCTCTTAGTCATCAGACTATGGTATTTGTTCACATAGTCCACATAACTCTTTGAATTTGTATCATATAATAGTATAGCTCTTACTTAGTCATGCTTATTGCCTTAAGATACTTTCTTGGTTATTATATCATGTTATCAACAATTTCAAACATATGTCTTAACCATGAAATACTAAGGAACACATCCTACCTAATGAATTAATGTTATAATCGACTGATTAGGATTCTAATATTTCATTAGCAAAGTTTAAGTCTGAACTCATACTCCACTCATCTTAGGAGTATTATCATATGCTGATTACATAATTACCTTTCCATTCTTAGTATCTCTCTCATCCCTACTAGGATGTAGATTACTTAATTCACCTATTTAAGGTCTACTAGCTCATCATTGTCAACTTGAATTAAACTTATTGTATCTCAATATTACATTAATCCTATTCATCACTTAGAGAAGCTTAATAATAAAGGACATGGCTACCATATCAAGTAGCATATTATTCTTTTGTATTTGGAGATGTATATTTCATCTTAATAGGTATCTATTTTAATCGTGTGGTGAAATCACATCCTCATATCGGGTATAGGGCATATCCCTTATTACCATATCGTGTAGTCATGTTGGATTAGGTATCACTTTAACTTTACTCATTATAAGTCAACCTCATATCATGTATAGGTTAGACCTACTCAAATCAGGTATAGGGGTGTATTGAGTCCTCATATCGTGTACTAAAGTACACCATGTCAGGCATGCCATTATGGCTTTACCCTACATCTTTTAGGATAATATTATATTAGTTCTCTACCTTAGTTTGTCATATCAATTTCCATCCTAAACTTCCATATCAGTTTTCCATCATATCGGGTTGCTTCTTGGGTTGTCATATTAGATTTCATGTTGGGTTAACATATCAGTTTACCCTCTTGGATATCATCTTGGATTTCACCATATTGTGTACCTAAATTAGGTAGTATCATGTTGCCATATTGTGTATCTATGTTAACCATCATATCAGTTTACCTATCCTAGGTATCATATTGAGTTACACCTCTAGACAGCATATCCTTTTACCTCATGGGTTCACCATATCGGCTACCCATATTAAGTGGTATCTTGTTACCATATCGTGTATCTATATTAACTACCATATCGTTTTCCCATGGTTGATAAGGACCTTGATCTCTAGTTCTCTTCTTGTTAATATGGTTACTAAGTTGATCCTCAACCCAACACAAAGTAATGGGGTGTATATCGAGTTTCAAAGAATAATAACATATCAGGTTCCTAGATTTTTACTCATATCATGCAAAGGGTATTGTTTTTCCTTTGTATCGTGTACAAGGTGATAGATAGGAACCCTCCATATTTCTCATAGGACTTATCTAAATTATATGACCTACCTTCATATCGGACAAGTCTCTATATCGGATTTTATATTAGTTTCCACAATCCTTCAACCCATATCGGGTTTCAAGAGTCTTCAACCCATATCGATTTTTAAGAGTCCTCAACCCATATTGGGTTATCCAATGATGATGTCATAATCATTAACCTCAAGGTCATAATTTGAATATTCTAAACCATGTACAATAGTCCTTATTACTTATTGGAACTCATGATTATATCAATTGATCAAAGGAAATCCGAATTTGAAAATAATCAACAAGTTGAACTTTATTAAAGAAAAGTTAATAATATTGAAGGGTTTAAGTTATATAACCGGCCTCTGAAGCAGCTTCCAAGCTTCAAGCTTCAACTCCACACATTCCAAGGTTGAAGGTGATCCTTCTCCAAGCTCCAAGGCTTGAGATCCAAACTCTTGCATGATATCTCCAATCCAAATGGACGATATTACCTCACTTTATTGCTAAGACCCACTTTGGCCAATATCTATCCTCCTTGGCCAATATCAAGTTTCACTTTTCAACTCTCTTCACTATGAGCGACATTAGAGAATGTGTATGATACAATAGGGAAGATCACTTTCCAAGATTTAAAAATCTTCCTAACAAGTGAAGGTCAAGGTATTTATACTGGATGCACCAAGCACTTAGCATTATTTATATAAGTTCTCACTTAGAATTTAGGATTTGCAAAAGCCACCACTTAGCATCATATTCTCTTTCATTTAAAACACTTAGAATTTGTTCATCATGTAACATTTGCAATGCAACCCTTCCTCTTGGGTGAATTGCACATTTCACTTAGATTATCATATAATGCACACATAGTTTGCATATAGGCTCAAATTTGAAAAGAATACTTCACAAAGGCCTTAATTACTTTTCAAAAGATAAGAACTAGTTTGTAAGGAACTTACTTAAGCAAAACATCTAGGGTTAGGCCATAACCCAGGTCAGGGGTGTTGCAATCTCCTCATTATCAAAATTTTTGCTCACACTAAGTAATAGGTTACTCCACAATAGAATGATGCATGTGTAAGAGTAGTAGTCTGAATTAGAAATGATCTTAGCACCCGACCACAGAGACTCAACCACAAAATCAAAATCTTGTTTAGAAATTCTCGATTCAAGAATGATATGCAACTCCACATTATTATTTTGCATCTCCTTTTGAATGTGATGGAGCTTGTTGTGAATTCCCATCACATTCCATGCTATAATAGTAAAAGAATTCACCATTGGGATGAATAGCTATAGATTTTGAAACACCTACAACACCTCCCAACCCAACCCTTGATGAACCTTCCCCATCTTTCAAATTTTGTAATAGCCAAAACCTATTTGGAGAAATCTAGATATTCTTAGAAGTAGAAATCTATTTAGCATGAACTTGAGGAGGGGACTTAGACTTCCTTTTATTCACCTCCCATGTTGGAGATGGAATTGGAATAAATACAGGAGAAACCCCTTTAAAGGTAGAGTATCTGAGTTCTCATATTATCCAATAGAAATTTCCTCAGGAACCACGTATGTAGGAACATCCTCAACTGCATCACAAAAAACTTTCACATCTTCCGCAGTCTTCTCCAAAGGGATCCTTAACACACATTTAGTAATTATTTTAGCCTTGGATGCTTCCACAAAAAAAGTCTTCTGATCATACAAAGCATGTTCATGACCAAAATTCCCATAGGACATGCATCTGTCCGGCTCCCATTCATACTCGAAAGAAATGTTGTCAACCTGACCATCATCGCTCTGAATCTCAAGGATCTTAGGAAAAGAAAGTTCTACAGATATCAGAACTTGCATCTATGTGTACTCCAACCTGGTGAACTCCAAAGTAAGCTTATCAACCTACAATGGTTTACCAAGAATAGAGCCAACCCTATTGAACATCCCACAGTCCCATAATTCTAGCAGCAAGTTGAAGATCTTTAGCCAGACAAGGATATTTGATAGTTTAAGCTTTTCAAATGGGTTCCCTCTTTCCCAATTATTGATTATGAGTGGCTTCCCAGCAAAAAACCAAGGCCCCTTTTCCACCGTAGTGTGAAGATCATCCTCATTAGAAAACATTATGATGAAGAAGCCCTTTCCTCTAGACCTTACTTCAACAACCCTTTGACATTCCAAATCTGAGAAAAATGATGAACAAGAACTGACTAATGTGACTCCAAGCCAAATACATACCCCTCTGTCATCAGTTTCAATCTCTTTAGATTTTTTTCCACAATGCACTTGGGGTAGATGAGTTTCCCATCGACCAAGTTCACCTCAACTTTGTCAAGCTTTCCCGGAACAGTGGTGTCCTTTGCTGCAACAAGATATGCCCATGACTTGGAAAATGACGCAACCTAGATCGAGGAGACAGAGGAAGAAGGATGCTTCAAACCCCCTCCCAAATCCCTCAAATTTCCAGAGTCCTTGCTACTTTTATCTTTACCATTCATGATATCTAGCCTTGAAGAAGCTTTGTCATTCACTACTAAGGACGTTAGAATCGCCCCCGCCCCCGCCCCCTCCCAGTCGCCTGGCGCTCCTCTCCTACAACTACCATTCTGAGAAAAGGAAGTACATCCTTAAATTAATTACTCACCACTCATGTAAAGTCCCTTTTTATGTCAATTTCTAGAATTTTCCTTGTTAACTCATTGTCTTTAATTATATCAAAAGTCAGGTCGAATTATATATATTAGATGCCTAAAAGTTGTGTTGCAAACCTAAATTAGATAATTACTCTTTTAATGATTTAAATTCCAAACTAATTTAAAAACCCTTTTTACAAACTTGTGCATCATTCCATATGTTGATATTCTAATAGTTTCAAAAGCCAATAAAATTTGTTTTTGCATGAAATCTATTATTTCTTCAACTTGTGCCACAAGGTCCTAGAACAAAGAAAATAGTCTCATGGTCTTCCCTTGGGTCATGGGTTGAACCCCAACCTCAATGATAAAAGTATTATTCCATTGATTATGTAACAAACTCTTATATTCATTGAAATTGAATATATCAAATTTGAGGATCTAACAGCTAAAGTCAGCATACCTAATGCATTCATGTAGTATACCTTAACTAATATCCCTTATGTGTGATCTTCATGTGTATAGTCATCAGTGTTAGATTCAAAATATACACATGCCAAGCCAACATAAAATGGACTAGAGTCATCATACTTGTCATAGTATTTTTCTTCATCAGTTGGATCTGAAATAACCTATATTTTTGCATGAAGAACTATTGAGGCCAATTTTCTTTTACAGGATCATCAATATAGAATACCTACTTTTTCTATGATGTCATCATGAATTATTCATCCTTATCAACTTTCCTCTCAAAATTAACTAATGTGAAACCTAGTTCATCTACTACAACTCCTTTATTATTACCAACCCCTTTACGCCTAAATATTGGAACTCTAAACAATGGGTAGTCAATTTCCAATAGTTCTTCAAAGGAAGTGTAATAAGAAAATTTTACTTCATGTGGAATCTTATCCTTAGCACTAAAAAAGTATAATGAAGTCACTTGAAAGGTGTCACTACTATTTTGGATGAAACTCTTATTACATATATTTTCTAGAGAGTATTAGTTTGCGATTGATTACATTTCATTGCATGGAAAGTACATCAACAAGAAGATATGAGATTAGCTAATAAATAGGAAGAAAAGAAGGGTGGCATGATTTCTAATCTTGGAAGTTGTTTGGTTGTTTGATAAAAAACTTGGAGAACTCATCGGTGAGTTTGTTTTGCTTCCCATTACGATTAATGATCTCTTTGACTTCCAAGTTCTCCCATGATTGTTGGATTTTCTTAACTAAAATACTATATTTAGCAGGTGATTCTATGGCTGAGTTGATCTAAAGAATTGCATTCCTGGAGTCTGTGAATATGACTACCCCATATAGTCATGTGTTCCTTGATAGTGTGATAGCCTCACGGATTGCATGTAGCTCCTTCCATAGAGTCAGTACCTTTTAGCAGTTTAGCTGTTCGGATGATCCATTCTTCCTTGATGTTCCTAGCTACTCTACATATCGATTTCCTTTTGTCTTTAGTAGAAATGAAAGTATCAACATGAAGAATAGATGAATGGTGATGAAGGGTTATTGGATCTATGTCAGTTAAATCCTTAACTTGTGGAGGGTTACCCTTCATTGCAAGGATTATGGCCTTTTCTTTAACATGACATATGACTGCATGAACTCTGGGGTGTATGCATTTGTTCTCAAAACTTAATGAGTTCTTATTTTTTTAGAGCATATGACATGTCACTGAGAATGTGGTCTTCCACCCTTGAATAAGATTGGGATGTGTAAGGTTATAACCTAGAATTCTGTTGTATCCATTGGGATGAAGAATTTCACGGCTTCATTTGGAATCAGCAAAGAACATGTGGCACTTGTTGCAATACAATCCCTCATTGTGTGGAGGCTATTTTCTACGTGAGATTTGTATATTTGGTAAGTTGATTCTTGTGTCATATGCTTCTAAATTTGTCCATGTGGAGCCACTAGAGATGTATATTTAGCCTACGAGGAAATGGTATGATGGAGCTGGGACTTACACCAAAAGATTTTTACTCTTCCAATGGGAGTCCCAAGTATGCACCAAAAACCCTAGAGAGTTGATGTCCTCTCTAGGTTTACCTACAACTGGTGCTAGATAAATGCTCCAACCCCACAAGAGTGTGGAAGCCTTATCATAGTACAGATTTAGGATCCAACCCAAAGGACAACGTTAAGAATCTGAGTGTTTTTTTCTTATTTCGTATCAATCCAAGTTAATCATCTAAGACCAGAAGTTTGATTTGAGTTATTTAACCTAAACATGCAAAAGTAAAGGCAAGAATAAAAACTAGTTTAATGATTAAAATCTAAGATTAGCAAATGATGATGGACCACTGGGGCGATGCGGGTATTCACCACCACTACACATGAATTGCACTTGTACCAAACATAGCAGGACTTGTAAGCAAGATACATGGATGTTGTACAATACCGATGTCTTATAGGACAAGAGTAATGCACACATCCTTCACGGGTTGAGTAACTCTCATCCGGTACATATCTACGTGTCAATGAAGATATGTAGTCTCCAAAGACAAAATCTTACTCAACCTCATGAAACGTGCATCGGAAAACTAGCAAGCGAGCGATGATTACCAAATCGATTAGTATCCTTATAGACTATCCCTCTTTCGAGAATATAGCTATGAGAAACGTGAGAGTGTTGCAACGTCAGCCATTCCCGAACGAATGGTCAAATACTTTGCACCACTCTCTCCTCAGAGTGTGTTCCTCGACCTGTCAAGGTTGTACTCTTGTACGTCAGCTGATTCCATTTCATAGTACAAAAGTACAACGATGGAGGTGAGTTTACTCCACTCCTTGGAAAGCGTTCCTAGATACCGAAACGGATGCGCGGTGGATACACACACCAGAAACCAAAACTAAATCGGTATTCGAGTCTCAAGAGCGGTCATAGACAAACCACAACGAAAGACAATAGATGCATACAAGAACGTGGCCAACATTCAAGCATGTATGAAACGATTTAGCATTGAATCAGAATGATAACATCTTTTTAGTACAAGATACAAAACACGGGCAGCGGGGCTAGTCCCCGCACCCCAGTGGATGGAACTACTCGCTCCTCATAGAGGGAGCAACAAAGAAAGAAAAGAGAGAGAAAGAAAGCATCGTCGGAGCAGAAGAGTAGATCTGTGAAAGCCCGGCGTAGATCTTCGCAGTCTCCGGGATTGCTCCGTTGTGGTCGATGACGCCTGTCTCTCCACCTCGATCGTCGTGTCTACCTCCGGGATTGCACAGGTAGAATGAGATAGAACAATGGTAGAAGTGAGATGATAGAGGTGAGATGGTGATGGAACAGCCTTCTAGATCTGTCTCCAGTCTGGAAGCACAGCGGATCTGGACTCAGGATGCGATTCTGAGGCTGTGGGTGAAGTTTGGTCAGAAACGGTGCTCGGGCAGTCTGGCGGCGTTCCGACACTGGTCCCAGTCCGGCAGCCTTGGGCTGTAGTGAGATTGGATATCGAAATAAGGACCCTTGGGGTCTTATTTATAGGCCCAAGACTGCCCCTAAACGGTCTTGGATATTTTGCTAAATATCTCATGCAAACGGTTTGCTTTAGTTCCACTTTATCAAATGGTTTGGCATGCACGTAGCAGCAATTCGGTTTGCTGCAGATTGAGAAAACGGTCTTGGTATTGCTCTCCTCTACTCGGTCTTCACGGAAAACTATTCCAAACGGTCTCGCGCTTCTGGCAGCGTCAAACGGTTTTGATATTAATACTCCAAACGGTTTCAGCTGTGCATGTGCATCATTCGGTTCTCATATACATAGCTATCCGATCGATAGTGGAGCACATGGTCTGATAGTACACCTTTATCAAACGGTCCTATAGGAGTGCCTTTTCCAATTGGTTTCACATGCACGTGGTTGTGGCCATACCGTCTACTTCTTAGTGCATTATTTAAATGGTTTGGCATTGTACGCCTTTTCTTCATGCGGTCTTGCATGCTTTGCTTGTGCAAACGGTTTCAGCTAAAAACCCAAACGGTCTTGAAGTGTTGCTCCATTCGGTCTGTAGCGGCTAGAGCAAACGGTTTGCCTTGGATTACTTTGTCGTGCGGTCTCGCAGCAGCCCTCCATTTGGTTTTATGCATTAATGCAGCAACCGGTCTTGGTATTGCATGCGAACTCACGCATTTGGTTTTGCTATATCATTCGGTCTTCAGGCAGCAGCAAATCCAAACGGTCTTGGTGCATATGTGACCAATCGATCTACGTGCATGCGACCATTCTGTCTCGTATTGTGCTGCATGTCCATGCGGTCTTGTGTAAAAGACCAAACGGTCTTGGTGCATGGTTTCCATGCGGTCATGCAGTCCGGCTGCAAACGATTCCGAAGTCTGGCTCCAACTGGTCTCGCAGCTAAATGGTCTTTGTGGCCAAACGGTCTTGAGACCGAATGCACTCAAACAGTCTTGAGACCGCATGGGCTCAAACGGTCTTGAGACCGCATGGGCTCAAACGGTCTTGAGACCGCATGGGCTCAAACGGTCTTGAGACCGCATGGGCTCAAACGGTCTTGAGACCGCATGGGCTCAAATGATCTTGAGACCGCATGGGCTCAAACGGTCTTGAGACCGCATGGGCACAAACGGTCTTGAGACCGCATGGACTCAAACGGTCTTGAGACCGCATGGGCTCAAACGGTCTTGAGACCGCATGGGCTCAAGCGGTCTTGAGACCGCATGGGCTCAAACGGTCTTGAGACCGCTAGAGTCAGTGTTGTAGGGGTCCTGACCGTTGGTGATAGTTGAGGATGATCTGTAGAGGAGAGATAACGTGAGAATGAAATCAAATAAGCTGAAAACTATGGTTATTTGAGCTAGTAATGCACTATTTACGTGAGACTAAAAGGATACTTAAAGTAAACCCAAAGCGAGGGTAATCCAGTCGATATGAGGCACAAAAATCCTCGAATTAGCGACTATAATGATGAATCTGGAGGATTCATCACCACACCGAACTTAAGCGTTGCTCGTCCTGAGGAACGAAAAAAGCCCAAGACAGTCGCCGAAACGCATGCAGTATGTCTTGTAATTACCTCACCTTCGTGCAAGTGTCAGAATTTTCACAAAAAAGAGAAAAGGAAAATGAGGCGAAACAAAAATTAGGGGAAAACGTCAAAAATCCTTTGAATTGGTGACTGAGGATGAGTCTGGAAGATTCATCACCACACTGAACTTAAGCGTTGCTCGTCCCGAGAAACGGAAAACTTAAAACAGTCGCCAATGAAATCGTTCATCTCAGGATTGCCTCATCCTATTGTCATGGCTCAGATTGATACAACATTAAAGCTTCCTTAGATCACGGAATACATCTTATGATATCCTCATTTCTGAGTTCATTTTGCTGAAGTATTTCCTTCTCATTCTCTGTCATATCAGTCATGTTTAAAAGTTTTATGAGACTTTGAAAAGACCCACAGAATCAACAAAATGCATACGATCTGTCACTGGTGTTGAAAAAGGGAGAATAGGGGTATGATCAAGAGATAAGAGTCTCTCCTCTGATTGAATCAAGACTCTCAATATTAGTTGACTCATCGAGATACTTTGAATGATTTATGCACAACTCTGGTTGAATTAGCCTTACACCCGATTTTTTTTTAAAGGTAACTCAGAAGTGTGTATAGGTTGGCTTAAGGCTTTTGGCTATTTTACCTCCTCGTGAGGAGGTAAGGGGTTATTTTTGGATCCTTAGGATCTCACTACCTGTCACAACACATCTGCCTTTGTGAGGGCAGCTAATGTACCGGCCGGGCGAGATATTTATCGGTTATCCATATTCAGGGCACAACTCTCATGTTTTTATTCACACTCTGGCTTTTATTCATTCTCACTTGGCTTGGGAAAAAGGGTATTTTTGGATTTTTGTGTATTTGGGCTGCCAAGCCTCTTTTTTAGAATCAGGGTAGATTTTTCACCAACCGCAGTATGTGCACAATCATTGTATACTCTTTGAATCAAGAAAAGAAGGTGATACACCCCTGTTATGTATTTAGGGGTATGGAAGAAGCAATAGTGGAAAGAGGAGTGTGGTGTACCACACCGAACTTAGAGTTTTGCAGAGGTGTGGTTTACCACACCGAACTTAAAGTTCGGCAATGTTCTAGTTTTCACTAGAATGGAGTGTGGCGTGCCACACCGAACTTAAAACTTTGGCATGGTTAGTGAACGGAAGGGTATGAAAATGAAGGAAGAAGTGTAGAAGAGAGTTCGGATCATGATGCAGTTTGCTTAGCGATTCCATGCGACGGGTCTCATTTCTCCATCACACTCTGCTCAAAAAGAGACATGATTAGACATCAAATGAGAAATCCATACAACTGATCCATTACTCAGATTAAGGCGTGATGTATTTGATCTATCTCAGTCTTATTGAAGTGTATCATCTTTTCCTGTTTGAGGGTATGACATTAGGATTCATAGACTATTCAAGATGAAAAACACGCATTGGCTAGTTTTAAGCATTCTTTTCTTGGAAAATTGCAACGAAAAGAGGTGATGATCACAGATTCGAAAAACAAAAGCCGACTAGATAAAGGCTTTATTTTTGAAAGGCTACAGAAAGGCAGAAAAATCATGAAAAAGAAACTAGAATGGAAAAATAGGAAGCAATAAAGATAGAGGGTGGAGTGAAAGTCATACCACCCGCCCTCCACCTTGAACTCATGAATTTGCTCTTTTCTAAACAAAAATAAGGTTCGAGGTGGAGGGGAAGGGTTGCGCAATGTTAACCAGGGGGTCCTCGTAGTTGGAAGAAAGTGCGGCAAAGATGTCTTGCGATAGCTGGTGCCGAGAACGAGGAAGTGTCCCGAACAACTTGTTGACTGGGTGGTTGTGGCAACTCAAATAAGTCTTCTGAATGGCTTGGATGCACATTTCTTTCACCTCGTTGTCCGTCCTCGAAGTTCAAAGTAAAACTGCTTCCTTCAAAATCTAGGGAAGTTGATTGAGGGTCGGCCACTTGAACTTCCTCCTGTCCAGGATCAGGTGGTGGATCCGGTTTCGGCTTCATTTCATCACCTGGCTTTTCTTGTGTGGGATATGGTAGCCAGGATGACGTTTCTTCATCAGAGGAGTTATTTTGAGAAGTATCGTCATCTTTATCAATGTTGAAATTGATAAGAGCGTCGTTCTTCTTTTCAAGGTTTTGTTCAAGATTTTCCTCGTAGAACATCCTTAGTTCATCCAAGTAACTAGAAGAGGATTTGACTGGTAAAACGAACTCTTGTTCGGGTAAGGAAATCATGGAGTCCTAAGATAGAGGTTCCAATGATGTATCTTCATGGGAGGGATTAGTCCATGACATGTCGTTTTGAGGGCAAAAATCCCCTGATGAACCCATTTCTTCGATATTGGGACTAATGTAAACCATTTCTGAGTCATGTTGTTGTTCCAGTTCTTCTTCATAACACTCCTCCGGTTCTATTGAGTACTCAGGAAGAGTTTCTATGGGAGGAATGGAACCTAGCTCAGGTAATGGACATATCTTAGTTTCTTGAATATCAGGAGGGGCTTCTTCATAGGGATGTGTGGATGTAAAGGGATGGGTTTGTGGCTTGATGTCTTCCCAAGGGTCCTTTTTGTCATTATAAGAGTTTACGGTAATATCGTAATCCATTCCAAAGTTAAGAGATGGTTCATGCTTCTCTTCATAGTGCACTTTCAACTCGTTCAAGTGACTAGAAGGAGATTCAATAGAAAAATCATGCTCTTATTCGAGAACTGGCTCCGTCTGGACTTCTTGTAGAGGTGGTAGCTCCGGTGACATCATCTCATGGAAAGGATTGGTCATGGATTCATCATCATGAGATCCATCATCTCCCCATGATTTTTCTTCATCACTATCGGGTTCAGTGAGAGTGGTGTGGTCCATCCCTGGATCAGGGTCTTGGTCAGCCCCATCCTCAAAGTTTGTTTCTAGATCAACCGAATGATCAGAAATTTCTTCAGAAGGCCAAATCGGATCTTGCTCCAGTAATGGAGTCGTTTGAGTCTCTTGCATAAAAGATGTCTCCTTATCTGAATCAGTCTCGTATTCATCTATGTCTGACTGTGAAGGATTGTAGAGTTCATGTAATGTAGATCCTTCTTCATTGGGATTCAACGACAAGACAGTTGAAGTTGAAGAATATTTGTCGTATAAGGAGTCGATCATTGTTAATTGCCCCTCAATCTGTATGGTTGGATCTGGGTCTATGGAGTCAGAAGGTGGGTAGGTATTGAAGTTTATCCCCCATTGATCTTCTGACTGTAGACAATCCTCATATCGGTTACTCAATCTTTCACCTTGCACTGATGCATGAAGATCATTGGAAGGCATATCCCACATGATTTCATAATCATCATCGTAATTGATTCCAACATGTGGACTAGGGATGTGTTTAGTTGAAATAGGTGGTTGTTCTACATGTTGCTCAGGAGTGTCGATAAGTCGATCAAGATCGGCTATCAACTTCTTGATCGTGGCTGTCTGATCAGCTAGTTGTTGAGCCACCGATGTTTGTAGAGCACGTAGTTCTTCCATCAATGTGTGTTGATCTTCATGCACTTCATCGTCTTCCAGGTTCCCTTCTACATTGTAGTCCACGCCTTGAAATCCACCATAGTTAGGTTTTTCGCAGTAGCCTCCAGGGTGATACGGATTATAACTTGTGCTATATCCAAAGTTGTATGATGAGGTCGTTTTGAGTTTCCCAGCTATCTAATTCATGATTATTTGACGCAGAGCCATTACGTAGAGAGGAGGGACATTGAAGCAGTAAATCGATGCATGAGAATAGTCACCACATAGTTGACATCTAACGATTGGTGGTGTTGACTGCTTCATTTTGGAGAGAGTCGGTACCTGAAATCAAGGAAAGAGTTTATCAGGCTTGACCAACAACTTCAAATCCAAGAAGATATGCGAGATTAAGCCCTTCACTTTTTAGGTTTTTGAAAAGAAAATGGAAAACCCTAGAGAAACCTAAATCGACACGGAATTCAAAAAAGACAATTCTTATACCGTTGTCCCCGGCAACGGCGCCATTTTTTGATGGAGCTGGGACTTACACCAAAAGATTTTTACTCTTCCAATGGGAGTCCCAAGTATGCACCAAAAACCCCAGAGAGTTGATGTCTTCTCTAGGTTTACCTAGAACTGGTGCTTAGATAAATTCTCCAACCCCATAAGAGTATGGAAGCCTTATCGTAGTACAGATTTAGGATCGAACCCAAAAGACAACGGTCTTGTTGCAAGCAACAAGATAGAAAACGTATAGAATTTCACTTAGTTACTTACTAGCAGGTACTTATATCGAAAGTTGGATATTGATGGGTTTAAACTAAGAACATGAAAAGTAAAGAAAGCAAGTAAAGCTAATGAATTAAACTATGATAAAAGATCACTAGGGTGTGATCGGTTTTCACCGCCACTACACATCGATCAACACATGCAAAGCAAAACTTAACCTGCAAAAAGAGTTCGGTTAGTTAGTATCCTTGTAGACCTAGCCTCCTTTCGGATAATCTAGCTACGAGAAGTGCAGGTATGTTGCAACGCCAACCATTCTTGATCAAATGGTCACATTACTTTACATCATTCCCCTCGCAAAGTGTGTTCCTCGACTTACCAAGGTTGCACTTCCATACGTCAACTGATTCCATTTCATAGTATGAAAGTGCAACGGATGATAGTGAGTTTACTCCACTTCTTGAGATACACTTCTGGATATCGAAACAGATGCATGGTGGATACATGCACCAAGAACCAACATACAAACGAGTTTTGAATCTAATAGTACAAACGTAGACAATTCATACTAAAAGATAAAAGATAACACAAGTTGGAGATCAAGCAACAAGTATTCATTAATCGTTTGATGTCGAACTAACAAAGATAAGAACTCTGTATTACAACCTAAGGATTACATTTTACATGATATGAAAGTATGGGTAGCGGGGCTACTCCCCGCACCCTAGTGAAGAAGACTACTCCCTCATGACTAAGACCAAGAAGGAGGCGAGAAGAGAGAGAGAGAGCATCATCCCCACAAAGGAGGGAGGAAGGTCAACCCCTTGGAGAGAGAGAGAAATGATCCACCAGTCTTCATAGGTTGCACGATGAGGAGGTCTCCCCTTCCCACCTTCTTGGCGAAGAAGGAGAAAGCAGCTTTAGGATGGAGTATGGATCTAAGACCGACAGCCCCAGGGCGGAGGATGGAAGTGGCAGGAGCTCTGGAATGATTGGGGCAGCCTTTGGACGTCTGAGACTTGATTGATGGAGGACCCTTGGGTTCTTATTTATAGGCCTTGAGTGAAGTCCAAATGGTTTGGAGACCGTTTGGACCTCAATACCGTTTGGATCGTGACACCGTTTGGTTTCATGCGGTCTTGGGACCGTTTGAACTCCATGCGGTCTCAGGACCGTTTGGCTTCATGCGGTCTTGGGACCATTTGAACTCCATGCGGTCTCGGGACCGTTTGTCTTCATGCGGTCTTGGGACCGTTTGAACTCCATGCGGTCTCGGGACCGTTTGGCTTCATGCGGTCTTGGGACCGTTTGAACTCCATGCGGTCTCGGGACCATTTGGCTTCATGCGTTCTTGGGACCGTTTGAACTCCATGCGGTCTCGGGACCATTTGGCTTCATGCGGTCTTGGGACCGTTTGAACTCCATGCGGTCTCGGGACCGTTTGGCTTCATGCGGTCTTGGGACTGTTTGAACTCCATGCGGTCTCGGGACCATTTGGCTTCATGCGGCCTTGGGACCGTTTGAACTCCATGCGGTCTCGGGACCATTTGGCTTCATGCGGTCTTAGGAACGTTTGAACTCCATGCGGTCTCGGGACCGTTTGGCTTCATGCGGTCTTGGGACCGTTTGAATCCATGCGGTCTTGGTACCGTTTGAATCCATGCGGTCTTGAGGCTGAGTTATTCTTTTATGATATTTTTTTGTGTTTTTCTGCATATATAAAAGGAAAAGGTTAGTCTGATGGTGTAATTACAAAAAGGGGTAATTTCATGATTCTGTATAACTTTAACTAAGAAAGAGTATGGAAAACTAAAGAAAAAGACTAAGATAATCGACTAAAATAGGAGGTTATCATGGTACAAACCGGACGGCACTGAAGTGCTCAAGAATGCCTTCTTCATCTTGTGTGATTATGGAATTAGCTAATTTTGAGTTGAATCTACCATCTGGGCTATTCTTCCATATGTGAGTGTCATTCCCACAGCTAGGAGTAGGTGTGGGAATTTGCATAATGGAGCAGACCATCTCTGTGGTAAGCCATGCTTCAACAAAACCCCAATCCCATGAGCCATCGTCCATGACCAGGCTTGAAACTTTAAGTTCTAGGAGATCTTTTAGAACAAAGAGATGAGGTTTAAGACGAGGAGTGGTTTTATTCCCCATTCATTCATCTATCTATACATAAGTGTCTGCTCCTCCAATTGCCATCTTCCTCGTATTATTCAGCAGTAGGGGGATGTAGCTTTTGATGCTCCTCTAGACATGGGATTCGATGAAAGTAAGACTGTCACCGCACACATACTTAGCTACCATGCATTTGAACCATGGCACGTTGGCATATAAGGAATGAACATGCTAGATTCATAATCAGTGTCTGGTTAAAGTCTTTGGTTTTTTTTTATACCCAATCCTCCATGTTGTTTGGGTTTTGTGATGTCCTTCCAAGAAATAAGATTAAGCTGTCTTGTGGGTGATCCTACATTCCAAATAAAGTTTCTAATGATCTGCTTGAACTTATCGTAGGTGGACGACAGAAGACTAATGGCTTGCATGGTATATCAAGATTGTGAGAGGAGGACCAAGTTGGCCAAAGTAACATGACCTACCAGAGAGAGGAGGTTGTTTAGCCATTTGCTAATTAGTTGATGGAATTTCTCCAATAGGTATTTAAAGTGCTCTTTACTTTTCTTGTGGTGGATTATTGGGATGCCAAGATGCCTACCTAGATGGTGCATCTCATTAACTCCCACTCTTCTATAAATCTATGCCTTTATGTTACAAGGTGTGTTGAAAGAGAAGAAGATGGACAATTTCTTGTATGATAAGTATATGCCTGATGATGAAATGAAGGACCGAAGGCAGCACTTCATCACGTTGTCTTGCTGTAGTGAAGCCTCTCTAAAAAAATGATGTCATCTATGAAACTCACCTAGGTGAATTCCATCTTGGATCTTGAGAAAATGATAGGCTTCAACTTGTGGTTAGAAACCTCTAATGCAATCATTTGGAGGAGGTGTTCAAGCAAGAGAACAAAGATATATGGTGAGAGGGGGTCACCATGATTCACCCCAGATGTTGGTCTGAACGTGCCAATGAACTCTCCATTCCGTACAAGATTGGCATACTCTCAAAATTGATTATCTGTAGTATGTTGGTGATGATATATTCCTTAGAATAGTTGTTCTAAGAAGAGTATCTTCAATGAAGTGCCAAATGAGCTTGTCAAAGGATTTCATCAGATCCAACTTGAGTGCACGATCATCTAATGAATAGTTCATATGTTTGAACCCTAATGAATATCTAATGCACATAATAAGAGTAACACATTTTAATATTAATAGTAGATAAGCATGATGTTGACCATGTAACTACGGATGACGACTGACCAAGGAGAGACTGAGGGGGCGACGGTGGAAGCGACGGTGGCATCCGACCCTCCAGATCCAGGTAGAGAAGGAACCGTATCAAGAAGTAGACAAGGTATTGTTGCTCCAACTGGTGTGGTGGTTACAAAGGAGGCTTTGGATTGGTCGGGACTGTTCAAAGACAAAAATGTAGCAGGACCAATCCATCTGAAGAAGACGGTGACGCAACTGATAGATGGGAAACTAGTCTATCCAAAGGAGATTGCATAAAGAAACCTAGCACGATGGAGTAGAACGGCGGCCGGATATGTTGTTGGTCTTAAGCCTCATTGGCCAACATTAGCAAAGCACCTGGCGATGATATGGAAGGTCAAGGGCTCCTTAGAAGTCAGATCTAGAGGAAAGGGATTCTTCATCGTCATGTTTGAGAAGGAAGAAGACCTTAACACGACAGTTGATGGAGGCTCGTGGTTTGTAGCATGAAAACCTTTAATCATAAAGAAATGGGAAAGGGGAGAGCTGTTGGAAAAGTTGAAGTTAACAGATATACCTATATGGCTAAAGATCTATAATATACCTCTTGAATTATGGGATGTGGAAATGTTTAGCAGCATTGGCTCTATTTTGGGTCGTCCGCTCCGGCCAGACAAGATGACTTCAGAGTTCCATAGGCTCGAATATGCAAGGATTCAGGTGGTTATCTCGTTTGATTTCTCATATCCTAAGGAGATGCAGATTGCAAGTGATGATGGGAAGATTGATACGATCCAGTTTGAGTATGAATGGGAGCCCAACAAGTGTTTGACATGTGGCTTGTATGGACATGAGTCAGCTCTGTGCGCAGACCCGAAGAAGCAATCTGGAAAGGGGATAATACAAAAGAAGGTACCTAAATAATGGGTTCCTAAGAAAGTAGTCGAAGATGAAGAGGGTGAAGTCTTTAGTGATGCGGTGGATAAAATTACAGAAGGTGATATGGGAACTGTTATCGGCACTGAAGATAGTTCATCTCATGCATCTTCTGTTCAAAGCACCTTGTAAGTGATCACCCCTGTTACCATGCCTGAAGCAGGGTGGGAGACAATTCTAAGGAGGAACAAATCGGTGCCGAAAGGTAATGCGAAAAATTCTTCCAGGTCCATTCCTGAATCACTAAACAAGTATTCACCATTGTCGAATTTTGATGAAGGGGAAATTGTTAATGAGGTGGTGGTTACACCTGTGGCTGTGGCTAAGGTGGTTGATGACCCCCCATCCCTCCTAATGGTTGAGTCCTTGAATATTCTGTCCTGGAATGTGAGAGGAGGAGGAAACAAAATGCCTCACATTCGGGACGAGATTAAAAAGAATAAAGCTGATATATATATGTGATCTTGGAATCTAGATTACAAAAAGCTAATTTGGTTGATTTTGTAGCGAGGATCTGGTCTAATGTGAAGTTTGTTGACAATTCAGAGTTCTATTTTTATACTCGTATCTTGATTGTTTGGGAAGATGCAGATATGGACATAAAGGTTCTGTTTAAGAATGAACAATGCATTCATTGCTCTGTGAGGAAAGATGATTTGAATCTTGATATGTCAGCTGTTTATGGAGCTAATCCTGATGAAGATTGTATTTTGTTATGGAATTCTTTAATTAACATAAGGAATTACAACCCTGTCAACTGGTGTGTGATTGGGGATTTTAATGTTGTGAGACTTGTAAAGGAGAAATTGGGCAAGCAGCCACCTTCTAATTGGAGTATGATCGATTTTAACAAAACCATTGATGATGTGAATCTTGTGGAGTTGCAAACTAAGGGCTTCTACTTTACTTGGGACAGTCATAGTAGAAGAGGAGTGAGTACCTTTTCAAAGATTGATCGTACATTTACAAATGTGAAGTTTCTGTCTAGTTTCCCCTTTTGTTGGGGTGAAGTTCTCCCTGCTGTTGTAAGTGATCATAAAATCTTGATGTTGAGACTTGGTTCAAAGAAGAAGAATAGGTTTCCTTTTCGTTTCATTAATGCTTGGACTAATCATGATTCTTTTAAGGAGGTTGTCAGTGAATCTTGGAATAATACCGAGGTTAGTGGTACTCCTATGTACAAAGTTTACAGGAAGCTTTTTGCGGTCACTTGTGCTCTGAGGAAATGGAACAAGGAGGTAGTGGGAAACTTATTTTCTAAAGAAAGGGAATTAGAAAATGATATGTTCTGCCTACAGAGAGAAGTCGATGCTGACCCCTTAAACGAGGAGAAACATGAGAGGTTGGGTATGCTTAGAGATGAAACTATTAAAGCTCTGAACAATGAAGAGATTTTACTTCACCAAAAAAGTAGGGTGCAATGGCTCAAACATGGAGATAGGAACTCTGCCTTTTTCTATGCATCCTTGAAAACTAGAAGGATAAGGAATAATATTAATGTCCTTGAAGATGATCAAGGTAACAGGATCTATGATTCTGATACTGTTTGCGGCTGTGTTAAAAACTTTTATTCTCATATTTTTAATAGCACTCCGATGAATGAGGTGTTGTGGAAGGATGAGTGGATCCTTCTTAGAATTGGAGCTATTCATTATGATATGTTAAGGAAGGAGGTGACTAAGCATGAAGTGGAGGAGATGTTTATGAATCTGAGTAATGATAAGGCCCTCGGGCCTGATGGGTTTAATGTAGTTTTCTATAAGGAGACATGGAGTATTATTGGGGAAGAGATTATGTCTGCTATCCTCTATTTCTTCAAAACAGCGAGACTTTTAAAGGAATGTAACAGCACGATGATTACTTTAATCCCTAAGGTTCAAGGGGCTGTAAATCTAAAGAACTTTAGGCCTATCTCAATGTGGAATACTATTTACAAAGTTATTGCTAAGATAATGGCAAATCGTCTTGCGTTGGTGCTGCCTGAAATTATTGATATAAATCAGGTTGGTTTTGTGAAAGGGAGAAGGATTGGTGATACTATTTTGTCAGCTAATGAAGTTCTGAGCATGTTTGGAGGTTCTCAACATTATATGTGCATTAAAGTTGATTTGGCCAAAGCCTATGACTCTGTCAGGAGAGATTATATCTTGTTCTTGATGAATAAGATGGGATTTCCTCTTTGCTGGTTAAACTGGGTTCAAGAGACTTTTGACACAGCTACGTATAAAGTTTTAGTGAATGGTAATCCTACTGACGAATTTGAAGCTGCTAATGGGGTTAGGCAAGGTGATCCTCTATCCCCGTTGTTGTTTGTGATTGCCATGCAGGGTTTGACTACTGTTATTAATTCTGAGCTTCGAGCTGGTAATTTGAAACCTATTTCTGTTGGTGAAGTAAATGTTTCCCACATAATCTTCACTGATGATCTCCTCCTTTTCTCTAAAGCTGATGAGAGTAATGCCCAGTGTATTAATGGGATTCTTAATACATTCAGTCTGATCTCGAGTCTTTGTTTGAATAATAGAAAAAGTCAAATCTTCTTAAGCAAGAGTGCGAGTAAAGCTAATTTGGGAGATGTTCTTGAGATTGACATAGGTGAGTTTCCTATCTGATATCTTGGTGTCCCCCTTTTTATAGGAAGGCTAGCTAAAGAGATGTGTCATCCGATTGTGGATAGATTTAATATGAGACTGGATTCTTGGAAAGGTAACTTGCTTTCACAAGCAGGGAGGGTGGAGCTGAACATTTCCACCCTTTCGGCTTATAGTATTTTCTGGACTTCTGCCTTCCCCCTGCCTAAATCTGTTATTAAAGAGTTGGAAAAGATTATGAGGGACTTTCTTTGGAAATACTCAGAGGATAAGAAACATATGCACTTAGTCTCTTGGGACATTATCTGTAGACCTAGAAGAGAAGGTGGCTTGGGCATTAGACGTATAGACGATTGGTCTAAGGCTGGTCATATTAAAAATATGTGGGATGTTTATACTAAAAAGGAGAGTCTCTGGGTAAAATGGATAAATGGGAGATATATTAAGGAGGAATCGATTTGGTCGGTGTGCCCCAGAGCAAATACTTCATGGATCTGGAAAAAACTGCTCGAACAAAGAAGTATTCTTCTTAATGAAGTTGATTTTTATTTGGGTAACGGTAAGAAGTTGCTGTTCTGGAGAGACCCTTGGTTGAAGGGCAAAAAGAAGCTGATTGAGCTGGTTAATCCGAACCTCGTGCTCAGAATGGGGAAGGGTCTCAACTGCAAGATAGAGAGCTATTTGAGAGATGATAAGTGGGATATCCCTACATTCAGAGGAGCCTATCAGGTGGAAAATCTGCTGGAAGGGTTGTATTCGCAAGTTTTAAGGGAAGATCAAATCTGTTTGAGGATGAAGAAGAACTGTAGCCTCAAGGACTGCTGGGACATGGTTAGAAATAAAGATCAGAATGTCAACTGGGGTAATTGGATATGGAAGGATATTCCAAGGAAAATTTCTATTCTGCTTTGGAAATGTTTTCTTGGGAGAATCCCAACGACAGATTACTTGCAAAGAGTTGGTTTCCAGTTGGCATCTAGGTGTGTCTTATGTTTGGCACACGAAGAAGACTTGCCTCATATTTTCTTCAATTGCTGCTTTTCTACTGACATGTGGGAGTTCTGGAGAAAAAACTAGGATTGTTCGACTGTTCTTAGATCCTTTTCTGACTTGCTTAACCTGAAGGGAAAGGAAAAGACGGTGGCCTACTACACTATTTACATGATCTGGATATAAAGAAATACTATAATTTTCAAAGGAAGATGCACAGATACGGAGAAGCTCTGTATGAAGCATTTAGTAGATATAGAAGCTTGTTGTAACTAGCTTTCTTGTTTGTACAGTTTTTCTGTTTTCATTTCCCTAAGTGGGTATGTCTTGTAACCACAGTTTTGACTAATAGTAAAGAGGCAACACCCAACGTTCATCAAAAAACAACTTGAGTGCAAGGTGACGTTTAAGACTTATATTTGATTTCCTTTGAGTGAGTAAGCTTTTGGGTAAGAGCAATATTGTCTCTAATTTGTTTATCATGGACAAAGCTAGACTGGTAAGGGGAGATCCAGTTGTTGAAATATGCTTGATGCACTCTTTTATGACTTTAGAAAGGAGTTTAGTGAAAGCATTATTCAAGGATATGGGGTGAAGTTGTAACATGCTTCTAGAGATGGAGTCTTTGGGATTAGGATGAGCATAGAATTTGTTTCTTATAGCACTAATGGGGAACTAAATAAAGGTTCGTTTATGAAGGTGCATACTTGTTATTTTAAAAGATGCCAGTTTTTCTAGACGAACGAAGAATCCACACCATCCAATCCTAGAGCCTTGAGTGGGGACATCAAGCTGAGTGTGCACCAGATCTCCTCTTAGTCTGGATCATTCACTAAGGATGCTATTATGTATTGTGAGATCAGGATGAAGGAGCCTACAAAGGAGAAAAAAAGAAAGGATTTGTCTCTTAAGTAGGTGGTTTTCGTCCACCCAACATCCATGTGAGTCCTTCAATCAAACAATTTTGTTGCTCCGTCTCCTTTCTTTGGTCAAGTAATGAAAATATGGAGTGGTATTGTCCCTAAGCTATATCCAGTCATAGTTTGATTTTTGATGAAAATCCATTTGCTTCCTACGAAGGATGGAGTGAAGTTGAGCTTGGAGCTCAATTGTATTGCAGGATATTGCATGGTTGAAGGATAGAGATGGTTGTCGTTCATTCCATTTAATTTATTTGAGATGCAGTCTTTATTTCTTATATCTACCTTTCTGAGCGATTGGTCCCAAGGTTTGATAGTTTTGAGGAAGTTTTATGCTGCTTGATGGAGAGGAACATTGTGTTTCCAATTTGCATGAAGAAAAGTGCTATAGTTAGGCAGAGAGTTCCACCTCATTGATGTTCGTCAAGGAATTATCCTTAAATCTGAAGGTCTGGTTTTAAAGATAAGGAGTGGCATGTGGTTAGAGTAGTTCCTCTCCAGAACCATGATAGAATTGTTGGTAGCTTGATCTAACCATTGTTGATTGCCTAAATCTCTATTTAGGCATTCATGAATGAGTTCTATTTTGTATGTTATGCATGCTTCGCTAGCTCCCAAATCATAGAATGAGAAAGCATCAGTTGCATCTATACAATCTCTATTGTTAGCAATGTCAAAAGTGTTGCTCCCAAATTTCTCAAAGGGGTAAATTACAACATTAAAATCCCCGACCACTACTCAAGGTTCCATAATGGTGGAAGCTAAGCATTGCAGTTGATTCCAGAGGAGTTTCCTTCTGCTTCTGGTGGTGTTGTTGTATACAAAGGTGTATAGGGAATTTCAATCCTATAGTGGAAAAATTGTTCATGAGAGAGGATAATGTCGATTGAGATATGATGATTATAGATGGCCTAGATTCCTGCTGAGAAACCCACACCGTCAACTCTATACAATTGGGAAAAACTCATCTTCTTGATGATGTTCATGGGTCTTTCTCCACTACAGTGGGTTCTAAGAAGATTAACAACTAATATGTTATATTTCTTGATGAGGTCCTTCACTATGTTTTGGGTAACTTTGTCACATATACCCTGTGTGTTCCAAGTGAGTACTTTATTTGATATTCCATGAGGGTCAAGTTCCCTATCGTTATGGCTTCTTCTTCTAAGTCTGACAGTAGGGATTTGTTACCCCTCTTCCTAGTATAATTCTAAATAGGGTCTATAGTTTGCACAACTTTGCGATTTTGTAAGTGGATTCCTGCTTAGTTGCGGGGAAGGCTGTAGAGAGGGGTTGACACCTGATTACTAGTGTGTAGGTTACCGACGTCAAAGGAAGTTGCGATGAAGGGGTGGTTGCGATCTCTACCCGTGATTATAGAATCCCTGGTTGGGTTAGCTATGAAGTGATATGGAACCTGTTGATGTTAAGGTATTTTAGTGTGGGAAGTAGTGGGAGTATGTTGGTGATGTTGATCTTGTCATGGAGGGTTGCTGAGGTTCTAGGAATGCTTGTTGTTTTTCTTTATGGAATTCCAACCGATATCAGTTACAACCTGCTCAGCCATAGAATCAATGTCTGTCATCTCATGGACTTCATTATTTTCCTCCTACTAATCTTCTAAAGATTGTAACCTATTGAAATGTTTCTTGTTGTTCTTTCATGTTGATTGTATTTATAGTTTAACCTCCCTTCCTTTATTTCCTTGGGATTGGTTGTGCATGGATATAGTCATTAAAGCCATGTATAGGATGGGATTGGGGTATAACTTTTGGGACTAAGGCATCAATTGCTTGTCTCATGGTGTTTTCATTCATAATCCGCTTAGAGCAATCCTTCTGAAGGTGGCTAGCACGACCATAGTACATGGAGATGAAAGGGAATTTTTCATACTCTATTTTGTATTTGTTGCCCTCAATTGTGACTAATGGAGTTAAAGGCTTGGGTAAGTGTAGTTCTACATCAATCCTTGCAAATCTTCCCCTACATTGAGGTTTGGTGTTTATGTCCACTTTTATCTTCTTTCCAAGGCGGTTGCCTATTTCTTTGAGAATGACCTTCCTAAACATGTGGATCGGAAGATTTGGAATACATAGTCATGCTACAATTTTTGGTGAGCTATCTATTTTAGGTGAAAATTTAGGAGACCAGTGTTGGACAAACAATTAGGAACAAAAGAGTTGGCCATGGGCCACCTATGAGAATGTGTATGTAATCATTTTCCCCCTGCAATTGGACTACGAAGAAATCATTAGATAGGTCAATTAGATTGAAGCATCCCGTTGGTTTCCACATCATCTATATTCTGTCTCTCAGGGTTAAGAATCATATATCCCTAGTTAGAATCTTGACAACCACCTAGAATTTCCAAGGTTTGAGAAGATCCTTGCATGCTTCCCTTTCTCAAGTCAAAGGCCAGGTATCCCTAGTCTGAGGATATGATGATGCCTTCCATCTTCAAATAGACGTTGCAGTCATCATTGTGTATTATAATGTATCTTTGTTGGTCTTCCATGGGTTTTTCCATGCTTCTCACTATAGGAAGGTTTCTTTATCAAAAAGGTGGGTGAGGTGTTCTCTGATGTAGATCCCTAGTTCTATCTTGAGAGGTGCAAAAACTGGTTCTGAGTAGTGTTTGAAAGGTCAATGTCCACTACATTAACAACGGGGTTTTTAGTGCCTCTAAATCTTTTCACGTTGCTTCCAAAATTGAGTTTGATGCCAGTCGTTTCTAGAAGAATGGATTGGTTCCATCGTGAGGAAACTCCATTGCCATTGTCCTCAAGAAAACATTGGCCATCATGGGCACCACCACAGACTCTAGGGTCCATCAGATCGCTCATCTCCCAATTCTAAAAGTCTATATAGAAAGTACTATTAGAGAGAGCACACCTTATTATCTTGGAATTTAATGTAGTATAAAACTCCATTTATTTCAAACCCTTTGAAAATGTAACATGCATCTTTGGATTACAAGAAAGCCATTTGATAGTTTTTGTAACATTATTTGGTGTTTCAGATAGTTGACTGAATACTTTCTCTTCAAACTACCTAATAAATGTCTGATTATGCCCTCTCGCAAGTTTAATTGCACTAGCTTGGGGATATTTCATCTTGAAGCCATTTGTGTGTTCAATAATATACATTCCTACTTTGTCGATGTTGTGTAGAAGATACAAGTGTTCTTGTTCCCACTACTCGCACTTGATATCTATCTGTCATTCTCCCAAAGTACCTTTATCAGAACAAACTTCAGGGTTCATAGTACTAGGAGGAGTTTTGTTACAACTCAAACAATCATTTTCAAATTCCATAACCTCCCTAGTAACATAGCTCTCAATGATACTCCCTTATGGATGCTTATGGTTCTAACATCACCTTTAAAAACACTCATGCATCAAAAGGATACATCTGATGTGAGAAAATTGGACCCAACATTTTCACATTCCTAGTCAAATGGACAACCTAATGTACAATGATATAAAAGAATGAAGGGGTAAAATACTTTTCAAGTTGACATAGAGTAATGACCACTTCTTTTTGGAACTTATTTAAATTCTCAGGTTCAATGATTTTTCTACATAGAGTGTTGAAGAAGAAGAAATGCCTAGTGATTGTAAACCTTACATGCTTAGGAAGGATAGATTGAATATCCACATGCAATATATGTTGCATTAGAGCATGACAATCATGATATTTAAGACCTATCAACTTAAGATCCTTCATTGATATCAATTCATGGATAGTGGATGAGTATCCCTGTGGTACCTTAACATTAAGCAAGCATTCACCAAAACTTCTCTTCTCTAGTCTACACAACATGTAAAAAATAGCGACTAAATATCAACAGAAACCCTTACTAACTTCTACTACTCATTTGTTCCTTATACCCATTTCAGTATGGTCCATTCTTGATTTGACGCCATTCTATAGTATTGTTTGGTATATTCAACATAGTACCAATGATGATATCACAAACATTTTTCACAACATGCATGACATCAACAAAATGTCATACTCTACAAAAACTCCAATAAGGAAGGTCCCAAAATATCGACCTCTTTTTGAATAAAGACTTTTCACTAGTAGGAGTAGTATATAGTCTTTTGCTAAAATGATTTACAATGTTGTATACTCTTACATTAACATCCACCCCTGGCATAGATTTAGGGGTACTTTGTTCCTCAGTTGAGCCATTGAATTCTTTGCACAACTTTCAAT
Organism: Alisma plantago-aquatica; assembly: GCA_963693085.1. NCBI lineage: Eukaryota > Viridiplantae > Streptophyta > Magnoliopsida > Alismatales > Alismataceae > Alisma > Alisma plantago-aquatica. Next base: position 1,038,916,690 of record OY856412.1, read on the forward strand.
AAGGATTCACCTATGGAAGAAACTTTTGATGACCAAGATATACAGTCTTGCCACCATATTTTAGTCAGATTATTTCATCATTTTTATCACATACAGGACATGCCTAGGTCATTTTATGTTGTATCTGGACAAGTCCCCATAAGAGAAAAAGTCATTAATTGTGCAAAATAACATAACACAGAAATCAAACATCTCTCTTTGTAAAGCATCATAAGTCATCACACTCTCTCCCTAGAGTTCCTTTAGGTCATCAATCATAGGTTCAAGGTAAACATCAATATCATTGTCAAGTTGATTGGGGCCCTATATTAGCAAGGACAATGTGATGCCTTTATTCTTCATAAACAACCACGGAGGAATAATGTATATAACAAACATGAAAGGTAAAGTGCTATGTTGGATACTTAATCTTCCATATCAATTCAATCTGTTGGTACAAAGTCCAAGTCTTAAATTCATGGCTTCTTCACAAAATTTAGGATAGAATAAATCAATCTTCTTCTATCGTGGGGAATCAAATACATGTCGTAGCATACCAGTGTTGGTTTTTTACCTCTACATGCCAAGATAAATTTTGTTCATCTATAGGTACTATAGATCTTATTTAGTATCTACCTATAGTACCACCATTTTATTTCTTATTTGCAAACAAGAAATAAAATGGTGGTACTATAGGTAGATACTAAATCACCTTGGCAAGAGACTCAATTTTGATCTTACCTGATGTATCCCTTTTGTACCTAGACACCCTACATTCCAGACATTCTCTCATATTGATATAGTCCTTTTGAAATGTCACACAGTCATTTTTGCATGCATCTATCTTCTTAGCCTCCATTCCCATTGGGCACAACATGTGTTTTATTTCATATATTGATATTGGAAGCTAATTGCCTTCAGGGAGAATTATTTCAAAAAAGACGACAAAGAAGTGAAACTTTTATAGATCCATATATTATTAGCCTTCAGAGGATACAATCTCAGCACACTTCTCAACTTTTTAAACTTAGTACAACCAAATATAATGGTTTTTTACCTCTACACAAAATTTAGGATAGAATAAATCAATCTTCTTCTATCGTGGGGAATCAAATACATGTCGTAGCATACCAGTGTTGGTTTTTTACCTCTACATGCCAAGATAAATTTTGTTCATCTATAGGTACTATAGATCTTATTTAGTATCTACCTATAGTACCACCATTTTATTTCTTATTTGCAAACAAGAAATAAAATGGTGGTACTATAGGTAGATACTAAATCACCTTGGCAAGAGACTCAATTTTGATCTTACCTGATGTATCCCTTTTGTACCTAGACACCCTACATTCCAGACATTCTCTCATATTGATATAGTCCTTTTGAAATGTCACACAGTCATTTTTGCATGCATCTATCTTCTTAGCCTCCATTCCCATTGGGCACAACATGTGTTTTATTTCATATATTGATATTGGAAGCTTATTGCCTTCAGGGAGAATTATTTCAAAAAAGACGACAAAGAAGTGAAACTTTTATAGATCCATATATTATTAGCCTTCAGAGGATACAATCTCAGCACACTTCTCAACTTTTTAAACTTAGTACAACCAAATATAATGGTTTTTTACCTCTACACAAAATTTAGGATAGAATAAATCAATCTTCTTCTATCGTGGGGAATCAAATACATGTCGTAGCATACCAGTGTTGGTTTTTTACCTCTACATGCCAAGATAAATTTTGTTCATCTATAGGTACTATAGATCTTATTTAGTATCTACCTATAGTACCACCATTTTATTTCTTATTTGCAAACAAGAAATAAAATGGTGGTACTATAGGTAGATACTAAATCACCTTGGCAAGAGACTCAATTTTGATCTTACCTGATGTATCCCTTTTGTACCTAGACACCCTACATTCTAGACATTCTCTCATATTGATATAGTCCTTTTGAAATGTCACACAGTCATTTTTGCATGCATCTATCTTCTTAGCCTCCATTCCCATTGGGCACAACATGTGTTTTATTTCATATATTGATATTGGAAGCTTATTGCCTTCAGGGAGAATTATTTCAAAAAAGACGACAAAGAAGTGAAACTTTTATAGATCCATATATTATTAGCCTTCAGAGGATACAATCTCAGCACACTTCTCAACTTTTTAAACTTAGTACAACCAAAGTATAATGGTTTTTTACCTCTACACAAAATTTAGGATAGAATAAATCAATCTTCTTCTATCGTGGGGAATCAAATACATGCCGTAGCATACCAGTGTTGGTTTTTTACCTCTACATGCCAAGATAAATTTTGTTCATCTATAGGTACTATAGATCTTATTTAGTATCTACCTATAGTACCACCATTTTATTTCTTATTTGCAAACAAGAAATAAAATGGTGGTACTATAGGTAGATACTAAATCACCTTGGCAAGAGACTCAATTTTGATCTTACCTGATGTATCTCTTTTGTACCTAGACACCCTACATTCCAGACATTCTCTCATATTGATATAGTCCTTTTGAAATGTCACACAGTCATTTTTGCATGCATCTATCTTCTTATCCTCCATTCCCATTGGGCACAACATGTGTTTTATTTCGTATATTGATATTGGAAGCTTATTGCCTTCAGGGAGAATTATTTCAAAAAAGACGACAAAGAAGTGAAACTTTTATAGATCCATATATTATTAGCCTTCAGAGGATACAATCTCAGCACACTTCTCAACTTTTTAAACTTAGTACAACCAAAGTATAATGGTTTCTCAACATCATGAACAATGTCTCTTTATAAGGAAGATGGATTTGTAACATTGACCCCACAACTGTCATGCATCACATCAATGATGTCTATTAGAATTGGTTCATTCACATTAATATCATTAGAGCTTTCTTATTTGACACAACTACCACTACCAACATCTTCTAATCTCAAACTAGAAATATCTCCATGCCAGTACCACTCTGTATAGAGATATATAATCCATTTCACATGAAATGACTTATGATTATGTCAACAATATCAACTTTCAAGTTGTTACCACAATAATGATACTAAAGACTTATCAATTTAAGATTTTTCATTGGAACCAACATATGAATATTGGATGATTAACCATGTGGTACATTAACATTAAGAAAGCACTCAGAAAAAGTTCTCTTATCATACCTAGAGCACATGTAACAAGTAGGAGGTAAATATGTGTGGTGACCCTTGCGAACTTCTACTGTTAATTCATTCCTTACACCATTTAAGCAAGGTCCATTTTGGATTTGATGTCATCTTTAATCTTGTTTGGTATATTCAACAAAGTACCAATGATTCTATCACAAATATCTTCTCAACATGCATGACAACAATTAAATGTTGTATTGTCAAAGAAGTTCAATAAGGAAGATTCCAAGATATTGACCTCTTTTTGAATAAAGGGTTTTCACCTGTAGGAGTAGTACATAGTCCCTTACCAAAATGATATACAATGTTGTTCACTATTGCATAAACATCCTCCCATTGCATAGATTTAGGGGTACTTTGTTCCTCAGTTCAGACATTGAATGCTTTGTGCAACTTTCAATAAGGGTTCACATTTGGCAGATCCTTCGATGACCAATATATACCGTCATACCACCATGTTTTAGGAAGATTGAATAAGTATTTTCCTCACATACATTACATGCCTTGGATCCTTTTATGTTGTATCCAGACAAGTTCCCATGAGCTGGAAAGTCATTAATAATGGAAAACAACATTTCACATTAATCAAACATCTCTTTACACAAAGAATCAAAAGTAATCACACCTTATCCCAAGCATTTCTTTAGGTCATTAATCAGAGGTTCAAGGTATACATCAATATCATTGCTAGGTTGTTTGGGGCCCAATATCAGCAAGGACAACATGACATATTTATTCTTCAAAAACAACCATAGAGGAACTATGACAATCATGAAAGGCCAAGTGCTATGTTGTATTCTTAATCTTCCATATGAATTCATCCATGTTAACACAAAGTCCAAATATTAATTTTCTAGATTCTTTGTTGAATTCAGGGTACAATAAATCAATCTACTTCCATTGCGAGGAATCTGACGCATGTCATAGCATACCATTGTTGTTTTTTTATCTATGCATGCCAAGATAAATTTTGTGCATCTATTTTATTTGAAAACAAGCAGTAAAACCATGACAATATACGTAGATTCCGCATCACCTAAGAAATAGAGTTGATTTTGTCTTACCCGATGTCGTCATTTTGTACCTAGACATCCCAAATTTTGGACATTCAATCAGATCGATATAATCCTTTTGAAACAGCACAGTCATTTAGGCATGCACATATCTTCCTCGTCTCCATTCCCATTTGGCACAACATCTTTTTTATTTCATATGTTGATACATGAAGCCCGTTGCCTTCGGGGATAATTTCTTTCAACAAAGATAAAAAAGAAGTTAAGCTTTTATCATTCCATCTATTGTTAGTCTTCATAGGATACAATATCAACACAATGCTCAACTTTATAAACTTAGTACAACCAAAATATAACAGTTTCTTGGCATCATGCACAATGTTTTAAACAAGTAAAGTGGATTTGTAACATTTACCCCGCAACTATCTAGAATCACATCAACCATGTTTTTTGGAATTGGTTCCTTCACATTAACATCATAAATGATTTCTTCTTTGACATGACAACCACTACCAACATCTTCTAATCTCATACTAGGAATTTCTCCATGCTTGTACTACTCTATATAGTCATGTATAATCCCATTAGACATGAAATGCCTTTTGGTTATGTCAACAATATCAACTTTGAAGCTGTTACTACAATTCCTACATGGGAATAAAATCTATTTCTAGGATGTTTGCTATGTTCCTCTAGAAATCTTACAAATGGATCAAGACCATAAATAAACTCTAGAGTGCGGTTATTTGGATTATACATCCATGATTGATCCATTCCAAGATCAAATGGGAGACGAGTAGCTCATTGGGAGTTACCTAATAAGTCAATTTTAGAATAAAATATGTTTGAATTCAACCCTTATCATCTATTAGCATTCACAGTGATGAATGTGCACCACCTATCCCATTTTTTAGCACTTCGTCTCACTAGTAAGTGTATAATGCATGTTCAATTTCAATCAATTTTGGCAGCATTTTCTCACAATTCTTCACGTACACCGATGTAGATGGGCAATACCCACCTACATTTGTACCCTAAAAAAAGAGGGAATGCTATCAAAGTTTATTAAAATTTAACACAAATTATACTCATACTTTCTAAGTGAGACGGTGTGCTCTAGAACAGTCCCAAATTGGGGACTATCTAAGGTTTACTCCATGTACTAAACCTTGGACCAGTTTCTAGGGTAATAGAGTATAGGAGTTAGGGTTTAAAATTTAGAGTTTACTGTTTGCAAGTTTAGGGTTTAGGGTTAATTAGGCAGATTCATATCAATTTCAATGTAAATCAAGTTAATTTAGAGCAATTCATATTGATATCAGTGTATTAATTCCTTGGTGTGATTATTTATCTATACTTACATTCAATTGCTAATAATAAACAATGCAATTATCATGGATATACATGAAAATAGTGTACACAAAAGAATAGAAAGGAACATTCATCATATATTTCCATACAAAATAACAATTAAGGGACAACACATTACACATATATACATAAGAACTAGAGCACTAATTCTCACATTTAGGAATTGTAGTCATTGTAACCAAAAGATAGCAGTTCCATATTCTTTTAGCCCTAGATCAGCCCTCCAACTACCCCAAAATCCAAGATCTATCCACTCATACACCCAATGAGAAGGGGAGAAGGGGGAAGGTGGAGTATATACCTCTTCTTCTAGAAATAGGGAGAACTGCCAGTGATCAGGAGGAGCAGGAGGCAGAGGTAGTTCTAGTGTAAGCGGGGAGAAGGAGTAGGAGGTAGGAGCACTAACCGAAGAGGTAGCAGTGGCGGCGGGGAATGTGGAGGAAGGAGTGCCAAAGTAAATCGATGAGGTAGTTCCAAAAGTGGTAGGTGTTGTGGAGGCAGCAACAATAGGGTTGCGAGCAAGGAGGAGGTCACACACATGGTTCTTTAGAGATCTTTCTCGCAAAGAGGAGAAAGAGGGGGAAAAGGGGGGTTTCTACAGGGGTTTATGTACACACACACACACACACACACAAATATATATATATATATGTATATTACAAACAAAAAATCAATGAGAGAATCTATCTCGTTGGTTAACAATATAAAAACTGAAAGAGAACCTATGTCTGTGCGAACAATTTCATTGTCCTGGTTAAGAAAAATTGACAAAAAACCATTAGATTTTTGTTGGCTTTGAGTAAAAAATTGACAAGATAATCCAATTTGGGAGTGGGGATTTTGCAGGATGTTTGGTGTGTACCCTTTCTCATCTGTTAGCATATGCTATACCAACAAGATAGATTCTAAGGGTTTTGCTTATATCTTGTCAGTTTGTGAATGAGAAATTGATGAGATAGGATTTTTTAGAGGGAAGTGAAATATCTCCCAAAATATTGTGCAAAATTGTATTTTTGTAGGCTTTCTATGTCCTCTTTTTTTTTAGGCAACTGAAAAGATAAATAAAGCACAACCCATGTTTTTTTGGTCAGCCAACTGTAACATTTTTCTTTTAATAATTGACAATATATATTACGCCATCAATTTCCCTTGAAAAAACAACTAACAACATAATTCATATGTGTGCTAGTGAAGACTTTGTATTACTATGTCTTTTCAACAATTTCTGGCAATATATGAGCTATATTCAATGGATTACATCTATTGTTTGAGGTTAAGGGACAAAATTGATTATGTGACTTAAAGAATTCATGTTTTGAATCATATTGATGTTCTAAATTTTATTAGAGAGTTAGATTTATGGAGGAGCCCAACCTAATTTATTGAATGGATGTGGGGACCTTTCAAGGTCCTTTCAATTTATCTAGAAATATAACAAGGAGAAGGGATAATGAAAAAGACTAATACAAATGAGCAACCATAATCATGTTCTTCATCAAACCCATCTTCATCATCATCCTCTTCCTCTTCCAGGGATCGGATACTAAAGGCCAAATCAAGCAAAGGGGGTTATTATCTACTCAACATTGATGTGAACTTATCAGGGATCAATTATGAGCCCTTAGATATAGAAGAATGAAAGAGGAAGAATCGTTAATAACACTGCTAGATCTTACCCTCAAGTACTAAAGAAAAACTAACATGTACCAGATATAGTTAAATTCATAAAGGGAAGCACATAATTCATCACAAAAATGGTCACAAATAAGACTTTAGAAAATGACAAACTTGATAAATAGATGTTGTGTGCAGCAAAAGAAACTGCTTAGTAGATGATGAAGAAGCTATCAGATCTGCTCAACATTGATAACATCCCTCTGGATATGTACAAAGAGTTCTTGTAATTTAGTACAACAAAAGAGTTCCTTACGTGTTCGATGAATATGAATAAGGAATATAGAGTATCTTTGATGCCACCGTTGAGAGAATATGAACCACATGCATCTCTAAACTAATAAACAAGTAGTTAGTACGGATCCTTTTCCTCCAACTCTCCCATGCATAATGAAAGGAATGAATAGGACATTCATGTGCATAATATATTGTAGGGATGTCCACATCCTCTTCGACATTCTAAATAATAAAATAGGAAGAGAGGACATTATATATATGAAAAAAGAGGTGTTTCTTAATGAGAGAAGATTTTATAGGTGTACTCAAGGAAAAAGCATAGGTGCATGTGTATCTGTTGAAGGTGTTATGGACAATAATTATCAAAAAATTCTTAGACCCACATAAAGATTATGAAACATTCACTATAACCCCTAATGTCATCAACAACCTCTACAAAGGCAAGAGAAAACCCTAAATCAAGGGGCTATCTTTGGCAGTGATCACGAACCATACTAATGACATAGATAAAAGAGATGTTGTCATTTGCAACTACAATGTCTGGAGCTCAAATGCAATGTAATAGTTTTCTCAAAGATCTATGAAAGAGATATAAAATAGTTTTTTAACAAGCTTGAGAATGTAATAAAGGATCTTGCCACTGATGCAATCATCATGAGAAAGTGGTTACAACCAACAACAAGGTTCCCCAAAAAGATTCAGGGCCAAGATATAGCTCTATCATAGTTCTATGTCTAGAGGAGGATATTAATAGAAGGATCCCTTTTGATTATCATGTCAGAAATGAGTTTGACAGGATGTGTGGTTAATACAATACGGAGGACATCAATGATATGTGCTTTTACAATATGAAGAGATTGTCCCTAGTTTTATACTGTGAAGACTATACACCGGTTTGACCCTTCTAGGGAAGAGTCCATGGAAGGAAATGATAAAATGGTTGTGGAATGACAAATATAATAAATATTGGGCCTTATAATGGATGGGACATATATATAAATATCTAATTAACAGAAGTAGCAACCACCACTACCAATGGATATCACAACATTAGAAAAACAACGACCATCTAGTAGATATATGACACAACCAAAGACCCCACACTAATATTACCAAATGAGCAACTTTAATATCCTCATTTTTGATAAAATGGAATAATAGAAATGAATTGAATTGCAAAATCCCCATTGATATTATAAACAGAATAATAATGTCATTCATTTTATGATATGGGTGCAACCCATGGCCTAAGAAAGCCCCATGAGAATATTTGTTTTGAAAATGGGTCCTTGTGGCCTATGTTTGAGAAAAAAGGAAATCATGTATGACTAGGTAGTAATAGCTTTGTGAATAATTAGATAATTGAAATATGAAATAATATGCAAGTTTCCAAAGGAAAATAAGATATGTGGTGTTTTAGATAATTAAAGAAGTAATTATCTAGTCAAGAATGGCAACAAAATGTTTGTGCATCAAACAAGAATATCACGGCCTGAATGTTTGTATACTTGGAGAAAATAATCAAAGTAAGAGAATTCTAGAATTTGAGTGAAAAGGGACTCTCCATGTTGAGTAGGTAATTAATTTAATAATATAGTAAAAGAGAAAGCATTGTCTATTAAACTTATTCCATTAAACCTCAAAAATTGGATACAGGATGGCAAAGACATTAGCAAGTTTACCTCAAAGTTGCATAGCCAAAGGTCATTCCTAGTAGCCTATGAAAATTTGTGAAGGGTAAGGGATCTACATGTAATTATTACATGGTTTCTATAATTGGAAAAAAATTTAATAGTTTTCCACTTAGGTGATGAGGGGGCAGTGTCCCATTATGTGTAACACCATAGTGGTTCTTGGATCACAAATTGACACTAATGATTTTGTCACCTATATCGTGATATAACATGAAATCAATGTAATTAGGACCACAAACCTCTTGTTTGGATCTCTCTTTCCTCTCCACTTTTCACTTTGTTTCTTCACTCAATGAAATCAGGAGAGGGAGACAAGTTTGGCAAGCCATTGAATGGATTCTATCTCACTGTATAGAAAAAATCCAAATCCCCATCCTGCAAGGGAGTGAAGGATAAACAACAATCCCTTCTAGACAACTTCCCAAGACTATATAAAGCTTTGGGCAATTCACCCATAAGCCCTAGAGTATCCATCCCCTCCCAATTTCCTTGGTAATACTTTGTGCCTCGCTACCTAAACCAGTGCCTCCGTCAATGACATCAACATTGTACCATCAATCCGTGGAGTCTCCAACCATTTGTAGGGGCCTAGAGCACTGATGGATGTTTCAAGTGGCTTCCGATTAATCGAAGGGGATGAGAAGGCTCAAAGGTGTATTTCTAATTACTGACTTCCGATGCCTAAAATGCTTCATCGGGAGTTCCGAAGGGATCATTGTGAGCCATCCTAAGGAGTGTGGGTTGATCCTCTAAGCTCTACAAAGTTGTTGTGACATTTAAGATACCCCACACTACAATAATTTCCCTTAACCATGATCTATGTTGACCTACTTAAAACTGAGACCCTATCATACTATTCGGATAACCCAACAAGTTGTTGTGAACACCAGCCACCTCACCAACTTCAACCGAAGACATCTACACCAAGAGTTGGTGCTCCCAGGGCCTGAGGGCAAGAGTCAACTATGGAGTTGACCTAGCCATGGATGACTAATGGGCTTTTGAGATATAAAGAGGAATAAGATGCTCCACGGGGGAAGACAAAGCTACCCCAACCCACGTAATCAAACATGATCACTGTGTGATAGTAGTTAGGTCATTCTTAGGGATATAGTTGGTGGTTCCATTTGATGCTCTTAACCAAGTTGTCCACCATTGATTGGTTGAAGACAGACCTGCATATGTTATGGATAAATAATAAATTCTAACACGACATTCTGCCATTGGTCTCGAGGGGCTTTACTTTGCAAAAAATCATAACTAAATATTAGTAAGTCCTCTTGGAATGAATAATATATGAAAATTCATTAGATAAATGAGAGGAACGTTAATAAATTTTCATTGATTCCTAATTTGGATCCCAATTCCAAAAAGTACTTAATAATACAAGTTTAATGTTAATTAAATCACATAAACCCTATATATGTATACTAATCATGTTAAATGTGTTTCATTGAGATGTAAACTGATATTGTGAAATATAATGGTCACAATGATAATAATTAGGGTTTCTAATTTGAATAACCATACATGTGAATAATTAGGGTTTCATCTAATGTTTACAATGTAATGGAATTAGGGTTTGTGTCCTTATTCTCACACGAACCCAAACATGACCCTAAACACCAGATTAGGACTTGAGTAGGTTTTAATTTGAATAACATGATTGTCACACTTTAGGATTTACATACATGCATATTAAATGTTGAATTGCTTGGATTGTTGATTGGATAGCGTGAAAATACTTGAATTATATATTAAATAATCTACATGACTCGCCATTGAGTTGTGTGGTAATGCTTATCACTACTCGCATTAGTTTTCCAAGTAACTCTTGAAGATTGTTCAAATAAATTGTTGAGTGTTTATTTACATTTTGTGCAATTATAATGCCACAGTGAGTATCATATAAGTAAAGATATCATATTCTGAACCTAAGATGGCATGTATAAAGGGATGATGCACACTAACCCTAATGGGACAATGGTCATACCCAAGATAGCATAGGAGGCCTGAGTTAGAATATGTTAAAAAAGTTCATGCTCTTATTTGCATGTAATTGATTGCTATATGTTGTTATGTACTTGCACACTTTTGCATGCACCCCACATACATGGTATATATTTTGATTTGCTGATATGTGCTTTTATTTCATGACTTTTTAGTTACATGATAAATATCAAAATATCTAGATGTAATGAACCAGATGAAATCTACTTGAAGACATTAAAGATAAGTAAAGTAACTTAAACAGATATTTCTTCAAATATATACAATATGATGACAAAAATTCATGTAACTTCTTAGAGGAGCATCTTGTAAATGATATTTAGATAATGGCTCTCAACTTTTTGGGTTTTTCCTTAATTGGGGGATGTTGAAAGGTGAGGTCATTTCACCAACAATAGCAGACACCACCTCTCCTTGACATGACATATGAAGAGTTGAAACTAAGAATAGAAGCAAAAATGGTTGCTACAAGTGACCCGCCAGAAGAGGGGGGGTTAGAGAAGAAGCTTCAGTCGAAAATCCTTTGGGACTGAAATCCTAGAAGTTTAAGTTATGTAACCCAAAGGGCTAATAGGGACTGTCATAGCATCTTGTCAAGACTTTGATATATGGGTATGCAAAAAGTCTAACAAAAGATTATTCACACATTCTCATTTAAAGGTTGAAATAGGATGAAGAACATGGAGATATAGTCTTTTGGAAAGGAAGTATCTATGTTTTATAAGATGATGTCAAGGATACCCTGAATATTAATGGTGAATGTCAATGAATGCCATGGAAGCATACCAATATCTACAAATTAAAACCTCCTTGACATCCATATGGAAAGCTACCTACAACAAGAAGACCTAATGAGAAACAATAATTCTAGAGAGAAGGAGAAATTCATGGAGAAACTATAAAAATCCCTTCCTTATATTACTTCTTCCCCATTATAGATGACAACCACTGGATATTGTTGGTAATAAACATTAAAGTGAAAATAGTGTAAATAATTGGTTTCTCTCTCGCCTTTAACTATGCACATCTTGATTTTTAGTATAACTAATTTCATTCAATAATTAAATTGTTTGGAATTACATGTTACTCAATTATTGAGTTATGATTGATAAATTAGAATTTTTGAACTCTATTATACAAGGTTGAGTGTCTTAATTAACATTGAAAAAGTATTTGAGTTTCTTAGATTACTCAACATATTTATCTTGATTTCAATTCCGATCGATATGTAAGACGATAAATTTTTTGACCCAATGGTAAAGACTTCACATGTAAAGAATTAATGAGAAAGTTTTGGCTATTTCAATTTTCATATACTTCTAGTCTTGCTCCTTTTTTCCCTACTCTTTTCCTATGGGACTCAGAAGTTTTTTTCTCCTAGCCAGGCCCGAACAATGTGTGCACCTAGCAGGGCCCCAACCCATGGCCTGAGTAGGGAGGCCCCCCAGCACCATGATCTTACCCACAAATCCGAGGGGCGATCGAATGATTGGGAAATCATCCCCGACCATGCAATACGATCAACATCTAGGGTCGTGGCCATGCCCCTAGGATTCCAACCACCCACACCCTATTTTATTTTGTTTGCACATTTTCTTTGCCAAATCTCTTACCCACACTCCTTCTACCTTACTTCTACCATTTATGAGAAGAATGGACTATGGGGAAGGAGGATGGGAGGCCCCTGCACCTCTTTGGCCATTATAGTTGTGACATGGGAGATTCCATGTGCCTTTACCTTTCTTTGCATACGTTTTATACTTTTCCTATGTTTCAGGAGGTCTTCTCTGTAAAATTCTCAACCATGTTCATATCATTATGCAACTTGATATTTATGACCCCAATTAGTTACAAATAATATATTATGGTATATTAATTATATTGATCATGTTTATCCCTTTTGATGATCCCAAATTATGAAATGAACCATATAACATTTGTAATATGCACTTTAATGCTAAAGATCATTAAATTGCTACTCAACTTGATTATATGGACTTAATTTGTCATATTCGATCTAGAAGAGTAAATTATAGTGCTTGATGTACCAAGTTCCTAAATGTTTTATACTTGAACTCTATTTCAATTTGACGGTGTAAAACGTGACATAAAGTGGAATACTTATGAATTTTTCATGATGATCTTTAAACTTTGTACTAATGTGGACCAAATTTGATCAAAACTATATCTTGGCCTTTAAAATATAAACTTATGACATATCACGTGAAACACTTATATTCACTTTTTGGCTATATGTGATAGACATGTGACACTTAATGTGGCCTTGACACACATGTAGATAATTTTCTATCTAACCTTGTAAACGACTTGCCCTAATGATGATATATGTTGTATAATACCCTTAACGAAGTAATGTTTTGAAATTAATAACACTAAATCAAGTGCGATCTGTCTTATACCATACTGATTACTATCTAGACAAAAATGACTCAATATGACTTAAATGGATGTTATTATGATTAAGACACTAATGTTATTCAAATAATGTGATTCCCTTATTATGATCATGAAAATAAAAGTTTGAAATCTTCAATCTTGTTAGGATGTCTCACCCTAAGTCAAAATGATAGTATGAACATTTAAGATGTCAAAATCAACATGTAATGTAATATAGTATTAAATCTTTAACAAATCATTAATGTCACATCTTAATACCACTATGACCCATAACAATCAATTATCATTTTCTAATATCAACTAGATTGGGGATCATTTGAGTTAGTCTTTAAATGCACATAAGAAAAGGTAGGGGGGAAGTGTGTCTACCTGGTGGAGGCCTCTACTGTCTTTGAAAGATCCCATCATCTTTCCATTCCATAAGATAGAGCATTCCTCTTTAAAGATGAAATTCATGATAATCGGATGATATTTATGGGTAGATCAAGTTTTTTGAATGTACCTAATGAATCATCGTGCATTATGTCATAGGCTTTTGGGAAGTCAACTTTAATTTCAATTATCTTAGGACCTTTTCTTATTTTCATAGTATGGATAATTTTCTACACAATTGCAATGTTGTTAGCTATTATTCAGCCATGTATAAAATTGCTTTGTACTGCAAAATCCAATCTAGTAGGTAATCATTAAGTCTCTCTACTACGAACTTTGAGGTATGCTTGAGGAAAATGTTGTTTAGAGATATTGGTCTAAACTGCTCATGGACATCAAGCTTTGCCACTTTAGTGATTATAATGATTGTGGAGTCACAAAGTTTGTTGTTTAGTTTCCCAATCCTTAGCGCATTTTTTATTGTGCGCAATACATTGTATTTGAATAAGTTCCAGATTTTTAGAAATAAAAAACAAGTTGTACCATCATCCACATATGATTTGTATGGGTTCATTGATCTCATAATGGAGCAGACTTTGTTTTTAGAAGGTGATGCTAATATGATGCTTAGATGATGTGTAGTTAACCTTCTGAACTATCCTGGGATTGCTTGAATTCCATGTTTCAACATGAGGGACTATATTAGTAAAAAATATCATGAGTCAACCCTATTTGTAAGGGACCTAAAGGACATCGTCAAGGGATAACCCTTTTACCAACATGGCTTCCCAGAAAGAAACACACCTAGTCTTGTGTCCTTACCCCGAGAGTATAGGTAGGTGCAAAAGGTTGTACGGTGGGCATCTATGATTATGCCTTCAAATTTCTTCAAAAATATATTCAGACCATAAATAGTAGTCATAAGGAACATGTATCTTAAACAAATATATAAATATAAGAATTTCACATTACATACATACAATCAATTTTCAATACCACTAGTCTATCCAATACGAGGATAAAAGTGTACCTCGACATGAGTAAACTAGCATTAAGGATAAGATTAGATAATTTGAACAGATTCCATCAATGAGATAATGCTTTACATGAAAATGTGATATGATTAACATTAAAAGTATCTATATTATCTTAAACATATTCAAAAAGGGTGGATGCTTCATCGAATCTATGTTCCAATCTTCACAATGATTGATTTTGACATATTAAAATTATCATGTCATGTTTTGAAAATTTTGAAAAAGCCTCAAGTCAAGCCATTTCTGGCTTGAAAAAATGAGTGTTCTTCAGAACAAGTTTTCCGCATTCTATCAAGAGGAAAGTATGCAAAGTCTATTAATTCAATGAAACTACAAACCTTGGAAAAAAATCTTGGGAGTGTCCATCATCCATTCTAGAGTAGCTAAGAGAACTTACACAAAATTTTTAGAAAAACTTATTCAAGGATCAGTGGGTGGTTTGCAAAATGTTCATCCCTAGCTAGATAGTGTTTCCTTGCTATGTCGACATTGTCAACCATCCCCACCTACACTATGTAGACTACAACTCTGTCCCTTAATCTATGTGATCATAATGATGACTCAAATGGGAACTTCCTTTGGGGAGGTAACTAAAAGTTCCATACCCTCTCCTTGATGGCATGGGACAAAGTTACAAGCAACTAAGAATCTACAAAACTAGGTATAAAGAGTATGTGAGAGTGGAACCAAACTTTATTCCTTAAAAACACTTGGGAAATCAGTACAAAGAGGGATTCTATTTGGTACAAGTTTGTGAAGACAAAGTATGAACATTATAGGGAACAATCCTATAAACAACTCAAGATTGGGATGACTACCTTGCATAGAAAACACCTAATTGTGCATAACTCCTTCTTAATGCCATCAAATGCCATTTCCACAAACTTATCAACTGATAAATGGTGGCACCATGACACAACCTTGAAACAACATGCACTCAAGGACAAACCTAAAGACTTGGAGACCTGAAGGTGGAAAATAATGTTAATGAGGATGGAAACTCAAAATTTATCTTTCAAAGAGACTAGAATCCAACTATTTTGTACAAACCATTCTAAAATTCTAACCAACTTGTAGTACTCGCACAGAAGATGTACAAGTTTGGGAACATTCTATAATTAGAAGATTTGTAAAATTGGTCTACTCCCTCATGTAGAAGCACGACGACGTAGACGTTGTAGGCAAGTGGGACTAAAATTGGGTTGCTAATGTGTCTATAAAGGTCAAAATTTTCATCTGCACCTTGATGCATGATGCAATCCTTATCAATAGAAGAAGAGTTTCACACACCCAACCACAGAGTACGCTTGTGAAAGATGCAGAGAAGGTGAAGAAAAAATCATATACTCTATACGAGGTTGAAAATATGTTGAAGAAATATGGTTATGTGTGCTTCTTGGTATGTTAACTCTATACTTGTTCAACATGAACCTTCCTATGTGTCTTAAGATATATATGTAATGTAATGATTACCATCACATGCTCTTCATGATAGTTTGTTGGTACATTTGAAAGGGAGAAATAAACACATATTTGAGCATTGCATCAGGAATACATCCCACCACACCCAGTTCACTACAAAAAATATACACTTACTTGATACATGCCTAGTAGAAAAAAAAATTCATTAAAGAAATCCCAATGTTCTAAAGTGGAGAAATCCTAATAATGGAGCCATCAAGGTCAACATAGTATGTCATGGGTAAGGAATTGGTCTTCTATAGCTATTTTTGTAAGAAATATATAAGGTAACTTGATTCATGGCTACAACAATACCACACATCTAACAACAATTGCTTAGGATGAGTTCAAGGTTATGGTCATGGCACTACAAATTTCACAGCAAGAATCCATTTAGCAAATGGTAGTAGACATAGATTGTAAAGGATGACATACATGTCATCAAATAACCCTAGGGCCAACCTTAAATGTGCCAAGTGGGTAGACAAGATCCAAAGTAAAATGAAGAAAGTACCTCTTTTTAATAATACCACAAATTCATTAATTATGTATCACATTATGCTCTTATTTTGTATTACTTGCATTTTCTCTTTCTTCTTCTCCATTGGGACTCCTTGGATCCCAAGAAATCCTAAGATTTTAAATTTTTTTAAGGATACTTATATCCTTCTAGATGCATCTACATTCTTCATTTCTCAGTATCTTACTTATTTCTTTATTAAGATATTCTTTTTCAAGGATTTCTCATTATCTTTCATTTCCTTTCCCATTTTCCTATTTCCTTCATGAGAAATCATATGTAAACGAAATTTATTCAATTGTGGCCATTAGTGCCACTTTCCATAGATTTCCATATATTTCTCCTAAATACTTTGCTTAATATTTATTATCTTGTATCTTTTTCTATTATTTGGATTTTTGTTCCTTTCTTCTCTTTTATATCCATTAATGGATTAATCTAATAATAGGAATCACGAAATTCCTATCTATGGGATATTTGCAAAGAAATCCATCCTTTGAAGCAAAGCATACAACCTTTTTAATTAAGCCCAAATTCGTAAAATCATTATATTTCAATTATGCAAAATTGAGGTTGTATCATCCTTCCCCTCTTATAGGAATATTTCCCTCAAAATTTCCTCAAACATACAAACAAGCAGGATAAGGCTTTCTCATGTCTATCATGGCTCTTATGTGGCTTCACCCTCTCCATGGTGCTTCCCACGAACCTTCATCATCTTATATTCTTACATCTGAGTTGTCTCTCACCTTGGTATATTGTACCCTCATAGGTGACTCAGGATGTTTCAGCCTCTCACAAAGTTGAATAGGTTCATGGCTCAGCACATGGCTTGGATACCTCACATAGTGCACTAGGTCAGACTCGTGGAACACATCATACATTACATTATCCTGAGGGGTAAGGCTAAACATAATCATCTCCACCAATCCATCTCAAATGGACTCATGTATTGGGGACTCAGCTTTCTCAGCTATAGCTCAGAGGGGTCGTATTTTCACATCACATATTCTCCCGCAGTGAATTGCATGTTAGTCTGCTTTGCATCATCTCATGACTCATGTCGCCCCTGGGCTTTCTCAGCCATCGCATGATCAAAGCGACTTCATCTACACACATTGTGGTTTCTTTGACCTTCACAAGGTCTTTCCACTAACATCATCTAAATGAAGTGGTGACTGACACGACCTCCTTTATAGAACTTCTTACATCCTGATAAAGGCTAGGGTGGCTAACATCACATCTTTAATAGGACAAGGACTGTCCTCATATATCACCCTGGATGAGCACACATGCTCATATCAAACTCTCTAGTCTAGATCATACTAACCATCAGTTAGAGGTGATAAGTTGTACTAGCATCAAGTTCTTCTTATACCTACTTCCACCTCATGGAAGTGAATCTTTGATATGTCCCCTGATAGTACTCTCTCTCTTTCTCTTAGATCATATCATCTAGGTAAGGCGATCTACCATAACCCACATTGCATCCTGCCCTTCCTCGATCTAGGGAGACTTACCACAACATCTATAGTGATGAACTCCCATTCCCACTCAAGGACTCTTTATCCTATATATCAACTCATTGGGTTACTAGTGTTCATCCTTCACCTCCTGGCTTACATGGCAACAAGTCGCATGCATCTTTGTACACTTTTCATCTTAGGCATCAAGATACTTCTACCACTTATTATCTTAGTAGCACCATGGTGTATGGTGATCTTAAAATCATGATCTCCTGTATGTCATGATTCCTCAAGATTGATTCCTCGGAAACCCTAAACCACTCTAGTCGGGGTTTCATCACCATCTTTTCAAGAGAAGTGCATTTGAGGTTCTAAAACCATCCTTTTATTGCATCAAGGCCTAGGCTGGCTAACCAAACAACCACTAACCTGATTAACATATCTCGTTACATCTGAGTGTTAGCCAAACATATCTCTAAAAGTTAGGGTTCACCTAACCACCTCTCCCAGCCTTTCCACTAGCTAGACTAGGTAGCTGCATCTTAACAAGAGAATCCATTACCACCTCACATCCTTATGTATTAGGTAATGTTGAAGACATACACCTCCATGTATTCCACTTATCATCTCATATTAGACTTTAGGTCTATCTTGAACAAGAAAACTTAGAGCTCATCTTCTTGGTTTTCAAACTCAACGTTGTATAACTCACAAATTCCACATATCTCATGATAAAAACATCCTCATAAGATGACTACCTTAGTTCTCTTGATGTTTTTAAACCATCCACATATTGTACACTTCACAAGGGTACATTATTACCTCTATCCTCATACCTCATAGGCACATTTCCACTCACATCATCTTTATCCCTGGTGTATGGTATGCGTACTGTCCTATCTCTCACTCCCATAACAAGAGGAAATGAGCATTTGGCGGCCGTCCAAACACAAAATTCTTCCTGTTCCAAGAGTAGAGATGGTACATCCCACATTGCTAGTACACCTTCAAATCTATGTTGAAACGTGCAACATCACGATCATCTTGATATCAAAGTTACTTCCATGGAAAATTGATCTCGAACCTACTTGGGTCCACACATAATCCTTGGTCATCTCCTCTAGGTCTGTAGGGTTCCGACACTTTTGGGGTCATCCCTCTTCCCTTATGCATCCAGAGAGTTCCCTCCTCATCTTCTCTTTGGGTCCCTTGAGTTCATGAAGGTGATCAATCTCCTAACCCATGGCCCTCAGACAATGATAGTTGTTACCTCCCCACCCTATGGTCATGTGCAACTAGGGAATTAGGCAACTCCTACTTCCATCAGTCTTATCCCTACATGACCCTAGGATAGACTTAGGATTATAATATAGTACATGTCCAACTTATAACCTTACCCAAGTCTTCGTCATCTCTCTCAACATTTGTGGTCTGACTTACATCCTTTCATAGGGATCATGGCGACCTACCTACCTTGGTTAGGCCCCATACCAGTTACCTCCATGGTAACACATCCACATGCACTTAGAGATAATTATCTATGGGTCTTTGGGTTCATTCTCATACCATGTACTCTCCACTTAGCTTCTCAAGATCCTATGAGACCTCTTAAGGTTACCTCAAACCCAACAAAAGATGATCCATACCTTACAGAAGGGTCCCTTCCCAGGATGGGAGGAAACTATCTCTTGATAGAAACAAAGGTCACAAACGTCCTAGGGTTTACATCAAGATTAGTATTCTTAACCCTATCAAACTACTAAGGCACATAGCTAGCAAGCGGACCACTTACTAAACCATGCTAGATCTCCATGGTAGGTCCTACTTGTTCTCATTCCTTCATATTGGACCAACATCATATGTCACCAACCTATATGTGAGAGGTTCATTAAGCATACACCTTAATCCAAGGGGTTTCCCATTCCCCTAAACATGAGGAGTGCCATGCTCAAATCAATAGAAACTCAATTCTCGTCATGAGCATCAGGTGCACCGGGCACTACTACTTCCCCTCTTATATCTAGGAACCCTAGGTTCACCTCTTTATGTGACAACTGTCCAATTGCATGCTCAACCTTTGAACCACGAACCAATCATGTACAAGGTATAACGTGCACGTCCTATTACCATTCCACTTGAACAACACTTCAGAGTGGAGTCCTCCTCAAGGACAACCAACTAGGTATAAGGCCTCACAACTTGTTACTAAACCTTTTCAGGGTCTAAGGAACTCTTCTTCCTAACCCTAGAAGGTCAACACCTATACCATAAGCACATAGGTACCAGCGGCCTCATCCTCCCTCTAGGGTTTGGTTCCTCTAAAGGCAACCAAGATACCATCAACCTCCAGGGATCATGCATGAGGCAACCACAACCATCCACTTAGGTCGCATCATCCTCAACTCCCCACTGTTCCTCATATCTTAGAGTCTAAGCTTCCAACCTTCTTGCTTGGGTCCTACTCTCTCTCTCTCTGCCTAGAGATAACCCTACAAACAACCTTACTACTAGAGGTCCTCTCTCCATGAAGGTGGATCAAGCTCACAAGCATACCCTTACATGAGTGAAACCTATGTTTTCCCAAGATTATCCATAACTCTTCATGCTTATCTCATAAGCTATCCAACATACCCTTCTGGCCTCAGTTTTAATCTACTGCCAGTACTACTGATGTACCCTGGGTGCATGTTATGCCCTACTCATATAAGCCCATAGGGTTTCTATAGGTTCTTCTTTAACCTCATCAATGAAGGAGTTATCCTTCATCCTAACGTGGACGACCCTTCACATGGTTGGATCGCTGAGGTAATAGGTCATCTAACCTAACATGGCTCATATTTTCATGGGTATCCAAACAAAAAGCATGTCCACTCACACACATGGTCTACCATGACATCTATCTCATCGTGTCATCTCTCTCTAACCTTCACTTAGGGTTAGGGATAGCATCATCATTAGAGGATGTGCCATGTCTCTACTTATAATGGAGGTCTCTACCTCCAAGACTAACTCCTCTACTTATCCTCCTAACAAGAAGGTCTAGCCTCAGGTCTCTCCTGAGGGCATGACAACATATGTCATACGACCTAAGCATGCAACTTTTCTTTAGTTTACGCTTAAACTATTAAGATTATGTTCATGACATCTTATTTACATGCTTTTCATAAATTTGGTGAAGGATTCCTTAAACCATATCAACTTTACCCATACCTCAAGAGGGTGAGGAAGAGAGAGAAAACCCTAATACTTAACAACATTTGAGTTGAGAAGGGATGAACAAGATGAGATAGTCCTAAAGGTATCTTATTTGGAGTCAAATCCTGAGACATTGGCCAAGCAGTCACACAAATCTAGGAGTCCTCGTATTCTGACTAGCGGTGCAGAGGAAAATATTGCCAGCCCCCAGGCGTGATCCTTTTCTAGACACCTCTGCCTTTTAGAAAATCATCTAATAACTCCCTTAGTTCTATGGAATTTGTAAATTTTAATAATTATTAAAGATTAAATGAGGAACTGATGCTCTGATACCAAATGTTACGACCCCGCCTCCCGGTAACCCCCAATTAAGGGAGACCAAGAGGTCAGAGCCGTTATCCCAATTTTCTGGATCAAAGGTTTGATAAATAATCAATAATAATTATTAAATTCTACCATGACTATACTGAAAGCTGGAATAAAATAAAACTTTGCATACCTTTTTCAAAAACTTGGATTTATAACTTCTATCCACATCTGGACTCTATTCTAACTAATCCTCCTTGCACTTTATTTCTTAATTTCACAATATGCCACTTTATTGTTTGTCCTTTTCAATTTGTACCTAAAACGCCAAAAAAACAAAATGTCGGTCAACATAAATGAATATTCCGGTATGTGGGGACAACCATAATTTCACATATATGGCTAACAATCTAAATATCACAATCAAGTTAATTAACAATTCAATTTTAGAGTTCAATGTGTCAATCAATTTTCGAGTTCAATGTGTCAAACTCCACCACTTTTTCCCAACCCTGGAATACCCCCTTTAGGGTTTCTCTTTAGCCATTGACTTTAGGCCACCTTCTCCATCCTGAACTTGGTGCTTGGGGTCACCTCTCATGGTGCCCATTAGTCATGCAATAAATACCACCTTCTCTATCCTGAGCTTGGTGTCTAGGGTCACCTCTTATGGTGCCTATGGGTCTTCCCTCTTGGGCTTGACCTTTTTGCATCATCCATCAGGGTGGCATGTAGGTGCAAGAATACACACTTATATCATAGTGACTTTATGATTTGCAAGTATGAACATCCAAACTAATAGGTTGCATCCAATGCAATTAATCATCTAGAAAACCTTCGGGAAACTAATATGATTAACCATAATTAACCACATACCTGATCCAGAGCAACTTGATGTCCAAGCAATAATGATAAAGAACAATCAAACAAGAAATAAAAAATATCCTGAAATTAATGCAATACATCCAAGTGTTATAGTTTATCCAAAACATTCTCAAGATAGACTTGGATTCCACCTTAGGATTTCTAGGCTGCTTTAGGGTTTTATTAGAGTTTTAGCCTCCATAACACATTTATTACTTCTAGTGCTCTTTTATTCCAAAAACCCTAATTTCAACATCATAGGCACAATTAAAAGTCAATTAAGTCTATTATACCTCTTTTATATCAAAACTACCATTTTTATCCTTTTAAGTCATGATACGATCATTAGGCCCAATTATCATCTTGGATTTCTTTCAAATTGATAACTCATATTTCATTATTATTCAATTCATATATGAAATCTATTTATCATTAATTCCTCCTTTATCTACTTGAAAACCTTTATTACCAAATTAAGGGTATTTATCCACAATTAAGAACTTTTATACTTGAAATAGCTTAGAACCATCATATCTCAGTTTTATTCATGAATTTGAACAATTAAAGCCATTAAGAGTCATAATTACTAACATTAGGGTTTCAAGGCTCATTAAAGCATATTCATGTACATGGAACCCTAAATAAATTAAACTACACATAAAGATCATCTTTGTAGATCTAATGTGACCTTTCTTATAATCAATAGGTTAGAATCAACTTTTATCATCAATATAACCCTTCGCAATACATTTATCATCTTAAATTAGGGTTTCTTAATCATTAATGCATTAAAGTTGATAACTTCCACTACTTTTCGAATTGCAAGAGGAATTAGCTTCTAAATCTATTTTATTGGATTCCTCATAATTTTCTGAGCAAAATTCATATTATACATACCAATCCAAGCTACCATTAATTAGATATGATCTTTGTAAGAATTACTTACTTGGACCAATGGGAGGTTGCCACGTCCACCTTTCCCATGCAACACATTCGATTTGGAAACATAACTGATTTACTCTTTTACCCTCACTTAAGCGGCCAGCTCTTCATTGCAGGGAGGGGTAAAACCATCAAAACGGCTCGTCATTGTCTTCCTCATGTGCCCTAGTGTTGCCGTCAGTGCAGCCAATTGTGGGGGGTCTCCTCCCACCTTCCCAAGGTCTGAGGGGCACTGGCGACTGACGCCCTACCTCTGCCGCCCTCTGTTGTGCCCGCCCAAGCCCCGACCTATGGTCGAGAAGGTTGGGTGTGAGAGTTTCGGGCCTACAACCCGCAGATGTGATGCAGACCTTCTGCATGTGATGCGCGATGGTGGTGAGTAGGGAAAGATGGCTGACCTTCCTCGGGTTATCGTGGGAGCTTCATGCCTCCATCAAGACCCATCACAACTCCTTGTTGCCCCCTAGATAGAACTATACCTCTTTGTTAGGGTTTGAATGAAAATAAGAAGGAGGAGAGAGAGAGGGATGCATGGGATCCTCTTAGACTTGGGCCAAGGGGTCTATCCTTATATAGAGGAGGGTAGCAAAGCCCTAGGATGCCCATCCACGAGATCCAAGACCATTTCCCAATAGGAAACCATATTTCCTTAATTAAGAAGTAATCTTCTCTCTCTTAATTATCTTCTTAATAATCCATATTCCTTGGATATTTAAGAATTTGAAAATTATCTCTTTTAACATCTTTATGCTTTACTTTTAATCCATTGGCCACAAAATTATACTTCCTTGTAGAAGAAAGTACCTATTTTTAATAATACCAAAAATTCATTAATTATGTATCACATTACGCTCTTATTTTGTATTACTTTCATTTTCTCTTTCTTCTTTTCCATTGGGACTCCTTAGATCCCAAGAAATCCTAAGATTTCGAAATTCCTTTTAAGGATACTTATTATCCTTCTATATGCATCTACATTCTTCATTTCTCAATATCTTACTTATTTCTTTATTAAGATATTCTTTTTCAAGGATTACTCATTATCTTTCATTTCCTTTCCTATTTTCCTATTTCCTTCATGAGAAATCATATGTAAACGAAATTTATTCAATTGTGGCCATTAGTGCCACTTTCCAGAGATTTCCATGTATTTCTCCTAAATGCTTTGCTTAATATTCATTATCTTGTTTCTTTTTCTATTATTTGGACTTTTCTTGCTTTCTTCTCTTTTATATCCATTAATGGATTAATCTAATAGTAGGAATCATGAAATTCCTATCCAAAGGGATATTTGCAAAGAAATCCATCCTTTGAAGAAAAGCATACAACCTTTTTAATTAATCCCAAATTCGTAAAATCATTATATTTCCATTATGCAAAATCGAGGTTGTAGCAGTAGTCATGCTCCCACTAACCTTCTTGTACACCCAAGGTTCATATTTATTTTGACTAAAGCCAAACTATTTGACTTCTTCATCAAATCAAAGATTCCATCTCCGAGATGCTTGCTTCAATCCATAGATTGACCTTTGTAGCTTACAAACTTTATTTGCATCCTCAGGATTTATAAAACCTACAAGTTGTGTCATATGCACATCCTTTACAAGATTCCCATTAAGGAATGTAGTTTTAACATCCATCTACCAAATATCATAGTCATAGTACGCTGCAATAGCAAGCATGATCCTGATGGATTTAATCATGGCAACTGGAGAAAATGTTTTGTCGTAGTCAACACCTTGAATTTGTTTGAAACCCTTTGCAACCAATCTAGCTTTATAAGTTTGCACATTTCCATCCATGTTGGTCTTCTTCTTGAAGACCCACTTGCACCCTATGGTCTTTACCCCTTCAGGTGGATCCACCAAGGTTCATACCTTGTTGGTATACATGGATTCCATCTCAGATCTCATGGCCTCAAGCCATTTATCAAAATCTAGTCCCTGCGTAGCTTCTAGATAGGTAGTTGGCCTATCATCTATGAGCAACTCACCGCCTTCTTGAGTCACAAGATATCCATATCTTTCAGGCTCAAGGCGTGTCCTACCAGATCTACGAGGTTCCTATGTTACCTGAGAAATTTGAGATTCCACAAAAACTTGTGATTCTCTATGTTCCTCTTGTACATCTATTGGTTTAATGTTTTCTTGTTGGTCTCGAACTTCTTCGAGCTCTATTTTCCTCCCACTGATTCATTTGTAAATAAATTCCTTTTCTAGGAATACACCACTTCTAGCAACAAATACTTTGTTGTCAGATGGAGTGAAAAAGTAATATCCTATAGTTTCCTTAGGATATCCAACAAGGTAACACTTATCTGATTTGAGTCCAATCTTTTCAGGAAACATTTTCTTAACATAAGTTTCACATTCCCAAATCCTCATAAAAGACACATCGAGCCACTTCCCATGCCATTTCTCATATGGTGTCCTTTGAACCAATTTAGATGGTACGTGGTTAAGTGTAAACACGATAGTTTCAAGAGCATAACCCCAGAAAGGAGTTGGAAGATTGGCAAAACTTATCATAGATCACACCATGTCTAGTATTGTGCAATTCCTTCTTTTTGATACACCATTATGCTGTGGTGTTCCAGGTGGAGTCCATTGTGATACAATACCACAGGCTCTCAAAAGGTCCTCAAACTCTTGGCTTAAGTAGTCTCCACCTCGATTAGATGAAAGTGCCTTAATAATTTTTCCAAGTTGGTTCTATACTCCATTCATGAAATCTTTGAACC
Organism: Alisma plantago-aquatica; assembly: GCA_963693085.1. Classification (NCBI taxonomy): domain Eukaryota; kingdom Viridiplantae; phylum Streptophyta; class Magnoliopsida; order Alismatales; family Alismataceae; genus Alisma; species Alisma plantago-aquatica. The sequence continues at coordinate 1,038,943,176 of OY856412.1, forward strand.
TTTCAAGAGTCTTTGACTTATGTTTCATCAAGTAAACATAGCCATACCTACTGAAGTCATTAGTAAAGGTAATGAAGTAGTTATACCCACCTCTAGCACTTGTTGTAAAAAGCCCACATACATCAATATGTATGAGTCCTAATAGATCACTTTCTCTCTCACCTTTTCTTGAAAAGGGAGCCTTGGTCACTGTAACAGACTGCCTCAGGGTCCTCTTTGCATTTTACCCACTTTTGAGCTTTTATTTGCTTTCTAGTCCTTTTGGACCTTTTTCATAAATTTCTCGTCATTTAGTATCTTCTTTGACCTCAATATTGAAATTGAGCCAAGTTTGATGATGAAATCTATATTTTACCACATTCATGGGTTTTCGCACAAATGTTCCAATTAATGTGATAATTGGGGACTAATTATACAAATTGCCCTTTAACGAGAGAATATAAGTGGATAATGCTAATCTAGATCTTTTATCTCTTTTTGGATGAAGATATGAGCATTAATGTGCATTTGAATCAATATATAAGAATAATTAACCCTTTTCTTTCTCTCTTCTCCATAAAGGGCAATAATGCATTAATAAGAGGTTAATATGGTGACATATGACTCTTAACGTTAATATGTATCTAATATCTTGAATTTCACTCACTCATGGCATTAAAAGACTCTTTTCACATTAAGCATTTATTTTATACATTAAAATATGCATTAATATTCAATATAGCATTCAAGGGCCAAAATATGTGTAAAATGAGAAACTAAAGGAACAACATTGGTCTAGGAGTCGTAATTAACCTATGGTCCAAATTTGGTGAGTTTTGGAGTTTATTTGACCTTCCAAATGGTTTTTACAAGTTTTTATATAGTGTAACTATAGTAGATGAATCGATTTTATTCATTTAATGCATCACGCTATAGTTCCCTCAATTTCTCTATCACACGCTCTTGGCCCACATTGGACCCACTATTGGGCGGCCCCTCTTTGATGTCATTTGATCCAACAGTTGTTGTGTTTTCTACAACCTCCAGCCGCCCAACCAACCCCAACTCCTTGGATCTCCAACCCCGTTCTCTCTCCCTCCTTCACCGTTTCACATGATTTCTCTTGCGTTGGATTCGGCTCATCACTACACTTTGTTTGATCCCTAGTTTGTCTCCTCATTTGTCGTGTGCACAAATCACCCAACTAGGGATCTCCATTATTCTCCAACGTGTTTCACAGAGGAAGCTTTAGCTCTCCTGGTACCTATTTAATGGTAGAGTTAGCACCCCCGGTCCTTGCTCAGTTCTACTCCTCCTCCAATTGGATCCCCAACACCCTCAATGTCCCCGACCACCTCACTTTCCACTCTGGAAAATTCCATTATCATCTCTAGTCTCCCCTTCACCTTCGGCCCAATTGAGGGATCAGCAGGCACCTAGACCCTCCCGTCTTCGCCCTAGCATCGACCAGTCGCCGCCGATCTGCCCCAACCGCTGGGTCCTAGAAGTCCACCAGAAGTAGTGTCGACACCACATGACCCTTCACCCTGATGCCCCTCCACTCAAGGCAAGGAACTCGTTCGGCTCACCCTGACCCCAAAAAGGTGAGCCTGACTCCAGTTTTCGTTGACATTGAGTTTTTTTTGTGGAAATTCCCTCAACATTGTCTCACCCTATTTTTGGTCTTTCTCCTATGAGTCAAACTGATGGGGTGGTCGCTGCCCTGTGCCGATGGCACCCCCAAATTTTCCAGACCTCAGAGGCCTCAATAGCATCACTACGTAGTAGGTTGGTGGCCTGGTGATGCGAGATGAGTATGGAGCTCGAACTCCAGTAACTACTCGGCCGCCATGGCCTAGCTGCAAGATACTAAGTCATGAAATGACTACAATGGCCATGCACTGAAAATTGGGACGATTAAGTCTCCATGGGAATTATAGTCCAGTCTCCCTTCTGATTGATTCTCGTTATGATTTAATTGATGCTATCTATTTGACATTAGTGCCCTTGAAATTTTAATTGTTTTAATTTCCCAAGCATGGGCAATAAGGTAAATTTGCCCCAAACCCTGTCGCTCTTAACCAAGTCCAAGTGGACACAGACCAACTGACTGGACCAAAGATGATTGGCCCATATCAATGTGGGTCTGACCACTGTGGCAGGGCCTTTGCACATTTCTTCTGCCTATGTGGCATTTTCTTGCATTCTGATTGGTCCATTTTATTTAATTCATAGTAAATTGGTCCATGGTCAAAAAATGCAAATAAATAGTCGTTGGAAAGGATTGTTCATGAGGAATCTGATTTTGTGGGGTTTGAGTCATGATTTTGATTACTTCATCGAAGTTTTCTTTGGATGCCATCTTATTCATATTAAATGTTCTAAAAATGATAATTAAGTCATTTTAACTCCAATTTGTAAAATAAGATATGCTTTTCTAATCAATGAAACCTAAGTGAGATTTTGGTCCTAGTTTTGAGTCCTAAATTGAAGGTTTCCAAAAAAGGGTCTAAAATGAGTTTCTTTTATACACCTTATGCTTTAATACATACTAATGCATGTGAATATTTGTAACTAGGATAATGTGATCATGGAACACATACAATTGGTGATAATGATGCTTATGAAAATCTTCTATAAGGTATGTGACCCCTATTTATGTATGTGAAACCTATTTTTGAAGTGAATACATGTATGTGCAATGAGTACCCTATTCCTCAGTTGGGATTTTACCCAAACCCTAATTTTCCTAATGAGGTAATTGCTAGCCTTAGAATCTCTCTCTGTTGCCTTTATTTGGCTCTTTATTTATATGGATCTTCTATTGCCTATGTTGGCTCTTTATGTGATTTATTTCATGGGTTTTATTCCCATTTGCTATGATGCAATGTTATTCATAATTTCACTACTGCCAAGTGAATTATTTAGCATGATGTATTTATTGGCCAAATGACAATGTAGTGTACATGAGTACAAACCACCCATAGGGAACTGAGGTTTTAGTCCTCCTACTAGGCACTGGGGTTTTAGTCCCCCTGCCACATTATATAGGCACTGCGGTTTTAGTCCCCCTTCCACATTATATATATTTGAGGTTTGGGATGTGTATGTTCCCCTTTGCTCTTGGTGTAGGTCCAGTAGGTGCCTCACCCTGCATTTGTATGATTTTGTGTCATAATATCATTCATGATATGTGATTATTGTTGTGGATTGAACTATGGCAATTTTCTATTTCGTATTTTATTAATTTGCCTCATACTCTTGAAATCTCATAATATTGTGAATCATTTTATTATACAATGTTGCACTTTATTAATTGTCCTTATTCCTTTTTTATTAACACATACTTTTATCTCTCTCTTGCTGGGTGATCTCAACCACCCAGATATAGGATCAGAGTGCGCATTGGAAGCTTGCTGAACCAACCTAAGGCTAAGAAATATGGAGTTCAACCTTACTAGCTTGGACTTAGCTATAGCTATGGCTACCTTATTCCTTATTCCCTTTTTTTGGAGACAAGTTGAATTGGTTTTAGTCTTCCTCTACCTAGATTCTATTGTCGTGTATAAAGTTGTACACCCTTTTGGGAAATTTTGTAATGTACTCTTTATACAATTGAATATAGTCAAAGTTTAACATTTTGTTGCTTCACATTGGTGTTTTTGTATGATCCATGAGTTTTTAGTAGAGACTATGTATTTATAGTCATGTTGCCCAATAAATAAGACTCACATGTCTCTAATGATTCAATATCAAAAGAGTGTAGATAACCATCTTTATGCAGTCTAGATATGTGATTCTCATTTATGTGCCCTAGATGACAATGCCAAAGGTATTTTTCATTTAAGTCATTGATTTTTTGTCTTTTGGTATATACATTGTATACACTTGTCTGTAGATCAATCAAATATATACCATATGACATTGGGGCACTGCCATAAAAGATCCCATCTTTAGAAATGGAACATCTTCCATTCTTAATTAGAAATTCAAATCCATACTTATCCAAGCAAGATACATAAATGATATTCCTATTAATGGTAGGTACATAATATCAGTTTTGTAACTCTATTATCAGACCACTTGGTAGAGATAACTCATAGGTTCCTACTACACTGGCAACAACTCTTGCTCCGTTAGCAACATGTAGTTCAACCTTGCCTTCTACTAAAGGCCTACTTCTTTTTAGATCTTTCATATTTGAACAAATGTGTGATCCACGTCTGGCATCAAGTACCCATGATGAAGAAGTAGTAAAGTTAATCTCAATTACATATACAGCAGAAGTAGAGATCTCTATCTCTTGCTTCATCTTCCTTGATTCCCTTAATCCTCTCCATATTTTGAGTGCAGAAGACTTGGACTTTATCTTGGAGGGAGAACGCTTCTTTGCCTTGCATCACTAGTACAGAAACAGCATTCAATGTCACTTTTTTGGGCATCGGTTATTTAGGAAAACCGACGCCTATAACATTCAACGTCGGTGATGTAGGTCATCCGACGTCTATAGTCAAGACACGGGTACCGTTTTGTATTCAGCTTCGGCTGGGTAACAAAAAACCGACACCTAAAATCACCCGCGAAATCCAATTTTCGAGAGAAAAAAATTTGGCCCCAAAGTGTCACATACATCGTCGGTTTTTTACCATCAAACTGACGCCTATATAAGATGAAAATTTGTGCGAAAAGTTCCAGATTAGGTGTCGGTTATCCTTTGATGACCGACTCCGATAATGGTTCCCGCCAAATTATTTAAAGCAAAATTTGTCTAAATGGACGTCGGTTGTTTAAGTAGAACCGACGCCGAAGACTTTAGGTGTCGGTTGGATTTTATAACCGACGCCAAATACCCACTTAATAAACCCTCAAACGGCCACTGTTCCCCTTTCTTCTATTTCATCGCGAAGCAACTGTTCCGCCCCTCTGCTCTTGCTGCGTCGCCACCCGCCCGCCCAGTGCTGCTCGCCACCTACTGCTGTCACTCGCCACCGACACCGAACGTCGTTGTTTTCTCGCCGTAGACACCGGACGCCGCTGCTTGCTGCTCTGCGTCGCCTCTGTCGTCCTCTTTGCCGCCGGCTGCCGTCTTCCTCCTTGCCCACTGCCGCCGCCTCCCGCTGCTTCTTCCTTACCCACCGCTCGCCGCCTTCTTCCTTGCCGCCGCCCACTGCTTGCTTCTCTGCTCTCCGGGTATTAGCCGTAGCCTCTATTCTTCATTCAGGAAAATAGGGGATGTGAATGGGGTGCCTTCATCTATCCAATGTAGTCTAGTCTTCCTTGGTATTGTAGAGGCTATATCGGGAGAAGGTAATGACCAATGTGATTGTCATTTGTTTCTATAAGTAGTTGGGTCCTCACAAGGAAGGAGGGAGAGTGGTTCTTTGTCTTTATAATAACCCTAATTACTAATCAGTCTTATGTAGTACTTAGTCATAATTTCGAATTTTATGTAATTACTAAACAACAAATGGCATTTCCTTATGGATTTAACCTACTTCATTAATTCTTTTTTCATAATTCACTCAATCATTAACATCTAATATCACTAATAGTATTTTAAACTTATTTGAAAGCCATTAGTTTCCAAAAGATAGTAAGGAGAGTACTTCAATGTGAATTTTATTAGCTTACCTTGTTTAAAGATGCCTATGACTTTATTATTGCTTGTGATCAATAACAGAGATATGAAAATATCTCTAAGAGGGATCAAATTTCCATGAGTTCATGGCTAGAATTAGATATCTTTAATGTTTGCGCATCGACTACACGGTCCCCTTCCCCTCTGTACATTCTTATTTTTGCATATTACATGTCCAAATGGATAGAGGTCATTCCCACGTGGATTTGAGTACATTCTTATTTAACTAGAAATGTCCTGTTACTTGATCGATCGAGTTCTGTGAGTGCACAACTCGACCGATGCAATCTTCAGAAAATCGACAAAGGGTGATCGGTCGAGTTCTGTGAGTGCACAACTCGACCGATGCAATCTTCAGAAAATCAACCAAGGATGATCAGTCGAGTTTCAATCCAGGAAAACTCGACCGACCAAGTGCATGTAATCTATTTTCTAATTTGCATTTAAAGTGATTAGCACTTGGTGAAATTTGTCCCAAACATTTTTCTCTTCTAAGTTACAAGTCAATTCATCATTACAAGTGATTACATAGATGTTCTAAGGTCGTTTACATAGAAAACCCAAAACGCACACTTGTAGCCATTTTGACTTGAACTTGACCCATTCTAGGGCTTTGGATTTTAGATCCTTTTCATGTATATAATGTCTGCAAACAATCTTAATGAAGCTAAATGTTTGCTTTTTTAATATCAATATCATTTTCAGATTTGATATTTCATTATCTTCTAGTTAATACAAATGCTAAATGTTTGCCTTTTTAATGTTTGCCTTTTTAATGTTTGCCTAAGATTTAAACTTGTCCATTCTAGCATCCTAATTTGATTTGATTAAACCCTAACATTGATGAAACCCTAACATCAATTGTGATGAAACCCTAACATGTACCTATCTATTATTGTGTTTGTTGGGCTAGAAACTCGTCCAAGATTTACTCATTAGGAGTAAATCTTGGATAGTCCCCGGTTTGGGACTGTCTTTGAACACCTAATCTCACTTAGGATGTAATTGTATAATGTGTATTGGGTTTTCGAGAAAATTTCGGTAGCATTTCCTCGTTTGTTCTCTAAGTACATATGTACTTAGAGAACAGCGGGGAAATGCTGCCGAATTTTTTTTGAAAACCCAATACACATTATACACTTACTAGTGAGATTAGGTGTTCAAGGATGGGATAGGTGGTACACATTTATTATATATAAGAATGACATCACATGTGTTTGTTGGCCTAGAAAGTGAACAATCTTGGATAGGATGTAAGTGTATACCCTAATCTTGTCCTAATATATACGTGTTTTCTCTTTGATCATAGAATGGATAGATCATGGATGTCCATTCGCAATCACTGCACCCCAGAGTTTATATCTGGTCTTGATTAGTTTATCAGATTTGCCGAGGAACATAGGAAAAAACCTATAGATAGGTTCTACTGTCCATGTAGGCATTGCGGTTCTTCAAAAGTCATGTCATGTGCAACGGGATTTTACAAGGCTATACAGAATGGCACTGGCATGGAGAGATTTCAAACTCGAAACCAGTAGATGTCAATAGCAGTGCTTGGGTGGAAGAATAAATTGCCTCCGATGACGTAGATGTGAACGAACCAATTCCAGTAGACATCATTGATGCGATGCTGGATAGTTGTAGGGTAGATCACACCAATCCACCTCCTATCTTTAGAAACATTGTGCATGATGATGAGATATCGTTATACACGGGATGTGCTAAGTTTACGAAGCTTAGTGCTGTGTTCAGATTGTATAAGTTGAAAGCTAACAATAGATGGGGCGACAAAAACTTCACTTCATTGTTGACTTTGTTGAAAGAAATGCTTCCTGAAGGAAACGAGCTGCCAATCTCAACATACTGGGTAAAGAAAAAGTTGTGCCCAATGGGAATGGAGGCCAAGAAGATACACGCATACCCGAATGATTGTGTATTATTTCAAAAGGACTATGTAGATTTGAAAGATTGTCCAAAATGTGGTGCGTCACGGTATAAATTGACAACTTCGGGGGAGTCCAAAACTGGTTCTCCTGCCAAGGTGTTGTGGTATCTACCTATAATATCACAATTTCAACGCTTGTTTGCAAATCCGAAAGATGCGAAGAATTTGAGGTGGCATGCAGATGTAAAGAAAAATAATGATGGGATTCTACGACATGCGTCGGATTCCCCATAGTGGAAGAAGATTGATCTATTGTACCCCAAATTTGGTGAAGAAGATAGGAATCTAAGACTTGGGCTTTGTACATATGGGATGAATATGTACGGGACATTGAGCAGCCAACATAGCACTTGGCTAGTCATGCTTGTTATATACAATCTTCCTCCCTGGTTGTGTATGAAAAATAAGTACGTTATGTTGTCGTTGTTGATATCGGGCCCTAAACAACCCGGAAATGATATTGATGTTTATCTTGAACCTCTGATTTATGACTTAAAGAAACTTTGGGCTGAAGGTGTGATGACCTATGATGCTTTAGGAAGAGAGACATTTCGTTTGCAAGCTATGTTGTTTTGCACTATTAATGACTTTCCAGCATATGGGAATTTGTCTGGATATAGTGTCGAAGGAGCTAAAGCGTGTCCTATATGTGAAGAAAACACTGATTCAATAAGACTAAAACATGGCGGCAAGACTGTATATCTTGGTCATCGAAGGTTTCTTTCAAAATTCCATCCGTATCGTAGGAAGCACAAAGCATTCAGTGGATGGAATGATGAACGGAGTGCACCTAAACCTATACCAAGGGATGTTGTTTATGAAAGAGTAAAAGACATTGTCAATGAATTTGGTAAGAAATCACAATGTAGTATGGCCACACAGAGTGACAATTCTTCATTCAAGAAGAAGTCAATATTTTGGGATCTTCCTTATTGGAGTTCTTTGACAGTCAGGCATTGTATCGATGTAATGCGCGTTGATAAAAATGTCTGTGATAGCATCATTGGTACTCTGTTAAATATACCAAGTAAGACTAAAGATGGGATAAAATCCATACTGGACCTACGTGAAATGGGAATCAGGTCAGAATTAACAGAATTATGTGAAATGGGTAATAAAAGAACATACTTACCTCCCGCTTGTTACACGTTGTCTAGAAAGGAGAAAAAAGCTTTTTGTGAATGCTTGGTAAATGCTAAGGTGCCACATGGTTACTCATCCAACATCCGTAGATTGGTATCAATGAAAGATCTGAAGTTGATAGGTCTTAAATCTCATGATTGTCACACTCTAATGCAACAAATATTTCCCGTGGCAATTCGATCTATATTTCCGAAGCATGTAAGGTTTGCAATCACCAGACTTTGTTTCTTTTTCAACAGTCTATGCAGCAAAGTTATTGACCTCGATACTCTCGATAATTTGCAAAGAGAAGTGGTTGTTACCCTATGTCAGCTTGAGATGTATTTCCCTCCTTCGTTCTTTGATATCATGATACATCTTGTTGTCCACTTGACTAGGGAAGTGAAAATGTTGGGACCAGTTTTCTTGCATTGGATGTATCCCTTTGAACGATACATGAGCATTTTTAAAGGTGATGTTCGAAACCGTTATTGGCCTGAAGGGAGTATTATTGAAGGTTATGTGGCAAGAGAGGTTATGCATTTTTGCAATGACTTTCTGAGTGGTAATAACACTCTTGTTAATGACAAGAATATTGAGGAGAGTAAAGGAATTTTGGGATCATGAATGAAAGTAATCAGTCGTGAGAAGTTGGAACAAGCTCACTTGTATATTTTACACAACATGGATGAAGTGAGTGTTTATATCGAGGAACATACCAATTTCATCAAGAGACAACATCCTCAAGCAAGTTCAATGTGGCTTGCTAGAGAAAATAATAAGACTTTTACTAAGTGTTTTGAAGATAAAGTCTTACATCAACTATCTCAAACACCAATTATATTACAGAAACTATTAAATGCCTCGCCTTTAAACCAAAACCAAATGTTATGTCTTATGAAGGTTTTGACATTAATGGGTTCACATATTACACAAAGCGCCAATATGATAAGAGTGTCGTCCAAAACAGTGGGGTCACTCTTCAAGCGTTGACTATGTATTTTGCAAGTGCAAAGGATAAGTGTCCACGTGAAGCTAAAATGTCATATTACGGTGTCATTGAAGACATATGGGAGTTTGACTACATAGATTTCAGAATTCCGCTCTTTAAATATAATTGGGTTGATAACACCAAAGGAGTTATAGTGGATGAATTGGGTTTCACTTTGGTGAACTTTGAAAAAATTGGAGAGAAGGGTGAACCGTTCATATTGGCATCACAGGCGAAACAAATATTCTATATCGATGATCCTGCAAATGATAAATGGTCGGTTGTTCTTCATGGTAAAAGACAGTTCATTGAAGATCCTATAGATGAAGAAGAGTAATATGATAAGTATGATGACTCCAGTCCATTCTCAGTTGGGTTTCCAACTCCACAAAATATTGAAGCTAATGATGACTTATATGTGCACGGAGATCACAATGAAGGATTGTTAATTGATAAAAGATCACAATTTTAGAGGCATGTAAGTTTATATTTTGTTATTGAAGATAAATGTTGGCTTTTTTAATATCAATATAATTTTCAAATTTGATTTTTCATTATCTTCTAGTTAATACAAATGCTAAATGTTTGCCTTCTTCTAGTTAATACAAATGCTAAATGTTTGTCTTTTTCTTGTTAATACAAATGCTAAATGGCATGTTACCTGATTGGTCGAGTTCTGTGAGTGCACAACTCGACCGATGCGATCTTCTAGAATATCAAAAAAGGATGATCGGTCGAGTTTTGTGAGTGCACAACTCGACCGATGCAATTCTATTTTGTAGATTACAAACTCTATTATTTGCAATTCTATTTTTGGATACTAGTTAATAACAATTCTATTTTATAGAATTTGTTTGCATTAGATGAGAAGCTTCCTCGTAAAAGCGTGATGCAACGCGTTGGAAAGATGCTAAGGAACTATAGGACAAATCTCAACAGAGAATGCATAAAAGATGGTGATAAGAAGAAGAAGTCAGCCCTTGAACAATGGAACTTCTTGGACAAAGAAGATTGGGACACGTTTGTTGCTTCAAGAAAATCTGAAGAATTCAAGGTATTAGGCGTCACTCCCAATTTAATTAATATACGTTGTATTCACCTATTCAAGATTAACATTTAGTGCTACTAACCAAATCATTAATGTGCATACTAACTAGGCCCTCAGTGAGGCGCAAAAAGCAAGGCGTGCACTGAATGTGCATGACCACACTATGGGTCCAAAGGACTATGCAAGCGTTCGCCAAAGACTACAGGCAGAGTTTGCTGCTACTCAGGAGTCTGCCACACCCATGCCTCGCCATGATATCTGGATAGTTGGGAGGCAAAACAAGAAGGGTGAAATAAAGAAGCCCGTAATTGCTGAGGCGGCTGTGAAAATGGTAAAATACAACTTTTAGAGTAATCATTTGAATATTGATTATTTGTGGTGTTAACTTACCAATTTCTGTTGACGGTGATTAGCGGGAGCTGCACGAGCAGAGGAAACAAGGCATGTTCATCCCTCAGGGCACAAGGGATGAATTGACAGTTACTCTGGGTAACCCAGAGCATCCTGGATGTGTTAGGGGTGCATGCGCTGGTGTGGGCATCAAAGCATTCTTTGGGTCATCCCAGCACAAACCCAGAGCGAGACTTTCACAAGAAGAGGTAACCTATTCTTTTTTAAGAATGTTACTTCAAAAGGGAATTCATTAATAAGAAGCTAATGCTTCTTTTATCCATGTATAGGAGAATAAGAGAGTCGAGGATATAATTGCCAAGAAGGTCAATGATATAGTTGCTGAGAAGGTCAAGGAAGAATTGATGCGGTGGCAGGCATCTCAGGCTTCCAATCAACCTATGGTTACCCACTCTTCTCCTGATGTACAGACTACAAGTAATCCTGTAGACCCACCGCCTAACATGTCTGTTGTAAGTATTGTTTATGACATTGTAGCTAGTCTTTTCAAGATGATATGTTTTCAAGATGATATGTATATATGTATAATATTCTTTACATAAATTTGTAGGAATTGAAGACATGCCGCTTAAGAATGCAAGACTATGTTGTTGCAGAGGCGCAGGCTTACCCATCCCTTCCTGGGGCAATGTTTCATGGGACTCCAATGCCACAGGGCTACGTTCGTCTGAGCCCGATATGTTTGTTACCCGATTAGAGGGAAGCTACATTGCCATATCCCCATCTGAATATTGATACACTTGCCGAGGCAGAAGGTGGGGTGATATTGTGGCCCAAAGCAGATGTCGTCTACACTACTGAAATTGTAACATAAATTTACATTACTTTAGATTGTTAATGTGTATATATGAGGTCAACTGATCTGAAATTATATATACAGGTTAAAAAGAAGACACCCGGAGCACCTAGGCCTCCACCTCCACTTCCTACATTACCAAGTTGGGTTCCAACTGACCTAAAATACCTGTTAGGTCCTTCTTGTAGGGGAATGGTATGTTGGCTACGGGCACATAATATACATTGCCCTATAATTGTTTCTTTAGATGCAGATTATGCAGGTCAATCATACGATAGCTCTTTATTTATACAAGATATTATTGAGTTGTTTATGTATGATTGGTTGAATACATCAATGATAGAGACATGGATAAGGTGAGATCTTATTTATACACCCATATACCTTGTGTAAGATCCGGTGATCTGGTTTCTTATATATTAATGCATACGTAATACATGTTTTGCAGCTACTTAGTCAAAGATCAATGCAAACAATTTGCATTTGATCATGTGGGATTTTTGATTCCATCATTGATTAGTATGTTAGATAAAGACCCTGATAGTGTTCAACAATACTGTATACATGCTTTTACAATTTTTGGTCAGCAAAAGAAGATGATAATAATAGCTCCATTCAATATCAAGTAAGTTTACTTTATTTATAATTTGGACTTAAGAAAATTCCATTTTTATTGTGCATTTTGAGTTATTAATGTTTCACTTTTTTACCTCTAGTGGTACACATTGGGAGTTACTAGTTATTGTCTTCGGGACGTTCACTGTTTATTATCTAGATCCTGTGGGAAATACATTGAACACTAAAATTGGACACGTAATGAGAATGCCATTATTCTGGTGAGAAATATTTCATTTTTATATATGTTAACATCTGTTATTACATTACTATTTAATTATGCAATTTATTGTGTTATATTAACATGTAGCGGTTTAGATGCATTCAAAAAGCCTGGAGGAATGGTCCCAAGGAAAAAGAACCTGCCAATAAATTGGGAGAACGTAAAAGTAAGTTCCCGACTCCAATGTATATATTATTGATGTGAACTGTACTTAGTTGTATTTTTTAATATTTTATATGTTTCAATTTATAGTGTGATACACAAGACAATGATTGGGCATGCGCATACTATGTGATGCGATTTATGTAGATTATTATCAAACATGCCGCATTGGACATCAATACCATACATGAGGTATTATATATAGTCTCATTAGTTAGTATGAAATATATCAATCTTATTTTTATATTATTACTTATATATATATACATCATTCTCATTGCAGGTGTTTAAAACTGACCACACTATAGGTAAACGCTTAAAAAAATGTACATGCTCCATATACGATGGAAGCATTAAATGAAGTAAGAGAAGAATGGGCAAAAGCCATACAAGCAGTGGCGATTGTAAGATATAATTGGGATGCTGATAGCGATGCTGAATGATATTTTGTACATGAATATTTCTGAATGTTTCTACATGTATTTGAATGTTTCTACATGTGTGAATGTGAGAAGTGAATTGATGTCTGAATGTATCTACTTGTGTGAAAATTATTTGTTGATTTTGCAGGTTTGTGGCTTGTTTGTAGACTGATATCAATGGATTTCGTAAACCTGCAGTTTAGAAAACTGAACTGTAGGTTCTCATCCTACTGACCAGCCACAGCAGGCCTGCAAACTGATAAGAAAAAAAATTAAAATATAGGCGTCAGCTATTTATAGAAAATCATCATCAAAGGCCTACCGCGTCGGTTTTTGGACAAAAACCGCCACCTAATGTGGCCACGGCCGTGGTGGAAATGGCGTCACTTATTCGTATAAAACCAACACCTATAGGATATATAGTGTCAGTTGTTTAGTTGATAACTGACATAGAAAGTGTCCTAGATGGTGCCTTTTTTGTGGCGCGAACACTTTTGGCATCGACATACTACATATATAACTGATGCCTACAGTTTATATAGCGGCGGTTGTTTAGTTGATAACCGACACAGAAAGTGTCCTAGATGGCGCCCTTTTCTGTGGTGCGAACCCTTTTGGCGTCGGTTGTATATATACAACCGACGCCTATAGATTAAATAGGCGTCGGTTAAAAAACTGACGCCGAAGTGTTCTACCTTTAGTGGCGCCCACATAGGCGTCGCTTTAAAACCGTCGCTAAAAGGGGTTGAACAACCGACGCCAAAAGCGTGTTCTGTAGTATTGCATGTGTCCTTGGACTCCATTCCACTGATCACTATCATGGAACTATCCTTATTTGTTTGTGCTTCAACATTTTTCAAAATGTGAAGCAACTCTGATAGTATTTTAGCCATGTTACACAAGTAGTAATACTTGATAAACATGCTATATGATTTTGGCAAATATTACAAAATCATATATGTGGCCAACTCTTGACCCAAAGGAAATCCCAGTTTCTCTAGACGTTCTATATGCCCAATCATATATAGCACATGGGGTCTAACTAGATCTCCCTCTGCCAGTTTGCATTCATACAACATCTTAGGCATACATAGAGTTGATTCTACAACCACCGGTATCTTAGGAATATGCAGAACACTTCTCATAGTCCTTAACCATTTATGGAAATTTATCTCAATTAAATTGTCTGATTTCAACGATGATTTCTTTGCCATTTGATTCTATAAAAGAAACCATTTGCATTTTTCTAAAAATCCTTTTGATTAGAATAAAATTGACAATATTTATTAGGTCTTTAATTAATTATCGCTCCCACTATTTTGATCAAATTGATAACCTTCATAAATCAATTCAGAAGATTGCAGCGTACAACCTTCTAGTAAGCAAGATCCTGACTTCCTCTAAGTTATGGACCAGCGAGGGCTATCACCCACAACTAGATTCTTTCAGGTAGGCAAATTTTTCCAATGGCATCATATGCAACTCTTGGTAGATGTTATGCACAAATATTTGTCAAGAACATATGCATGCCTCAAGGTGTTTAATCCTATTAAGATCACCTTGTTAAGTTCATTCCCAGAAGCCAACACAATGAGTATGCACCCTGTGAAGGCAGATCCACATACCCACTATCACACTTCCACAATATAGATGGTGCACCATGTGAAGGCATTCCTACACTTAGTCGAGCAAGATTTTCATGTGTGTTGATTTTGGAAGGCATCTTAAACTTAATATTTATATTTGCGGAGTTTTATATTTATATAATTATGCATATGCAATCACCACATATACAATATGTATCATATACATGATATATCCCACAAGAAAACATGTGAAGTGATAAAGCGATGATTATGGCCATCCTATTGTAATTCCTTAAGCCACAAGGAATTACAGTCATGTAGGCCAACATCACATGTAGCAACTTGTAGTTGATGAAGATCTATGCTTGGGCCATTCTGGGTTGATCAACTCATCCTATGACTGATCAGCTCGCCACTTGGCCGGTCAGTTGGTTGTCACCAACTGATCATCTGGCTTCTCTAGATGGTCAGTTCGTTGGGTCTTCGTGGTCCTTTTCAGGCCACCAACTGCTCATCTTAAACTATCAACTGACTATCTTAGTCCTCCAATCACTTGTGTGGGCGCCCATCATTCTTTGACATAACAGGAAATAAAACTGTCCTACTTTTACATATTTCTTTAGGAAACCCTGAGTTACATTCGGGGGTGGGGGGAAAGGTAGAAGAGAAGACTCGAGGTATGTCCAGTTACATCTGGAATTGAAGAAAGGACTTGATACACCACTGAGATGTAAGCAACCACAACCAACTAAGCACACACATAGGGGTTTATAGGCCATAACCACGCTATACATCCCCCATCAAAACCGTTTTAGGGTGACGTGTATCGATTGCATATATATACCATATCATATATGATATAGGGATTTATGGTGTTTAATTGGATATGCACATTAGCCAGTTAAAGTTTTCACATCGCATGCAATAAATAAATGGTGAAAAACCAAAATCTGATCATATCGATTGATCCTAAAATATAGTATGTTGACGTGGCTCTAATACCACTGTTGGGTTTTGTGTGAC
This sequence comes from Alisma plantago-aquatica, assembly GCA_963693085.1. Taxonomy (NCBI): domain Eukaryota; kingdom Viridiplantae; phylum Streptophyta; class Magnoliopsida; order Alismatales; family Alismataceae; genus Alisma; species Alisma plantago-aquatica. The sequence goes on from OY856412.1 coordinate 1,038,959,137, forward strand.
AGAACAGGCAGCGGAAACAATTTTTTTTATCGAACCACAAACCCATAACCAGCAAATCACATCAACAACTATGAAATAGGAAAGATTGTTTAGAGAAATACCTAGTCATGAGGCTTGCTTAGAGACAATACCTCCCAATTAGTGTGGCCTTCAACCACCTAGTCTTCGACGATGTCTGTGCATCTCCTGGTTTTGACCTGGACTGTGGTTGACTTTCATCCTCCTGAGTGGCAGAATCTCCCACCTCTATAGATAGTCTACACGGACCATCGAGAACTCTAGTCATCCTGATGGATAGACTAGAAGGAGTTCTCCCTTTTTGTCAACATACTAGTCACCGACACACTCCACCACATGTTGCTTTTCTACAATTGTCTTTCCCTCACTATTCCTCCTTGGACGGGTAGAACTTGCTTGGGCTCCATTAATGTATAAACTCCTCTTCTAGGTTAATCATATGTGTGTGACCCTATCTGTTCCATTTCCCGTTAGCAGTGAATGTTCATAACTAACTTATGACATCACAAGCAAAGAGTGGCACCTAGTCGCACATCAGTGCTACCCAAGTGAAGAGGAAAGTTGGAGAACAAATTTCAACCTACAATCTGTTACTGGTGTTATAGTGAATGTATAGTCCCTTTTTCACTGATATCCAGATTGAACTTGAGGCATGGACTTGTCATCCTCCACAAATGTTCAATCCATGTTTCCTTATTCATAGTAGACTATTTGAGAAATATCTAAGCTTAATATCATATATTGACTTAATGTGCATGGCCATGCATTTCTCAGTCCCACTCCTCAAGTGGCCAGGATATCACACTCCCTTAGGAGGGACAAATTCCATATTTATCATTCACACTCAAATCCCCATGTGTTAAAGTCACCCAATCATCACCGTTATAACAACCCATGTTTCAGGACTGCGTTTGATGATGACAAAGTGTACCCAACCACATGTGATGAGTGCAGTGTTTTTAGGTCTAAGAACTATAGTCACCACCAAAACTATAAGAGATGATACTGACTAACCAAGTGTGGTTTCCATGCATCACTCTTATGGTGGGTATGTTTGATACACTACTATGTAACATGTATCTATTAGCTTGGTTTGATATCATACATCATGACTAATGAGATTATGTCATCAAACAACACACACTCTAGTCTTTTGTGTTATTGATGTCTATGGTTATTTCCACAATAACAACCGACTAGGGACATTAGTGAGAACGAACACACTCATTGTTTAAGTGATGTACTTGAAGACATACGTCATTGTGTTTTGTCATTCTCTAGACATCTATCATGTAATACTATTATTGTAAAATAGTTAAAACACATAGACAAAAATTTCCTTTATTATTATTATTCAAATCATTTACAAAGTATGCCATTACAATCATCATGTGACTGGCTCTATGGGCATACATACCAACACATGCATATATGATATATATTGACATCTACATACACACATTTCCAGATATATGCATATATTGTATATAAATTTTACATGTAAATATGTATATATCTGCATACAATACACATACATATTTCACATATTCTATTTATGTGTACACATATATATGAATATTTAAATATGTTACACATATATATTTGAATGGACACTTGTAAACATACATAATTTTGTGTTCTACAAACGAAATATAAAATTTCTTTGCTTAATATGTATTTAGTTCTATATATAATTAATTTATTCAAAAAAAATCCAAAAATGTGTATACTCTCGCATACCGTATATACTCTATAAGGTGACCCCTCCGCATTCATAGTGCATGCCACTTTTTAAAACTATGTCAGACATGATGGGATAGTACAACAACCAATAACAAAAAAATAGTATATACATGTGATAGGATGATGTGCTTTCATATAGGAGGTTACATGATGAGATTGTGCAACATCAAAATAATCATACAATTTCATACATAGAGCAAACTTGATGTATTCCTAATATAATGCCATGCAAAATAAATGACAGAAGGAACAAAATGTAACATAAAAAAATCATTCAAATATTATTAATATTGTACTGCAAACTCTACAGATGATAGATGATAATACACAATTCTTATATAGATGTACATAGTGTTCAAATAACAACAATGTGTTATTAGAGATACTAATTACCAAATTGTTGATTACACCTGTGAGAAACAATAATCAATGTATTGAATTGATTCGATGAGATGAATACAAGACTGGATGCCCCTATCCTATATATGAGAGAGGGGAAACACTAAAGACTTGGGACGCAAGTCATCTTAATTGGATGAGACACAAAATCCCAATAACTAAATAACCTATTAACTAAATAGTATAATATATAATCTTCAACACTCCTCCGCAAGCTTGAGCATGGGTGAAACACATATCCAAGCTTGGAGTTACATGACTTAATATAACAATAAAAGAAATGATAAATAGAAGATAAATATCACTCCCCATACAAAAATTGATACTCCCCCTATATCAAATAATGAAGATGCCTCTTTCCTTTGAAATTGTATTCTGCAGGCTGGAGATCATTGAGCTTTGAAGAAGGTCTTTTGAAGTGCATCTAGAATGAATAACATCTAGAATGAAGAATGAAACCTAATAGTACAACAAAAATTTACCACTTGAAGCCGACGATCATCAATACCACGACTATGCCATCTTCACTGGAATACATACTTAACACAACACGAATGCGGATACACAATGTCGATGTAGTGGTAGAAGAATCTTCAAATCATTTGAGAAAATGTGCATAATGTGGCATGAACACGAACAAATGACGTGTTAATGATACGATGTAGGTACCATAACTCCGGTGCATGAACCTTGGGGGATTGATGGGAAAGGCGATCATCTATCAAGGAATGTCCCAAGAAGATCATTAGAAGACAATTTTGTAAGAACATATGCAACTCAGAGAAGATGTGATGAAGCAGCTCGGTGAAGATATCTCTAGACGAATCAACCTTGCAGATGTAGACTTGGTAGGTTTCCTGAGTTTCTGAGAGTCTGAAGACACAGTCATCTGTCTCATGTGAATGCAACGAGGATGATCAACTAGAACACCATTAAAATTGGAGGAGGAAACACAAGGATGGAGTGTGAGAAACAACCTCTTTGTTGGAAAAGGATTGTTTCAACCCATGTCCTTATTGGGACTCGAGTAGGAGTTGTCTTGTGTCGCCAATCCTAGTAGGAGTTAAATTCAATAGGAGAGAAGATGGCTCTCTATTTGCAATATTGGAATTGGATTCAGAATTGGACTATGAATTGGAAGGGGATTCCTAATTACTACCACATATCATGGAGGCCTATAAATAGAGGTCTTGGGGGAGGCCATTGGGATCATCCCATTAGTTATTTATTGTTGGTGCCTTCTATGGTAGAATATCTAGAAAATAAGAACAACTGGTGGTGCTCTCTTTTAATAAGAGGAGGTCAATGAATTTTCCTTGGAAGTGAAGTAGCAACTGACAATCAGCGACACATTGGTAGTGCATTAATGATGGTGGCATATCTGGTCAGCGGAGAATGCAAATCAGTTGGTGGCACTACATTGGTGCTGCTACAATGACTATGACAACAGTCTGTCCAATCAACAGAGGACATGCATCTCCTCTCTTAGGAAGAGAGAGATTTTGGTTGGCATGTTAGGTAGGCGACCTCATTAGGAGAAGAGGCGGCCCGGTCAATGGTCGCAGCAACAACAGGTAAGGACACAATCATGTGTCTGATCCCCTACAATGATAGAGGTGTCATGAGTAGAAAAAGATAAGTAGGATATTTTGTACACAATGTGTGTAATTCTATTCTTCTTTATCTGTGTACTCATGTGTAGGGGAGCTATCTAGATTTAGGGGTGATTAAATCTAGATGGTGTGAGTTGTAATCTTGATTACATTGTTTATGTTGGCCGGTATTGCCCCGTGGTTTTTCTCTTCTCATCTTAAGGAGAGTTTTCCATGTCAAATCTTATGCTTTCAATTTTTAAAACACATCGCTTTCCCACTAAAATTCCTAACAAGTGGTATAAGAGCAAGGTTTGAAGGTTGAAGTGGAAGCAACAAGGGCATCTGAAGATGGAAAAATGCACATTGACAAGTTTGATGGTAAGGATTTTGGCTTCTGGAAGATGCATATTGAAGATTATCTATATCATAAGAAATTGCATCAACCTTTAACGGGGACTAGCCTGAACAGATGAAGTAGGATGATTCAGATCTCCTTGATCGTCAGGCACTAGGGGTGGTCAGGTGGACATTGGCATGGAATGTTACATTCAACATAGCCAACGAGAAGACAATGGCAGGACTTATGAGATGTTGTCAAATATGTACAAGAAGCCAACTACTTCAAACAAGGTATATTTGATGCATTGTTTGTTCAACCTAAAGATGAGCGAAGGAGCCTTGATAGCAGATCACATCAATGAGTTCAATGTCATAATTACTCAACTAAACTCAGTGGATATAGTGTTTGATGATGAAGTCAAATCCCTTATCTTACTTTCCTTCTTGTCTGAGAGTTGGTCTGCTATGGTGACAGCAGTCAGTAGTTCGTTAGGAAGCATGAAGCTGAAGCTTGACAATATTCAAGATTTGACTCCAAGTGAAGACATCCGCAGAAGGGAATGTGGAAAATCTAATTCTTCAAGTTCAAATCTATATGTTAAAGGTAAAGGAAGAAATCAGATTCATAATCACGGTTCTAGTTGTGGGAAGTCAAAGCCAAATAGTAAACAATGTTACTGTTGCAGAAAAGTTGGACACTTCAAGAAAGATTGCAAGATCTGGAAGGTGTTACAAAGACTTGTCAATGAACATGAGGATGATGACCAGAGTAATACAGATGCCATCACAGAAGATCTAATATTGATAGTCTAAGAGAAGGAATTGAACATAGAGGATGGTGTTGAGTGGGATGTAGACACAAGAGCAATGGGTCATGCTACAACTCACATGAAGTTCTTCACAAAATATGGAAGAGGGAAGTTTGGCAATGTGAGGATGGGTAATGCTAGCTACTCAAAGATCATCAGGATTGGTGACGTATACGTCAAAATAGATGTTGGGTGTACTATCATGCTCAAGGATGTTCGTCATGTTCCAGACTAGAGGCTTAGTGTAATTTCTGGTTCCTTATTGGATAGGAGTGGATATAATCTTGGGTTCGGTGGGCATGTATAAGGTAACAAAAGGGTGTTTGGTGATAGCTTGAGGTAGACTGGACTGCAATCTATATAAAACCACATTGAGAGTACACAAAGAGAAGGTATAGGAAGTCAACACCAATTCAAAGGAAATGAGGAGGACTTGAAAGTAATCCATCAAATAGCCATAGTTCTGACTGCAAGATTCTCTCAATGATGTCAGTAAGGGTATGAAGGTTAGTTTATTGAAGCATCAAGATGGCTTCTAGTTAGATAAGGTTTCTTCCAAAGACTTCCTCTGGATAGTGTGTACATGAGGAAGAAGGACAATATAGTGGACATGTAGTTGAGACATGCAGAATGGAGGATCCGGCTCTTGTTGTGGGTATACATCGATAGGGAGAGTGTCTAAGGAAGGTTTATGAGTCTTATTGTAGAAGGTCAGAAACACAATTTTCATCCAGGATGGCTCGGTAGACCGGTCAACTGGAGCAAAGAAAGTTTTAAGTGTGGGAATGTAGAGAGAAGTAGCACTGCTAGGATACTTCTTCTTAGTTGTTTGGGAACAAAGTGTAGTCAGGGTGGTACTTCAAGAAAAGGGATGAAAAGTAGAGGATGCTAACATGCTTGAGAAGAATGACCACCTATCAGAATCTATCATAGGTGGTGATGGGATCCGAAAGTTAATGTGAATGATTGCTGAAGACAACATCTCCCTTATGGGCTGGAGGGGGAGATTGTTGGAAAAGGATTGTTCCGTCCCATTTCCTAATTAGATTTGGGCTTAAGTAGGAGTTGGCTTGTGTCTCCAATCATAATAGGAGTTAAATCCAATAGGAGAGAAGATGGCTCTCTATTTGCAACATTGGAATTGGATTAAGAATTAGAGTATGAATTGGAAGGGAATTCCTAATTACTACCACATGTCATGGAGGCCTATAAGTAGAGGTCTTGGGGGAGGCCATCGAGATCATCCCATCTGTTGTTTGTTGTTGGTGCCTTCTGTGGTAGAAGAGCCAGAAAATAAGAACAACTGGTAGTGTTCTCTTTAATTAAGAGAGGGTCAGTGAATTTGTCTTGAAGCAAAGTAGCGGCTAATAGTCAGCGACACATTGGTGGTGCATCAATGACGGTGGCATATCTGATCATTAGAGAACACACATCAGTTGGTGGCACTATGTTGGTGCTATGACAACGACTATGATAGTAGTCTGTCTGATCAATGGAGGACACACATCTACTCTCTTAGGTGGAGAGAGATTTTAGTTGGAAGGCAAGGTAGGTGACCTAGTCTAGAGAAGAGGCGGTCTAGTTAGTAGTCGTCGTGACAATAGGCAAGGACACAACCGTGTGTCTAATTCCCTACAACGACAGAGGTGTCATGAGGAGAAAAAGATAAATAGGATATTTTGTACACATTGGGTGTAATTCTATTATTCTCTATCTTTTTTCTCATGTGTAGGGGAGCTATCCAAATTTAGGGGTGATTAAATCTGGATGATGTGAGTTGTAATCTTGATTACATAGTTCTTGTTGGTCGATATTTTTCCATATTTTGTTTCTTCTCGTCTTGAGGAGAGTTTACCACGTTAAATCTTACGTTTTCAATTTTGTAGAACACGTCACTTTACAACTACAATTTCTAAAACTCTTATCCTGATGTACATAACACAGTACGAATGCGAGAAGCTTGGTGTCAGTGCTGAATGAAGATCCTTCAAAGATGTTAGGAAGTGGAGAACAAATGTGCCAAATAATACGAAGTTGTATGATGACAATATCCTGTAATATAAAGCCTGAATACATATATCATCTCTTCTCATACTCTCTCTCATGCTCTCCCTCATACAGTTCTTGTTTTCTCTATCTTCTCATCTCTTCCTATCCTATCATCCCCTAACACACCAAATATGACGAGAGTGAGTGTTTATTGTGGAGAAATGGATGTATGACCCCCCACCCGCACTGTGGAATAGGAGATACACGCATGATATGAGTGGGTGGGAAAGGAATTGGTGGAGTTGAGAGGATTTTGTGATATGGAGATGGGTAGTATGTGGAGAATGGAAATTGATAGCCGGAGAGAATATGCTAAATGTGCCAACATAAGATTCGCATAGAAAAACTAAATGGATCAAATCTTGATCTAAAACAAAAAATGGATCTGATTAGCCAATGATGGACCTGATTAAGGATCTGAATAGCAACAAGCATATTGTATATGCAGGCAATGAAAAATATTGAGGGACGACAATCCATGTACATGGGATAGTTTGATAGTAGCGGAGAGTGGTGGGTGACCACACGTTGGCCAGGGATAGGAAAAGTTATTGGGACAACAATGACGAGATAGAGAGCAGCAATGGAGCAGCAATTGTGAGCATGGATGATGAAGACAACGATTGAAGGGTGTGATCGTCACTGGGGATAGGATTGCTAAATAAGGAGGAAGCAATGCAGTAGCAAACTGACACAGAAAATGACTGCCAAGCGGTAGTGGCCGAATAATGGCAACAACGGTAGTGGTTGTTGCTTTTAAAATTGGTGGTGGCAATGGTTGTTGTTGTCGACGTTGGCGGCTGTTTGCAATGAATATGGCGGAAACTATGTCTGCTAATGGTTATGATGGAGACAATACTTATAGTGGTAGGTGATTAGCGGCAACACATTAGCCAGATAAAGATCCAGAAGTGGTGTGAATTACTGCTGGTGGATATTGCGGTGACTACGATGATCGTCGGTGGCGTTGTGATACTATTGATGGTGAGGGCTACTGCAGGCAGCAGACATCAGTTGTTGTTTATGTGGATAGAAACTGGTGAGGCAGCGACAAGGGACCATGATGGTCGAAAAGGGGATTGCCGACTTATATAAAGAAGGATAAATCTTTAAGAAAGAGAAGGAAACAAGCCATGGTGGTCGGGATGTGCCTAGCGGGCGGCCAACCTAAGCCATGGTGATGGCAGCCACCACCCGCATGAGGAGGTAGAGCCTATGTTTCTCTCTCTTGGAGAGAGGTGGAAATGACCGAAAGGGTTTTTGCATGTGTTGGAGAGAGGGAAATGACAAGAGATAGGTGGCTAGGGTTTTCTCATGAGCAAACTTGCTCTGATACCATGTGAGAAATAATAATGAATTGTATTGAATTGATTCAATGAGATTAATACAAGACTCGATGCCCCTATCCTATATATAGGAGAGGGGAAACACTAAAGACTTGAGATGCAAGTCATCTAAATGGGTTGAGACACAAAATTCCAATAAATAATTAACCTATTAACTAAATAGGATAATATATAATCTCTAACAACACCTATTATGAAACATGGATTTTATTTATTTTTACATTTAGAATATGATTGGGAAAGTCTAGGAAAAGATGAATTGAAGTGCCCTAAAGCGGCTGCTTAAGCGGACAAAAAAAAGCAGCCTGAAGTGAGAAAAAGCGGACAAAAGTGACCAATTATGTGAAAAATGCTTTGAATCCTTCTTTAGTGTAAATTACAATGGATATGCGGTTGAGCGATTAATCACCCTCTTCACTCTCTTTTTTATTCATTGGTATTTATATACTGTAGTATATTCTAATGAATTTTTGAAATACATTTTTTTTATAAAACAGATAAAGAGAAGACAACTTTATGCATATATGTTAAAGGATAAGAAGTGTTGCAACTTGCCCAAAAATGGGGTCTCAACAAGAAGAAAGCAATATCATTGAAGAAAGAAGCATATCAAAAAAGTGAACTCGATGATCACCATTAAGGTAATTGCTTATATGGAATAATATATATGTTTTGTTTATTTCATGTTGTGTGCATGACATTCAATTAAATAGCTAATTATATGATGCTTACGTATCTCTTCAGAAAAGAAATGCAAGAGATACAAAAACTATTGGAAGCTTAAGAAGTCAAATATATCAAAGAGACCAAAAAGTTAACAGTAAAAGTGGGTGATACATAACGTTTTTGTTAGTTATAATTGTTTCAATTGTAAAGCTAAGAGGTTTGAGTTTCAAACACCCATATGTTGTTGTCATAAAGGAAAAGTTATTATAAATTTAGTTCAACACTAGACGATCTTTGGATCTATTTAGGCTCTATTTTAGCAGAAGTGACTAATTATAGAGATCTCGTACGTGGATATCAGAATAACTTTCATTTGCTTCTTTTGGTGTTGGAAATTTCAATAAAGATTTAGCCAGCATGAAAAATCAAACATACACATTCTAAGTGCAAGGAAAATAATGCTACATGATCCCATAGTTGTTTCATTCTAATAACATATCAAGATTTTTACAGTTATATTTTTTCATAAAGAGAATGAAGTGGAGAATAGACCCACGAATATTTGGCCAATTAAATTCACAAATTCCTGGACATGTCACTATAGTTGTTGTTGTTTTAATAGCTATTTTACAATATATGACTACTCTTTATGTCTCATTACTGAGAAAACGTAACATAGAGTTGAGATTTGATCGCAATGACAGGAAAATCTGTTGAAAAAAAAGGAAATATGTAATGTATAAGCGGAGTCAAATATTATGAATCAATCTATAGTCTAATAAGTTGGATAAAAAGTAATATAATAATATTTTGTGATATACTATAAGTTGGTTTTATTGTTCATATGGTTTTTTCTATACACAAAGATACGCCTATACATAGATACATTAATTTGGACAAATTTTGAAACAAATTCCAGTTCTAGTTCATACATCAAACACCCACATAAATGCATATATTAAAAAATATTTTCCCCTCATCATTGTCGTGTCCGTGTCTTACATTTTTGAAATTTGTCATGTCCTGTGTCCTATTTCGTGTTAGTATCTGTGTCTAGAAACATATTTATGCTTCCTTGGTCATGCAAGATTGACCTCAAAAACTCAAACACACATTGTTTGTATTCTTTAATGAATTCATGATTATGGATGGTAAATTGCAGGGCCATCACTTAGTGTAGAAGGGAAACTGCTAGAGAAGAAGAGGAGTCGCTAATTGATACCAAAGATTAATAGAGATAGATTCAAACTACTACTTTGACTGAAGAAATGAGACTAGCGATGTCGTGGTCAAGCTCAAGCAAGTTTATATTAGGAATACTGCTTCATTTTTAGATATCAGTGTGTGAGAAAGAGGGATAATATTGTGATTGATCGTTGAAAGAAGATATTCACAAAGAAAATGATTAACATATAAATTAACATATACTTTAATGCATGAGTATGTACGAATAAAGAACTCAAGCCTTCATCTTACATCTTCTTATACTACTACTTGGAGGTCTATTCATACGTTTTTTTTCTTTTTCTTTTTTGGTTCACTTTTAGGACCAGGAATTTAATGGGGTGCTATGCCATTACAAATATCTTATCTGACATGTTCCTCCACATCTACATAGGTCTAATATAGAGGTTGCAACTTGTGCCTATTTGAAAATGTCAAGTATCATTTTTTTCATATATTGTGTGGATGAATTTGGTTAAAAGAGGTTAATTACATGTACTAGGAGAATATTAACCACATTTGATGTTTTACATGAAAATATATTTCATTTGAATTTCTAGACAACATTAACCATTTTCAAACCCCCATGCCATGATCTCCAACACCCACTACACCCTAATCTCTTTCTATATCTCCCATAATCTTATATTCTCTCTCCCTCTTGGTCTTCTCATCCCAACAAAGTCATTTCCCCTATTGAATGAAAAATGTATCAAAAAATCATGTCCCTTATTTTCTCACACACAATCCAAATTCTAAACTAACGCTTGCCTACTCATCGGCATTGCCTCTCTCTCTCTCCCCATCCCCCATTAAATCATATTTATTATAAACCTCAACCAATTACCCTCATATATGTGGTTTCCAATTAAAAGAAACTACCCCACATTCTTTCTCTTTCTTTTTATATCTGTGCATGACAAATGATCCCCAAATCCTCCCTATCACTCTATTTACAGATTTTTTAAATAACAATTGTTGGTTCATTTCATTTAATATGTATCATGTTCTTTATTTTTTTCCTCATTACACATGGCATGATTTGGTTACCATTGGTCAGACACATATATACTACCAGAATTAGAGTGTGGTTGTTCAGCTATTTGCAGTTTTATTATTGTTTGTTTCTCAAAAATACTCTAACCAATTAGTAGAGATAATTCAAATCCATGCAACTTTTTTTACTCTCTACTATCATATAATTCCTTTCTTTTTCTGAGTTAATTTTGTATTTTTTGTAGTTAGTGAAATATCTTTTTAATATTTTTAAATCTTTCTTCATTTGATCTTCATATCTCTAATGAAGATTATGAAACAAACAATTCTTAATAAACAACACCTATCGTACCTTCCCAAAAATAAACCACCATTTGTCGTATCCTCGCTTGCTTCTCTCCCATACTCTTTATTTTTCCTTTTTCCTTACACCCGCTCTCTCCCAATAAACTTTCCTTCTCTCTTCCTTATCATCTCATTTAATACAAAACAACAATCCATCTACTCAACTCAATCAATTGTTGAAATGTCACCAATCTTTACATATAACTTTGCATCTCATCCACTATTGCCATCTTCCATCTTTTACTTCCACCCATCTCTTTCCATAAACATTCCTCCTCTCTTCTTCATCATCTCAATGCCTCATGCAAAATAAATATTTCCTTCACTAGATTCCATGTAGCAATTATATATTAACTCCATTTCAAGCATGTGTTAAACAACATTATACTTAACATGTACTTTTCCTTGAATACCATGTTTATCATTTGGCTTTTCAAAAATTTGGTTCATATGGGAGTTATAGATCAAATAAAGGAAAAAAATATATAATTGTATTAAAGATACATAGCCAATGATATATGATTTTAGTTGAAGTTTAATACTTAAGGAAAGCATGTTCATGTGCACGTGTTTAGTAGTACAAGAAAAATGGGAAATGCAAGATTACTATATTTTTGTATTGGGACTATGCAAACAACAAGGATGATCATAAATCTACCTCAGATTACTACACCTTTGTGGGTGGTGATCTTGTCACTTAGAAAAGTAAGTAAAGAGATATGTTATTTTTTTGTTATTTCTTTACTCTACACTGCCTGTGTTTTATCCAATATTTCTTAGCTTTGCTTATTGTTTTATTCTCTCATCCTATAAAAGGGAGTGTATTGTAAACACTTTTACTCACTGAATAAAATTCTTCTTAATTTTCTATGGTATCATGAGTGGTTCGGTTCCCCTACAACTTCCACCCACCCAACCACCTCCCTTCCCTCCCCCTCTCCGCCCCTCCTCCTCCACCCTTCCACCCACCCCTCCTCTCTCCCTCTTAACTTCTCTTTTTCTCTCCACCCCCTTGACAAACCTCTGACGTTGGTGCCTACAACACTACTGCGGCTGCCCACCCTCCACCATTCACCACCCTCCCACTCCTCTTCCACCATACACCACCACCAACAACCCTTCCACCCATCCTACTACCATCATCCCTAAAATCTGGCCACCTTCTCTACCCGATCTACACTTCCAAACTTCCTTACATCTATTGATAGTTCTTCAACATAACACATTGAACGTCTAAAAGGATCTTCGACTACTTCTGCTTGCACCTCATGGTGGAGTATTGATTCTCTCCATGATGGCACAACTTCTCTACTTCATAGTGGGTCTTCTATGATCTGATGTGTCTGATCCATTGCTGCCCTCTACTACCCCCATAATGGGTTTCTTCAAATCAGTTGCTCCCGGCCTGTTTGGATTACTACTTTTGTGTTTTGCTATGCTTCTTCTCTAGATCTGTTTGCCTTGGCATCTACTAAGCCTCCCTGTTCTCTATGTTACCACTATGAAACTTTGTGGCTCCATTTATCACCTCTAGTTGACATCCTTCATCTTGTATGTGAAAGCACAAGTCCACTACTCACATGTCACAACTGATCCTCTACCTATTCCTGATGCCCTTATGGATGCAAAATCCCAACAAGCTTATACATGGTGGAGTGAAAATGACTTGGCTATTATATCTTGGATAGTTAATAGCACTGAGCCACAGATTAGCTAGTCATTACTCTACCTTCATGATGCTAAAGCAATGTGGGATCAATTGTCTGATGTCTACTCCCATAAGAAAAATCCAAAGAAAGTCTTCGAGATTTTCAAAAACCTGGCCAACAAGGAATTTTCCTCTGTCACCGCTATGGAATATTACTATAACCAATTCTCTACTCTCTGGAATGAATATGAAGTCTATCACCCATTATCATCTAACAACAAGGAAGCTCAGAGACTATGCAATGAACTGCAACTCGTCTTGCTTCTTGTCGGTCTATAGTCCTCATTTTCTGGGTTCCTCGACCAGATTCTGTCTAGTGATCCCCTACCTACTCTTTGGGGTGTCCTTAAACGTGTTTGACATTTACCATTCGTAACTTCTACCTTTGTTATTGAGCATCCTACTCTTGATGTATGCATTGTTGATCATAACTTTGGTCGTGGCCATGGTCGTGGATGTGGCCATGATGATCTCCATCCTACTACAGCTGGCCGCACATCTTCTATTGCACCATGTTGTATACTACCTATTGGTTCCTATTTCTACAATTTCTATGAACAAGTCAATCATAATAAAGACCAATGTTGGATCAAACACGGCAAGCCCACCTGGGCTAACCAAGTCATTACTGATGCTCATATTGATTGTTCTACTTCTAATCAACCTCCAGCCACACTGTCTCTTGCTTGGCTCCACTCAGAGTTCAAGAAATTCTTCTAAGAAAACATGTCTCAACTCTCGTATACATCAAAGACTGGCTCATCTGACCTTCTTGCTGCTCCATCTACCCATGAAAATAAATGGTGTATTGACTCTAATGCTTTGGTCCATATGGCCGGTAACATTAATTTATTTTGTACTCTTACTAAATCCACTCAGCTTTCTCTGGTTATGGTTGTTGATGGCTCTCAGAGTACTGATCATAGCATTGGGATAGTTCCTTTATCTCATCATATGTAACAAAAATCTATCTTGTATATTCTAAAAATTTCTTATTAATCTACTTTTTAGTGAGTAAAACTGTGAAAGGACTTCAACGCTCAATTAAATTTGACCCTTTTGGTTGTGTTTTGAAGGATCTCCGCACAAAGATGAGGATTGGTTCAGGCCATGAGCACTACAAAAAATTTGGCCTTTATTGAAGAACATTTGTGAGGAACCGAAAATCGTGAATAATGATGTCTATTTGTCAGGGATCATCCTTCAAACATGGGACCAAATCCCTCAACCGTGTTTTTTACATCCTTAGACCTTTTAATCCCTCACAAATACATTACTCACTAATCAACCCGTGAAAAATACCATGTCAAATATTTCCCTCCATCTCATAACCCTTCCCTCCATTCTAAAACACAACATTTGAAAATCAAAAATAAAAAAAAGATAAACCTCCCCTCTCACGGCCGTGCTCCCTCCCGCACCGTGCTCCCTCCCCTCTCACGTCGTGCTCCCTCCCGCGCCATTCCTCTGCCTAGACGATCGCGGGGTGCTTCCGTTCCTTCCTCACCCCAGCCTCCGACGCCCCCAACACCTCTACGATCGTCGCCGACAGGTGCCCTCGCTGACTCCTCACGCCTTACAACTCCTCAGTTCCAAATAGGAAATAGCCGCTGCCCTAGCCGTCTTTCCCGACGCGATAGCACTGCGGCAACCAACTGCCAGCGCAGCATTGGCAACCAACATTGAGCGGCGGAGACCCCTGCGCTAAGGTTTGACTACTGGTCTTCAAGTCTTCTTCTCCACCTGTTCCCGATTGGTGCCAAGGTTGGAGACAACAAATCAATTTCAAGTAAGTCTTATTATCTTGTTCATCAAGTCTTCTTCTCCACCAGCTTCCCGATTCCTTTCTCCTTTTCCTCTTTGATCGACGTCAATATGGCATATTCTTTGCAACAGATCAATATGACGGAGAAGGGGAGGTCACTGTCGGGGAGGACTCGACTTTTTTTGTTCTAGGGGAGCAGAGGATATTGTCATGGGTGTACTTCGCCGTGATCCTAGGCGTTATTTATTTTTATTTATCTACATTAAAATTAATAGTTTGTCATAGATCTGAATGTTTGTATACCATATAAAACTTTCCAGCATGACTTCCTATCAAAGTGAAACTGATGTATTCAACTATTTGCATACTTGCTCTGAGCGAAAGACTTTATAATGTCCTGCAGCTGTTAATTAGGAAGAAATCTGACTATAGATCTTTTTTTTGTTGATATATTTGCTTAGGCGAAGGGTTCTGATATGCGGAACATGTTATCTGTCACTAGCATAGCAGCTTATGCAGAGGATGAACTAATTGATGCAATTGATGCTGATAAGTCTGAACCAGCCAATGTTCTCAATGCTTCTCAAAATGGTCCCATTGAAACTAAGGAAGGATTGTCTTATCTCTTGTCGTTACCTCCTAAAGTTACAACAAATGTATACAACAAGGTAAATACCATATGTTAACAGTTTCATAAAACTCTATGCTTTTCTGTGTAGTAATTATTGCCATATTTAAATATAGACGAATAGCAACATTCATGAATGCTTGGATTCATTTGATTGCACACATCAGCTATGATGATACTACTATACATGAATTTGATTTGATCAGTCTTGGTTAAACTGCAACATAATCAGACATAAATATGCCATTGCCTTCTTTTCTTATGAGGATAGACGTAAGATGGTGACCTTTACTGCACTTGTCAATTGGTTCAAGTGGTAAGCCCGGTCGGTTTGTTAGCCGCATGTCGTGGGTTTAATAACCAGTTGGAGCACCCGGAGGAAAGGTTTATAGCAACAACTAATGGTCTCTTTTGCGGTTGTGATAGGACTAGACTCTCCCTCTTACAATGAAAATTATTAAAAATAGATGGCAGTCTTTACTTGTGAAGTAATGTAGAAATGTGGCAGATGGAATCCGAAAACATGAAAACCAAGTCTAGCCATTCCTCCTTCACTATCTAGCAGATATCCTTTGTCATATGTGCTTAAAAGTCCAAAGAGTTTCCACTAACACAGTGACATTTGGATGCCCCATTTTATAATGTAAGTGGATTTAATGATTAACATAGAAAATCTTGCTGTTAGGATGTTAAATCTAATAGTAATGAGTACAACAATGCATTCAATTTAGTGGAGTAAAACGAGCTGGTTTTTTAACCTTGCCATCCCAACCTAGTTTGCTTATCGGTATTTTAAACAGCATGGCCCAAATGAGGCCTGAAGAACCAAAATTTTGTGGCCTCTGTTTTATTCCTTAGGTGCCCAAATTGTGTATCTTTGAGAAATCACTGTTGAGATTGAGACACATGGTTCTAGACATGAATGTGGACACGGGACACATGTGTTGCTCATGAGAAATTATAGATCAAATTCTAGTATACATTAATTTGCACCCCCTTATAATTTCAATAAACTATGGTAACGAAAATGGTCTACCTTTAAAATCAAAATGCTCGACTCTTCTAATGTTATTGTTTGTCTTATATGCTCAACATTTTACTCTAGTTATGGCATAAATAATTAATAGATACAATAATTATAAAATGGTAGGTTTGTCATGTCTAATGTGCCTTCGATTGTTTGCCTATGAAAGTAGGTGAAGCTATTCTATTACATGTTTGACAGTAGTCTCTTAAATCTGGTAAGTGATCAAGAGAAAATATTAAATATTAGACTTGCTACAAAAAACTAACACCTTACTCACCTGTTGTTATTCTCCATTGGAGAGTGACATGCCTAGACACACTTAGGGCAAGGCTTGATGTGTGCAATATGTTATCAATGTGTATTGTGGGTATGCCAGTGTCAAGTGTCCCCTACACAGGCATGGGAATTTCAGACAAGTATCTGAGCTTCATAATTGTGCTTATAAAGCTGACGGAAACTCAAACCTGAAACTGTCCAGTAGTGTAAAATATTGAATTTTAATATCTACATATGGAGAAGTTTCAGACTCAGTACATGTATTAACGTACAATTTCTTTGCACATGTTGCCGACATATCCATGTTGCCAATATGAGAACTAGTCTATGATTTTGACTACGTATAGTCAAAACACATTATATGAACCAACTGCTGAAACCTACTTCCTTGTTAGCAGTCTGGTAAACAACAATTTTTTCTTGCACAGTTCCATCCCTGGTTTCCTTGTTCAACTGCAGCATTCAAAAGTAATTAGAGTATGTACACCTGCAGAAGTAGACACAAACTAGCATAGCCATAATTAGGAGCTTAAAGTCTCAATGCTTGATGAAAAATGAATGTATAGTCATAGAACATGCTGCGAGGTTCTGTTAATTGCAAGATCTCAGAATAATAATATAAATACCAATAGGTAAATAGTGAGTCTAGAATAGTGACCATAGCTTGACCAATCTGGAAATACCTAACATTTTTCTGCCTTGCACGCCAAACTAGGATTCCACCCTATTTGAGGTACCATGATAGCATAGAATCACTATCACAATTCTTGACTGGGTTAAACTTAATTGAATTAAAGTTTATAACGATTACTTTCAGGGAAAGGAGCCCCAAAGTTCATGCAATCATATTTGTTCATTTTTTTGTGTAAGCAAACTTGGTAGTTGGTACCATCAATCTCCATGGGTATTCTTATATTTTTCAAGTTGTAGCTGATTCATCATTGCTACAAACTCGGGATTTAGTAGTCATCGTTTAGGGTTTAAGATCAGGTGTTCCCCACATTCAAACCAACTAAGACAGTCATCTTGAGGTTTGTACTGTCACTGCCACTTTAATTCTTGGAAGTCATTTCTAATGGTATCTTTCTTTGTATTCCCACGCCAATTATTAGAATAAACATCAGGTAATAACTATAGAAGTCATGAGTAGAAAAAGGTTTTATAGGGTGTGAGGCGCATCAACATTGATTAGACTGGATGTCAATATAATTTACTTGATTCTATAGTCTTCATGTAGTTTTCAGATTCGGACTTCCACATAAAATAGATAGGATTGTGCCTATAATCTTTATATTAGGACCTCATAGAACATATAAGAGCCTGCTTGCATTAACACAGTAGTGTATAAACTATTTTTGGATTTGCAAAAAAATCCAACTTATTTTCATTCTCATTCCACATAAGGCATTTTATACTCATGAAGGCATGTTATACTCATGAATAATCTTCTGCAAAAGATTGAAGTTCTGCATCGGACATGAATTGGTTCCACACTCCCTCAGATTCTTAACAGAAACCTGCCAAGAAGTTAATGATTTCATCTGGAATTCCTCTGTATTTCTGAATCTTCAAAACATTTACAGACTAAGGAAGTAGGGCATAACGGTCATCGTTGAGGTGAGTGACCTTTTTGAAGTGTTGACTCAGAGACTTATCCCCCTGTTGTTCTGACAGTTCCGACAGTTCCACAGACTCATTAGTGGAGGGTGGTCATTAGTCAGATTCTTGTACTTACCCTGCCACTTGGAGATGATTTTAGTGATGGAACTCCGTTGACTGTAATTCTCTCTGAGTTTTAGGTTAGTGATTATCTGTCTGTGGATGGTGAGGGTTAGACGTGGATCAGGGCCACAAACACCTTTTAGGCTTTTCTGCTATCACTGTAGTGACTGGACCACAACTGCTGCAGTAACAGTGCTCTTTGATTGGATATACTACACATGCTTGCAACCATATGCTGTTGGTGCTGGCGCCGGCGACCCCGACAGCCTCTCGTTATGTATGTTGACTGTGGTTACTTTTATATATGCTTTCTCAATGGTTCTAATAAATATCAAAATAGAGAATTAATCACATTACAGAATACTTACTTGTGATAAATCTACTAGAGAACAAAACATATCATTACAAAATGACGTCAACAGTGATTACTTTCATACTGATATCTACCATTATTTGTTTTATTCGTAGATTTGAATTTGATTCACTTGCCATTTAGTTTAGTATGAAACCCAACTTGAAACAAAATGGCACTCCTAGTCAGTTGCTACTTCTTGAAATATAGATACTACTAAATCCAAAAACAATTTATTCTTTTTGCGACAAAACTAGAGACTAATTGTTATTCACTCTGCTCTCTCGTGCGGATAGAATCCATTCGATTTGAATGTTTAGACTAAAGTTAAGCCAGCTAGGGCTTGGAATGGAACTTAAACTAGAGCTTGGAACAGAAATTAAACTAGTTCTATCTGTACTAAGATTTCCTTTAGCTATAATATCGGCCACTTCATTCAGCTTTCATGGAATGTGGCAGATCTTCAGGTTTGTTCCTCCATTAGCTAGCTTTTGAGCTCTGCAAACATTCTTCTATTTGGCATTGTCTCTGTCTTAACATTCTTCTCAGTGGATGTATTTCTCCCTCAATGATTGCAGTCTTCTTTTCTTCTTGGTAACTTCATATTACTTGTAATCAGACATATGATTTGCATTACTGGTATATGTAAAGAAGGTGAAATTTCTTGGTTGCTTTGTGCACATAATGGGGAACTTTATTTTTTATATGTTCAGGTGCTTGATCCTACTGAAAAAAGCTTCTTGGTGATTTTGTCATGTATGATCTTTCTTGTGAAATGGGTTCATATACCTTGGGTCATGAGTTTTGGACCCTGTTTTGAGGTATGTTTTTTTGTCTTTCATTAATAACATACAATGTTACAAATGTTCTATTGGATTGATAATTTTTTTTGAATGTTATCTTTTGTTTAACATGTGATTGAGTTACAGATGCAATTGTGATTTTGGTTGTGATTCATTTGAGATGTTATCAGTTATGTTTCTGTGAGTTGATGAGTATTAGCTTAATGTTATGATGATCAGGAAAAGTAAAAGAAGATGGGCGATGCTAGGGATATTGTTACATGGAAGATGTTACACCAGTTTGGAATCATAGAAGATGTTACAGACTAGGTGGGAAAGAATGATTACATGGAATAAGCATCCATAATCTTATAGTAATTCTATCAATGCCATGTCTTTAGGTTTTGTGTGTGGTGGTCAACTCTGCTCCTGCCATGCATTCTACTGTGAAGGTGAACAAGGAGAATTTTGTTGGCTGAACTGCCGCTATGACGGTGAACATGGAAAACACCACACATCCATATATGGTAAATCTGATATTGTTTTCTCTACTAGCTCTATGTTACAATTTAATGTCCTCACTAATTTATAACTACATGGCATTGAAAATTCTAGAGCTCGAGCATATAGTTCCCAGTTAGTTCCTATACATGCTTCTGAATTTTTGCTCAGTTATTGCACATATAGAACACTTTGTTCATATATGTTCTTGAACTATTCCAAATCTTTGTGTGCCCTGCTAGAAATAGTGATGGTCCAAACACTTTTCTGCTATGCTGGATGTCTTTTTCATGCCTTCTGCTGTGTGCTGAAGATGCCTATTTATGGCCTTTGCTGTTGGCGAGTCCTGGTGGTGTTGTTTTTCTGCTACATCTATTGAGGATAGCTTCACCATGGTGGTTTTCTGTTGCTACAGATTGCAAAGATGTACTACGATGTTGCTATCTATACCAAAATTGATTCTATGCTAGCCATGCATGTGTTGGATATTTTGTTAACCAATTGTCTCTGTTTTTCCAATGTCATGAAGTCCACTTCTTTTCCAATTAACATCAAAGGAGATGTTTTGTCTCTTCTAGGATCAAATGAGATACAAAATGATGTTATTGTTGCTACCAAATTTGCTGCATATCCATGGCTTTTGACATCTGGGCAGTTTGTGAATGCTTGCAAGTAAGTTTTTTGTTTTACTTGACTTTTTCATATGTAACTTGCAAGCTCTTACTCTTATGTGATATTTTTTCATTTCTCTCTTAGCTTCTGTTTCTTGAAATTCTATGCACATATCTTCTCATGCTAAAATTGTTTGACATTTATGACTGTAATCATTTGTTGGTTTTTTATCACATGAGAACCTTGTCCTTGTTTAGGCCTCAAGTTATATTTTAATTTTGTTGCATTATTTGAACAGACTTTGTTTTATGTTTCTTTTATTTGGGCTTTT
This sequence comes from Alisma plantago-aquatica, assembly GCA_963693085.1. Taxonomy (NCBI): domain Eukaryota; kingdom Viridiplantae; phylum Streptophyta; class Magnoliopsida; order Alismatales; family Alismataceae; genus Alisma; species Alisma plantago-aquatica. The sequence goes on from OY856412.1 coordinate 1,038,980,370, forward strand.
GTAAAATGATGTGCTCTATTCTACATTAGCTACCACCTGACTTTTATTTACTCTACTGGCCCTAAATAAAGGTTGTGTTATGTCATTAGAGACTCACCTTGATAATTATAAATACAGCTCATTTCTGTTTTATCGTTTAATTTGTTTTTGTTAGGGTCTTCATTACCATCTCTCCATGCCCAGTGATCTTACTCCAAACACCAAGGTCTCTAGATCACTCTCCAACCTCAAAGCTCTTGATAATTGATGGACATATATGAGACCAGTAGGTAAGGTGGGTATTTGATATTGTCCCTGATAGACATTACATTTTCTGCTAGTGTTATGAGACTAGTATGAGACCAGTAGGTTCCTATTTTGATCATTGAGTATATGAGGGATACAAAGATTCCTTAAACATTGTTCACTTAATCCTCTATGTTTCGTCTTTAAGTTGAAATACTAGCTTCAACGTGATTAAAACATGAGTGAAATGAAAACAATTGTAAAGCAGATAGAAGATATTAGAGAAGGTAGATGCTTGGTTTAGATAGATTATTCACTTCAGGATTAATCATCCTAAGATCTTCTCTCTCTTCACCTAATCCTAAATTCCCCACTCAGAACAGAAACAGACTTACAGCCACCAACAACAGATAAGTAACTTCAGCCTTAAATCCTCTAACCCTCACTAACTTGGAAAGAGAGTCGAATTTTGTAAAAAAGAAAAGAAGTTACACAATCTTTAGTATATATGATATCAAGAAACATGATAACTCATCAATTCAAGCCTAAACTGTAGGAACTTTAAGTGAAGTTCAATATTGCTGACAAAACAATGCACAATGTTATTCAAAATAAAGGAAAAATATAGCTCGAATTTTCAAATGATGGCTGTTGGATCAGCGTTTACTGGATGATGGTTGCTGGATCAGCGTTGAAGTGTTGATCTCAATAGCTATCCTCACGAATTTACTGTGAGTTCTCACTTCCATGTGGGCATCCACTTTTATCAGTCTTCGTAGAGCTGTTCCAACTGTCTCAATGAATGCTGGGTCGTATAGATGAAGGGGGAGGTTCAAGATTCAGACCCAAGTTACAATGTGAATTATTGCATTTGTTCTTTTTCCGAATTAGCCCAACACAGCTGAATTGGCTGAATTAGCAACGCAGCTGAATTAGCTGAACAAGCTACACGTGCAATAATATATCTGCCATTTAGTTGTAATAGGAGATGATTGGTTGAATATATATTGTTCAATACCTTTTTGAGTCCGTAAAAAAGGTGCATATAACCCATTGAGTTTTTTTTAATTATGTACTATTTACTAAGTTCAATCATAATTTTAGTTTACGGGTGCATGTTGCTGCTATATATGTTGGTTCACTTACATTTATCTCTACTTTGCACTCACTCTGATTCCTTTTTGTATTTATATTGATAGGGTGGAATTACTTTTAATGATGCATTTCGACGGACAATGTACCTTGGAGTAGACCAAAACCGAAATATAAGGGTAAGTTGTTTGTTGTACTATGATTTATGTATAAACTTTAAATTCTATTAATATAATGATTTGTCATTTTTAGGAGAAGAATATTCAAGTACCTAGTCGTATGAGGCCTGGCATTGATGAAGAGCACCACACCATTTGAAGGAATATAGAGACATTATAGATCTTAAGAGTTTCTAGCATGATATGTTGATTGTCGTCAATCTCAAATTTTAGAACCATATGTATTCTTTATTTATATCAACGTTGAGCACGCAATGTATGGATAATATTTTGCTTCAATAATAGAAATTGGTTTGAGGTGATTTCACATTTTTATGTGTCATTTTGGTGTTGAATCCTCTTATGATGTCATGTGAATTAATTTAAAAATATTGCTTGAGGTTATGTATAAAAAGTTTTCATTTAAAATTTGATATTCACTATAGTAACAATTAATTAATATTTAATAAATCATTCAATAATCAATACCCAAATCATTTACAGTAGTCCCTCATAAATATATTGATGAAGGTCCAGATTGACCATCAAAATTGCATTGATGACGACCACATAGCCCCTCAAAAATAATATTAATGAAGGCATTATCCCTTCAAAAATATATTCTCCAGGACCATCAAGTCCCTCAAAAATGTATTTATGAGAACTAAATAGTCCCTCAAAAATGTATTTATGAAGGCTAAATAGTCCCTCAAAAATGTATTTATGAAGGCTAAATAGTCCCTCAATATAACATTCTTGAGGGTCAGTTGGTCCGTGACAATTGTATTCGTGAGGGCCACTGGTATTTGTCACGTGAGTTCTCTTCACGGACCATTTGTGAGGGCCAGACCCACAACCGTCCCTATTTCTGAGGGCCTGTAGAGAGGGGTTTGTGACAGGACTCTCCCGTGAATAATGGCCCAGTTTTTTGTAGTGGAGGGACCAAATGGGATCTATACTTGGATGGACCAACATCTGTGACTGCTCTACTTTCTACATCTGGGACTGGGCTTCAGTGGCACTACCGACTTGGCCACCCATCTACTTTGAAACTGAACCATTTATTTCCTACTTTAAATGATAAGACTTTTTCTTGTGAATATTGCCCACTGGGAAAAGAAACCAAGTTTGTGTTTCCTTCTAAGAAAGATATATGATCTAAATGCATTTTTGATATTGTTCATGTGGATATATGGGGCCCGTGTTCAGCTACTAGTCAGTCGAGAGTTAAATATTTTATGACTTTCATTGATGAATATTCTTGTGCTACTTGGTTATTTTTATTGAAATATCACAACACTATCTGGACAACATCACCACTTATTTTTTCCTCTAAAATTCAAACTCAATTCAACAAATCCATTAATTTTTTTCACACCAATAATGCCCTTGAATTCATGCAAAAATTGGTTACCTATTTTTGTTCATCCTGAGGGACAATCCATCAAAATTCCTCCCCCAACACCACCCAACAAGATGGAGTTATAGAACGAAAATATTATCATCTTAATAGGTTGCTCACACTATTCTCCTCAGTATCATGTTCGTCAATATTTCTGACCTGAAGTTATTTCTATGACTCACTATCTTATCAATCGCATGCTGCCCTTTGTTTTACAAAATAAGATCACTTATAACATCCTATTTCCCTATTCACAACTCTTTTTTATCCTACCTTGCATCTTTGGTTGCACCTACTTTGTAAAAAACCTTCACCTATGGATAACAAAACTTGACTCTCGCTCCACCAAATGTATTTTTTTGAGATATTCTAGAACCCAAAAAGGGTATTGCTGTTAGGATCCTATCATGCGACAATGGTACATGAGTGCAAATGTTATATTCTTTGAACATCCATCCTTCTACTCTAATAAAAGGTCATCTTATATAGTGACATTTTTGGGACCCACTCTGTTTCCTAACATTGTGGATATTGATCTGCCTTCTGAGATACCAGAAGAACGATTGTTGCAGTCTACAAAAGAAGACCCAAGAAGACTAATCCCTCCATGGGCATGCCACAACCAATTCCTCCTTTAGCAGATGACCACAACACAACTCAGGTAAATTCTAACTTGCACCTACCTATTAGTCTTCAGAAAGGTGTCTGCTCATGTACTAAACATCCAATTAGTCATTTATGTTCCTCGTCTAATCTGGGTACCAGTTTTGCGTGCTTTACTGTTGTTATCTCTACTGTGACCATTCCAAAAACTGCTAAAGATGATCTTCTCATTCCTTCATGGTGACAAGTGGAAGCTAAAATGTAGGCACTCTTTGATTGCAAGACTTGGGATTTTTTAGATCGCCCTTCTACCTATTATACAGTCAGTTGTCGTTGGATCTTCACTATCAAATAGCAACCGGATGGTACTACTTGATGACTAAAAGTACACTTGGTTATGAAATGATACACGTAGACTAACGGTGTGGACTACTTTGAGACCTTCTCTTGAGTCGCAAGGCTCGATTATGTATGTGTTCTCAATTTCTATTGTTGTAAACATACATTGGCCACTATTTCAACTGGATCTCAAGAACGTATTTGTCTATAGAGACTTGTAAGAAGAAGTGTACATGGAGAAACCACCTGGCTTCATTGCTCAGGGGGAGTATTCCTTATAGGTTTGCAAGTTGAGGGAAGCAATCTATGGCCTCAAACAAAGCCCTTGTGCCTAGTTTGACAAGATGAGTCAGATTCTTATAAACTTTGTTTTTCATCATTCTCATTCAAATCATTCTATATTCATCTAAAAAACTACATCTTGGCCTAGTCATTCTTATTGTCTATGTTGACATCATTATATTATCTGGAAATGACACCTTGGGCATTTAAACTACTAAAGCATATCTAAAAAAGCACTTTGTCACCAATGATCTTGGGAAGCTGAGATATTTTTTGGATATTGAAGTATCTAGATGACCTGCAGGATTACGTCTTTCAATGAAAATATGTTTTGGATCTCTTGTAGGAAATAGTATGCTTGTTTGCAAGCCAAACAACACTTCTGTGGACCCAAACACCAACTGGGATGATGACACCCCCACCTTATGTTGATCACCACCAATTCAAACGATTCATTGGTAATCTCATATTCCTCACTCTCATGAGAGATGATCTGACTACTATTGTAGGGTTTGTAAGTAGATACCTAGACAAATCTAGATCATGTCACTGGGATATTGTCTATTACATTCTGACATATATCAAAAGCTCTCAAGGGAAAGGTCTATTATACAAGAAAAATGGTCATTGCAGTCTTTCTAGTTTCTCTGATCTAATTATGTAAGGAGTAAATGTGATCGAAAATCCACTTCTGGATACAATACCTTTATTGGTGACAACCTAGTTACCTGTCACTGTGAGGACCCGTTACACTAAATGAGATTACTCAAAACATAAAACGCAATCAATCACTAATTAATCACATACCCAAAAATATGGTTAAATTAAAACTAATTTCAACGTTAGCACCCGCTCATAAACATTTTCATAAGAGCCCAAAACTTTCTTATATCTATACTATGCCAAGAATTTGATACACTATCATCTTAACTACCGCATATATACATAGGACACCATTATTCATATATGTCACACAAACAAGCATTAATATGCTAACAAAAGTCTGATTCGTTTGAAACACCATTACAAACTTTTCCTACCCAGACCTGAGAGTATAGGGATGACTCTAGGACACACTAGACATCTAATCAACTTTATCAAAGACTGATTACTATATCTCCTCTTTACTTCCATGATTATGATGCCATCACTTCCGATTACCTTAAAAAATGTGGCAAACCACAAGGGTGAGACCCATGTCCCAACAAGAGATTAACCTCCAATAACGTTTATTGATTACAACATTGTAAGTAATTAAATAGTTAAGTAGTTTAATTATATATAACAAATAAGCTCAGAAATACTGATGACTAACAAAATACATAAAGGAGCAGATAATAATTATCATCATTAGCCAGATTATCATTCTTATCTTGTTCAAAATATAAGCAATTCAGTAGAATATGCATATCTAGCATCATGAGCAAGTCTAATAACATAGAATAGTTAACAACACGAGCATGTCTAATTGGTTGAACATATCAACATCATAAGAAGAGATAACAACATAAGCACAACTATCTCGATAAGCATGATTAGAATTATATGCATCTCTAATTACAAAGGCATGGCTAACATACTAAACATAACTAACAACATGACATAACTAGCATCGTGATTATAATCAGTAGTAGCAGTATAGATATCAACATAAGCATGACTATTGTATGTACACATTTACAATCTTATGCATATCCACAACATAAGTATAATTAGTATCTCTTAATTGCACGAAGCATCGTATTTATGTAAAGAGAACAAACAAGGGTTATCATCCAAATGAGAAACGTTGTGTATAATTCTAAACAAATATGCTATACAATTGTACTACATCTTTTATTATGCCCTGGGGAATTTGAATCGTACCATTCAAAGTCCAACCGACCCTTGTGAAGGGCTATTCGGTTCCATACAAGAACTAGGAGTGCCGATATCCTAAGATCTCTTCCCCTCGGTCAGTACGAGTAAAAAGGCAGTGACATATCATTCGAAGCTGCCACCTCAACGACATATAGTCAAGTTGATAACCACTAGTCTGACATTGGTATAGGTCATGAAACTAGAAAGTAGGGTATTCAAACCCAATCACTGAGGTACTACCATAATTTTCCTCTAATCACATCATGTTATAATCACTGAGACACAACCGCAGCCGTTCTCAATCACATCAGATGTATGAGGGATGACCAAAGACAACCTCCACAATCTCCATTGTGGATGAAAATGATATATCCTCAACATACCACCCCCACATACTCAACAATATGCACTCCTAGTTTCCCTTAAGAATACTCATTTCACCATCCAGCAAGTTCTAACACTGAAGATGGTTCTACGACATGGGGCACTACATGATTAGAGTTGCACTTGATTAGTTATGCTAATTGGGTGAATTAAGGCTACATCAAAGTGGACATACAAACCCTAATTCACTTCAAGCAAGCATATAAATATAAAACTTTGAAAAGATATAAAATGTGTGAAACATAATTTCTCATCTCACCTGGTACTATTCACTTGCCATTCATGAGACCATACTTGTCATCATACTATCACAACATATAAATACTTTTCACAATATCACAGGGTATCAACCCTTATCAACATAAGAAGATTACACCTCATTTAGGGCTCAACCATGCCCAAAGGTCATTAAGACCATCATATTATTCCCTATAAGATCATCATTATCTTTGCATGCCTTATAACAAGGCTCAACAACATCACTTATATATAATACACCAGATCAAAATAATATTGCATTAATGAGCTAGGTGTTATTCATAAACAATCATAGCAGGGTTATATTAACATTAAGAACATTCCTTTATTACATCAACATGCAAGTAATCTAGATATGATTAACACTCATCATATTCACAATGCACATGTTCAACATAAGAAAGTATCAACCATGTGGCTATGATAACCAATTAACACATTAAGTTTATGGTCATGTTAAGGAGGTTATTCCTCCATCATTCCATCATATAAGAATTTTAAGCATGAATATTCATCTTTATCTAATTGTGTTAGAGTTAGGTTCAACATGATAAATTATATCAATGTTACTAATCAACACTTATACCCCAACCCTAACTCACAACATCCCCATTGGATCATGGATGCATAAGGTGAAGCATCACCATCACATTCCATACTATTCTCAAGTATGAACCCACACATAAATCAAGGTGGAACCATCATGTTATAGCATACTAGGGTTTCAACAATAATAGAGTACTCCATGATTTTATTAGTCATTCAAGGACTATTCATACCCAATTACCATCATTTAGTTATATTAAAGCTAGGTATACCAAGATATACCTCATTAGGATTACATATAAACACAATATGGTTATCATCCCTTCTATTCAGTTGAGAGAATAGGTAAGAATAACTTATTAAGTGTAACTCTCCATTTATTCCATCATCATTCAACCCATATGGCCATACCACAATGTCACCCAGAACCATTGGATGTTTAAAAGGTAAGACTATTGGTTGTTTACAAAAGTAAACACCTTGGATGAACCACCTATGAAGTACTTGATTTGTGCTCTAGAAAGAGTCACCTTCTAACCCTAGACATCCCTTGATAATCAACACAAAAAATTCCATTAGGAGTGGGGTAAAACTCACAATCGATTGTTCGTTTAAAACAAGCCATCCACTGTCAACAAGTAAGCCCCTCAAGTTGATAATATAAAGGAAACCATATAAATAACATTAGTAGGACTAAAATATTACATTAGCCATAATTCCACCTTAATGGGGGAATAAATTGTAGATCTTGACCATTGGGTCAAGTTCATATGTTAAAACCATCAATTACAGTATAGGTCTGACCATTGCATCAAGTGACCCAAGAAACCATTGGTTTAAGGCTTAATTGATTTTACACTACAATTAGTAACTCACCATAGGTTGTAGAGACCTGATCCACCATCATTAGTGACCATTAAGTCACCATAGGTTGTTAGATCAACACTATATTCATTAATCAATATCAAATATTAACCTAATGTCACATTGATTGATAACATCAGTAGGGTACTTAATCGTTGATCATTAAACTTCTAGTTGATCCAAAACCTGACCTAATGGGGTGACAATAGGTTGTCACCATAATTTTACACCCTTAATCACGACCATCAGTTGTTATGAAGACAACACGATAGGTTTGTTGCAATGGTACCATCATCGGGTCATGGTTTATAGAAGAAATCAGCTTTAAACCCTAAAATTGACCATTGTTTGATAGGTTCTTAGCACCTTAGGTTGTCAAAACAACCTTATACAAGTCATATAAAACTTAGGAATAACATAAACTAGATCACAGGTTCATATATAACTGAAATCAGAATTGGGAACATTATAAAAATCGAAATCCAAGTCAAGCATAGCTTATTAGTGCATGGATCATCATTTTCAAGCAAGACCATGATCTAGAAAGCTTATGGTAAGAAATAAACGTGGATAAAGTTATAAAACTTGCCTATAATGAGAATATGAAACCCCAAACAGAAGAAATATCGATCAGGTAGAGTAGAAAATCCAAGAATAATCTATGAATTTGTCCATCTAGCACCTTTCTTCATCAAATGAGCAAACCCTAAGCATAAGGAGCAAGAAAGGTAGGATTTTAGAGCTTTAGAGAAATTTCTACCATGAAACACCAAGGTTCCGACCTGGAGAAAGCTAGGAGGAAGGATAATAAATAAATACACGGAGGAGATAAGGAAGTTCTTACACATTTAGGTCAAGATCACTAGAAGGAAGCATTTTCAACCCTAAAATGAAATCAATTTCAACCTTAGAGCCTTTCTCCAAGAGGATCCCTACTTTCTTCTTCCTTGGGCAGAAAAATTCGCATCTGAACAGAGGGAGAACGAGTTTGGGAGAAGGAGGGAGGTGGTGGAGAGAAAATGGCTCGTTTTGGTGCTTGGGGATAAGTATATGACACTTTAAGATAAAGACAAAGAAAAAGTTGAAGTTCTAGTATCTATCCAAGTGTCCATGGCCTTAATTTATTAAGAATATACAAGCACACACACAAGAAGGTCCTCCATCATATGTATAGACCTGCTTAAATTTCCTTTGTCAAATTTCTCAGACAATCAAATAATTCATTAGTTGATAGCTACTAAAGGTAGCTCATCCGTGAAGGGGGAAAACCCTAAAATACCCTTGGAGTAAAAACCTTCAAACCAATGTTTAAATAGGTTCCCCATGGACCAAAAAGATCAATAATGATGATAGCATATTCGAGGAACACAATTCAAGTGATAAATTACAAAGAAAACCTCTCAATTGGGTAAATTGCACAAAAGTCCAAAATGTGCATAAAATTGCATAACTTGCTCAAACAGTGTCCAAATTGGACCAAATTTGAAACTTAAGCTCGTTTTATGATTTCAAAGAATATTATAGGGTTATATTTGGGTTAAAATAAATAAATTATGATAATTAATATTATTCAATTCATTAAGCAAGTTTAGGGGCCTTACAACTATAAACGCCTATTAGGGATTTTTCCCCCGAAATCCAAGGTAAACAAAGATGTGTACACATTACTCAAATGTCATACTTGCTAGCTTTTTACCAATCATGCCATGTTTCCCATACCATTCCTTGAAGTATATAAAAAAAGCAATGTATCCATCCTTTTTTTATATACACTGACACTGGAACTCTTGTCAGTTCTTTTTCAACATCAAAAGAAATGTTGACACTGACAACTTTCATTCCATACAAGGAAACTTCATTCCTAGTCAACCTTGTTAGGGGTGAAACAACAACATTATATTCACCTTACTAGGATTTACACAACCTAATTAGAAGACATATCATGATCCCATAAAGACACTTACTCAACCCTATCTCATTGTTGTTCAACTTGTCTCATAGCTATTGCTGCTTCGGCAACCCTAAGGTCTTTCAAGAAATATTGATCATATTTTTGACCATATTTGAAATACTTTGACATTTCATCATTTAAAGCTTGATATAACTTGTATGACATGATTGGAACACTCTGTTCCTCCTATTCATAAATTCTATTTGTATATTGGTTATTGTAAAGGACATAAATCTAAACTCGTCATGGTCATGTGAATTATGTCATCCAATATAAATCTTATGCCTTGATATTTGATCATAGGTTTATCTTAAAGAAACACAATATCACATATCAATTAACCAACAACCATCTATCCTTGATAGTGGTCTTGCCCAGCTATCACTAAACCATACGCAACATTATAGAATCACTTTTTTTAAACAACATTTAGAGGGTCATCATCAACTCTCTCTCTCTCTAAGGGAGAGGAATACTTGGAATGTTCATTTAAAAAACATCTCCAACCTTCACATACTTCCCATACTATTGATACATCTTGGATACTAGGATTCATTACCTTGGTATCCACCTCAAGTGCTATAAGGAACTCACATCATTATCTCATCTACTTTTACCAACAAAACATATATCAAGACATATAAGGGGAGTCTTCCTAATTATTGGAAGTCTCAAAATCAAACTCATCATAAATGTTATGATCTTAGAACCATAGTCCAAGCAACCTTATGCTATGATAATCTATCCACCCTCATGTTTGCAGCGAATCCATACGTACCAAGTGGCAATGATTCACTTGAAAGTTGTACCCTAGAAAGGAAAGACACAACGGGAAACATACTTCCCACATCATATCAACACTGTTCAAGGGTCACTAGCAGAAAGATAACCAATTCTATTTTAATTATGCAGGTTACAACTTCTAATGTATCATTTTACCTTTTTCATTTCGGGTTCCTTGCCATTACCATAGGAATCATCATGATTAGCATATCTCATTACTCCTTCTTTGATGACTATTTATCACATTTGGGTATGTTGTCTTATTTTATTATATTTTTCAACCACTTATCAACAAGTAAATCATCATATTCCACATTTTATTCATTAAACATGGATCATCTCCCTTAATTTCTTTCACAAGCCATGTTGATTTTTCATTAAAATGTTCTTACATACATAGGTTGGTCTGAGATTAACTCAGGTTCCACATTATTCCTTTGCCATTGTTCCCATTCATCTTCTCATTTTGTACTTGCTATAGGAGTTCTCTCCATCTTATTTGGATTTCATACCTTTATTCACTTTATAAACATAGACTTATATGTCTTTTACTTTATTATCTTCTTTAATAACATCATCAAGAACACCTCTTTTTCTTATTTGTATTCAGATTTAGATTTCATGGTGTTGTATCTTTGTCTTATACTTACCAAACATTCAATTTTTGATAGATAATGATGTAATTCTGATCTTCTTTAAGGTAGGATTGAGATATTCACACCATGATTTCTTATTCGTTATGCTCTTTAGATTGTCTCAAAATGACTACTTGATTAGAGTAATCAGTAAGATAACAATCTAAGAGTTCCATACTTACCTTTCTTCAATAATTGAATACCTGGCCAGGGCATCCAAGTACTGAGATTAGGCAGTATGCACCATGTTTTTGTGTCACGTTCCTGACTTAGACATCATCCTAGTCTTAAGTCCTAGTGTCCTTGTAGACTCAGTGAACCTAAAGCTCAGATACCATCCTGTGAGGACCCGTTACACTAAACGAGATTACTCAAAACATAAAACACAATCAATCACTAATTAATTGCATACCCAAAAATATGGGTAAACTAAAACTGATTTCAATGTCAACACCTGCTTATAAACATTTTCATAAGAGCCCAAAACTTTCTTAAATCCATACTATGCCAAGAATTTGATACAAATTGTTCTATCATCTTAACCACCGCATATATACACATGACACCAATATTCATATATGCCACACAAACAAGCATTAATATGCTAACAAAAGTCTAATTCGTTTGAAACACCATATACAAACTTTTCTAGCCCGGACCTGAGAGTACATGGATGACTCTAGGACACACTAGACATCTAATCAACTTTCTCAAAGATTCATTACTATAACTCCTCTTTACTTCCACGATTCTGTTGCCATCACTGTCGATTACCTGAAAAAAATGTGGCAAACCACAAGGGTGAGACCCATGTTCCAACAAGAGATATAACCTCCAACAATGTTTATTGATTACAACATTTTAAGTAATTAAATAGTTAAGTAGTTTAATCAGATATAACAAATAAGCTCAGCAGTATTGATGATTAACAAAATACATAAAGGAGCAGATAATAACTATCATCATTATCCAGACTATCATCCTTTATCTTGGTCTATATATAAGCAATTCAGTAGTGTATGCATATCTAGCATCATGAGCAAGTCTAATAACATAGCATAGCTAACAACATGAGCATGTCTAATTGGTTGAACATATCAACATCATAAGAAGAGATAACAACATAAGCACAACTATCTGGATAAGCATGATTAGCAGTATATGCATCTCTAGTTACAAAGGCATGGCTAACATACTAAACATAACTAACAACATGACACCATGATTATAATCAGAAATAGCAGTATAGATATCAACATAAGCATGAATATTGTATTTACACATTTACAATCTTATGCATATCCACAACATAAGTATAATTACTATCTCTTAATTGCATTAAGCACCGTCTTTGTGTAAAGAGAACAAACAAGGGTTATCATCCAATGTGAAACGTTGTGTATAACCCTAAACAAATATTATACATAACTATATTACATCTTTTATTACACCTTGGGGAATTTGAATCGTACCATTCAAAGTCCAACCGACCCCTACAAAGGGCTATTCGGTTTCGTACAAGATCTAGGAGTGCTAATATCCTAAGATCTCTTCCCCTTGGTCAGTATGAGTAAAAAGGCAGTGACATATCAGTCAAAGTTGCTACCATAACATATAGTCAAGCTGATAACCACTAGTCCGACCTTGGTACAGGTCGTGACACTAGAAACCAGGGTATTCAAACCCAATCACTGAGGTACAACCACAATTGTCCTCTAATCACATCATGTTATAATCACCGAGACATGACCGCAACCGTTCTCAATCACATCTAATGTATGAGGCATGACCAAAGCCAACCTCCACAATCTACATTGTGGATGACAAGGGTATATCCTCAACCTGCCACCCCCACATACTCAACAGTATGCACTCTAAGTTTCCCTTATGAATACTCATTTCACAATCCAACAAGTTATGACATTGAAGATGGTTCTACGGCATAGGGCACTACATGATTAGAGTTGCACTTGATTAGTTATGCCAATTGGATGAATTAAGGCTGCATCAAACAAGTGGTCATACAAACCCTAATTCACTTCTAGCAAGCATATAAATATCAAAACTTTGAAAAGATATAAAATGTGTGAAACATAATTTCTCATCTCATCATCACATGGTACTATTCACTTGCCATTCATGAGACCATTCTAGTCATCATACTATCACAACATATAAATCCTTTTCACAATATCACACGGTATCAACCCTTATTAACATAAGAAGATTACACCTCATTTGGGGCTCATCCATGCCCAAAGGTCATTAAGACCATCATATTATTCCCTACAAGATCATCATTATCTTTGCATGACTTATAACAAGGCTCAACAACATCACTTATATATAATACACCAGATCAAAATAAAATTCCATTAATGAGCTAGGTGATATTCATAAACAATCATAGCAGGGTTATATTAACATTAAGAACACCTTTATTACATGAACTTGCAAGGAATCTAGATATGATTAACACTCATCATATTCACAATGCACATGTTCAACATAAGCAAGTATCAAATATGTGGCTATTATAACCACCAATTAACACATTAAAGTTACGATCATGTTAAGGAGGTTATTCCACCATATAAGAATATTAAACATGAATATTCATCTTTATCTAATTGCATTAGAGTTAGGTTCAACATGATAAATTATATCAATGTTACTAATCAACACTTATACCCAAACCCTAACTCACAACATCCCCATTGGATCATGGATGCATAAGGTGAAGCATCACCATCACATTCCATACTATTCTCAAGTATGAACCCACACATAAATCAAGGTGTAACCATCAGGTTATAGCATACTAGGGTTTCAACAATAATAGAGTACTCCATGATTGTATTAGTCATTCAAGGACTATTCATACCCAATTACCATCATTTAGTTATATTAAAGCTAGGTATAACAAGGTATACCTCATTAGGGTTACATATCAACACAATATGGTTATCATCCCTGCTATTCATATGAGTGAATCGGTAAGACTAACTTATTTAGGGTAACCCTCCATTTGTTCCATCACCATTCAACCCATATCGCCATACCACAATGTCACCCAGAACCATTGGATGTTTAAAAGGTAAGACTATTGGTTGTTTACATAAGTAAACACCTTGGATAAACTACCTATGAATTCCTTGATTTGTGCTCAAGAAAGAGTCACCATATAACCCTAGACATCCCTTGATAATCAACACAAAAAGTTCCATTGAGAATAGGGTAAAACTCACAATCGACTGTTCATTTAAAACAAGCCATCCATTGTCAATAAGTAAGCTCCTTAAGCTGATCATATAAAGGAAACCATCTAAATAACATTAGTTGGACTAAAATATTACAGTAGCCATCATTCCAACTTAATGGGGGAATAATTAGTAGATCTCAACCATTGGGTCAAGTTCATATGTTAAAACCATCAATTATAGTATAGGTCTGACCATTGCATCAAGTGACCTAAGAAACCATTGGTTTAAGGCTTAATTGATGCTACACTACAATGATTAGCTCACCATAGGTTTTAGAGACCTTAACAAAATCATTAGTAACCATTAAGTCACCATGAGTTGATAGATCAACACTATATTCATTAATCAACATCAAATATTAAGCTAATGTCAACATTGATTGATAACATCAGTAGGGTACTTAATGGTTGATCATTAAACTTCTAGTTGATCAAAACCTGACCTAAGGGGGTGACCATAGGTTGTCACCATCATTTGACACCCTTAATCACGACCATCAGTTGTTATGACGACAACACAATAGGGTTCTTGCAATGGTACCATCATTGAGTCATGGTTTATAGAAGAAATCAGCTTTAAACCCTAAAATTGACCATTGTTTGATTGGTGCTTAGCACCATAGGTTGTCAAAACAACCTGATACAAGTCATATCATACCTTAGGAATAGCATACACATGATCATAGGTTCATATATAACTGAAATCAGAACAGGGAACATTATAAAAATCGAAATCCAAGTCAAGCATAGCTTTTTAGTGCATGGATCTTCATTTTCATGCAAGAACATGATCTAGAAAGCTTATGGTAAGCAATAAACGTGGAGCAAGTTATAAAACTTTCCTATAATGAGAATATGAAACCCCACACAGAATAAATCTGGAGCTGTGAGGGTAGAAAATCCAAGAATAATTTATGAATCCGTCCATCTAGCACCTTTCTTCGTCAATTGAATGAGCAAACCCTATGCATCAGGAGCAAGAAAGGTAGGGTTTAGAGCTTTAGAGAAATTTCTACCATGAAACACCAAGGTTCCGACCTGGAGAAAGATAGGAGGAAGGATAAAAAAGAAATCGATGGAGGAAATATGGAAGTTCTTACACTTTTAGGCCAAGATCACTAAAAGGAAGCTTTTTCAACCCTAAAATGAAATCAGTTTCAATGTTAGAGCCTTTCTCCAAGAAGATCCCTACTTTATTCTTCCTTGGGCAGAAAAATTCACAGATGAACAGAGGTAGAAGGAGGTTGGGAGAAGTAGGGAGGTGGTGGAGAGAAAATGTCTCGTTTTGGTGCTTGGGGATAAGTATATGACACTTTAAGATAAAGAAAAAGAAAAAGTTGAAGTTCTAGTATCTACCCAAGTGTCCACGGCCTTAATTTATTAAGAATATACAAGCACACACACAAGCAGGTCCCCCATCATGTGTATAGACTTTATTAGCTTTCCTGTGTCTAATTTCTCAGCCAATCAAATAATTCATTAGTTGATAGCTACTAAAGGTAGCTCATCCGTGAAGGGGGGAAATCCTAAAATACCCTTGGAGCAAACACCTTTAAACCAAGGTTTAAATAGGCGCCCCATGGCTCAACAAGCTCAAGAATGATGATATAATATCCAAGTAACATAATGCAAGTGATAAATTGCAAAGAAAACCTCTCAATTGGGTAAATTGCATAAAAGTCCAAAATATGCATAAAATTGCATAACTTGCTCAAACACTGTCCAAATTGGACCAAATTTGAAACTTAATCTTGTCTTATGATTTCAAAGAATATTACAAGGTTATATTAGGGTTATAATCATTAATTATGATAATTAAGCTTATTCAACTCATTAAGCAAGCTTAGGGGCCTTGCAGTCACGTAATGGAGATATTTCAAAAGCTCACAGGGGAAAGGTCTATTATTCAAGAAAATGGTCATTATAGTCTTTCTAGTTTCTTTGATTCTGATTATGTAGGGATTAAATGTGATCGAAGATCCACTTCTAGATATTGTACTTTTGTTGGTGGCAACCTAGTTTCCTGGCATAACAAAAAGCAAATAGTGGTAGCTAGGTCAACTATAGAAGCAGAATATTGAGCCATGGCTCACACCGCCTATGTACTTGTATGGGTGCAAAGCCTTCTAAAAGAATTTGATATAGCTTATTCTAGACCTATTCCAATGTTTTGTGATAACAAGGCATCTATTTTTATCATGAGCAACTACCTTTCATGAGTGAATAAAGCATACAGAAGTTTATTGCCACTTGTGTTCAAGAGTCTGTTCTTTCTGTCCACATCTATACCCCACATCTTAGTATAGAAAACCAAGTGGTAGACATTTTCACCAAGATTCTACCTAAAGCTCGTTTCAAGACTCTAATGGACAAGCTGGGCATGTTTGACATCTATTCTCCAGTTTCAAGGGGAGTAAAGATATATGTTATTTTTGTGTTACTTTTATACTCTACTCTACCTATCTTTTATCCCATATTGCTTAGCTTTGGTTATTGTTTTTTTTTCTTGTCCTGTAAAAGAGAATGTATTGTAAACACTTTTACTCATTGAATACAAGTCTTCTCATTTTTCTATAGTAAGAAGCAAACTATTGTGGCTAGATCCATCTGAAACTGAGTATCGACTATCGAGATAGGGCTCTTTACTACCTAAAGTTGATGTGGCTTCAAGGCTTATTAAAGGAATTTGGAATCTATAATTCTGAGCCCATATCTATGTATTGTGATATCAAAGCTGCTATCTTCGTTATAAGTAATCCAACATTTCATGGTGCACCAAGCACATTGAGGTAGACTATCACTTTGTCAGGGAGTCTATTCTATCCAGACGCATATAGATTTTGTACATCAAGACTGAGGACATCTTGCTGATATCTTTACAAAATTTCTTGCCAAAGACAAGATTTATCTCTATGGTGGACAAACTGGGCATGCATGATATCTATCCTACAGCTTGAGGGGGAGTGTGAAATATTTAGTTTTATGTTATTTATTTTTTGTGCTTTAGTATCTTGTATTTTATCCCATATTGGTGAACTCTATACTTACTGACCTCCCCAATTCTATAAGGAGAGGGGCTATGCTTGTTTTATTATCACAATAATAGAATCCTTGTCTAATTCACAATGTTAATTACGTACATATAGTTATATACAATACATTATGTAAATTTACTATTGTATGAATGTAACCAAGCATATGATAATCCATATTCGGTAAATAATGTCATATAACACCTCAAACAATTTTCAACAAAGACTACTTAATGCATTTGAACTCAACAAATATAATCAGATCGAGAAGAGTGACACCATTATTAAATTAAGACTTGAATACTCACTAAATTGTTGTAACTAAAATAAGAGTTATATACTAAATTAGTGTAGTGTGAATGAAATCGATAATAAGATTTAATCACGGTAAAACCCAAACACACATTTGGGATATGGAGTGAGGGGGATTAGAATTGCAGAAAAACCTTACGGTCCCTGGGCCCAGACCTAATTAAGTGGCCACCTAGACTTGGCTTGGGCCGACCACTCATGCTAGTCAGCCGACTAGCCTACCAGTCGGGCGCCTAGCCAAAACTCATTTGTGGGTTGTTGTCTCATCTAACCCACCTATGATGACCATTTGACTATTTGTATAATAGTTATACAAACTATTCTTGCTTTCTAGTGTCATATGCACATATGATCAATTGAGTTATTGACTTCTTAGATATAACTTTAATAAAATGACTAGATGTTGTGGAATTGATTATTTACGAAGTGTATTGACTTATCACTAGGCTTTGTTAATAAGTAACATATGTTATTGGAAAGAATCATATGAAATTACTCTCAAATACTAATTATGAAGCATAAATATTTAATATATCTCATTTCAAGTAAAAAATGGCATATCTATAATGGTTTTTATTATTAATAAATTCATTTATATAAGAGTCAAGGACAATTAATGCTTATGCCATGCTTGTTTTCCTATTTTTTTACATGTTTGATGGTTAGATATTAGTCATATTTTATCTCATTTTTATCTAGCTAGAAACAAGTTTTAGAATGCCCATGGAGAAAAGGCATTCCATAAGGAACTAGAGGCGTATGCCTCAAGGCAAGGCACACCTAGGGCCCCCCTGAGGCGTAAGCCTCACTTGTAATCTAAAGAGGTGATCGCCTCATTTTCTGCTAGGCATACAAAGGCACTGAGGCAATGAGCACAAATGAGGCCCTAGCCTCAGTCTGCCACCCAAAAATAGAGGCATGGTCTCCATTTGGACTACATATAGGATTGGCCCAATGGGTTTTTTACTACCCCCTTTGATGCAAATGTAGACAAAAATAAACCAATGTTAAAATAATACTGTTTGGGTACACAACTTTTACTATTTTTATTTTCCATTTGTTCAAATTTAGATAGGTAATGCTACATGATTTTTTTATGTAGTTTCCAAATTCATTAACTTATATTGTATATATATTTTCTTTTATATATAAATATAATAATATATATTAGTATATATTAGTATATATAAATATAGGAATGCCTCGATACATTCTAAGTCTTACACCTCACCCGCCTCGAGTCTTATGCCTTACCTCATTGAGGTGCCTTTTTCAATCTTGAGAATACCTCTTATTAAAACACAGACATTAATAAATGGTTAAGAGTATTCATATGTGATATATTTGTCCCCTCTTTTACTAATTCATGATGAATAATAAATATACTTGTCAACTCTTTTAAACCAAAAATAATCAAATAAAGGAACAATTCAACACAAGCCATCTCCAATCATTCTACCGACATGGCCTTTCCTTGTCAAACAATAGATATGCCTATTTCATGTTACTATCAACATAGGGTATCTGTCATGAAGTATTTGAGGTAGTAAGGAGATTTTATCAATATCCAATGAGCATTTTTATCAATTTTTTTCATCTATGGAACATACTTATTGAGGTGGCCGACTAGTCGAATGGTCATTGGGAGGGGTAGAGCCAACTGCCAAAATTGGGTTGCAACTTGTCACCCGCCCAGGCTGACTGGTCGGCAGACTATCTCGACTGGTCGGCCCAATACCCGACTGGGCAGCAACTTAGTCACATATGAGCTTTTTTTTCATGTTTGACTATTTTTGTTTGTTTTTTTTTCCAGCATTCAATTTGAAAATGAATTTCATTCACACTGCACTAGTTTATCATATACCTCTATTTATAGAAACAACAATTTAGCAAGTACTAAAAGTTAGAATTTAACAATGGTATATCACTCTTCTATTTCTCATTATACTTATTGAACTCAAATACATTAAATCCTCTTCATTGCAAATAGTTTGTGGTGTTTTATGACATTATTTACCAAATCTAGATTATTATATGATTGGATATATGCTTATGTTAGTGAATTTAAATATTGTATTGCATATAACTATATGTACTTCAATAATATTATGTATATATTATACCTACGGCTAGGTGACTGACTAGTCGACTGGTCGATGACTAGTCAAATGGTTGCCCAGCTAGGAAAGGTGATCGAATGGCTGCCTTAACCAGTATGATATTGAACAATAATAAACTTCATGTTACTAGATATACATCACAAAAAACTTTAGTGGTGGTAGAGTGTCAAAAAAATTCCCTAATCCATCCCTTATTTTAATTGATTAGGTACTTCCTCCTATTGTTATGTTTTTGTGCATCATTGTTCATAGGACAAAAGAGTTATATATTCTGTTGCAAAGTAAAGTGAAGCCTATGCAATATATTTAATAAGAGACCCTCCCTCTATATATAGGAGAAGGGGAAAGCGTACATACTCAGACAAACCCTAATGGTCTAAGATATACTTGGGCATGCATATACAAATAAACCAAATAACTAATTAACTTAATAATAAGAATATTTAACACTCACCCTCAAACTAAAGTTTGGGAGAATCCCAAGTCAACTTCCAATAGACAAACTAAAAAGAATGAAGCAGAATAAAAATATAAACCATGTCCATACAACAATCTTTCACCCCCTTAAGATTACAATAAAGCACTCATCACTCAGATACTCACCTTTAAGTAGATAACTTGAAGTAGGTGTGCTAGCGGGCCATGCATCTGAAGCATGTTGTAGGTGCAAATGGCAAACAGGTAGCAAGAGCTTCCCAATCAAAAGAATGTGGCATTTGGAGTAGTAGTACATAGTAGCAAGAAGGCATTAGAGTCTTTAGAATAGTCTCTATTGCCGCAATTCACAGAGTGTTGGACCATAGTTTAATAGAGTGTAGGTTACAGTCCTAGAGACTGATGGATCACAACATAAGAAAGAACAAGTAGAGACTCAACATGGTAATCGCGAACAAGCTAGGGAGTACTAACACATAGTAGGAAGACATCGATGTGCACAAGACACTGACAAAGTCAATGTGCAAATAATGCACAAACAAAAAGTAAAAAGTAGAGACGATGCAGTTGGATAGAAGACTTTAGATTCAAAAAGCAAACAATAGACATGAAGCTCCTGATAGTAAGTTCTCTAAGGAGTATATAGTAGTAATAAACTTTAGTATGTAAATATTCAATAGCAGAAGTCCATAAGCTCTCCAAGGAGTGCAAAAAGATCCACATATATACATCGAACAACAACAAGATCTTCATAGATAGATGTAGAATAAAATATCCTCTATTTCTCCCCCTCACACCAAGCACACCAGATATTAGTGGTTGGGCCAGACAATGACAAAGAAACACTCCCGAAAAAGAAAGTCGTAGCACTATCGGGGGGTTTGCGGGCGCGACCCCCAATTAGGGGGTCTTGTCGCCCTAAGGAGGCAGGAGTCAAGGGGAGGACACCCCTCACAGGGGTTCGGGAGTAGAGCCCCCTAAGAAGGTTCTACTATGATTTTTAGAGAGAAATCAAGCACAAATCTCCAAGAAACTAATAGCATAATGGATAAAATCTAGAAATAATAAATCCATGTCTCTCGTTCTCGATTGTGGGTATTATTTAGGTGTTGGTCCATTGAACCACGAGTCACAATTGACATTGATATTTCTAATCCTACTCTTGATTTTTTTTATCCTTAGTGACATTGTGTTTTGGTGACAAGAAGACAGTTAGCGATAGATTGACTATTACAAGCAAAGTGGATGACCCTTCCATGTGATTAGGGGAGGCCAAAAGCTAGGCGAGAGTTGCGACCAACTATAGAAGATGGATGATGTGGCAACGCAACACAGAAGCACAACTGTAGCGGGAAATAGTAGTAAGGTAGGGTGGTGACACTTGAGCAAGGGCAAGTGGTTATGCTGGGAATGTAGGCTGGTGGCAACAACAAGTAGGCAGTTAGTCGGGAGGAGGGAGTGGGAGGTTGGTCAACAAATATCAATGACAATGGATGAAGAAAGTAGAAAGAACAACTAAGGGAGAGGGTGGCAGAGAATGACTAGGAAGAAGAGAGGAACATACAATCATCTATAAAGCATGAATATAGATATAGACAGGAACAGAGACACTAGACACGACAATTTTTGATATTGTAGGACACAAACATGACATTGGACACGTCAATAGATATGCATACATACATACACATTTTTACATATGTATATAGTTTCAGACATGTATATGTATATAATTTATTGTGAAAGACAACAAGGAACATAATTCTCAACAACAAGCACAAACAAAGATAACCAAAATACCCACGTTATCCCTTGTGTATTCAAGCACAATATGATGATCAATACATAATTCATCAAATCCAAGAATGGCAAGCTAGAGACAAATCATTAGAAGTCAATTACATACAATATCAATTTTAATGCTAAATATACTAATGGAATAGAGTACAAGGAAGAGAAGGAGAACCAAAAGTGATGAGTTGAAATATGTATTGGTAGTGGTGATGGTGGTGAAGCAAGAGGAGGTTAACATATTTATTAGTCATGTAGGGGTGGAGGGTAGAGGGAAGAGACAAAAGTAAAATAGGATAACTATATGTTGTAATGAGGAAAAAGAGGGGGGGATAGTTTTCAATGGATTAGGAAGAAGAGGCACGAGGAGTGTACACATTAGAGGACCAATGTAGTAGGGAGAAGAGGAAGGAGAAAAGGAACAAGAGAATAAAATATAAAGGTAGAAGAGGGAAGGAGTTCCTCGAGGAGAATCAGGACACATCTTGAAGAAGAAGAAAGAAGAAGATAAATAACGATTCTCAAAAATTCAATTCATATTCAATTGCCTAGATAAAGGCCCCAAGGCTACCTTCTATAACACTATGTGGCTTAACTCACAAGAAATCATAATAAACTCCTATTTAATAAAATTTAAAATTAAATAAAACCTAAAATAAAGAAAAACATAAAACATTTATGACTAAGCACACAAACTAGATAATGTTCACTTAGGTCCCTAAATATTAAAACAAAGCAAAAATAAGTAGAATAAAGCCTAATATGTCCTACATCAACTCCTCTGGGGTTCAAAAGATGAGTCATTGTTTAGTCTGGTACATATCCTACACAACGGGAGTAGAGGTTTCGGAGGACAAAGATGGTGGATTGCGGAACTTACGTGAAGGGGAGAAATCATGTGAGTTATTCTTCCTCTATGAATAATAATATGTAGGAACCAAAGAGAAAAAATAGGGGGGAGAGGAGGCTATTTCCTAATAATTTAGGGTTTGAATCTGATACCACTTGATGTGGAACACATCTTGAAGAAGAAAAAAGATGAAGATAAACAACAATTATCAAATATTCATTTCCTATTCAACTACTTGGACAAAGGCCCCAAGGCTACCTTTTATAACACTTTATGGCTTGACTCACAAGCAATGGAAATAAAGTCCTATTTAATAAAAATCGAAATTAAATAATATCTAAAATAAAGAAAAATGTAACAATGCGCGTATATTCCTCTGGTTGATGCAACACAAGGCTCTCCTTACTAATGTCGAGCGCGCACGCAGACATATGGAGGTGGACACTCTCTATCCAGTCTGTAACAATGCGCAGGAAACGATCCTACATGCATTACGGGATTGTCCTGGTAGTCGGCGGACTTGGAAGGACCTCCTTCAAGACAAAGCCCACTTTGATCTTTCTGAAGACGACTGGATTTTGTCCAGATTATCGGCTAGTAACAAGGACTCACCCATCGCCATTTTGAGTGCAGTTACTTGTTGGCATAACTGGACTTTAAGGAACAAGCACCTACATGAAGCTGAAAGTGTGTCTATCGAGAGACGAGTTAAATTTATTCAAGAACGAGCAGCCTCTATAGAGAAAGTTTGGTCCCATACTGGTGTACAACGCAAGCGACCATCCTACCCGGTCATTCTGCAACAGCAACTCCTGGTCTTTGTAGATGCAGCATACCATTCCCACTCCGGTAGGGCTGGACTAGGTTTCTTCTTACATAACCTACAGGGAGACGATCAGTTATTCACGGGTTGGCCGTCTTCCGCAAGCTCAAGCTTGGAAGCTGAGATTCAAGTTGTGGTTCGCGCAGCTGATGCCTGTCGTGCACAAGGATGCTCGAATTACCTTATTCTCTCTGATTCAAAACAGGCGGTCGATTATCTATCCAGCAGGAAGGGGGGCATTGACAGATTCAAAGTTCACAAAAGACGCTACCAGGAACTCAGAGGAGACAGTAGCATCCTCATTAGCTACATTCCTAGAAATAATAATGTTATCACAGACTGTATTGCTAAACAGGTCATGCGGTCCAGAGCCTCATTTGCATCTCATATGCAGCCAGCATGGCTGTGTTGCAATGTCAGTGAGACAATCTCTTTAGTTACCTCCTGTACTAGGGCACGGGATCATTAAATAAAGGCCTTGGTTTTGCAAAAAAAAATGTAAAACATTTACAACATAGCACACAAACTAAATAATTTGTGCTTAGGTCCCTAAATATTAAAACAAAGAAAAAACAAGTAGAATAAAGCCTAATATGTCCTAGATCAGGAAGGAAGCTGCTCTTGGCTGATTTAGGTGTTGGCACCTATTGCTGTAAATGTTTGCTACTTGTGGCTAGTCTAGTTGTTGCCAGATCTTGTTGTAAATGGTTGTTTCTTGTGACGACTTCAACTCCTAATGATTGCTTCTACAAAATCTACCTATAGCAACTCCCATCTCCTTGTGATTATTGCTTGTAGCAATTCCAACACCTAGCTATCATTCTTTTAGCAGTTGTTGCAAGTTGTGTCCAAGATGTGTGGTTGGGCTGGATGTGTCTAGAAAGTGTCCAAAACGTGTCTATGATGTGTCCAACTGCAAATTAAAAAGGTATGACATTGGACACACTGGAGTCGTATCCACCGTGAGTCCAGGCGATCTGGGAAGTAAAGTGCATCCTAGACAACCATAGAGGATAGGAAGTTGCCTGGTGGGCAGACAACTGGGAAGAGTTGGCATCCACCCATAGTCAGAGGTGACTCCTCTTTTCCTCTCTAAATTAGGGATTTTGGATCTTGCTCTGATACCATGTCATAAACTAAAAAGAAGGCTATGTAACATATTTCATAAGAGAAACCCCCTTTTATATATAGGAGAATGGGAAAGTGTACAAACTCACACATCTCTAATTGGCCAATTTACACTTGGTCCCATATACAAATAGACCAAACAACTAATTAACTAAATAATAAGTCTCAATCATATTCAATGAACATAGATAGTAAATAAAGGGATAATGATGAAAACATTATTTGACTAAAACTTTAGGATATAATATGAACTCTAGATTACACATGCAATTGCCAGAAAATACATTCAGTAATACAAAGTAAAACAAGATAGCGTACAAAACAACACCTAAAAATAGGACTTGGGTTTGTTATCTTGCTCGAAGCAGGATTGAGTTGATCTGGATTGGGGATTACCAAACACGAAATGGACTTTGTTAGTTCTATTTCTAACAAATAACATAGGAATAGATCCTGATTAGGTTGGTTTGGATTAGGCTCATGTGGGGCCAAGATGGTACAAAATGACAAGTGTAAAGCTTGGCTAGATCTGTCCCAAATAGGGGCTTAGTTTGTCGAACATTATCAAGTAGGTTGATGGTGGATATATAATCTAAAAATTCTACACAAGTAAATGTGCTCATCAACACAATGTAAGCTTTTTTATTTGATTAACTCCTTCCTATGATTACATTTTTTGCAACCTTGGACAAAGGGTTATTCATCTATGCCTCATGTTGGGATCAACTACATGGATCCTTTTTTTCCAATCATTTTGGGATTGAGGCATAGATGGATCCTTCGTTTTCACTCGGTTCTATTATGGTATACTCTGATCAAGATGTATACCATGACCATAAATTTAAAATTGAGGGGTAGTGTGATCACTTGGCAATATTTTTTGACCATATGTCTAGCATACAATCTGAACTCAAAATTATTTCACCAGTTCAACAATACCTATACAAGATAAACTATGGAAGTCTCCAACCTTTTTCTTCTAGAGTTGTACCCTTTCTATCTATCTCATGAAATTGAGTACCAAGAAGAACATAGTTTGAACCAAACAATACTTGGGTCTAATACACCAAAAGAATTTTAAATGGTAGAGAGTATATATTAGCCTATTTAGTTAATAGGTTAATTAGTTAGTGGGCCTTTATTATTTTGGCCCGATTAGATTACTTGTGTCTCAAGTCTTAGGATTTCTCCCTTGCTCCTATATATAGGACAAGGTTTTACAACTTTTATTTAATCAATCAATATAACATTATTTCTCACATGGTATCAGAGTGTGTTCCATCCTAGAGAACCCTAACCTAGCCGCCACCCTCTTCCCTCTTCTCTCTGTTACACACACAAAAACAACCACTGCCACCTCTGTCTTGTAGAGAGACCGACCAAGGGGGAGTGCCTCCACCTATAGGCAACTGGCGCCATCTCCATGGATTAGGTCAGTCGCCCTCCAGGCATATCATGTCCTCCATGGATTCTCCTTATCTTTTTTAAAGATCTGATTTTATTTCTGTATGTCGGTGTTATCCATTCTGGATATCACCTATCTATCTATCTATCATCTCCCATCGCTATCAGCCATCATCGTCAAGATGCAGTCGACAACAGTAACTCCCATCACCACCACATCACCCTAGCTGGCTAGCAGCTACTACCACACGTGTTCAACAACAAGCAACCACCGGGCACAATCGTTGCCATTCACAGGAGCAACAATCGGCACCATCACAATCACAATCATCACCTCTTCTGCTCCAACACCTTGACGTCCTCAGCACTAGCCTTCACCGCCTAACATGGAGAGGCTCCACACTTTACTCTGCATGTAGCCTCATGGCATGCAATATCTCTAGAGCCGTACAAGAGATCAATATCATCTCCTTCATTGTGGCCATGTACTACATCATCCGAGCAATAAAATCATCGCCATATTTCGTATTCATCTACTGCTGAGTTGATGGCCCATTATCCAACTACCACATCCCCAGCCGATGATCACACCCTTCAGTTGTCGTCGTCTTCATATATGCCCCATTCTATGCTTCATTGTTGGTCTCCATCTTGTCATTGCTTCCCCAACACCTTTTCCTATCCCTAGATAAAGCATGGTCACCCATCACTCTCCACTGCTACCTAACAACCCCAATATTTTTCTACTATCCCCTATATACGATATGCCTATTGATATTCAGATCCTTAATTAGACTGTCCTTAGCAAATCAGATCCATTTTAAACCTAATTGGATTTTTTATGTCGGAATTAGATCCATTTAATTTTCTACCTGGATCTTACATTGACCCAATTAACATATTCTATCTGGTTATCACTTTCATTCTCCATGTATTACACAATTCCATATCATAAATTCCTCTCAAATCCACCAATTCCTTTCCCACCCACCCATCATGTGTGTATCCCTTTTTCCATATGTTGGGGGGGTCACATATCCATTTATCCACACCAAGCACTCACTCTCATCGTATTTGGTGTGGGGGGGTAGAGAGGAGAGGAAGAGATGAGAAGAGAAAGAGAGGGCATGCAAGAGTATGTATGAGAAGAGATAATATATGTATTCAGGCTACATATTTCAAGTTATCTTCATGGACCTTCATTCAACACATCTATTCTCCACTTTCATACAAGGTTATCATTGTTGCTGCAATCTTGAGAGACAGATGAGTGCTTCTTTAGACTTCTCAGAAGCTCAACAATTTCTAGCCTTCCAAGTCTAGATATGTATGGTTAATTTATCTAGATTTATCTTCACTGTGTTGCTTCATCACATCTTCTGCAAATTGCATCTGTTCTTATGACATAGCCTTCCGCTGATCTACTTGGGACATTCCTTAAGGATGGATCCTTTCCCGTCAAGCCCCCAAGGTTCATGCCCTAGGGTTATGGTACCTACATTATCTCATCAGCACATCGTCAGTTCGTGTTTGTGCCATGTTAGGCACGTCTTCTCAGACGCTTTGAAGACACCACTACTGCTACATTGTCATTGGAGCCTTAAGTACGCATTCTAGAGAATATCATGTAATCATGATACTGAGGACCGTCTGCTCCAACCGGCGAATTACTATTGTAGTATTTAGGTCTCATTCACCATATGTTTTCCTTCCAGATGCACTCCACAATCATACAAAATAAAATTCCAAAGAAGAGAGAGGTGTCATCATATGATTCCAGGGGAGTTTTATTTAAGGGGGAGCATCAATCTTTTGTCAGGGGAGTGATATTTATCTTTATCATTTCTATCTTTTCTTTTATCGAGTCTTGTAACTCCAAGCTAGGACATGTGTTTCATCCATAATCCGTCTTGAGGGGGAGTGTTAGAGAGTATATATTAGCCTATTTAGTTAACAGGTTAATTAGTTAGTGGACCTTTAGTATCTTGACCCGTTTAGATTACTTGTGTCCTAAGTCTCAGTGTTTTTGCCTTGCTCCTATACACAGGATAGGGTTTTACATCTTTATTATTTATTCAATCTATATAACATTATTTCTCATAGTAAATCTTTTAAGTTACATTATGTTTTTTACAAGTAAGAACTTTGGACCTATTTCTAACAGTCATAATGCATTTGTAACTTGGCTCGAGATATATTATCATATAAAGTGTGCATTGAGAGTTGGTGAGGCATAGCTCAGGCGGTGCGGCTCGCAAGGCCTCTGCGAGAGGTCACGGGTTTGACTCCTGGCTATGGCCTCAGAAATGATTAAGCCCATAGCGTCGGCCGGCCAACGATGCTACCGTATCGGGACCCACTCCTATGGGCGGTTGAGGGGTCCCCGAGAGTTTACGCCGCCTGCGGGGGTCACAAAAGTGGCGCTCGTGTGGGGGTGGTTCTCTCGCAAATCAAAAAAAGTGTGCATTGAGATGACTTATAAAGAATTTTGTTTTTACAAATAAAGCAAGAGATACAACTCAATTAAGAGAGATAACTAAATATCTATTCTTCATTTTCATCCATGCCATGAGGCATCTTCTAAGTCGTTGACATTTTTAGTTGCTATACATCTTGACTGTGGTTTGATGCATAACATGTATTTTATAAACGAGTTAAGTTCATCACTATTGACTTGAGAGTTATACATTGTCCGCATTTTGATAATGACTGAACCATTCCATTCCTATGTTTCCAATATGTTTGTACAAGATTGATTTTAAGCTTAGGTACATGAAAAGGATCAAATTACACAAGCCCTAGCTTGCCCAAGTTCAATTCAAAAGCAATGCAAGTGTGCAATTTGAGAAATCACTCCAAATCACCTTATATTAATTTTTTAATCACTTGTCTTGATGATATGACTTGTAACTAAGATGAAAAAAAATAGGGACACTTAATTCCTATGTTTGGTCACTCAAAAATCATTTTGGAAAATTTGTCACAACAACTCTCTTGATCGAGTTCAAATCTCGACCGAACCGGTGATGTATTTTCTAAAATGATCAATCTTCAATTTGTACTCTCACAAAACTTGACTGCACGATCAAATGACCAAAACCGAATTTGAATCATCACTTGATTTTACTCGACCGATAGTTTGAAAATTTGTTTTGTCAGTTAGTGGATCGGTCCAGTTATCTTTATTGAAACTTGACTGAATATATTGTATAGAAAATGCAAAAAATATGATTATAATCGTTGGAGAGTTGTTGTAAATGATATTGATCTGTTGCAAGTTGTAAAACGGCTGGTTTTCATTCTTAAGTGATCCCACACTCCAAGGAACACCCCCAACTATAAATTGAACCCCTTTTAGTTCATTCCAAGTTTTCATATTCATGATATCCTTGGTCCTTGTTATAGTTGAGTGTGATACAACCCTTTGAGCCTCTTTCTCTCTCTCATTTATAGACCATTTTGTGTTTATGAGTGAGTTAGGCATATTGTAAGAGAGATACCTCTGTGTACTTGTGAATCTCTCAATTCCTTCAATCTTCCCAATCCCCTTTCTTAAAGAGCAAAGGTTGAAGCAAGCTACTCTGAGTGAATGTGAAGTTGCTGGTCTTCTTCAAGGTTGAAGAAGAGGTGAAAATCTTCTCCAAGTGAAGGACATGGAAAAGACAAAAATACAAGAAGGGTGGGTAATTCCTTCAAGGCCAAAGACTTAATGCAAGTGTGGGTAAGTCCTTATTGAAGGCTGAAGACATCTTGATCAAGTGGGTAAGTTCTTGTGTAGGTGAAGGACTATTGTCTTGAATATGTAAGTCTTTGGATGTATGGTGGTCTCCTTGGTATCTCTTATGATGGAATATAAGCATACATCAGTTGCAAATTCCTAGAGGTTGACCTCTCTAGGTAGTGTATTGACCATCTCCTAGTTTGGAGATTTGAACCACTCTAACCACCTTGTCCAAGTGTATGTTTCAATCTCTCTCATCCTTGCTATGTTGTCTTAGATAGGCTTCAAATTATTATTAAGCTTCTAGTTTCAATTGATATAATTTAAAGGTCTAACTATATTTGTGAGAATTTTGAAGCCCTATTCACCCCCCCCCCTCAAGTTCCTTAGATCCAACAAGTGGTATCAAAGCCAAGGATCTTCTCCAACAATCTCCCATGAGACGATAAGATGGGTGAGAACCTACTTGGTTCTCTCAACCTAGAGGGAGGCTTCTCCATGCATCTTCTGGTCTTTGATGGTAGCAACTTCTTTAATGGAAGAGGTGTATGCAATTCTACATTTAAGTGATGAACTTTGATATGTGGAAGGTGATGATCAAACAATACAAGGAGCCAACCGGATCTATGTAAACACGGAATGAAGCTTATCTAAAAGATTCCCAGCTCAATGTCAAAGTAGTTAGCATCCTCTAGGCAGCCCTCACCCCAATGGATTTCAACCTCATCTCCTCATGGGATACATCCTATGAGGTACGGGATAATTTGTGCATCGCCTCTCAAGGCACAAATCAAGTTAAGGAGGCAAAGATATACATTTTAAAAATCCTCCTAGAGAACTTCAAGATGGATAAGAAAGAAGGATTGTCGAGATGTACTCTAAGCTCAACATCATCATCAATGGTCTAGCTTCTTTGGGCTATACTTTGGAGAGAGGAGAAATCAACTCTAAGATCTTGAGGTCGCTACTAAAGATATGGGAGTCAAAGGTGACCTCCATTAAAGAAGTGAGAAGTAATGGTGACATTCTGACCGAGGAGCTTATTGGAAATGTACAAGCTCATGAGCCAAGACTAGACCAGCAAGAAGAGGAAGCCAAGCAAGAAGAGAAGGAAGAAAGAAAGATCAAAGATAGTGCCTTCAAAGCTCAAGTGGAGGCTATCATTCTTCAACAACAACTTACTTTTCGAACCTCTACCTCCTTCTCTAGTGAATATGATGGCCCTAGTGACCATGAAACCAACTTCACCAAGGTAAATCACTTTAAGGGAAAGCAATCCTCTTCTACTCCATGACTCTACAAGTGTGGATAAAAGGGGCACTAAAAAATTGAATGTCCAAAATCTAGAACGTCACACCATCATAGGAACTCCAAGAAGGAGGAGGAGTACAAGAAAGAGGGAAAGTATAATAGGAAAGAAAAGAAGGAGAGAATACACAAGAATTCAACTCATGCAGGTTGGGAAGCATCATCCCAAGTAGCTCAAGCTCCGAAGAAAATGGAGAGCGCCACCTTGCACTCATGGCCTCTACAAGCAAAGATATTGGTGAGGTATGTGAGATAAGCTTACATGAGTTAGTTAAAGAAACTCTTATTGATATGCTTATTTATACCTATTATTATTTTGCTAAAGGTAAATTTAAAAGAAAGAGGTTAGGAAAAATTATTGATGATTTGTATGCTAAACTTGAGATTTTTGAACAAAATGAGAAAATTCATCTTGAGAATTTATAACTTGCAAGGCTAATTTTCTTGATTTTGAGCTCCTATACAATGGATTTGAGGTAGAGAATGGTGTTTGCCTTAAGAGCATTGAAACTCTTAAGGAAGATAAACAAAAGTGCCTAAATGAGCTTGAAACACTTAAAACTAAAAATGCTAAATTTAAGCTTATTATTGAGGCTCATAGAGATGAGAGGGATGTTTATCTCAAAGAAATTAAATTGCTTAAATCTGAAAAATGCTAGGTTTCTTGATCAATTCAATGATTTATCTTCTAGACATATTTTGCCTAGTAATGATGTTGCTTCTATATCTCTTGAAGAAGATTCTTATTTGACTAAATCCCTATGTTTAGAGGCTGATCTTGTTCATGCAAGAGATGATCTTGCTCGTTTGTCTTCTACTATTATATCTCTTACTGATGACAATCATAGACTTAGAGCCTCTCTATAGAAATTCCTCAAAGGAAAAAACTCCCTAAATGAAATCCTTGACCATTATACCAAACAATGTGGTACTAGTGGTTTGGGACTTGTAGGGGGAGCACCTGAGGGGAAGAATAAAGCCAAACATAGTAAAAATAGTAAGGCAACCTCCTTTTTCATTGGAGAGACTTTTGGAACTAAGAACCCTATGATTTGTTCTCATTGCAAATTTGTTGATTATTATTCTACTTATTGTCCTTACAAGCCTAAGGGGACCAACCTAAAGATGAAATGAGTCCCCATGATAACTCTGGATCCCAAACTTTGAGTAGGGAACCGACACTCTCCTTTCTTGTAGGAAAAAAGGAAGATGGATTATTGATAGTGACTGCACTAAACACAGGAGAGGTGATATAAGCCATTTCAACAACTTCACTGAGAAGAAAGGAGGTTCGATTACTTTCTGGGGCAACAAGAAAGGTAAGGTAAAAGGTGAGGGTGATGTAGGTGAATCCTTGTGCATCAAGAATGTTCTTTTTGTGGATGGACTACATCAAAACTTAATAAGTGTAAGTCAATTATGTGATAATGGTTACCTTGTGCTATTTACTTCTTTTAAATGCTTGATTCTAGATTCCCTCACTTATCTTGTCATATATAAGGGAACTAGATGTGGTAATCTTTATGTAATTGTGCTTGAATCTATTAATCCTATTGTTGGTAAATGCCTAGTAGTCAATTCGAATGATATTCATCGGCTTGTTCATGTAAATATGCATCAGTAGAATAAGTTGAGCAAAAAGGACTTGGTCAAGGGACTTTCCAAATTAGATTTTAAAAAGGATGAGTAATTTCGACCTTGTACCCAAGGAAATAAAACCAAGTCCTCCTTCATATACAATGGAGTCCTTAGTACCAAGAGAGCTCTTAAACTTCTTCCTATTGATATATTTGGACCAATGAGAACTCAATCTCTTTGTGGTTCCAAGTATAGTCTTGTTATTGCTGATGATTTCTCTAGATATACTTGGACCTTATTTCTCATTTCCAAGAGATATACTCTTGATGTTTTCTCTAGTTTTTGTAAATGAGTTGAGAATGAAGCTTCTTTCCAGATTGTTTCCATCCATAGTAATCATGGGGGAGAATTTAAAAATGATCTTTTTGAATGTTTTTGTGAAGAATCTGGCTATGCACATAACTTCTCTTCACCTCGAACACCTCAACAAAATGGGTTTCTAGAGAGGAATAATATGTTACTATAGGAAATGGATTAGACAATACTTTTAGAGTATGACTCTCTAAATAAGTTTTGGACTGAAGTGTTAGTACCTCATGTTTTCTGCAAAATCAGGTTTTTACTCTTCCTTCTTTGAAGAAAACCCCTATGAGCTATAGCATGGTAGGAAGCCTTCTATCAAGTATTTCCATGTTTTTGGATTTCTTGTTTTGTTTTGAATACAAAAGATTATCTCGACTAATTTATCCAAAATATTACAAGGCTTTCTTTCTTGGCTATAACACTGCTAGTAAGGCTTATAGAGTGTTTAACATTGATCTTACTAAAGTAGAAAAATCTATTAATGTTATGTTTATTGAGACTAACCTCTCTATTCCCAAAGATATTGCTCCAAATGATGATGTTGCATGTGAGGTGATTCTTATTTTAAAGAACTCAACATCACCCAAAAGGGAAAAGAGGTGGTCACTCAAGAAGATGAGAAGAATGAAGAGAAGAAGGATCCAACTCCTTGCTTTGCAAAGAATCATCCAAAAGAGATAATTTTAGGTGATCCATTTGAAAGAGTGAAAACATGAGCTGCCTTCAACAAAGAATAAGCCAACAATGCTTTCGTCTCACAACTTAAGCCAAAGAATGTCAAAGAAGCTCTTGGGGATGATGAATGGTTCCTAGTCATGCAAGAAGAATTGGAGCAATTTGAGAAGAACAAAGTGTGGACCCTAGTGCCAAGACCAAGATATAAGAAGATCATTGACACCAAGTCGGTCTACTGCAACAATCTGGATGAAAGCGTCAAGGTGGTAAGGAACAAAGTAAGGTTAGTGGCTCAAGGATACAATAAGTAGCAAGGTATAGATTATGATGAATCATATACACCTGTAGCTAGACTTGAGTCCATTAGTATGTTGCTTGCTTTTGCTAGTTATAATAACTTTCTTCTTTATCAAATGGATGCTAAACGTGTGTTTTTGAATGGTACAATTGAGGAGGAGTGAGGAGGAAGTGTATGTTGCCCAACCCCTGGGCTTTAAACAAGAAAGTTTACTTAACCATGTTTATTTTTTGCAAAAAGCTCTCTATGAACTCAAACAAGCACTCGAGCTTGGTATGAGAAATTAAAGAACTTTTTGTTAGATCATGGGTATATTATGGGCAAAGTATATTATACCTTGTTTCTCAAACACACTTTTAACAATTTTCTTATCATTCAAATTTATGTTGATGATATCAGTTTTGGCGGAACTAACCTTGATCTTTGCAAGGAGTTTAGTGATCTTATGCAGAGCGAGTTCGAGATGAGCATGATGGGTGAGGTTATATTCTTTTTCATCTTTCAAATCAATCAAACTAAATATGGAAACTTTATCAACCAAGGCAAGTACATAAGTGAGCTATTTAAGTGCTTTGGGATGGAGAACACCAAGTTGATGGACACACCCATGTCAAACATCACCAAACTTGACATGGATGAAGAAGATGAGAAGGTAGATGAGAAGCTCTATAGAGGTATGATCGGAAGTTTACTTTATTTAACTACCTCTAGACCTGATATAATGTTTAGTGTTGACTTGTGTGCTCTCTTTCAATCAAATCCCAAGAAATCACATCTTATAACTGTTAAGAGGATTTTAAGATACTTATCCAAAACTACAAATTTTGGACTATGGTATCCCAAGTCAAGGGACTTTACTCTTATGACTTATAGTGATGTGGATTAATAAGATGCTTGATTGATAGAAAGTGCACAAGTGGCACTTGTTTCCTCCTAGGACCATGCTTGGTGTCTTGGTTCTCTAAGACAACAGAGCATAATGGTAATATCAACTATCGAGGCAGAATACATTACAGTCAGGAGTTGTTGTGCCCAAGTCCTATGGATGAAGCAAATGCTCCAACACATTAACATTTATTTTTTTGCTTCTCCTGTCTATTGTGATAATATTGGTGCAATCAACTTATATTAAGATCCTATATTGCATAGTAGAAATAAGCATATAGAGGTTCATCATCATTTTTTTGTGATTAAATTTCCAAAAAGTATATATACCACACATGTGGACTCAGTTGGCAAACATTTTCCCTAAACCTCTAGCTAGAGAGCAATTTAATTTTATTAGATCAAAACTAATCATAACTTCTTTGGATGAATCTGATATGCCTTCTAGGTAGTTGTCATATATCCTATATGATTTTCTTATGTCTTGGTCATCCTTGCTTGCTAAAATGCTAAAATTTTCATGTTCGTATGCCTTTTTTTCACTTGTTTTGGGTATTTATCGCAAATTCTTGTTTATCACAAATAGTACCCAATGATGAGTGATATGTACCTAAGTATGTTTAAAATGCAAATTGGACTAGAAAGATAAAATTAATTAGCACTCAAATGGCCAGAAATTAAAATTTCTAAAGTTGGTTCAGGTTGACCATCGCTCGAGTTGCCAACTAGACCGATCCATGGCTGAGGGCTTTTGTAAAATGCCATTCAGTCAAGTTTCCCTATCACAAAATTTGAACGATGGCCAGGCTAGAGCAAACTTAAGTGTGCTTCGGCCGACTTTTCTCCCTCTCAACTAGAGAAAATCCACTGATTCACTCTCCAGATCCCTCAAGCTCTCAACCCTAGCCCCGACCATTCTATCCCTAGCCCTAGTTTGACTTTTATCGACCTTCCTATACCTCTTGCTTATCAACCCTAGGTGTTTGGACAGTTTGTGGTGGTGTTTCTTACATGTTTGATCTCTCAATCCTCTTATTCTGCCTCCATGGCTTCCAATAGGAGAAAGAGAGCTGCCCCATTCAGAGCGTCATCCTCCTCCTCCAACTGAGGTGACTGACTCATATAGGAATTTGGTACTAAGGTGACTGACTCATGGAGGAAGGATTACCCTGATTATTTTGACCTCCTAGACCTTGAGGCCTTCTACAAGAAATATGATATCACTCTCCCTAACATACATAAATTCTTGAAGAGGCCTTTGTT
Source organism: Alisma plantago-aquatica (assembly GCA_963693085.1). Lineage (NCBI taxonomy): Eukaryota > Viridiplantae > Streptophyta > Magnoliopsida > Alismatales > Alismataceae > Alisma > Alisma plantago-aquatica. The sequence continues at coordinate 1,039,017,000 of OY856412.1, forward strand.
TCCCTATAAGTAGTCTACCCTTCCCTCCTTAGACTTAGACATCAAGAACTACATACTTGCCCTAGTAGTCAACTACAATATTCATCCAAAGAAAAAGAAAATTGAAATTGTAGAGAATACCACAGTGATTATGTTTTGTATCTTGAAGAACAACAGAGTCAAGTGGGCCAGATATGTTCTCCACTACCTGACCTACTTCGACTCTGGTAAGAACACCTAAGGAACCCACCCTCCCTACCCATCCATAATTTGTGGTGTTTTTCAGAGTACCACGGGCAAATATGTTTTTCATGACCTTCATTACAAACCTGCCCTAAAAGGAGTTTGCATCAGTGAGAGCACACTTCAGAAGAGTGTGCCTACCCATTCCTCTACCACACCTGGAGCCTATACCTCCACCCATGCACCTCCACCACCTCATCCATCCTGACCTTCATGTGCCTCTTTTCATGTATCAAATAAAACCCTTGCGAGCTACATGATGCATCAGTAGGTGTATAACCTTCAAGTTTAGGAGCACATGCATCGTGATCTCTATGCTATCATGTCTACCACAAACCTATCATGTGCCCATCCTTACCCTGTATACTAGCCCTACTCCAGAGCTGATTATGCATCCTATGCATACAATCACTTTACCCAACTCCTCCACCTATTTCTTCCATTGCTACACCCAATGCTGCTAGTGGATCTACCCCTCCTGTTCTACCTCTCCTTGCTGGTCCTATATCTACCTTGCTTGCAGGAGTTAGCAATTCTACTCCTTTTTATCCTGAAGCCCAAGAGTTGCATGATCTTGGTATGTCTTGGGCTGAGAAGAATGCTATGTGGCCCGGTCATGGCTTTGGTCCTTCTGCTGATGAGGAGATGCTAGATCAGATTGATAAGCAAGTTGATGATGTTGATGAGAAGGCATCTAAGGATGATCACGAGGATGGTTCAGATGGTTATGATGGCTTTGTTGGTACATCTAGTGATGAAGGTGACCTTGCTATCTCTACTGTGACTTGTGACTTCATATGGAGATGATGACTATGAGCCTAAAGTTTCTGATGATGATTATTGTGAGAACGCGTTACACAAAATGAGATTACTCAAAACATAAAACACATTCAATCACTATTTAATCACATACCCAAAAATATGGGTAAATTAAAACTAATTTCAACGTCAGCACCTGCTCAAAAATATTTTCATAAGACCCCAACATCTTTCTTTAATCTATACTAGGCCAAGAATTTGATACAAATGTTCTATTGCCTTAGCCACAACATATATACACAGGAGAACAATATTCATATATGCCACACAAATAAGCATTAACATGCTAACAAAAGTTCAATTTGTTTGAAACACCATATACAAACTTTTACTGTCTGGACCTGAGAGTACAGGGATGACTTTAGGACACACTAGACATCTAATCAACTTTCTCAAAGATTCATTACTATGGCTCATATTTTCTTCCACATGTTTGTTTTCGTCACTTCCAATTACCTAAAAAATGTGGCGAACCACAAGGGTGAGACCCATGTCCCAGCAAGAGATATAACCTCCAACAACGTTTATTGTTTACAACATTAAATAGTTAAGCATTTTAATCATATATAACAAATAAGCTCAATAACACTGACGATTAACAAAATTCATAAAGGAGTAGATAATAACTATCATCATTAGTCAGACTATCATCCTTTATCTTGTTGACAATATAAGCAATTTAGTAGCATATACATATCTAGCATCATAAGCAATTCTAGTAACATAGAATCTCTATCATTATGAATAAGTCTAGCCACATAATCATAGATAACAACATTAGCATGTCTAATAGGTTGAACATATCAACATTATAAAAAGAGCTAACACCATAAGCACAACTGTCAGGATAAGCATGATCAACAATATATGAATCTCTAGTTATAAAGGCATGACTAGCATGATAAACATAACTAACAACATGAGATAGCTAGCATCATGATTATAATCAGAAGTAACAGTATAGTTATCAACATAATCATGGCTAATGTATGTACGCATCTACAATCTTAAGCATATCCACAACATAAGTATATCTACTATCTCTTAATTGAACTAAGCATCATCTTTATGTAAAGAGAACAAACAAGGGTTATCATCCAATGTGAAGTGTCATGTATAACCTAAACAGATATGCTATACGGATGTATTACATCTTTTATTATGCCCTGAGGAATTTGACGATACTACTCAAAATCCAACTGACCACTACTAAGTCAAAATCAGTGACATACAAGATCTAGGAAGAGCCAGACTCCTAAGATCTTCTCCGCCCCTAGTCAGTACGAGTCTGCCACAGTGACACATAAGGTCAAGCTGCTAACATCCTAGTCCATCCTTGGTATAGGTCACGATACTAGTTAAAGGAGGTGGGTATGCATACCCTACCATCCGAGGTACAACAGAAGATGTCCTCCAATATCATCACATATATAATCACCGAGACATGACTGCAATCATTCTCAAACTAAGGGCTAGGTATGACCGCAATCATCCTCCCTAAACGCTTGAATTTAGGATGGCAAGCACCCCACCTACTCATCAGTATGCTCTCTGAGTTTCCCTTAGGAATACTCGTTTCACCATTTGGCAAGTTCTGACACTCAGATGGATCTATAACACATGACACTAAATGATTAGAGTTTCACTTGATTAGTTATGCCAATTGGGTGAATTAAGGCTGCATCAAACAAGTAGACATACAAACCCTAATTCACTTCTAGCAAGCGTATAAATATCACAAACTCCATAGATATAAAATGTGCGAAACATAATTTCTCATCTCATCATCACATGGTACTATTCACTTGCCATTCATGAGGCTACATTAGTCATTATACTATCACAAGACATAAATTCTTTTCACAATAGCATAGGGTATCAACCCTTATCAACACAAAAGGATTACACCTCATTTAGGGCCCAACCATGCCCAAAGGTCACTAAGACCATCATACTATCACATGATATAAAGTTATTTTCAAAATATCATAGGGTATCAACCCTTATCAACACAAGAGGACTAAACCTCATTTAGGGCTCAATCATGCCCAAAGGTCATTAAGACCATCATACTATTCCCTGCAAGATCATCATTATCTTTACATGACTTATAACAGGGCTCAACAACATCACTTACATATAATACACCAGATCAACACAATATTGCATTAATGAGCTAGGAGATATTCATAAAAAATCATATCAGGGTTATATTAACATTAAGAATATTCCTTTATTACAACAACATGCAAGGAATCTAGATATGATTAACTCTCATCATATTCATAATGCACATGTTTGGCATAAGAAAAACTCAACCATGTGGCTATAATAACCACCAATTAAGATATCAAGGTTATGAGCATATTAAGGAGGTTATTCCACCATCATTCCATCAAATAAGAATGTTAAACATGAATACTCATCTTTATCTATTTGTATTAGAGTTAGGTTCAACATGATAAATTATATTAATGTTACTAATCAACACTCATACCCAAACCCTAACTCTCGACATCCCCATTGGATCATTGATGCATAAGGTGAAGCATCACCATCACATTCCATACTATTCTCAAGTATGAACCTACACATAAATCAAGGTGTAACCATCGAGTTATAGCATACTCGGGTTTCAACAACAATAGAGTACTCCATGATTGTATTAGTCATTCAAGGACTATTCATACCCAATTACCATTATTTAGTTATATTAAAGCTAGGTATAACAAGTTATACCTTATTAGGGTTACATATCAACACAATATGATTATCATCCCTTCAAATCATATGAGTGAATAGGTAACACTAACTTATTAAGGGTAACCCTCCATTTGTTCCATCATCTTTCAACTCATATCGCCATACCACAATGTCACGCAGAACCATTGGATGTTTAAAAGGTAAGACTATTGGTTGTTTACATAAGTAAACACCTTAGATAAACCACCTATGAAGTCCTTGATTTGTGCTCTATAAAGATTCACCATCTAACCCTATATATCCCTTGATAATCAACACAAAAAGTTCCATTGAGAGTAGGATAAAACTCACAATCGACTGTTCATTTAAAACAAGCCATCCATTGTCAACTAGTAAGCTCCTTAAGTTGATCATATAAAGGAAACCATCTAAATAACATTAGTAGGACAAACATATTACATTAGCCATCATTCCACCTTAATGGAGGAATACATAGTAGATCTTGACCATTGGGTCAAGTTCATATGTTAAAACCATCAATTACAGTATAGGTCTGACCATTGCATCAAGTGACCCAATAAACCATCGGTTTAAGGCTTAATTGATGCTACACAACCATACTTAACTCACCATAGGTTGTAGAGACAGATACACAATCATTAGTGACCATTAAGTCACCATAGGTTGTTAGATCAACACTATATTCATTATTCAAGATGAAATATTAAGTGAATGTCAACATTGATTGATAACATCAGTAGGGTAATTAATGGTTGATCATTAAACTTATAATTGATCCAAAACCTGACCTAAGGGGGTGAACATAGGTTGTAACCATAATTTGAAACCTTTAATCATGACCATCAGTTGTTATGAAGACAACACCATAGGGTTGTTGCAATGGTACCTTCATCGGGTCATGGTTTATAGAAGGAATCAGCTTTAAACCCTAAAATTGACCATTGTTAGATAGGTGCTTAGCACCATAGGTTGTCAAAACAACCTGATATAAGTCATATCATACCTTAGGAATAATAGACACATGATCACAGGTTCATATATAATTTTAATCAGAACAGGGAATATTATAAAAATTGAAATCCAAGTCAAGCATAGCTTTTTAGTGCATGGATCATCATTTTCAAACAAGAACATGATCTAGAAAGCTTATGGTGGTAAGCAATAAACGTGGATCAAGTTATAAAACTTGCCTCTAATTAGAAGATGAAACCCCACACAGAAGAAATATCAAGCAGGTAGGGTAGAAAATCCAAGAGTAAGCTATGAATTCGTCCATCTAGCACCTTTCTTCATCAAATGAGCAAACCCTAAGCATAAGGAGCAAGAAAGGTAGGGTTTTATGGCTTTAGAGCAATTTCTACCACGGAACACCAAGGTTACGACCTAGAGTATGGTAGGAGGAAGGATAAAAAAGAAATATACGGAGGAAATACGGAAGTTCTTACACTTTTAGGTCAAGATCACTAGAAGCAAGCTTTTTCAACCCTAAATTGAAGTCAATTTCAACCTTAGAGCCTTTCTCCAAGAAGATCCCCACTTTCTTCTTCCTTGGACAGAGAAATTAGTATATGAACAGAGGGAGAACGAGTTTTGGAGAAGGAGGGAGTTGGTGGAGAGAAAATGGCTCATTTTGGTGCTTGGGGATAAGTATATGACACTTTAAGATAAAGAAAAAGAAAAAGTTGAAGTTTTAGTATCTATCCAAGTGTCCATGGCCTTGACTTATTAAGAATATACAAGAACACACACAAGAAGCTTCCCCATCATGTGTATATACCTGTGTAGCTTGCCTTTGTGGAATTTCCAAGCCAATCAAATAATTCATTAGTTGATAGCTACTAAAGGTAGCTCATCCGTGAAGGGGGGAAATCCTAAAATACCCTTGGAGAAAACACCTTCAAACCAAGGTTTAAATAGGTGCCCCATGGTTAAAAAAGCTCAATAATGATGACTGAATATACAAGGAACATAATTAAAGTGGTAAATTGTAAAGAAAACCTCTCAATTGGTTAAATTGCAGAAAAGTCCAAAATGTGCATAAAATTGCATAACTTGCTCAAACAATGTCCAAATTGGACCAAATTTGAAACTTAAGCTTGTATAATGATTTAAAAGCATATAAAAAGGTTATATTAGGGTTATAAGAATTAAATTGTGATAATTAAGCTTTTTAAACTCATTAAGCAAGTTTAGCGGCCTTACAACTATAAACCCCTAATAGGGATTTCACCCCCAAAATCCAAGGTAAACAACAATGGGTACTTCCTTTGCACCTCATACTATTATCTTTACATGACTACTTGATTATCATGGTGATGTAACATCATTCATACATATCTCATCTTGGGTCAACACAAAAACCCCCCACATAAGAAGACATTCTCAATATGGAATATAGAAACTTGTTGTGCCACCTGTACAAAGCTAATAGTAATGTTCAATTTTAAATTCTAGATATCATCCTAAAATTATATCTATTGTATCAACAGATGACTCAAAATTCATACTTGCTATCTTTTTACCAATCATGCTATGTGTCCCATACCATTCGTTGAAGCATAAAATAAAAGGCAATGTATCAATCCCTTTTTTTTACACTGACACTAGAACTCTTGTCAGTTCTTTTTTAGCATCAAAAGAAATGTTGATGTTGGAAGCTATCATTCCATACAAGGAAACATCATTCCTATTCAACCTTGTTAGGGGTGAAACAACAACATTATCTTCACCTTACTAGGATTTACACAACCTACTTAGAAGACATATCATGATCCCATAAAGAAATTTAATCAACCCCATCTCACTCTTGTTCAACTTGTTCTCATAGCTATTGTTTCTTCGGAAACCCTAAGGTTTTTTAATAAATATTGATCATATTTTGACCATATTTGAAATACTTTGACATGTCATCATTTAAATCTTGATATAACTTGTATGACATGACTGGAACACTCTATTCCTCCTATTCATAAATTCAATTTTTACATTGGTTAGTCTATAGGACATAACTCTAAACTCATCACGGTCATGTGAATTATGCCATCCAATCTAAATCTTATGCATTGATATTTGATCATAGGTTTATCTTAAAGGAACATGGTATCACATATCTATTGACCAACAAACCATCTATCCTTGATAGTGATCTTGTCTAGCTATCACTGAACCACACACAACATTACAGAATCACTTTTTTTTCTTCTTTCCAAACAACATTTAGAGGGTCATAGTCAACTCTCTTTCTCTCTCTAAGGGAGATAAACACTTGGAATGTTCATTTAAATAACATCTCCAACCTTCACATATTTATCATCATACTATTGATACATCTTGGATACTAGGATTCATTACCTTGGTATCCAACTCATGCGCTATAAGTAACTCACATCCTTATCTCATCTACTTTTACCAACATAACCAATATCAAGACATATAAGAGGAGTCTTCCTAATTATTAGAAGGCTCAAAAGCAAAATCATCACAAACTTTATGATCGTGGAACCATAGTCAAAACAACCTTATTCTATAATAAGATATCCATCCTCATGTTTAGAATGAATCCACACGTACCAAGTGGCAATGGTCCACTTGAAAGTTGTACCTTGCAAAGGAAAGACACAAAGGTAAACATACTTCCCACATCATGGCATCATTGTTCAGGGTCACTAGCAAAAAGATAATCAATTCTATTTTCATTATGCATATTACAACTTCTTATGTAGCATTTTACCTTTTTCATTTTTGGTTCCTTGCCATTAGCATAAGAATCATCATGATTAGCATATCTCATTACTTCTTCCTTGATGACGATTTATCACACTTGTGTATGTTCTCTTATTTTATTATATTTTCCAACCACTTATCAATAGGTAAATACTCATATTCCACATTTGCTTCATTAAATTAGGGTCATCTCCCTTAATTTCTTTCACATGCCATGCTGATTTTACATTAACACTTTCTTACAGACATAGGTTGGTTTGAGATTAACTCAGGTTCCACCTTATTCCTTTTCCATTGTTCCCATTCATCTTCTCATTTTGTACTTGTTATAGAAGTTATTTTCATCTTATGTGGATTTCATACCTTGATTCACTTTATAAGCGTAGAATTATTTGTCTTTTATTTTTATTATATTCTTGAATCACATCTTCAAGAACTCCTCTTTTTCTAATTTGTATTCAGAATTAAATTTCATGGTGTTGTATCTTTCTCTTATAGTTACCAAACCGTCAAGTTTTGATAGATAATGATGCAATTCTCATCTTCTTTAAGGTAGGATAGAGATATTCAAACCATGATTTCTTATTCATTTTGCTCTTTAGATTGTCTCAAAATGACTACTTGATCAAAGTAATCAGAAAGATAACAATCTAAGAGTTCCATACTTACCTTTTTCAATAATTGAATATCTGGCCAGGGCATCCAAGTACTGAGATTAGGAGTATGCACCATGTTTTTGGTGTCACGTTCCTAACTTAGACATCACCCTAGTCTTAAGTCCTAGTGTCCTTGTAGACTCAGTGAACCTAAAGCTTTGATACCAACTTCTCAGAACTCGTTACACTAAATGAGAACTCAAAACATAAAACACAATCAATCACTGATTAATCACATACCCACAAATATGGGTAGATTAAAACCAATTTCAACATCAACACCTGCTCAGAAATATTTGCATAAGACCCCAACATCTTTCTTTTCTCCATACTAGGCCAAGAATTTGATACAAATTTTCTATTGCCTTAGCGACAACATATATACACAGGAGAAAAATATTCATATATGCCACACAAACAAGCATTAACATGCTAACAAAAGTTCAATTTGTTTGAAACACCATATACAAACTTTTCCTACCCGAACCTGAGAGTCAAGGATGACTCTAGGACACACTAGACATCTAATCAACTTTCTCAAAGATTCATTACTATAGCCCCTCTTTTCTGCCACATGTTTGTTTTTGTCACTTCTGATTACCTAAAAAAATGTGGTGAACCACTAGGGTGAGCCCCATGTTCCAGCAAGAGATATAACCTCCAATAACATTTATTGATTACAACATTTTTAAGTAATTAAATAGTTAAGCAATTTAATTAGATATAACAAATAAGCACAACAACACTAATGATTGACAAATCTCATAAAGGAGCAGATAATAACTATCATCATTAGCCAGACTATCATCTTTTATCTTGTTTACAATATAAGCAATTCAGTAGCATAAGCATATATAGAATCATGAGAAATTCTAGTAACATAGAATCTCTATCATTATGAATAAGTATAGCCACATAAGCATAGATAACAACATTATCATGTATAATAGGTTGAGCATATCAACATCATAAAAAGAGCTAACAATATAAGCACAACTATCTAGATAAGCATGATTAACAGTATATGCATCTCTAGTTACAAAGGCATGGCTAGCATGCTAAACATAACTAACAACATGATATAGCTAGCATCATGATTATAATCATCAGTAGTAGTATAGTTATAAACATAATCGTGGCTACTGTATGTATGCATCTACAATCTTAAGCATATCCACAACATAAGTATATCTACTATCTCTTAATTGCACTAATCATCATCTTCATGTGAAGAGAACAAACAAGGGTTATCATCCAATGTGAAGCATCATGTATAACTCTAAACAGATATGCTATATGGCTGTATTACATCTTTTATTATGCCCTGAGGAATTTGAAGATACCACTCAAAATCCAACTGATCACTGCTAAGTCAAAATCAGTGTCATACAAGATCTAGGAAAAGTCAAACACCTAAGATCTTCTCTGCCCCCAGTTAGTACGGGCCTGCCACAGCTACACATAAGGTCAAGCTGCTAACAGTCTAGTCCGTCCTTGGTACAGGTCATGACACTAGTGAAAAGAGGTGGGTATGCATACCCTACCATCCGAGGTACAACCACAGTTGTTGTTACAACCCCAATTTCTGGGTTTATTTGGTGAGAAATGTAATCTCTCATATTAAGGATATTTGAACAAATAATGACATAATTTGGTTTGAATAAATGGATTTCGTTTACAATAGCTTTGATGATTGTTTTTGTGGGCTTTATTGGCTATTGGGCCCAATAACAAGGAAATTCAATTAGTAAATGAATAATTGAATTTTTAAGAAAAGAAAAGATGGGGAAACCTCTAGAATGTAATCCAAGGATGGATTTCGTGTCTCTTGGGTTCCTTGGGTTCTAAGGAGTCCAAAGTTGCATAGAGAGTGCAATAAGAAAAGAAAAGATCAATTAAGTATTTCTTTATTAAGAAAGAAATTGAAAACAATGATAAAATGTGGAAATAAGTGAAAAGATGTATAATTGAGTTATCCTTGGTGGAATTTCATATCCCAAAGATTCCTAATGTTAAAAGGAATACTAATGAGGGAAATAAAAGAAAAATAAAGAGAAATCCTCAAAAAGAGATATTTTAATAAGAAATAAACAAGATAACGAGAAATAATGAATATGGATGCATCTAGAAGGATAATAAGTATCCTAGAAAAGGAATTTTGAAATATTAAAGTTTCTTGGGGGGCCAAGGAGCCCTGATGGAGAAGAAATAAAGAGAAAAGCCAAATAAAACAAAATAAGAGGATAATGTGATACATCATTAATGACTTTTTAACATTATGAAAGAGAGATAAAAAGGGGAATATATAGATTGTGCATGTTTCCTTTGCATTACCAACATTGCCATATGGGAAATCTATTTAATACTCTCTTCACAAAAAAAAGATACTTTCCCATGAAGGCACTCCATTATTGTGAAAGAGGCCAATATAAGGCAAGAAAGGGAGGTGCTTTAATGGCATATACGAATAATGGAATATGGAAAGAAAGGTTGCCCCATGATTTAGGATAATGGAGAGGCATTTAACGACTTGGATAATAATTTATGCAATGAAGGGTTTAATCTTTTGAATACTTCTTTACATTAGAGAATAATCCAAGATGCTTTTAATGAGGGAGATCGTCCCTGTTGATTGAACTCTACGCTACGCGTAGGAAGACTGTCCCTATCCCTCTTGTTTCTTTTGCTTTACGTGGGAACTCTTTAGGGTTTTGGGGATGTGGATGTGTGTATATATATATATATATATATATATATATATATATATATATATATATGTATATATGTATATATATATACCCAGACATCCCTTCTTCCACCAGGAACTCTGTAGAGAGTCTAAGATATCTGAATCCCCTAGCCTTCTTCGGTTCCTCCAGCGCAGATAGAACTGCACATGAGCGATCGACAACACCATCATACCCAGAGGGGTCCGACCACTCTCTTCCATATACGTGGGAAGTGACGACCATCTACAATGACAGGATGCCTCGATGGTCAGGTTCTCAGCATGGTTGGGATGTGCTCCGGCCACCCTGGCATACCCGAGCCAGTCGTGTTGTACCCGAACCAGGCCGTGGAAGAGAAGGTGTGGTTTGTAACCTGGGCTGCGCTGAGCCTGGGGTGTCTTGCCACGGCCAGAAGGGACGCCATGCAAGGAGATCTCTGTGACAGGGGACACCAAGGGTGGACGATCACTGCGGAGGCATCACCGGGGAACAGAGCCCCTCCACGTCGCCATAGTATGCCCAGCACTTGCGAGGGGAGTGAGGATGGAGGACGGAGCCTCTTAGGGGTGGCGACCAGGATCTGTACCGCCGTCCACGATAGATTTGGGGGCCCCAAAGCGCCGCACCCAAGGAGGAGGATGCCAGAGTCGGAAGGAGGGAGAAGTTGTTGCATGCAGCTTGCGTTTCCACGGAAAGAGGCGGGATGGAGAACAGGTTTGGATGAGGAAGGAAAGAAAGGGTGAAATGACCTTAGTGCCACTGCACACATGTTCAAGAGTTAGGGGCACAAGCGTCCTTTCCTGAAACCACCTGGTCACCAACATGATTTAGAATCAAGTAAATGACGCTGACTGGGCGGTTTCTGATTGGTCAATATTTGATAATTTGTAATAAACCATAACTATTAATCGGTAACTCAGATTTATACAAGTTTTATATGAAAATTTATCATGAGAATGAGTAGAATCCAAATAAAATACTCCTAATACCTAAATATGATTCCTGTTCTAAAAGTATAGTTGGTCCATGAATGTAGGGTGATTAATACATAGAAACCCTAGTCCTTATTGATACGTTGTTGATCATGTTAGATATGCTTCCTTGAGATTTAAACTGATGATGAGGAATATAATGGTAAATTAACATGATTATGATCTTAATGACGATAACTAGACTTTCTAATCAATGCATACGAATAGTAAGGTTTAAGGATCCTAACTTGTTAATTTGTTAGACTTAATATAATGTAAGTGATCATAATGTAAGGATGAAATAGATTTGATGATCATGGCTACACCTAATGCGAATTAGGGTTCTTGAGCCATTAAATCAATAAACATGTGAATTAGGGTTTAGAAACATATCCTTAATGATAATTTTGATGCTAAGAAAACCTAAATCCTAGACTAGGGTCGAGTAGGGTTTAATGTGATTAATAATGTGAAGGTGACAGTTTAGGTTTTATATACATGCAAATTATAAATGATGAATGCTTGATTTGCTTGGAACTATTGATTGGCTTGATTGTATATACATGAAGTATATGTTGAATAATCTGCATGACTCACCATCGAGGTATGTGGTTACGCTTATGATTATCCAGACTAGTTTTTCGAGGGTTTTATCGACGTTTCCCTCATGGCTTGAAATAACTGTTGGATGTTTTTATTTCATGCAACTATAGAGTGACTATGACTATCACTATGAATATACATGTATAACTGGCTAGATCTGGGTCCACCCATGTGGCTATGCAAGGGCTAAAAGGATAACCTAGAGAAAGGTCTAGGCTGTCATGAGTTAGAAACTGGGCTACACATGTGTAGTACCATGAGACTCTTAGCTTGCCATGAGTTAAGGAGGGGGCTACCTACGGGTAGTGCCATGTGACTCAGCCCTAGAAACTGATTCACCTGTTAGGTGAAATCATGAGGGGTATAATGGGGATCTACCATAAGGAAGGTAGTATCCAGGTCTACTGCAGGGACAACGCAGGGGATAGGGTACACATGGATCACATAATTATATTTAATACGTAAACTTGTTTGTTAAATGGTAATTGGGTGCAATACATTGTTATGAATAGTTGCACGATTATTGTTTCCCCCACATACCAGCTTCGGATGACCGACGTTTTGTTTGTCGGCGTTTTAGATACAAGCCAAATGGACAAACAGTAAATCGTCATATTGTGAAATACATGAAGTAAAATGCAGGGAGGATTAGTTAGAGTAGAATACATACATGGATAGAAGTTTAGAAATCCAAAATTTTCAAAAGGTATGCAAAATTTTATTACAGCTTTTCAATATAGATTGTTGAAATTTAATCATTGTTTTTGGTTAAGTGTCGAACCTTTGATCCGAAAATTATGGGTGCGGCTTCGACCTCTCAGTCTCCCTTAATTGGGGGTTATCAGGAGGAGGGGTTGTAACGTTTGGTATTAGAGCGTAGGGTTCCTCACTTAACCATTAATAATTATAAAATTTTACAAACTCCATAGAACCCAAGGGAGTTATTAGATGATTATCCGAAGGACAGAAGTGTCTAGAAAAGGATCACGACCGGCGGCTGGCAATATTTTCCTCCGCACCGCTAGTCGGAATACGAGGACTCCCAAATCCGTGTGACTGCCTGGCCAAAGTCTTAGGGTATGAATCGAAATAAGATACCTTTAGGACTTTCTCATCTTATTCATCCCTTCTCATCAAAAAATCTATTAAGGACCTTAAGGATTAGGGGTTTCTCTCTCCTCCTCACCCTCTTGAAGTATGGGTAAGGTTAATAAGGTCTAAGGAATCCTCCACCAAATCAATGAAAAGCATGTAAATAAGATGTCATGGACATAATCTTAATAGAGTAAGCGTAAACTAAAGAATAGATACATGCTTAGGTCGTATGACATAAGTTGTCATGCCCTCAGAAGAGACCTGAGGCTAGACCTTCTTATCAGGAGGATAAATAAAGAAAGTTAGTCTTGGAGATAGAGATCTCCATTATAAGTAGAGACCTGACACATCCTCTAAAGATGATGATAACCCTAACCCTAAGTGAATGTTAGAGAGGGATGACACAAGAGTTAGTTGTCATGGTAGACCAGGTGTTTGGATGGACATGCCTGGGATGCCATATGAGCCATGAGAGATGACCTAGTACCTTTGGCGACCCAACCCTAGAAAGGGTCATGCATGTTAGAGTGAAGGATAGATCCTTCATTGACAAGGTTTGTGAAGAACCCATGGAAACCCCATGAGCTTATATGATCTTATAAGGGAACAATATGCACCCAAAATGTATAAGTAGTGCGAGCAATAGGTTGAAACCCTGGCCAGAAGAGTATGATGGTTAGCTTATGAGATAAGCATAAAGGGCTAGGGATAAACTTGAGCAAACATAAGTTGAACATAGGCTTCACCTAGGTAGGGGTATGCTTATGAGGTTGATCCTTCATGAAGAGAGGACCTCTCATGGTGAGGCTGGTAGTAGGGTTAGCTCTAGAGAGAGAGTAGGACCCCAAGCAAGAAGGTTGGATGCCCAAAAACCCGAGATATGAGGAACAATGGGGAGTCGGGGATGATGCGACCTAAGTGGATGATAGCAATTGCCTCATGCATAATCCGTGGAGGCTGATGATATCTTGGTTGCCTTTAAAGGAACCAAACCCTAGAGAGAGGATGAATTTGTTGATACCTCTATGCCTTTGGTATAGGTGTTACCCTCTTGAGGTAGGGAGAAGAGTTCCTTAGACCTGGAGAGGTTTAGTAACTGGTTGTGAGGTCTTGCACCTATTTGGTTGTCCTTAAGGAGGACTCGACTCTGAAGTGTTGCTCGAATACAAGGATGATAGGAAGTGCATGTCATGCCTGATTTCATGGTTAAGAGATAGAGTGTGCAGTTGGACACCTAAAAAGTGAACCTAGGGTTCCTAGGCCTAAGAGGGGAAGTGGTGTACCTAATTCTCGTAATGAGAGTAGATTTTCTATAGGTGAGGGCATGAAACTTCCTATGTTGAAAGGAAAGGAAAACCCCTTACGTTTAGGGTATGTTTGGTAAACCCCTCCCAGCTTAGTTGATGACATGGGAAGGTATGACCTTGATCTAATGTTGAGGAATGAGAACCCAGATGACCTAGCCTCATTTAGTGGTATGTTTGTGTCTTAATAGCTCACTAGGGCTAAGCATATGGATGTAAACCCTCTACCTAAGGGCGGTTGTGACCGTGTTGTCAAGAGATAGTTTCCTCCCATCCTAGGAGAGGGACCCTTTTGAAGGGGGTACACCAGTTTTTGAGTTAACCTAAAGAGGTCTCATAGGATCTTGAGAAGTTGAGTGAAAAGTACATGATATGAGAATGAACCTATAGACCCATAGATAACCATCTCTAAGTGCATGTGGACATATTACCATGGAGGTAATCGGTATGGTGCCTGACCAAGGTAGGCAGGTCACCATGACCCCTAAAAGGGCGAAAGACAACCCTTGAATGCAGAAAGAGAGATGATGAAGGCTTGGGTAAGGTTCTAAGTTGGACATGTACTATAATAGAATCCTCAGTCTATCCTAGGGTCAGGTAGGGATAAGACCGATGGAAGTAGGAGTTACTTGATTCCCTAAGTTGCACATGACCATAGGGTCAGGAGGTAACAACTATCATTGTCTGAGGTCCATGGGTTAGGAGATTGATCACCTTCCTGAACTCATGGGACCCAAAGGGCAGATGAGTAGGGCACTCTCTTGATGCATGAGGGAAGAGAGATGACTCCAAAAGTGTCAGCACCCTATAGACCTAGAAAAGATGACCAAGGGATGTGTGCAAACCTTAGTAGGTTCAAGGCTAGTTTTCCATGGAAGTAACCTTGATATCGAGATGATTGTGATGTAGAGACATAAGTGGCACGTCTCAACTTGGTTTTAAAGGAATACTGGCAAGGTGGGATGTACCATCTCTACTTTTGGAACAGGATGAACTATGTATTTGGACTGCAGCCAAATGCTTATTTCCTCTTGTTATCAGGGTGAGAGATAGGACAGTACGCATGCCATACATCAAGGATAAAAGATGATGTGAGTTGGAACATTGATACGAGGTATGAGGATAGAAAGGATAACATACCCTGGTGGAGTGAACGATACCTGGATGGTTTACCAACACTAAAGAAGAATGAGGTAGTCATCTTATAAGGATGTTTTTATCATGAGCTATGTGGAACTTACAAGTCATACCAGGTTGAGTTTGATCACCATGATGATGAAATCAGAGAGTGTTCTTAATGAAGATAGACATAGAGTTTGAGGAGAGACGATAAGTAAAAGGAAGAGTATGTCTTCAATGTTACCTAATACCTAAGGATGTGAAGTGGTAATGGATGCTCTGGTGGAGATATAGTTGCCTAGTTTGGCTAGAAGAGGTTGTTAGGCTAACCCTAAGTTTGGAAAGGATATGTGTTTGGCTAACACTTAGATGTAACGAGATTTGTTGAACAAGTTAATGGTTATTTGGTTAGCCAGTCTAGTCCTTCATATAATGAAAGGATGGTGATAGAGCCTCATATACACTTCTTTGGAAAAGAAGGTGATGAAACCCCGACTAGAATGGTTTAGGGTTTTGAGGTATTGATCTTGAGGAATAACGACACATAGGAGATCATGATTTTAAGATCACCATACACCATACTACGAAGATAATAAGTGACAGTAGTTCTTTAGATGCCCAAGATAAAAATATGCATGTGGTATATGGCCAGGCAAGCTGAGGGAAAAGGATGACCACCAGTAACCCGGTGTAGTGATGTAAGGGATAAAGAGTCCCTGAAAGAGAAAGGGATTTCATCACTATGGGTGTTGTAAGTCTCTCCTGGGCTAAGGAAGGTCGATATGCAATATGGGTTTTGATAGATCGCCTTACCTAGATGACATGAGAGAAAAGAGTTCTGTCAAGAGACAGATCTGGTTGAGATACCCATGAGAGAGATGGTCCAACTACACCATGATACGAGTTCAAAAGTTCTTGAGTATAACCCAAAGGTTTACTTTCGTGAGGTGGAAGTAGAAACATGAAGAACCCTACGTTAGTATAGTTTATCACCCCTAACTAATGGTTAGTATGATCCGGACTAAAGGGTTTGATGAGAGCATATGTGCTCATTTAGGGTGATAGCTAGAGACAGTTCTTGTCCCATGAAAGATGTGATGATGACCACCATAGCCAGTATCAGGATTTAAAGAAGCTTTGTAAGGGAGGTTGTGTCGGTCACCACTTCAGTAAGGTGATGTTGGTGAAAGGACCACGTGATGGTTAGAAATGGACCACAGTGTGTGCAGATGGAGTCGCTTTGATCTTGCAATGGATGAAAGGAACCCATGGATGACATGAGTCATGAGCAGATGCAAAGTAGACTGACATAGAGTTCACTGTGGGAGGATATGTGACATGAAAATCTGACCCCTCTAAGTTATAGCTAAGAGAGTTGAGTACCCGATGCATGGGTTCTTTTGACATGATTTGATGGAGAAGGTTAAGTTTGACCTTACCCCTCAAGATAAAGTAATGTGAGATGAGTTTAATTTGTCCAATTTAGAGTATTATGTGAGGTACCCAACCATGTGTTGAGCAATGAACCTAGTTAGCCCCAAGGGAGGCTGAAATGGCCTGAGTCCACCTGTGTAGTTTGTAGACGCCAAGATGAAAGAACTCAGAGAAAAGAATATGTGATGATAAAGGTTCTTTGGAAATGCCATGAGTATGGTAAAGCCACATAGGGGCCAATAATGGACATGGAAAAGTCTCATCCTGAATCGTTTGTTTGCTTGATAGAATTTTGAGGAAAAAATTTCTATAAGAGGGGAAGGATGTTACAACCCCAATTTTTGGGTTTATTTGGTGAGAAATATAATTTCTCATATTAAGGATATTTGAACAAATAATGATATAATTTGGTTCGAATAAATGGATTTCGTTTACAATAGCTTTGATGATTGTTTTATGGGCTTTATTGGCTATTGGGCCCAATAACAAGGAAATTCAATTAGTAAATGAATGATTGAATTTTTAAGAAAAGAAAAGATGGGGAAACCTCTGGAATGTAATCCAAAGATGGATTCCGTGCCTCTTGGGTTACTTGGGTTCCAAGGAGTCCAAAGTTGCATAGAGAGTGCAATAAGAAAAGAAAAGATCAATTAAGTATTTCTTTATTAAGAAAGAAATTCAAAACAATGATATAATGTGGAAATAAGTGAAAAGATGTATAATTGAGTTTACTTTGGTGGAATTTCGTATCCTAAGGATTCCTAATGTTAAAAGGAATACTAATGAGGGAAATAAAAGAGAAATAAAGAGAAATCCTCAAAAAGAGATATTTTAATAAGAAATAAACAAGATAACGAGAAATAATGAACATGGATGCATCAGGAAGGATAATAAGTATCCTTAAAAAGGAATTTTGAAATATTAAAGTTTCTTGGGGGCCAAGGAGACCCAATGGAGAATAAAGAAAGAGAAAAGCCAAATAAAACAAAATAAGAGGATAATATGATACATCATTAATGACTTTTTAACATTATGAAAGAGAGATAAAAAAAGGGACTATATAGATTTTGCATGTATCCTTTGCATTACCAACATTTCCATATGGGAAATCTATTAAATACTCTCTTCACAACAAAAAGATACTTTCCCATGAAGGCACTCCATTATTGTGAAAGAGGCCAATATAAGGCAAGAAAGGGGGTGCTTTGATGGCATATACAAATAATGGAATATAGAAAGAAAGGTTGCCCCATGATTTAGGATAATGTAGAGGCATTTAATGACTTGGATAATAATTTATCCAATGAAGGGTTTAATCTTTTGAATACTTCTTTACATTAGAGAATAATCCAAGATGCTTTTAATGAGGGAGATCGTCCATGTTGATTGAGCTCTACGCTATGCGTAGGAAGACCGTCCCTATCCCTCTTATATCTTTTGCCTTACGTGGGAACCCTTTAGGGTTTTCGGGAGGTGGATGTATATATATATATATAAATATACCGATACATCCCTTCTTCCACCAGAAACTCTATAGAGAGTCTAAGATATTTGAATCCCCTAGACTTCTTCGGTTCCTCAAGCGCAGATAGAACTACATGAGAAATCGACAACACCATCATACCCAGAGGGGTCCGACCACTCTCTTCCATGTGTGCGGGAAGTGACGACCATCTGCAATGACAGGATGCCTCGACGGTCAGGGTCTCGGCATGGTTGGGATGTGCTCTAGCCACCCTGGCTTACCCGAGCGAGCCGTGTTGTACCCGAACCAGGCCGTGGAAGAGAAGGTGTGGTTTGTAACCTGGGCTATGCCAAGCCTAGGGTGTCTTGCCACGGCCAGAAGGGATGACGTGCTAGGAGATCTCCGTGACAGGGGGCTCCAAGGGCGGACGATCGCTGCGGAGGCATAACCGGGGAACAGAGCCCCTCCATGTCGTCACAGTATGCCTTGCACTTACGAGGGGAGCGAGGATGGAGGATAGAGCCCCTTTGGGGTGGCATCCAGGATCCTTACCGCCGTCCACGATAGCTGTGGGGGGCCCGAAGCACCGCGCCCAAGGAGGAGGATGCCGGAGTCAGAAGGAGGGAGAAGCTGCTGCACACAACTTGCATTTCCACATAAAGCGGTGGGATGGAGAACAAGTTTGGACGAGGAATGAAAGAAAGGGTGAAATGATCTTAGTGCCCCTGCACGCATGTTCAAGAGTTAGGGGCGCAAGCGTCCTTTCTTGAAACCACCTGGTCGCCAACGTGATTTAGAATCAAGTAAGTGACGCTGACTGGGCGGTTTCTGATTGGTCAAGATTTGATAAACTTTAATAAACCATAACTATTAATTGGTAACTCAGATTTAAACAAGTTATATATGAAAATTTATCAGGAGAACGAATAGAATCCAAATAAAATACTCCAAATATCTAAATATGATTCATGTTCTAAAAGTATAGTTGGTCCATGAATGTAGGGTGATTAATACATAGAAACCCTACTCCTTATTAATACGTTGTTGATCATGTCATATATGCTTCCTTGAGATTCAAACTGATGATGAGGAATATAATGGTAAATAAACATGATTATGATCTTAATGACGATAATTAGACTTTCTAATCAATGCATACAAATAGTAAGGTTTAAGGATCCTAACTTGTTAATTTGTTAGACTTAATTTAATGTAAGTGATCATAATGTAAGGATGAAATAGATTTGATGATCATGGCTACACCTAATGCGAATTAGGGTTCTTGAGCCATTAAATCCATAAACATGTGAATTAGGGTTTAGAAACATATCCTTAATGATAATTTCGATGCTAAGAAAACCTAAACCCTAGACTAGGGTCGAGTAGGGTTTAATGTGATTAATAATGTGAAGGTAACAATTTAGGTTTTATATACATGCAGATTATAAATGATGAATGCTTGATTTTCTTGGATCTGTTGATGGGCTTGATTGTATATACATGAAGTATATGTTGAATAATCTGCATGACTCACCATCGAGGTATGTGGTTACGCTTATGATTATCCCGACTAGTTTTTCGAGGATTTTATCGATGTTTCCCTCATGGCTTGAAATAATTGTTGGATGCCTTTATTTCATGAAAATATAGAGTGACTATGACTATCACTATGAATATACATGTATAACTGGCTAGATCCGGGTCCACCCCTGTGGCTATGCAAGGGCTAAAAGGATAACCTAGAGCAAGGTCTAGGCTGTCATGAGTTAGAAACTAGGCTACACATGTGTAGTGCCATGAGACTCTTAACTTTCCATGAGTTAAGGAGTGGGCTACCTATGGGTAGTGCCATGTGACTCAACCCTAGAAACTGATTCACCTGTTAGGTGAAATCATGAGGGGTATAATGGGGATCTACCATAAGGAAGGTAGTATCCAGGTCCACTGCAGGGACAATGCAGGGGATAGGGTACACATGAATCATGCAGTTATATTTAAAATGTAAACTTGTTTGTTAAATGGTAATTGGCTGCAATACATTGTTATGAATAATTGCACAATTATTGTTTCCCCCACATACCAGCTTCGGCTGACCGAGGTTTTGTTTGTCGGCATTTTAGGTACAAGCCAAATGGACAAATAGTAAATCATCATATTGCAAAATACATGAAGTAAAATGCAAGGAGGATTAGTTAGAGTAGAATACATACATGGATAGAAGTTTAGAAATCCAAAATTTTCAAAAGGTATGCAAAGTTTTATTACAACATTTCAATATAGATTGTTGAAATTTAATAATTGTTTTTGATTAAGTGCCGAACCTTTGATCCGGAAGTTATGGGTGCGGCTTTGACCTCTCAGTCTCCCTTAATTGGGGGTTATCAGGAGGTGGGGTCGTAACAATTGTCCTCCAATCTCATCACATATATAATCACCGAGACACAACTGCAGCCGTTCTCAAACTAAAGGCTAGGTATGACCGCAGTCATCCTCCCTAAACACTTGAATTCAGGATGACAAGCACCCCCATACTCATCAAGATGCACTCTGAGTTTCCCTTAGGAATACTCATTTCACGATGTGGCAAGTTCTAACACTGAGATGGATATATGGCACATGGCACTACATGATTAGAGTTTCACTTGATTAGTTATGCCAATTGGGTGAATTAAGGCTGCGTTAAACAAGTGGACATACAAACCCTAATTCACTTCTAGCAAGCATATAAATATTACAACTTCCATAGATATAAAATGTGTGAAACATAATTTCTCATCTCATCATCACATGGTACTATTCACTTGCCATTCATGAGGATACACTAGTCATTATACTATCACAAGACAAATTATTTTTACAATATCAGAGGGTATCAACCCTTATCAACACAATTGGATTACACCTCATTTAGGGCCCAACCATGCCCAAAGGTCATTAAGACCATCATACTATCACATGATATAAAATCCTTTTCACAATATTATAGGGTATCAACCCTTATCAACATAAGAGGATTACACCTCATTTAGGGCTCAATCATGCGCAAAGGTCATTAAGACCATCATACTATTCCCTGCAAGATCACCATTATCTTTACATGCCTTATTAAAAGGCTCAACAACATCACTTACATATAATACACCAGATCAACAAAATATTGCATTAGTGAGCTAGGAGATATTCATAAACAATCATATCAGGGTTATATTAACATTAAGAACATTCCTTTATTACATCAACATGCAAGGAATCTAGATATGATTAACTCTCATCATATTCATAATGTACATGTTTGGCATAAGAAAGAATCAACCATGTGACTATGATAACCACCAATTAAGATATCAATGTTATGATAATATATAGGAGATTATTCCACCATCATTCCATCATATAAGAATGTTAAAATTGAATACTCATCTTTATCTATTTGTATTAGAGTTAGTGTCAACATGATAAATTATATTAATGTTACTAATCATCACCCATACCCAAACCCTAACTCACGACATCCCCATTGGATCATGGATGCATAAGGTGAAGCATAACCATCACATTCCATACTATTCTCAAGTATGAACCTACACATAAATCAAGGTGTAACCATCGGGTTATAGCATACTCGGGTTTCAATAACAATAGAGTACTCCATGATTGTATTAGTCATTCAAGGATTATTCATACCCAATTACCATTATTTAGTCATATTAAAGCTAGGTATAACAAGCTATACCTCATTAGGGTTACATATCAACACAATATAATTATCATCCCTTCTATTCGTAAGAGTGAATAGGTAAGACAAACTTATTAAGGGTAACCCTCTATTTGTTCCATCATCTTTCAACTCATATCGCCATACCACAATGTCACGCAGAACCATTGGATGTTTAAAAGGTAAGACTATTGGTTGTTTACATAAGTAAACACCTTGGATAAACCACCTATGAAGTCCTTGATTTGTGCTCCAGAAAGAGTCACCATCTAACCCTATACATCCCTTGATAATCAACACAAAAAGTTCCATTGAGGGTATGGTAAAACTCACAATCGACTGTTCATTTAAAACAAGCCATCCATTGTCAACAAGTAAGCTCCTTAAGTTGATCATATAAAGGAAACCATCTAAATAATAGTAGTAGGACTAGCATATTACATTAGTAATCATTCTACCTTAATGGAGGAATACATAGTAGATCTCGACCATTGGGTCAAGTTCATATGTTAAAACCATCAATTACAGTATAGGTCTGACCATTGCATCAAGTGACCCAAGAAACCATTGGTTTAAGGCTTGATTGATGCTACACTACAATGCTTAACTCAACATAGGTTGTAGAGACCTGATCCACCATCATTAGTGACCATTAAGTCACTATAGGTTGTTAGATCAACACTATATTCATTATCAACATCACATATTAAGTGAATGTCAACATTGATTGATAACATCAGTAGGGTACTTAATGGTTGATCATTAAACTTCTAATTGATCTAAAACCTGACCTAAGGAGGTTACCAAAGGTTGTCACCATAATTTGACACCCTTAATCACGACCATCAGTTGTTATGAAGACAACACCATAGGGTTGTTGCAATGGTACCATCATCGGGTCATGGTTTATAGAAGAAATCAGCTTTAAACCCTAAAATTGATCATTGTTTGATAGGTTCTTAGCACCATAGGTTGTCAAAACAACCTGATAAAAGTCATATTATACCTTAGGAATAACATAAACATGATCACAGGTCTATATATAACTGAAATCAGAACAAAGAACATTATAAAAATCGAAATCCAAGTCAAGCATTGCTTTTTAGTGCATGGATCATCATTTTCAAACAAGAACATGATCTAGAAAGCTTATGGTAAGCAATAAATGTGGAGAAAGTTATAAAACTTGCCTCTAATGAGAAGATAAAACCCCACACAGAAAAAATCTCGAGCAGGTAGGGTAGAAAATCTAAGAGTAAGCTATGAATTCGTCCATCTAGCACCTTTCTTCATCAAATGAACAAACCCTAACATAAGGAGTAAAAAAGGTAGGGTTTTAGGGCTTTAGAGCAATTTCTACCATGGAACACCAAAGTTCCAACCTGGAGAAAGATAGAAGGAAGGATAAAAAAGAAATAGACGGAGGAAAGAAGGAAATTATTACACTTTGAGGTCAAGATCACTAGAAGGAAGTTTTTTCAACCCTAAAATGAAGTCAATTTCAACCTTTGAGCATTTCTCCAAGAAGATCCCCACTTTCTTCTTCCTTGGGAAGAAAAATCGTATCTTAACAGAGGGAGAATGAGGTTGGGAGAAGGAGGAAAGTGGTTGAGATAAAATGGCTCATTTTGGTGCTTGGGGATAAGTATATGACACTTTAAGATAAAGAAAAAGAAAAAGTTCAAGTTCTAGTATCTATCCAAGTGTCCATGGCCTTAATTTATTAAGAATATACAAGAACACACACAAGAAGCTCCCCCATCATGTGTATAGACCTGCTTATCTTGCCTTTGTCGAATTTCCCAGCCAATCAAATAATTCATTAGTTGATAGCTACTAAAGTTAGCTCATCTGTGAAGGGGGAAAACCCTAAAATACCCTTGGAACAAACACCTTCAAACCACGGTTTAAATAGGTGACCCATGGATCAAAAAGCTCAAGAAATGTTATAGAATATCCAAGGAACATAATGCAAGTGATAAATTGCAAAGAAAACATCTCATATTGCAGAAAATTTCAAAATGTGCATAAAATTGCATAACTTGCTCAAACAGTGTCCAAAGTGGACCAAATTTGAAACATAATCTTGTCTTATGATTTCAAAGCATATAACAAGGTTATATTAGGGTTCTAAGAATTAAATTATAATAATTAAGATAGTTAAACTCTTTAAGCAAGTTTAGGGGCCTTACAATTACGATGTTGATGATGATGATGCCTTGGACATAGATAGCCTAGATGTTTAGATGTTTCAGTTTCTAGTATGTAGATGCTGATCATATATATCTTTATAGACTATTTTGTACTAAAAACATCTGGGCACATTATTTAAGATGTACTATTTCTATCATCGTGTTGGTTTCATTATTTTGGTTTGTAGTTGTTTTTGATGACATGCTTTCTGCATCATAATCTTAATCATATGTAGAGTTACTCTTCGATTAATATATCACATGAGTTGGTGCCATGTTTACCAAATTTTTATTATGACTTAGATTACTTATTTCTCTTTCGTCTCTATTTGTTGTATGCTATGAGTTGCATGTTTCATCTTGTGGATGTATGTTTTGGTTGTGCTTGGAGAGGACTTATTTCCGTGCTCTTCAACCCGCCCTTCCTTTTTGATAATGTCGAAAGGGGGAGAGAAGTTCAATGTTTTGAAGATCAACTATATTGATTTTATTGCCTATGTGATCCTTTTCTTATTCTATGTATGCTTTATCATGTGACTTGCTAAAGGACCATATAGTATATAGATGTTATATTGCTTTGTGTATAAAGACTAACTATGTAGGTAAGAGTGAGCATAGATTGTGGGGGAGCAATTCACATTGTTAAAATCATGAATCCCCTTACAATTCACAAGGCTAAGGTATACATTTTTATATCTTTTTCAATATGTTAAGGAATGGTTTGTCATTGTCAAAAACGGAGAGAATGTTGACTTGAGAGTTCTATATTGTCCATATTTTGATAGTGACTTAACCGTTCCATTCCTATGTATCTAATATGTTTGTCAAAGATTGATTTCAAGATTTAGGTACATAAAAATGATCAAATTAAACAAGCCCTAGATTTTCCTAGTTCAAGTTAAAAGCAATGCAAGTTTGTAATTTGGAGAATCACTCAAAATCACCTTAGGTTAATTTTGTAATCACTTTTATTGATCATATGACTTGTAACTAATATGAGGAAAAATTAAAGACACTTAATTCCAACGTTTGGTCACTCAAAAATTATTTTGGCAAATTTGTCATGGCAACTCTGTCAGTCGAGTTTGAATCTCGACCGATCCAGTGATGGATTTTCTGAAATGATCAATTGGTCGAGTTTTACACTCACAAAACCTGACCGACTGATCAACTGACCAAAACTGATTTTGACTCACCGGACGAGTTTGTTCAGTTTTGAGTTTCCCAGACAAACTCGACCAATAGTTTAAAAATATAGCTTTGTCGGTTAGTGGATCGGTCGAGTTATTTTTATTGAAACTTGACCAAATGTACTGTAAAGAAAATATAGAAAAAATGATGATAACCATAAGAGAGTTTCTATAAATGAAAATAGGGCAGTTGCAAGTTGTAAAATGGCTATTTTCATTCTTAAGTGATACCACACTCAAAGGAACACCCCCAGCTGTAAATAGGACCCCTTGGAGTTCATTCCAAGTTTTCTCATTCATGCTATCCTTAGTCCTTGCTATAATTGAGTGTGATACAACCCTTTGAGCCCCTTTCTCTCTCTCATTTATAAAACATTTCGTGACTTTGAGTGAGTTAGGAATGTTTTAAGAGAGCTACCTCTATGTTCTTATAAAGCTCTCAATTCCTTCCATCTTCCCAAACCCTTTCTCAAAGAGCAAAGGTTGAAGCAAGCTACTCTGTGTGGATGTGAAGTTGTTGGTCTTCTTCAAGGTTGAAGAAGAGGTGATGTTCTCCAAGTTAAGGAGAAGGGTAAGACAGAGATTCAAGAAGAGTGGGTAATTAATTCAAGGTCAAAGACTTATTGCAAGTGTGGGTAAGTCTTTGTTAAAGGCTGAAGACATCTTGATCAAGTGGGTAAGTCCTTGTGTAGGTGAAAGACTCTTGGCTTGAGTAGGTAACTCCTTGGATGTATGGTGGTCTCCTTGTATCTCTTATGATGGAATACAAGTATACATGGGTTGCAAAGTCCTAGAGGTTGAGCTCTCTAGGTAGTGGATTGACTATCTCCTAGTTTGGATATTAGAACCACTCTAACCACCTTGTTCAAGTGTATGTTTCAATCTATCTCATCCTTGCTATGCTTGATTAGATAGGGATTCAAATTGTTATTAAGATTTTGTTTCAATTGATATATTTTGAAGGTCTAACTATTCTTGTGAGAATTTTGAACCTCTATTCACACCCCCTCTAAAGCCCTAGATCCAACAATCACTCCATAGTGATACTCAACTCATCTCGACATGTTGACCTTCCATTATGCATCATGAATTACTCCATTAGAATGACTCTATAGGAACATGCTTATGTCAATTATTGTTCACATCACGTAACATCATATAGAGAGTTGTAGATCTATATTGGTTAAGATGGTGGGCGAGTACGAAGGTGTTGCTTTTAGAAGTGTCTCTTTGTTTATATTTGTTGCTAGGGAAGCATCCATCTGTTGGGTTTTTGTGGAGAAAACATGCGCGGCGGAAGCGATAAATCCACGCAACCCGTAACAGGATCTCGTCGATAACAGCGTATTCGGAAATAGGTTTGTGGGATATACCTTATCGCGGAGCAAGTCCGGCGATGTCCCGCTGCACGACGGTGCAACACTGCTTGTCAAACACGGACGGATCTTCTCTCCCGTTCGCTGTCGCAGGTTGATCCGGCAATGCTCCTCTGCGGCAGTGATGTACGTTGCTCGTAGCACGTACAGGTGGTCGTTGACGTCCTCCGAACGCAGGCGTCAAGGCGTCTGCGTCTCTACTTCGTCCACGCGGATGGACGGAACTCCACGTCACGCTTCTCAAGCCGGCGGGAAGGAGCGTGTCTCTGCGGCGGCGTGCTAGCGGCGCGTTGCTCTCCTTTCTTTCCTAAGGACGACGATGGCTAGGTTTTGTACGTAAGAATAACCTAAAAGCGTCTCTCTATATCTTATATAGATATCGGTCGTCTATCCTCCTTTAAATAGGATAAGAAGAGAAGTAGGGTTTCCTAAACCCATCGGTAAACAGAAACGTTGCGTTAATTAAAACGCTCGTGCATTAATTAGAATATTTCGGAATTCATTAATTAACCAAATAATCACATTAATTGATTAATTAATATCCGACTCCATGCAATCGCTTGGGATGGCTCTACGGGCATACATATACCAACAGACTCCCACTTGCACTTAGAGCCAGTCACTCCAATATTATTCTAATCGATTACATAAACATTTTAGTAATCAATGTGATTCGAAGCAATTTCAATCAAATCCACAATTATACTCCTATTCCAACACATCCTGTGCGTGTGACCCGGTAGGCTCCAAATTACGTTGGCAGTGATATCCATAATCATATTATGATTTCACAAGCAATGATTGGTATCTAGCAAGACTTCATTGCTACCCAAGTAATTGGAGAAGTTGGAGAACAACTTAACCTATCATACATGACTGGTGTTACAGTGATTGTACAGTTCCTTTGTCGCTGATATCCGGATTGAACTCAAGTCATGGAATTGTTATCCTCTTCAATGTTCAATCCATGTTCCTTGAACTAGAGCAGACTGTCTGAGATATATGTAAGTTCAATATCACATATTGACTCACATCAGCATGGCCATGCATTTCTCAGTCTCGCTTATCAAGTGGCCGGAATATCAAACTCCCGTAGGAAGGACAAATTCCATCTACATCACTCACAGTCATCCCCATGTGTCACAGTGCACCCAAGCACCATCTTTATAGCAATCCTTATTCAGGACCACGATGGATGATGTCAAAGTACACCAAACGTCATGTGATAAGTGTAGTGACTTCAGGTCTAAGAACCACAATCACCACCATCATTATGAGACGTGACTCTAACTACCAATCATGGTATCCATGTGTCACTCTCAAGGTGGGTCTATCCGATACACTGTTCTCTAACAAGTATCTATGTATTTGGTTTGATATCTCCATATCATGGATAATGAGACTCTTCCATCAACCAACATACATTCTAATCTTATGTGTTATTGATGTCTATGGATATTTCCATAATAACAACCGATTAGGGACAAAACAAGAATACATACTCTTAGCATACATATGATCTCACTGTTCAGGTCATCAACCCGAAGACATATGTCATTGAGTATATTATTCTATAGACATCTATAAGTTTTATGGTCATCTCACAATATAAAACATATATATTGGAAACTTGCCTTTATTGATATGATCAATATAGTATTACAAATCGTTTACATAGTATCCCATTACAATCATCGAATGATAGTCTCTATGGGCATACATACCAACAGATTCCCACTTGCACTTATACCCAATCACCCATGAATCTCAATCCAAGTGATCGAACATGCCCGTCATGTTTCTGCTGTGAAAGTGCTTTTGTGAGCGGGTCAGCCACATTGCTTTCTGTAGGTACTCTGCAAATCTTCACATCTCCTCGTTGTACGATCTCTCGTATGAGATGGAACCGCCGTAGAATATGTTTGGAACGTTGGTGCAATCTTGGTTCTTTAGCTTGTGCAATTGCTCCATTGTTGTCGCAAAACAACTCAATTGCATCACCAGCGCTTGGAACCACTCCAAGTTCAGAAATGAACTTCTTGATCCACACAGCTTCCTTTGCAGCATTAGATGCGGCAATATATTCAGCCTCTGTTGTAGAATCCGCAACCGTCTCTTGCTTGGAACTCTTCCAGCTCACAGCTCCGTTGTTCAGGCAAAACACAAATCCAGATTGCGATCTGTAGTCATCTTTGTCAGTTTGGAAGCTAGCATCGGTGTAACCCTTTACTACGAGCTCTTCCTCACCACCGTATACCAAGAATTGATCCTTAGTCCTTCTCAAGTACTTTAGGATGTTCTTTACGGCTGTCCAGTGACATTCACCTGGATCTGACTGATACCGGCTCGTCATGCTCAAAGCATACGATACATCAGGACGAGTACATAACATCGCGTACATGATAGATCCAATTGCTGATGCATATGGAATCTTACTCATGCGTGCCCGTTCATCACATGAACTAGGACATTGGGATTTAGAGATTGTAACCCCATGGGACATGGGCAAGTTACCTCTCTTAGAACCCTCCATGCTAAACCTCTTTAGCACCTTGTCAATGTATGTGCTCTGGCTTAGGCCTAGAAGCCTTCTAGATCTATCTCTATAGATCTTGATCCCTAGTATATAGGATGCTTCACCTAAATCCTTCATAGAGAAAGTCTTCCCTAGCCAACCTTTTACTGTCTGAAGAGTAGGGATGTCATTTCCCATCAATAGTATGTCATCCACATACAATATGAGAAATACAACTGTGCTCCCACTAACCTTTTTGTAAACACAAGGTTCATCTTCATTTTGACTAAAGCCAAACTTTTTGACTACTTCATCAAAATGTAGATTCCAGCTCCGAGATGCTTGCTTCAATCCATAGATTGACCTTTGTAGCTTACAGACTTTATTGGCTTCCTTTGGATCGATAAAACCCTCAGGTTGTGTCATGTACACATCCTCGAGTAAATTCCCATTAAGGAATGCTGTTTTAACATCCATCTGCCAAATCTCATAGTCATGATAAGCTGCAATGGCAAGCATGATCCTGATGGATTTAACCATGGCAACTGGTGAGAAGGTCTCGTCATAATCAACACCTTGAATTTGACGGAATCCTTTCGCAACCAATCTACCTTTATAGGTTTGAACATTTCCATCCATGTCAGTCTTCTTCTTGAAGACCCACTTGCACCCTATGGGTCTTACCCCTTCGGGTGGATCCACCAAGGTCCATACCTTGTTGGTGTACATGGATTCCATCTCAGATCTCATGGCTTCGAGCCATTTCTCAGATTCTGGTCCCTTAGTAGCTTCTAGATAGGAAGTTGGCTCATCTGCTATGCCCAATTCATCACTGTCTTGAGTCACGAGAAATCCAAATCTCTCAGGCTCAAGTCGTGTCCTACTAGATCTACGAGGTTCCTGTGTTACATTTGGAACTTGAAATTCCACAACAACTTGTGAGTCCTCATGTTCCTTATGTACCTCCTCAGGTTCTCTGCTTTCTTGTTGGTCTCGAACTTCTTCGAACTCTACATTCCTCCCACTAATTCCTTTGGAAATAAATTCCTTTTCAAGAAATACAGCAGTCCTAGCAACAAACACTTTGTTGTCAGTTGGTGTGTAGAAGTAGTATCCCCGAGTTTCCTTGGGGTATCCAACAAAATAGCATTTTTCCGATTTGGGTCCAAGCTTTTCAGGAAATTGTTTCCTAACATAAGCTTCACATCCCCAAATCTTTAACATAGACAAATTGGGACGATTCCCATTCCATATCTCATATGGTGTCTTTTGAACCGATTTGGAAGGTACACGGTTAAGTGTAAACGCTGCAGTTTCAAGAGCATATCCCCAGAACGATATTGGAAGTTCGGCTGAACTCATCATTGATCGTACCATGTCTAATAATGTACGATTCCTTCTTTCTGACACACCATTATGTTGTGGTGTACCAGGTGGAGTCCATTGTGATACAATACCACAGTCTCTCAGAAGGTCCTCAAACTCTTGGCTTAAGTATTCGCCACCTCGATCTGAACGGAGTGCTTTAATACTCTTACCAAGTTGCTTCTCTACTTCATTCATGAAAGTCTTGAACATTTCAAGAGTTTCTGACTTGTGTTTCATAAGATATACATAGCCATACCTACTGAGGTCATCAGTGAAGGTAATGAAGTATTGATAGCCTCCTCTAGCATTTGATCTAAAAGGTCCACATACATCAGTATGTATGAGCCCTAGCAGATCACTGGCTCTCTCACTGTGTCCAGTGAAAGGAGTTTTGGTCATCTTCCCTAATAAACATGCCTCACATGTCTCTAATGATTCAAAATCAAAAGAGTCTAGATAACCATCCTTATGGAGTCTAGATATGCGCTTCTCGTTTATATGCCCAAGACGACAATGCCATAAGAATGTTTTGTTTGAGTTGTCAAGTTTTAACCTTTTAGTATTTACGTTATATATGCTAGTCTCAAGTTCTAACAAGTAGATACCATAAGACATAGGGGCATTGCCATAAAAGATCTCATCTTTAGAAATAGAAATAATTCCATTCTTAATGTGAAATTCAAATCCACTCTTGTCCATACAAGATATAGAAATGATATTTCTATTAATGGCAGGTACATAATAGCAATTCTCTAATTCTATTACAAGACCCGTAGGCAAAGATAAACTAATAACTCCAACTGCAGTGGCAGCAACTCTTGCTCCATTAGCGACCCGCAGCTCGACTTGGCCCTTTCGTAAAGGCTTACTTCTTATCAGATCCTGCATATTAGAACATATGTGAGATCCACATCCGGTATCTAGTACCCATGATGAAGAAGTATTTAAGTTTATCTCAATAACGTATATACCTGAAGTGGAGATCTCTATCCCCTGCTTCTTTTTCCTTAGTTCCTCCAGGTAGAGAGGACAGTTTCTTTTCCAATGTCTAGGCTGGTGACAATGGTGACAACTGCCTTCTTTGGAGATCCCACCTTTAGCTTTGAGCGCGGATGACTTTGGCTTCTGCCCGGCTTTAGAACTTTTCTTAGCCTTGCCTTTGCCTTTTGACTTTCCCTTTATCTTGTTGATCATCATCACAGACTTGGGCTTGTCTTTCTTCATCTGTGCTTCGGCTGTCCTCAACATGCCCAACAATTCTGACAACGGCTTGTCAAAATTGTTCATGTTGTAGTTCATGACAAAATGATTATATGATTCAGGCAACGATTGTAGAATCACATCAGTGGCCAACTCTTGACCTAGGGGAAATCCCAGCTTGGATAGGCTTTCCACGTACCCAATCAAGGTGAGTATATGGGTGCCAACTGAGTCTCCCTCTTTCATCTTGCTTTTGAACAACGCCTTTGAGACATCATATCTCTCCTGTCTTGCTTGATGTTGATACATGTTCTTGAGATGTGTTACCATCTCCATGACATTCATGTTCTCATGTTGCTCTTGCAACTCATAGTTCATTGAGCACAACATTAGGCACTTGACATCCACGGCATCATCAAGGTGCTTCTTGTAAGCATCCTTTTCAGCCTTGGGCGCATTTACGGCGGGCTCCTCTGGCTCTGGTGTTTCAAGGACATAGAGCTTACGCTCATGTGTGAGAACAATTCTCAATGTCCTAAACCAGTTTTGAAAGTTGGTTCCGGTAAGTTTGTCCTTCTCAAGGACCGATCGCAATGAGAACGTGTGAGTGTTGTTTGCCATTTGATTGCTACAAAAGAAAAAATTTGCATTTAGTCCAAAACATTTTGACTTGTAAAGATTTGATAAACGAGATTAATTAGGCCTTTAATTAATTACGCTCCCACTATTTTATTCAAATTGATAGCCCTCACTATCAACTCGGAAGATTGCAACGCACAACCTTCTAGTGAGCCAAGACCCAAAATAATTGGATCAATGCCCAGCCAACGCTGGCGTCAAAGACCAAATACTAAGGTAGGCAACTTTTGCCAATTGCATCATATGCAACTCTTGGATAGATGATCATACACAACTCCTTGCCATGATGCATCTGTGTGCCTCTAGGTACTTGATCCTATCAAGGTTCCCTAGTTAAGTCCAACCCATAAGCCAACACGATGAGTGTGCACCCTGCGGAGGCAGACCCACACATCCACCATCACACTTCCACGAGATAGACAGTGTACCACGCGGAGGCGTGCCCACACATAGTCGATCAAGCTTTTCATGTGTGTTGCTTTATGGAAGGCAACTAAAACTTAATATTATTAATTGAGGGATTTTATTAATACATATATATATATATCCAAACACCACATACTTATAGTACGTATCATATACTACTATATCCACAACCACAAACGATAGACATGCAATCACAAATACATCGGTTATGGCCATACTATTGTAATCCTTTGGAGCAACAAAGGATTACGGTCCACCTATGGTCTTATGCATCTCATGCAACACCTGTGAAAACAACCTGTAAGCTTATAATGATCAACATTACAAAGAACAACTTCATGGATGCTTCGTGAGGTTGGAATGTCAAGTTGCTTCTTGGAATGGGATCTTCTTGTTGCTTCTCCATGGACACTCCTTGGAGTGGGATCTTCAGGTTGCTTCTTGGAATTAGATCTTCATGGTGCTTCTCCATGGACACTCCTTGGAGTTGGATCTTCAAGTGGCCTCCTTACATCAAAATTACAAAGACTAAAACTAATCCTATCTTTATTACATCATATGATTACAAAATTAAAGAGAAAGAATTAATTACACTTTGAAATAAGAGATGAGGCTCGGCATGCAAGCCGAATACATTATACAAAGGATCCATATGCAACGATTATACATCCATAACATTCACAAACAACCATATCCACAAGATCAACATCCACATCCATTCACAACATTCACAAAAGGGGATACTAGGCCATAACCGTGCATGCACTCACCACATAAAACAGATTTTAAAGGCGACGTGTATGCTATCATAGGTATATCTACATATACGTATATACATATTAAAATTGCAGTACTTTTAATGCGGGACATTCCCCATTAAATGAATTTTGACTCCCACGCAGACAATGCGGGGTACACAGGGGCAGCGCCCCTGTGCGGGGATCCCAGGGGCAGAGCCCCTGAAAGGTCTACGGAATTTTACTTCCGTGCACTTAGGAAAATCACTATTTTCCACAGTCGACCCCGTCCAAAACGTCAAAAATAATAGCCTGCGGCGTATGTGGAATTAGGTTTAGATTTGCACATTAACAGGTTTAATTCGCATCGTATGCAACATAAAACAGTATACAGCGATTCGATCATATCGAAACGAATCCAAATACGCCGTAGATCGACGCTGCTCTGATACCACTGTTGGGTTTTTGTGGAGAAAACATGCGCGGCGGAAGCGATAAATCCACGCAACCCGTAACAGGATCTCGTCGATAACAGCGTATTCGGAAATAGGTTTGCGGGATATACCTTATCGCGGAGCAAGTCCGGCGATGTCCTGCTGCACGACGGTGCAACACTGCTTGTCAAACACGGACGGATCTTCTCTCCCGTTCGCTGTCACAGGTTGATCCGGCAATGCTCCTCTGCGGCAGTGATGTACGTTGCTCGTAGCACGTACAGGTGGTCGTTGACGTCCTCCGAACGCAGGCGTCAAGGCGTCTGCGTCTCTACTTCGTCCACGCGGATGGACGGAACTCCACGTCGCGCTTCTCAAGCCGGCGGGAAGGAGCGTGTCTCTGCGGCGGCGTGCTAGCGGCGCGTTGCTCTCCTTTCTTTCCTAAGGACGACGACGGCTAGGTTTTGTACGTAAGAATAACCTAAAAGCGTCTCTCTATATCTT
This sequence comes from Alisma plantago-aquatica, assembly GCA_963693085.1. NCBI lineage: Eukaryota > Viridiplantae > Streptophyta > Magnoliopsida > Alismatales > Alismataceae > Alisma > Alisma plantago-aquatica. The sequence continues at coordinate 1,039,052,160 of OY856412.1, forward strand.
ATATAGATATCGGTCGTCTATCCTCCTTTAAATAGGATAAGAAGAGAAGTAGGGTTTCCTAAACCCATCGGTAAACAGAAACGTTGCGTTAATTAAAACGCTCGTGGATTAATTAGAATATTTCGGAATTCATTAATTAACCAAATAATCACATTAATTGATTAATTAATATCCGACTCCATGCAATCGCTTGGGATGGCTCTACGGGCATACATATACCAACACCATCTACTTCTCCTCAATAATTAAGACATGTTTCTAATCGAGAAGGTGACTTGGTCCACAAACAAGGTTCAACTATAAATGTGATCATCAGATTTTGTGAATGTATATTCTCATGGACCTGCGTGATGGACATCCCATACGTAGCAATTTTGCATCTCTAAGATATATGACAATGTTAACTTTGTGTTAACAACATTGAGCAATTTATCTTTAATTTTTATCCTGAAAAAAACTCAAGATCATATAATGGAAATACACTATGGCCGAACTATACACTTTGTTGTGTAATCTGTTGAAATAATTGTTAATATTGAATATTTCACCATCTATAAAATTAGGAGTATATGTTACCAACTCTGTTAATAAGGAAAACTATTCTTTACCCAAACCACACAATCTTCTGGACTGAATTGTTGTATTCTATACAAGCCTAAAATTATTGTTACACAATGCCTTATCATTTGGGTTTGTTGTGAATGTGATGAATGATACAACTACTTGTTACTTTTTCAATCAGAATTCAATTGCTTTTCACTAAGTGAACTTATAGTTCTGCTACTGATGACTCTTGTTAACCTTTGTTTAAATATATTTAGAGTACGGGCCTACATCCATGGGCTACTTTGGAGGTTTTCCTAGGACATTAAATCACATGATTTTCTGGCCTGCGTAGTTGTATTCTATTTAAGCCTCAAGTGTATTTTCAAAAGGAGATTATTCGAAAAGGATAACTTAGACTCACCTAACCTCGCCTAAAGTTCGCAGATTTTTATAATTATGGTAGTTTAAATGAGAAGATTAAGAGACAATGGAAATTCCTCTATGATTTTTGGGTGATAATTGAACTTATAATCACTACACTCTAGCTACATGATTAAAAAAACAATTAGTTGCACAGTTTTGGTTTTCCTTACTTTTACATATACTGTTTAGACATATCAATAGAATGCAACCATCTTTGTTTATTGCACCATTTTTCTAGGATATGATGCTAAAACCCACATGATCTGGTGTTTAGCTGTATTGAATGAAAATCAAGCTAAAATCAAAGACAAATTAGTTTATTAAAACTAAATCATAACCGGTAGATTGAACTGAACTGCTATTGATTTTTGAACCATGTACTTTGACAACATTGCTTCAGATTTTTTCTTTCATTGCTCTACATTTGTTAAAGTTAGATTTCATCGTCAAAGTTGTACACATAAATGTGAATTATCTGACTGTATATTTATCTATATGGTTCGAAATAGCCATTGAAATGATGTTACAAACATTTGAATACAATAATTGTAGACCTTGAAGATTGTAAATAGACAGCCTTGCTGCCGATTTTAAGAGTACTCATGAATATTTGTATTGAATAAAAATGTATTCCTCTCAAATGATAAGATATATTTGGTGCGTTATCTCCCGCGATCATGTTTCTTTAGGTGGTCAACACGTGTGCAATGCTGAAATACAAGTGTACCTGTTCAAGAGAGATTTCTTGAGGTCGAAAAGGGTTCCTGCCCAAGCTGGAGGTAGGCATGTCAAGCAAGGGGAAAGACCTGGTATAGAGCAGATACACTTGGATCTTTAGACAGTACTGGATACGATTGGAATCTTAAAAGTAAAATATTATTGTCGTGGCATAGTCATCACTCAAGGCTCAAGCAGTTAATAAGCCACTCAAGGAATTACTTGCTTCTGGGTATCCACTTCATTTAATTTTGCCCAAGTTGTTTACATTTGCATTGTAGGCAAACAATGGTGCTCGCTTCAGGCATCCCAAGTCATACAGCTCAGCAATTTATAGATTTCTACAAGGCTGTAAATGTTTCTTTACAAGGCTTAGCCAGACTGTACGCCTATACACCATCTTCACAAACTTGGATTACTTCTGGTTTGCTAATAAATCCGTTTTCAGTATTTATATACATGACATTCTTTCAGTATTTCAGTACATAGACAAATTCATACAGAGAATTACAGGAAATCATTTGACTCTCAAAAAGCGAAATTGGAAATTTGAATTACAGTCAATGAAGAGACTGCTTGAGAAGTAAGCTGGTCTATTTTTGACATGGCGCCGTTGCACACGAGGGATGGGATCTCTGGTTCCAATGCTACATGTTCATATCACATGGTAAAGTTAAGACAACCAATACGATGGTACATCATAGATGTTCAATGCAAAATTCGAAATCTAACAAACTCTTTACAAGTGCCAAAGATGGAACTTTTGGTTTTATTTAACTGCCGACAACATTCTCACCACGCTTTGGATGTTTCGGTGTTATATATTACAACTCAAAAGGCCATTGAGCTCGATACAAACAGTTTATCCTTGATAATTTCAACATCTCTATCCCTTTGGGACGAAGCTTATTCATTTCACACTACTGGAAGAGGGGTGTAATCCGACGTGCTATTTAAAAAAAATTGACGAAGAAATTAATACATCAATTGAATACGTCGGATTTGGGCGAGACTCAGAGTGCCCAAAGCAATAAAAAAAGCCAACCCAACCCAACCCCACCCGCCCCACCCCCGCCTTGGGTGGAGCCAAATGCCCCATCTCCCGCGGCTACGCGCCAAGGAAGTCCCTCTTTTTAACTACACGATCATCCACAAAAATAAAATAAATGGATCAGATCTTTTATTCATTTTAATCTAACGGCTGTAGTTGGAACCCTAACATCAACTAAATCAAACTCAGACCACTCCACTACCCGCACCCTCACAGCCGCACAGCCACAACTCACCAAACCTTCCCGTCTCAGCATCTTTGTTCCCCCTGAAGTCGAGGTTCAACGACCTAATCTCCTACTCGCCTCTTTGCTATCACCGGCAAACTTCCTCGGACTCCAGCAGCTTGTCGAATGCCTGTGCCTCCTCAGACGCATGTACCTCCTCCGTCGCCTACGCTTTCTCTGACGCCAGCGCCTCGTCAGTCTCCAGAGCCTCCTCCACCGCTAGCGCCTCCTACACCGCCAGCGCCTCCTCTGCCGACACCACCTCTTCGGTCACAGAGCCTCCTTCAGTTGCCAGGGCCTCCTCTGCCCCCATCGCGGTCTCCCACGTCACCTACACTGTCGACGCCTTCTCGGTCGTCGGTGCCTACTTTGTCTTCGAAATATCCTCCACTACATCCTTTTCTATGTTGGAATCGACCCTAAACATGGTAAAATTGTTTCTTTTTCTAATATCTTACACTCTCCTAACCTCTGTGTCCTTCCCCTGCCTCCTTCCCGACATGGATTTCTCATTCCCTCTATCGAGATTGCACTATGAACAACACCTTCCACACTGATAAATGGGACATCTATACTTCCACCGAGCCCTTTGACTCCCAACGAGAGAGAAACAGTGACGAGGTCACACCCAACCTTGATTAGCTGAGACCACCAGTAGTGAAGTCATGAGGAGGAGAAAGAAGAGCTCAAGGGCGCCATTGTTGGCAACATTCTTGTGAACTGATCTCCAATTAAAAGAGGTAGGTTGTCGGTTAGCATAAATATCGTATTCACACACCACTTCTCTTTCACTACTTCTTTCAACTCTATTAGTTTGCTAGTTGTCCTGTCTATAGAAAAAATGGAACCATCTTTTTAATTAAAGGTAAATCATAGGTTTTATTTAAGTTTGGAAAATGAGTTTAAAATTTTTCACTATAGGTACTAGTAAGAGAGTGGTATTTTGAAGAAGAAAAACTAAAGTAAAATCTATGTTATCTAGTTATATTATTGGTTGTCGATCACATTTCTCTATCAATGATCAGACATGATGTGCTAATACAATAAATTCTAACCCTCAAGAAATTGGTCGTTTATTATAAAATTAAATTCATGCCTTCCACGTCTAAATCAACGTTGTTCTTTATATCTTAGAAGACATATGTAACAATTTGTCTTTCACATTTTGTCATATATCATATTACGAGTTACTGTATGTATATAATCTTAAATTATTTATCTGTTGCAAAAAGGGTGCTATTACTTAGAGAATCTATGAGATATGATTAATCATCCATAAGATTTTACCTAGCAGGAACAAGTATCTAATACAATATTCTCTAACATTCAAAGAAGAGTTGTTTTTATATTTATTTTTCAAATGCTACATTGTTTTTCTTTGTAATGATTTTGGTCAACTTATAAACTTCACTTGCTTCTACTCTTTGCCTCATTTGCATTATTTTAGAAATGCTGGCTAGTGAAGGCATTCTACCTTACAATGGAAACTCCTATTTTTCCTTCTAAATGTGTATTTTCATTTATAAGACATTTTAAATCTTAAGCCTAACTTATGACCATGAAAATAAACCTTAGACTAGGCCAACCTCGAAATATTGTTATTGCATTAGCTATTGGGCCTAATCATTCAATTTTCCATGCCTACATACAATCTTATTAGTAACAATTATCAAGGTAAGTACATAGACATTTCTAGACACAGACACGGAACACGACATTTTCCTAAAATATAGGACATTGCAGCATTAGATGAGAGAAAAAAGTAAATATGCACACATGTGTGTAATGCATGAATTGGAATTATTTTAAAAAAGTAAATAGGCATAGCTCTAAGTTATGTTTTCTCAACTGAAATGGTAGTCGTGTATTCATCATCTGCACTCTGAAATCATCTATTATAGCAGTTGCTGCTACATTGATGTCTGCAAGAACTGGATAGTGTCTAGGTGTGGCCAACCTGCAAAAAAAGATGTCTTGGCCGTGTATAAAATATTTTAGATTGTGTCCAAGAAGTGTTTGTGTCCAACACAGACACAGACATGACAACTATCTAGAAATGTGTGTTTTCTAGACAATAATGTTCTTCGGTCAAGCATAAGAGAAATATCTTGAATTTTGTAGTCAAACACTATCTACAATCATTTCTTGCTCAAATACTTAATACAATAAATTATTTACCCTCAGATAGAGAACAATAAATAGAAACAAGCTAATAATTTCTTATTTACCAAATGCTTTCAAGATCACTACTTTATCATTTTTTGATTTCCTTGCTTGAACCTGTGAGGATTTCTTAACTGTACTATGTTTTTAACCTGCTATTCTTTATTACATGAAGTAATTGGTTTTCGGTTGCTAGTAGTTCCCACTTTCTCTTCATATTCTTCAATATCATTGGAGTTGGACTAGCAATAATGCCCAACTATGGAAGAATGAGATGTGAATGGCTTACGACATTGATAGGGTAGTTCGATAAGGTAGAGGGATTCAAAAGAAAATCATATAAATTGAGTAGGCACACATTTCTCTAATATAGCTAGGCGTGGAGTTCATAGTTGTGAGGTTCAAATTTATGGTTATATTCAATATCTAGGAATATAATTATTGTTAGTCACACAATTATCAATGCAATCTTAGCATGAGGTATTGCGAGGATCAACTACAAAGTCTCCTACAACATCACTAGGATCTAGGCATATAAAGCTGAATTTTTGATTGTTTGGTCACTTGAGCTGGGCCCAAACACTACTGTAAGGAGTGGGATCCCGTAGGGATCCACTCCCTACTAAAAATAAAGAGGGCAACATCCACCAACAAATATTTTTCTCAAAAGGGGATGAAACCAAATTTATTTAACATGATTGTTTCATAACACAAAGTAGCAGCGGAATTGAAAGATATATCTAACCATTACAAGGCTTCTTAACATACTAAACTTTCACCACACAGGGTGACATAAAGGAAATCTAACTACATATGTAGAACTAGCCGAGGATCACCTAACAACTTCAAGCAATGTCTCCCAAGAAGTCATCTATCCTTGTTGTGGTCCAGGTCTTCCTAGATCTCCTCCTTGTCCAACACATGGGGTTGGAAGCGTACCCAATAAAAGGAAAAGAAAAAGAGGATATCATCAAAATGCTGGTATGAGCATGCTAAAAAGGCATTGAGCATTATATATTTTAAGAAAAAGGTACATCAAGTAGAGAAGGCTTCCCATGCAAAAAGATAAGAACTACCCAAATCGGGCATAAAAGGAATGAATCTCAAACATATGATAAAAGGAATACTTGCCATTAAAACTATAATAAAATTGGTGCCACAAAAGCACACAAAATATTTTTAGGGCACAAAACCCATAACAACCTGCATGTAGGTGAGATAAACATAGCACTAGAACAACATAAATAACAATTGGCGGCTAACCCTCATAAAGTTAAAACCTGATAGAGAATGACACATAACTAAACCCCCAATATATTTAAAATTTGGGTCAACCCCCATAAAGCTGAAACCTGGGTATGGGGCACATAACCACCATCCTAAAATAAACAATAAGGGCACATAACCCAAAACCAATGCAAATTATATTACTCTAGGGCTACTGAGTCACACAACATGCTTAATATGGAGGCAAGTACAAGTATAGTTAGATTTTACAAATTAATCACCACATAAGTGATCATCATTATCAACCACCTCAAAGTGGGCATATAACAACAAATTGAGTTCCATAATGAACAAGTCGTAATAAAGATTACAAAAGAAATTCATAGAAGATATCATGATCACAAGATCAACAACAAGTAGGGTACTTCACATGAAGCATAATATTCAAGAGGAAAAGATATGGTTTTTAGGTTATTGTCCATAGGACAAAAAGAAAGACAATTACGTATTTTCTCAAGAAAGAAAAATAGGAGATGCTAACATACCTCTTCACAGAGTCTTAAAACAACACTTTCCAAAATCCTAAGCAAGATTAGAGTCCACTTGTCCTATTATAATAACCAAATACATGTATTAGCAATATATGCATTCATTAAGAACTCAAAACCCTAAAGTTGTCAACTTTTTCTACAAACCACCGAATTAGGTCTTGAACACATCAACATCATCTTAATTAGGATTTTCTGATCAAAATAACATATAATATTAAGTATTTTGAAGATATGGACTTTTAGGGTTATTTTTAGTTAATTAAATCATCCTCAAAAACACTTTTTTGAAAAAAATCAAAACCAGGCATCAAATTTATTTTTACAAGATAGATCATATTTTCTGTGTCTAGAACATATTTTACTTTTAATTTTGGTCCAAGGGTTTATTAGTTATGAATCGTACAAATTATTAACTTATAAATTAGATCTATTAAAATTACTCATCATAAAACATTGGATTCAGGTGATAAAAACCTTAGAAAAAGAAAGCTTACATTTTTCTCGTTTTATTGACTATTTATGCATATTCTTATGATTAGAGATTAATTAGTTATGTATTTTGTAAAACCAACCAATAAGAAAATAAGAAAAAGCCAAATCATCAAACAAGGGCCGAATCTTTTTCTAGGATATAGTGTACAACTATTTGGGTGGCTCTCTCTCTCTCTCTAGGGTTCACTCTCCCCTCTCACTAGGAACACCCCGGCGGCTGCCGCTGGGGGGAGGGAGTGTCTCCCCTGGCGTCTTCCTCCCCCTGGCTGTCCAGGTCTCAGTGTGTTGTCGATTGGGATGTGCGTGTTGCTGTGGCTCGTCAGAAAGAGGGAGCTGTCGAAGGGCGTCGACTCGGTGGTGAGGCTTGACGAGGGATCGTGCGGCGCTGCGTGAAGCAGATCTTGGCCAGTGGTTGGGCATGTCGATCCGGTCGAGTCCTTTCCGTTCAAGAGTGACGGTTGGGAGAGAGCCCTTCTCAACCAGATCCGGCTTCCTCATTGCCGCCCTTTCTCGCAGGTGATGGGAGGGCTCGCCCTCTCCTTCACTAGCACCTCTCGACCCCGCCCCGAGTGAATCCTTGGCTTCCTGGAGGACGATGGATCTAACCCTGCCCTAGCTTCAGCGTGGTGCTTTGGCGGCGGATGGGTTCTTCGGTCCCTCTACAGGCGATTGGTCGGTCTCCTTGGCATCCAGTTGCAGGATGGGTCGGAGACCAGGTCTGTCTATTGTCGCCGACGCTATCTACTACGACTCTTTGTCAAGCTTTTGTGCAATCAGGCTTCTAGGTGTGGTTAGGGGCAGCTCGAGCTTCCCCTTTCCCCCCTAATGATCCGGCTGCTGGCCCAGTGCTGCTGTGCGATTTGGGTCAAGGCGCTATCAGGAGCTTGCTCAGAGGTTGTTGGTGGCGTGCTACTTGCTGGACTAGTTTTTTGGAACGCCCTGCAAGTGTTCGTGGGTTTGCCTCTATACAAACATGCATCCTCCATGCTCTCAGGACTTGGTGTTGCAGCTGATCCGGGGGCAGGGGCTGAAGCTGCTCGATTCTCTGTCTCCTCTTCTTTCATTTTGTGGGTGTTCTAAATGCTAGTAAAGAGAGGCTTCAGTGGTTCCAACATCCGATCCCCTGGTCTCGGTGTTGCTTCAGTGTTGGGCTCTGATGGGCGGCTTGGTGGCGCTGGTTCTTCGGTCTTGCCTCATTTGATGCAGTGCCGTTCACAACATGCTCGACGGCTTGCCCCTATGGGCAAGGGTTCAAGCTGGTGGTTGGGTTCTGTTCTTGAAGTCAGCCACAACTAGTAGTCCTGGCCTATGCCCACATGCTCCTCGTGAGGTGCAGCTGTGTTAGGCTGAGTTTTGTTCTCCTCCAGTCAGTTCCTCTGATCAAGGGAGTTAGGAGTCTTTTTGCAGATTATGCAGATCGGGTATTCGTTTGGTTTCGTAGAGAAGAGTCCTCTTGGTTGTTCTTTCTTGTTGGTACTATCGACCCTGGTGGTCAAGTTTGCTTCAGAAGACAGGATATCACATTTTGAAGGTGTTCTTATTGTTTGTTGACTATCTTGTCTTTTGTAAGCAGTACTGTAGCTGCAAGGTAGTTGATAGTGATAGGATAGGTTGAACTGTCTTCTATTCTTTTCTTTCCTTCTCGGATGTCCTTTTGTAGGACCTCTTTTGATTCCAGCTTGTTGGGATCATAGTTTAGTTCTGCTGTTTGGGGTTTTGCCCCCTATGTGCTAGTTTCTAGCTTTGCTATATGGGGTACTTTTGTGCCCAAAGTTTTGATTTTATAGCAACACGTTTTTTTTGACCAACCAAAAAAAAAGGGCCGAGAGAGAAAGAGATAGCTCGGGCCATACTGAGTTGGCCCAATCGGGTGAGGCCAAGTCCGTGATCAAAGGCACAGTTGACTCGTCCCAAAAACAAAGAGAACACATGCTGAAAGACGAGATTGCCCTTGGCGAGAAAAGCAAAGAAGAAGGTGAAGAGAGGGGTAAAATCGGGAATACATGTGGGAGGTTCTTCCCCGTCACAGGCCACACCATGACCACGACTGGTAGTGAGGTACTCGCACTAGATTTGGGGAAAACTACTAGATTGGTCAAATTCCATTGGAGACGACGAGAACATGACCGATCGGGTACAAGCACACTCATTGGCTCTCTAATTGGGTTGCAGACGCAAGGTGGCAGGTTACAAAGAAGAAAGCAGCTCTCTGAGCAAGCAACATCAAAACACGATACCTCCGTGCAAAATGGAAGCGAGGAGAGATAGCATGGGTTGCGACGAAATCAAGAGTAGGGCTACTTGTATATAAGGTGGCATATTTGGGTATATGGTCAGTGGTAGGGGGAGCTTTGTGCCCAAGGAATTGGGCATTTCTTGGATCCAAAGAAATATAACTCCTGTAAGAGTTTGTTGTGTGCGGGACATCTCGACGAATTCAATGCAAAAGAAATTGTAGATTAAGGATGTATATAGACCGAGAAAATTGGGATTCTCTGAGCAACCCATCGGCGGCACTATAGCAGGCCGACCGTGGGTAGGAGACGATCCGAGGATCGTCGGATCGAAATTCAATGGCTGGGATCCACGCGCCAAATAAAAAAAGAAAACCTTATCCAATTCGAAATTAATTAAAGTGATACATATAGTATTTAATGAATTTCTCTCTCTTCGTTTAATGGCTCAAACAGATTCCAAATTGGCTAAAATGAGGTTATTATTATCCCATAAGTTTTCCTTTTAACACATTATTTATTATTTCTATTTTTTCTCCCATTAATAAACCAATATCTCATTATTCTTGTATTAAGTGTTATCTTTGATTTCCTTTTTCTCTTCCTTACACCCTAAGGCATAGAAAAGGTCTAGAACGAATCTATACCTCCATTATGCCACATAACATTATCTATTTCGTATTTTGTGGAATTATAACTCATTATTCTCAATTATGAACACTTTGTCTTTTATCCACATATACTATGTGCCTTTTATTTCTTTTATGATTAATTTGAAGGTATTGGGTAATATTAATTCAAATTTAAATTTACATTTTAATGTGATTTATGCATGTACTAATATATTTAAGGTCACCAAAGAACATACTTTAAACCTTGTTTGGCTAAACCTCCAAGAACTAAGGGTTCTAAGTTATTAACCCTAGAATAAGATTAAGTCCTAGGTTTCAGTATGTTACAACTACCCTTGAACCCAAGTTTGAAGATCTGGCAACATTGCACCATGGAGGACGCAGTTCCCATCCTTCACGCTGTTGTTGTTCCAAATGTCTTCGCAAGACCATCAACCATAACTACAATAGTAGCATACGACCACCAAGCACTCAATGTCCACTGTGACATCGCTGGTGAGAGGATAAAGTGCTAGTTGGTGGTTGGATATCCTTTGATCGAGCACCTGGCAGACATGGCATGTGTGTTTATTATTCCTTTATGTTGATTATAGCGGGCTTGGTCAATTGTCGGAACATATTTTTTCACTGGTCGAGGGCTTGAGAGAGTGAAGACGATGATGTGTAGACTTATCAAAGATGCACACACACGTCGACGAACAGACGTGGCACTTTTTGTTGTTCTTCTCACACTTGTCGTGGGGGACATTGGTGGAGGTTGTTGTTGGGAAGGAAGAGGTTGAGGAAGGATTGCAGAAATGATTGTGTGGATGTGTTGGTGAGAGGTCCAAGGAAGTTGAGGCTCAACATAAGGTACTTGAGGCTTGTTAGTTGGGATATGTTAGACGGGATGAAGCCATTGAGGTTGTTGTTGATGAGGTCGAGGAAGGTGAGGGTGGGGAAGGACGAGAGCTCAAGGTCGTTGAGGCTCCCTCGGATGCCAAGACCGGTGAGGGAGATTCCGTCGAACACACCGGAGCCACCATCATCATTGCCACATGTTGGTAGATAATGAGCCATCAGAGGAGCGCTTTTGCTTTAGCTTTTATGACAGTTGTCGGAGCAGGCCATCGAGGATCAATTGAAGATTCATGACGTGTTTTATTGTTGTGTCTTTATCTCCTTTTTCGTCTTCGGCTCGTGGATGGAGCTGCTCATTTGTAGTGCGACGGCTAGGGTATGTTAAGCGAGTGAGTGAGAGAGAAGATATGTGGAGGAACTGAGGGTTTCAAAGGAGCTGTAAGCAAGTGATAGTCTCAGATTGGCCTTTAGGACCCTGTCTCGAGTCTTTAGGATTTATCGTCATAGTTGTGCATGACCCTAGAATAAAAGATATAATTCAGGTCTGCCCGTTTTTTACCAAAACCCTATTTTAAACTTGAAATACCATATTTTCGGGCCGGGTTGGGTCCGGTCGGGTTGGGTCGAGATATTTTTGCCAGGCCTAATTTATACTAGGTTCTTCAGCCGCATTACTTTCTTATGTTCCACAAGTGCTAATTGGTTTCTAGTAGGTCTACTTCCTCTTCATATTCTTCAATATTTTTTGAGTTGGACTAACCATACATGATCTCCAGTTAGAATTGCACTTAAATTTCTAGTAGAAATCTATGACAACCATGTATTTGGGGTAACAGGTGAATGATGATAAGACAATGAGATGAGATGTTGGAATTGAGAAGGCAAGGAAGAGAGTCTAAAGGTAGTGGCCAAGGTTTGATAGAATGAATGGGTTTCAGGGTGGGTGGATGAGCCGAACTGGGCATAGAGAAATGGTGGAGTGGTTTTACGCTTTAATTAAATAGGTGATCTAGGGGGGTTAAAGACATTTATTCTATTTGGCTTGTTTGTATGGGAATCCTACCGGTATTCCTTTATGTGGTCAATTTGACCCCAATATAGTGAGCTGCATATTTTCAAACTATTTTAGAGTCTTGTTCAGAACACCACAATGCCACATTACCACATGGTTTGAAAAGAAAAAGAAGAATAATGGTGATGTCAGAAAACAATGGTTTCCATGATTATTGGTAGTACATTTCTATTTGTGAAGCTTGCTTAGTCTATAAAATTTTTAATTGTGTAATATTATGGTTGAGGGTTGGCTAGTCTGTTGTTACAAGGCATCATGATTGACAAGTACTCAACTCTTAGGAGCCGTTTGGATGGAGCATTTGTTTGCGGGATTGTATTGAGACGTGGTGGTCTAAGTAGTGACATTTTAAAAGTTGTCATTTGTTATTTTACAATAATTATCGGCAATCACGGGTAGTATAGCTGTGGTATTCTGCTGTGTTTAAATAGGGATTTTCCAGTCACGCCAACATGATTTAGAATCACTAAACCTTCTTGTCTCTCCCGATAACCAATACAAGCATTTCCCTTCGTTATTTTTGGCTCCCCTGTCCAGCCTCCTCATGCCGGACCCCTTCCTCTCTCCATACCCCCCTTCTCTGTTGCTATACCACCCTTGCCTTACCATACTCTACTCTGTATGTGACGATATCCACAACCTCTGTAGCACACTGTTTGATTCCATCTTTGACGGTCCAATCTTCAACCATCCTTGCCACTCGCCCCATGCACAGAAGGTTACTCATCTCTCTGCAGGAGGATATGGTCCTTTGTGGGCTGATTGTGCAGAGACAACACTGAAGTATGTAGAGTATAGCCAACTGATTTCTGCCAAGTGATCTTCGATTGAGCAAGTTCTCAGTCGTGTAGAAAAAGCTTGGACTTTTGTGCTTCTGATCTAAATGAAGTTGTTTTAAAAATGCTATTATCAACCATTACTATAAGACTCCTGCAATTTGTAAAAGCATAAGCGTTTTTGAGTGCGGCATCCTAATGACCCCCTATTATGGGCCTTTTGTTCCTCAAGAAGTGTTGCAAATACAATTTACTTGTAAAATGCTTTCATTATGTATGTTATAGATGTGTTGAAGCCTTTGATCAGAAGTGTTGGCCCCACAACTCTTGCATGATTAATAACTTTCATCTCACTTATAAGACATGGTTCAATTTTCAAATACATCAGTTATGTTACATTCATTTCATGACTCAATATGTGTGCTTTAATTAATTTATGTATGTAATTCATATACTTATAGGTTTGAATCTTATCTTTCTACAGGGATATGACTGAGAATGGTATTTTCTGGACTTCATTTTGATTTCTTACTACATGCACATAATGGATATGTGCAAAGAGTTGCAAATGGTGTCAAGATTAGATGTACTGGCTACTGGTTCTTGTGGTCTTTTGGTGATCTGAGGTCTTTTAAATGCATTATTGGTCTTGGACGTTTGTTGTTTAGTACTCGTTATTATGAATTATATGCGCAAATGAGGGTTCCAAACTCTGTATTTTGAGTTTGTAAACTCGTTTTTGTATAAGTGATCAGCTTGGGTTGATAATGCTTGTATTCAACTTCATTTAGAAGTAGAGTTTATACTTTTTATCTCGTGTGTGTTAGTGTCATGTACTTTTTATAATTTTGAGTTGGTTCTATGTACAGAAATCAGCCAATATTCTTCTCTTATACGTATTGGAAAATTTGGTGATGAGTTCTGTTATTCTGTTCTATCTTATATTTATATACATGCATGCGTGGTGTGTGGTCTACGTACAGAAGTAGAGCACACCCTTTTTTTTTGTGATTGTGTGCGCTCAAATTGGACACACCTGTAGATCATATTTGGTGAGCAGCTCCTAGGAACTAGTGGATCACGAATCTGACAATTGCTGATCGCAACTTTTTAAGTATGTGTCAGATTCGTTTTGTTTTTGTCTCTAGTATACAAGACGTAGCTGAACTGACGCCAGATGCTGATTTGCCTCTGACTGGAGTTTAATTTGCTTAGAAACCCATTCACAGCAGTGTCGAATTCTCCACAGTTTGTACTAGTGTGATCAGTGTTTAAATCGTTTTGTCTAACAAGGACTATGTTAGCAAACAACCCTGTTTCGAAACGAGTCTATTTTGAAACTTAACGAGAGTCCAATTAAACGTGACATACTTTAGTTTAAATGTTTGATGTTTGTATATGTTTCTATGCCTACAGTTCACCTAATAAAGCATAGACATTATATATAAACCTTTAGTTAAATAAGGATCAGACATTCGACAAAGCAAACAGTTTATTTCAGTACCTTATTTAAAAAAATTCTGGACTTTATATCTGGTCCAACACACAAGACGAGCATATTGGCAAACACCCAAAGACAATAATAAAGGAGTGCACATATTGGAAGATACCTCAAAGGCAAAGAGGCGTATAAAAGCTTCACATATAATGAAACTTATTAAGCCAGCATTAATTGTGACAGCGAAAAGAAGAAAAGTATCGTCTCACACCAAGCCCAACTATAAAGAAGTGCACGTATTAGCATAAACCTCAAAGGTAAGGAGACAACTAAGAAACTTTCACATAATATGACACTTTTTAAGACTATGATTTCTCGTTTTGCTATTTATTTGTCTCGTATCTTTCTTTTAACTCTTTGTACCTACATCAAAAGGGGACGCCGGCAGCTCCAAACCTTTCCCTGGTAATCTTATCTATTCGGGCCGCCACCTCTTTAGACATGTAGTTTGCCCAGTCCCCCACTTCCCCGCTGCGGAAGAAAGTTGAGTTCCGGTACTGCGTAGGACCGAAAGTTGTGCTGCCGCATTGGTTAATATCTGCCTTCCTCAAGCTTTCTATGCTGCATAGTTGGGTGATATAGTCTGGCACACCTTCCTCCTCTTCATCGGCGGTAAAGGGCTTCCCGATGAATTCCGCCAGCTTTGTCACGCTCCCAATGCAGTCTTGTATCAGGTCCTCGTAAGTCAAGAACAACACCCTCCCAGGGTAGTTTAAGCTGAACCGCCAATAGCTAAGGGCGTGTTCCCAAATAGAACCGACAATACTAGTCTCCTGCAGGAAATTGTCAACCACAGTTTCTAGAGTTGGGCGTAATCCTTTCTCCTCGGTCCAATTTCTGTTAATGAAATGCCACTCCGACGTAATGACGTCCTTCGGATCCCTCCAGATATAGATCAGCCGGCACCCAGTACCATCTGGGTTTGCTATATATCGACAGAATAAACCGTGGTAGAGTGAACGTAGTTAGCTGGTAAGTTAATTAATTAGAACATTCATATAACCTAGATGAGTGAAGGTAATTATCTGGCAGGTTGATGAATTAGAACATTACAGAATAGACTGTGGTAGAGTGAATGTAGCTAGCTGGTAAGTTGATTAATTAGAGCATTCGTATAACCTTGCTGAGTGAAGGTAGTTATCTGGCAGGTTGATGAATTAGAACATTACAGAATAGACCGTGTTAGAGTGAACGTAGTTAGCCGATAAGTTGATTAATTAGAGCATTCATATAACCTTTACTACTATAAAAATGACTTATAAAGTTACATTTACATGTGTCGGTTGTATCCAAGAAACCGACGCCTAAACTCTACAACGTCGGTTGACTACACAAACCGACATCTATATGTGTAAGAGCGGTCAGGCACGGGTATCTCTTTTTATTTAGCATCGATTCCCCAATAGGCAAGCGACGCCTAAAATCGACCGCCAAATCCGAATTTTCTAATGAAAAAAATTACCTCCAAAACTTAACATACAACGTCGGTTGTTAACAAATCAACCGACGACTAAAGGTTTTTTGCGAGATAGAAATTTGGCCCACTTTTATCGTCGGATATCTTGCAATAACCGACGCCAATATGTTTTCGCGCACTGTCCCCGTGAAAATTTTCACCACCTTTGGCGTCAGTTTTCTATGGTAACCGACGACTATGGTCATAATTCAAGAACATTTTTTTTGCCGGCATATGTAGATAGACGTCGATTTTTCTAGTAGAAACCGACGAGTATCATTGGGCATAGGTGTCAATTTATTTGTGGTAACCGACGCCTATTGTTATAAGCGTCATTTGTTTTTAATAACCGACGCCGATTGTTAACTTAATAACACCCGCGCGAAGCAGACTCTTCCCCTTTCTCTGTTTCATTACGATTGAAGCTTAGGTATGGCGATTCCGCCCCCTACTCCCTCCTCCTTGCGTGCCGCCGCCCGCCGCTCCTTGCTCGCCGCCACCGCGCCACTCCTTCTCCTTGCTCGCCGCCGCCACCACCCTTCTCCCTGCTCACCGCCGCAGGTGTTGTGCTCGTCGAATCCCTGCTCGCCGCCGCCCGAAATCCCAATTGTGACCTGCTCGTCCTCGTTCGCCTGCTCCCTTCCCTCCGTCGCCCAAGGTCAGCCCCCCTTCTATGTGTGTGCTATTGCAGCTAGGAGTATCGTACAATCTGGTCTCTATCTCCATTTATTGTATCCAATTCCGATTTCTGTAGGAGTTCTTGTCTGACCTGACCCTAGTATTGGTGTCATTTCTACTGGATTAGTCCCTTAATACATTGTTAAGAGTGGATTTGATGTCTACCTGCATGGGAGTTGTGATCTTGAATCAGGATATTTTTTCAGAGTATTTAAGACATGACTTTGTGCCTAATATTTGTTCCTCTAAGGGAGTATTTATTTAAATTGAATATTGTATATGAAACAAAATATGATTGTCTAGTATTTTTTCAATGATGACTTCCATTATGGGTCTATCCAATACAACTTATTTTTAACAAATACATATATTGAGAATCCTAATCACCCTTCTTGCTTAATGATGAACTCTATTGCACTCATGTGACATGCTTGGAATGTAAATGATGAACTTTGTCCTAGATTGCCAATCATGCTTTTAAAGACATCAATAATCACCCTAACTTGAAGAATAGTAACTTTGTGGTCATACATGACACTCTTATCTGCCCCTCATCTCCCTTACTGACAGTTTGTCTATATGAGTTTATATGAGTGATTATGACCCCCTTATGGTTAGGCATGGTCATACCTTAAGTCAATTGGGGAACCTTGGTCTTTTATCATTTCAAACCCCTTTTATACTTGAAGTCAGTAGTAATGTGATGGTTTGTGATGTAATGGACATGCCCAAAGATAAAATGTGGGTCTTCTATTTCTAAAATGATTATGTGAACTCTTAAATCCGCAAAATATATTATTCTTTGTGCACCCAAATACCTTGTGAATCATGTATGCACCCTAAGGTGATTAAATGCCTAAATCTTGACTTGAAATATGACCTACTAAGTATGTTGATATATGAAGCTCTAGTTCAAACTTCAAGATTGACCCCTAATTAATACATTATAACAGAATTGAATCGTCCATTTGTGTTGTTGCAGGTGTTGTTGACTTGCTGTTGATTTGCTTACATTTCTTCTTCAACCTTCAAGTGAGGTATAATATTCTCACTCTCCCAATGTGCCATTAGGCTTCATATTGATTCAAATCTTTGATATATAGAATCATGGTTTATTTACTATTTAGTATTTACTGACAAGCATGATTAAATGATGTTACACAAAACTTAGGATATAAATGATGAAACTAGGATTGTAGGTATAAGAAAGACAACATACATGTATTTGTTGGCCTAGAAACATGTCCAAGATTTACTCATTAGGAGTAAATCTTGGATAGTCCCCAGTTTGGAGCTGTTCTTGAACACTTAATCTCACTTAGGATGTAAGTGTATAATGTATATTGGGGTTTCAAGAAAATTTCGGCAGCATTTCCCTATTTGTTCTCTAAGTACATATATACTTGGTGAACAACGGGGAAATGCTGCCGAAATTTTCCTAAAAACCCAATACACATTATACACTTACTAGTGAGATTAGATGTTCAAAAATGGGATAGGTGGTACACATTTATTATATAAGACCTAATCTCTTAACCCTAAACCCTAATATATACTTGTTTTCTCTTTGATCATTGAATGGATAGATCATGGATGTCCATTCCAAATCGCTGCACCCCAGAGTTTATTTCCGGTCTTGATCAGTTTATTAGATTTTCTGAGGAACATATGATACAACCTGGAGATAGGTTCTGCTATCCATGTAGGCATTGCAGTAACAACTTGAAAGTCAGCACTGGTGACAAAATCAAAGGTCATGTCATGTATAACGGGATTGTACAAGGCTATACAAAATGGCACTGGCATGGAGATATTTCAAACCTAAAATCAGTGGATGTCGATAGCATTTCTCGTGTGGAAGAAGAAATTGCCTCCGATGACGTAGATGTGAATGAACCAGTTCCAGTTGACATCGTTGATGCGATGTTGGATAGTTGTGGGGTAGAGCACACCGATCCACCTCCCATGTTTAGAAACATTGTGCATGATGCTGAGATACCGTTATACATAGATTGTAAGTTTACGAAGCTTAGCGCTGCGCTGAGATTGTATAAGCTGAAAGCTAACAATAGATGGAGCGACAAAAGCTTCATGTCATTGTTGTCTTTATTGAAAGAAATTCTATCTAAAGGAAATGAGCTGCCAATCTCAACATACCGGTTAAAGAAATTGGTGTGCCCAATGGGAATGGAGGCCAAGAAGATACATGCATGCCTGAATGATTATGTATTATTTCAAAAGGACTATGTGGTTTTGATAGATTGTCCCAAATATGGTGCGTCAAGGTATAAATTGACGACTTAGGGGGAGTCTAAAACTGGTTCTCCTACCAAGGTGATATGGTATCTACCTATAATACCACTATTTCAACACTTGTTTGCCAATCCGATAGATGCATAAAATTTGAGGTGGCATGCAAATGTTAAGAAAAATAAGATGGGATCCTACGACATGAGTCTGATTCCACATAGTGGAAGAATATTGATTTATTGTACCCTAAATTTGGTGAAGAAGTCAGGAATCTAAGACTTGGGCTTTGTACAGACGGGATGAATCTGTACGGGATATTGAGCAGCCAACACAACACTTGGCCAGTTATGCATGTTATATACAATCTTCCTCCCTGGCTGTGTATGAAAAATAAGTATGTTATGTTGTCGTTGTTGATATCAGGCCTTAAACAACCTGGAAATGATATCGACGTTTATCTTGAACCTCTGATTGATGACTTGAAGAAACTCTGGGGTGAAGGTGTGATGACCTATGATGCTTCACGAAGAGAGACATTTCGTTTGCACGCTATGTTGTTTTGCACTGTGAATGACTTTCCAGCATATGGGAATTTGTCAGATATAGTGTCAAAGGATCTAAAGCGTGTCCTATATGTGAAGAGAACACTGATTCAATATGACTAAAACACGGTGGCAAGACTGTATATCTTGGTCATCAAAGGTTCCTTCCAAAATTCCATCTGTATCGTAGGTTACGCAAAGCATTCAATGGATAGAATGAGGAATGGAGTGCACCTAAACCTACACTAGGGGAGGATGTTTATGAAAGAGTAAAAGACTTTGCCGATGAATTTGGTAAGAGATCACAATGTGTGATGGCCACACAGAGTGACAAATCTTTATTCAAGAAGAAGTCACTATTTTGGGATCTTCCTTATTGGAGTTTTTTTGGCAATCAGGCATTGTATCGATGTCATGCTCGTTGAGAAAAATGTCTGTGATAGCATCATCGATACTCTGTTGAATATACCAGGTAAGACTAAAGATGGGATAAAATCCAGAATGGACCTACATGTAATGGGAATAAGGATATAATTAACATAAGTAGTTAGTAGCGATCGAAGAACATACTTACCTCCCGCTTGTTACACATTGTCGAGAAAGGAGAAGAAAGCTTTTTGTGAATTTTTGGTAAATGTCAAGGTGCCACAAGGTTACCCATCCAACATTCATACATTGGTATCAGTGAAAGATCTAAAGTTGATAGGTCTTAAATCTCATGATTGTCACACTCTAATGCAACAAATATTTCCCGTGGCAATTTGATCTATATTGCCGAAGCATGTAAGGTTTGTAATCACCAGACTTTATTTCTTTTTCAATAGTTTGCGTGACAAAGTTATTGACCCTGATACTCTCAATAAATTGCAAAGAGAAGTGGTTGTTACCCTATATCAGCTTGAGATGTATTTTCCTCCTTCGTTCTTTGATATCATGGTACATCTTGTTGTCCACTTGACTAGGGAAGTGAAAATGTTGGGACCAGTTTTCTTGCATTGGATGTATTCCTTTGAACGATACATGAGCATTTTTAAAGGTGATGTTCAAAACCGTCATCGGCCTAAAGGGATTATTATTGAGGGTTATGTGGCGAGAGAGGTTATGGATTTTTGCAATGAATTTTTGAGTGCTAATGACGCTTCTATTAATGACAAGAATATTGAGGAGCATTTTGGCAAAGGAATTTTGGGATCACAGATGAAAGTAATCAGCCGTGAGTAGTTAGAACAAGGTCCTCAGACCTTGGGAAGGTGGGAGGAGACCCCCCACGATCGACTGCACTGACGGCAGCGCTAGGGCGCGCGAGGAAGAAGATGACGGGCCGCTTGGATGGTTTTACCCCTCCCTGCTATGAAGTGTCAGCCACTTAAGTGAGGGCAAAAGAGTAAATTAGTTATGTTTCCAAATTGGCTGTGTTGCATGGGAAAGGCGGATGTGGCAGCCTCCCATTGGTTCAAGTAAGTAATTCTTACTAAAATCATATCTAATTAATGGTAGCTTGGATTGGTACGTATAATATATGAATTTTGCTCAGAAAAATGTGAGGAATCCATTAAAAATAGATTTAGAAGCTAATTCCTTTTGTAATTTGAAAAGTAGTGGAAGTTATCAACTTTAATGCATTAATGATTAAGAAACTGTAATTTAAGATGATTAATGTATTGAGAAGGGTTATATGGATGATTAAAGTTGATGTTAACATGTTGATTATAAAAAGGACACTTTAGATCCAAAAAGACGATCTTTATGTGTAGTTTAATTTATTTAGGGTTCCATGTACATGAATATGCATTAATGAGCCTTGAAACCCTAATGTTAGTAATTATGACTCTTAATGGCTTTAATTGTTCAAATTCATGAATAAAGATGAGATATGATGGTTCTAAGCTATTTCGAGTATAAAAGTTCTTAATTATGGATAAATTCCCTTTAATTTGGTAATTAAGGTTTTCTAGTTGATAAAGGTGGAATTAATGATAAATAGAGTTCATATATGAATTGAACAATAATGAAATATAAGTTATCAATTTGAAAGAAATCCAAGATGATAATTGGGCCTAATGATCGTGTCATGACTTAAAAGGATAAAAATGGTAGTTTTAATGTAAAAGAGGTATAATAAACTTAATTGACTTTTAATTGTGCCTATGATGTTGAAATTAGGGTTTGTGGACTAAAAGAGCACTAGAAGTAATAAATGTGTTATGGAGGCTAAAACTCCAATAAACCCTAAAGTGGCCTAGAAAGCCTAAGGTGGAATCCAAGTCTATCTGGAGAATGTTTTGGATAAACTATAACACTTGGTTGTATTGCATTAATTTCCAGATATTGTTGATTGCTTGTTTGATTGTTCTTTATCATTATTGCTTAGACATCAAGTTGCTCCAGATCAGGTATGTGGTTAATTATGGTTAATTGCATTAGTTTCCCGAAGGTTTTTCGGATGATTAATCGCATTGGATGCAACCTATCAGTTTGGATATTCATACTTGCAAATCATAAAGTTACTATGATTATCACAATTATGATATAAGTGTGTATTCTTGCACCTACATGCCACCCTGATGGATGATGCAAAAAGGTCAAGCCCAAGAGGGAAGACCCATGGGAACCATGAGAGGTGACCCCAGGCACCAAGCTCAGGATAGAGAAGGTGGTCTTTATATGGAGAAGGTGGTCTTTATGGCATGACCAATGGGCACCATGAGAGGTGACCCCAGGCACCAAGCTCAGGATGGAGAAGGTGGCCTTAAGTCAATGGCTAAAGAGAAACCCTAAAGGGGGTATTCTAGGGTTAGGGAAAAAGTGGTGGAGTTTGACACATTGAACTCATAAAACTAAATTATTAATTAACCAGATTGTGATATTTAGATTGTTAGCCATATATGTGAAATTTTGGTTGTCCCCACATATCGGCATTTTCATTTATGTTGACCGACGTTTTGTTTGTCAGTGTTTTAGGTACAAATTGAGAAGGACAAATAGTAAAGTGGCATATTGTGAAATTAAGAAATAAAGTACAAGGGGGATTAGTTAGAATAGACTCCAGATGTGGATAGAAGTTAAAAATCCAAGTTTTTGAAAAAAGTATGCAAAGTTTTATTTTATTCCATCTTTCAGTATAGTCATGGTAGAATTTAATAATTATTACTGACTTTTTGTCGAACCTTTGATTCGGTAAATTGGGATAACGGCTCTAACCTCTTGGTCTCCCTTAATTGGGGGTTATTGGGAGGTGGGGTCGTTACAACTACATTCCTCATATTGTATGTAGATGACATACTATTGATGGGAAATGACATTCCTACTTTACAAAAGGTAAAGACATGGCTTGGAAATACATTCTCAACGAAAGACTTGGGAGAAGCTTCCTATATCTTAGGAATCAAGATCTATAGAGATAGATCCAGAAGGCTTCTTGGACTAAGTCAAAGCACATACATTGACTAAGTGTTAAAGAGGTTCAATATGGAGAACTCAAAGAGAGGAAACATAACCATGAGGCATGGTATTCTGTCTGTAGAGCTCAATGTCCCAAATCTTGTAAAGATAGGGACTGCATGAATGGGATTCCATATGCATCAACAATTGGATCCATCATGTATGCAATGTTGTGCACTCGTCACCATGTCTCGTATGCATTCATCATGATGAACATATACCAGTCAGATCCTAGAGATTCTCACTAGACAATTGTGAAGAACATTCTAAATTACTTGAGAAGCACTAAGGATCAATTCCTCATTTACGGCTGTGAGGAAGAGTTCACGGTAAAGGGTTACACCAATGCAAGCTTCCAAACAGATAAAGATGATTATAGATCGCAGTCAGGATTTGTGTTTTGCCTCAATAACAGAGTTGTGAGATGGAAGAGTTCCAAGTAAGATATAGTTGTGGATTCTATGATAGAGGTCGAGTATATTCCGGCATCCCATGTGGCAAAGGAGGCTGTGTGGATTAAGAAGTTCTTCTCTGAACTTGGGGTGGTTCCTAACATCTGTGATGCAAGTGAGCTTTATTGCGACAACAATGGAGCTATTGCACAAGCTAAAGAATCCAAATCACATCAACGGTCCAAGAACATAAAGTGGTGCTTCCATCTCATATGAGAGATCGTACCACAAAGAGATGTGAAGATTTGTAGAGTACCAACCGAAGACAATATTGATGATCCCTTGATTAAGGCACTTTCACAGCATAAGCATGATGGTCATGCTAGATCACAAGGAATGAGGTTCATGGGTGATTGGCTCTAAGTGCAAGTAGGAGTCTGTTGGTATGTATACGCATAGAGCCAGTCATATGATGATTGTAATGGCATACTTTGTAAATGGTTTGAATAATAATAATAATGGCAATTTCCGTCTATGTGTTTTAACTATTTTACAATAATAGTATTACACGATATATGTCTAGAGAATGACAAAACTCAATGGTGTATGTCTTCAAGTACATGACTTGAACAATGAGATCATAAGGATGTTAAGAGTATGTGCATTCTAACTAATGTCCCTAGTCGATTGTTATTATGGAAATAATCATAGACATCAATAACACAAAAGACTAGAGTGTGTGTTGGTTGATGATATAATCTCATTAGTCATGATGTATCATATCAAACCAAGCACACAAATGCATGTTATAGAGTAGTGTATCAGACAGACCCACCATAAGAGTGATGCATGGAAACCACACTTGGTTAGTCAGGATCATCACTTATAGTATTGGTGGTGACTGTGGTTCTTAGACTTGAAATCACTGCACTCATCACATGTGGTTGGGTACACTTCGACATCATCAAATGTAGTATTGAAACATAGGTTGTTATAACAATGATGATTGGGTGACTTTGACACATGGGGACTTGATTGTGAGTGATAAATATATAATTTGTCCCTCCTAAGGGAGTGTGATATCCTGGCCACTTGAGGAGTGAGACTGAGATACATGGCCATGCACATTAAGTCAATATATGATATTGAGCTTATATATATCTCAAATAGTCTACTCCAAATCAAGAAACATGGATTGAACGTTTGTAGAGAATGACAAGTCCATGCCTTGAGTTCAATCCAGATATCAGTGACAAAGGGACTATACATTCACTATAACGCCAATATCAGATTGTAGGTTGAAAGTTGTTCTCCAACTTTCCTTTTCACTTGGGTAGCACTGATGTATGACTAGACACCACTATTTGCTTTTGATGTCATAAGTTAGTTATGAACATTGACTGCCAATGTGAAATGGAACCTATAGGATCACACACATAGGATTAACTTGGAAGAGGAGTTTATCCATGAATGTTGTTTAGATTGATTACTATAGTGTTTAGGTACTCAATAAACATTCAATCAATAGAATTGACTTAGAATCAAGTTCAAGTGTTGAATCGACTGATTAGAGTGTCATATTGATTGAGAATTGTATTGACTAAGTTATGCACAACCTGGACCATGAACCAACCGGTTCACTGGGTGAACTGATCAGCTCATGGTCAAGGAGATGACCGCTTCACTCTAGTGAACCGATCGGTTCACATAGACCAAATGAGCAGGTGTTGGGTTTCCTGATTCGTGAGAAAAGATTCTTATTTCACTTGTTCAATTTGATTGAGACAAGAATTAATCTTTACATTAATTAGAAATGAATAAGGAAAGTCAATTGTGGGAAAGTTTGTAAAGTGAAATGACCGGTTCACTGGGTGAACCGATCGGCTCACCTACCCAAAGGACAGGTTCATTTATGAACCGATCAACTCACCTGCCCAAACGAACCGGTTGAGTTGTGAAACAATTGATTTTCCTATTGCAATA
The DNA here is from genome assembly GCA_963693085.1 of Alisma plantago-aquatica. Classification (NCBI taxonomy): domain Eukaryota; kingdom Viridiplantae; phylum Streptophyta; class Magnoliopsida; order Alismatales; family Alismataceae; genus Alisma; species Alisma plantago-aquatica. The sequence goes on from OY856412.1 coordinate 1,039,077,350, forward strand.
CAATTAGTTTGTGGAAAATTAGGACCATTCTACTCCCACACAGACTGGGAACCTTGACCCCGCCCTCTACTATAAATAGAGGGGTATAGGGGGCTTCTCAGAACACACAACTCAGAACATCAATTGCTATGTAAAATTATTGTCCTCTGTGGTTTTGGTAACTGAGAGAGCCCAAGCAAGTTCTACCCATCCAGGGAAGAATAGTGAGGGAAAGACATCTACAGAAAAGCAACAGGTTGTGGGAGAGTGTGTCGGTGACTAGTACACTGACAGAATGGTGCAAATCCTTCTAGTATGTCTATCAGGACGACTAGAGTTCTCGGTGGTCTGTGTGCTCTATCTGTAGAGGCAGGAGATTTCTTCCGTTCAGGAGCCTAATTACCAGGTATATATTGCTAAACCATCTTTCCTATTACATATGATTCGATCTGCTGGTTATGGGTTTGTAGTTAGATAAAAAAAATTCTGATGCATGTTGTCCCACAAAACCCAACAGAATGTGCATATATATATCTATATATATATATATATATATATATATATATATATATATATATATAGTATTACCCATTTGAAGATGTTTCTGTATTATATGTAAGTATATCATTAATGTATTACTACAATATATATATATAGATAGATATTGAAAGGAATTAATACATATACATATATATGCGGGATTAAGAGAGGCATTCTCTCCCCATCTCCCATGTCCGTGATAGAGGTCGAACGTCTAGGTGGGTGATAAACCAATATGGAAGCTAGGATTCAAACCCATGTCCCTTTGTTAGGAGAAACTGTGTTTGACTACTTGACTCACTCCTTGTCGGTAACATATACTTATTTATACATATGTATATGTGGGTGTGTGGGTAAGTATGTAGTTTAAGTTAAGATTGATACAAAGTAAATTTAAAAAATTGACTGATTCACTAGTACATAACCGGCCTTTAGTGTCGGTTATTTAAGGCCTTTAGTGTCAGTTTCTAAGAGACACCTATGTGGGCGCCGCTAAAAGCTCAACCTTTACGCATCGGTTCTCAAACCGACGCCACAACCCTTCGTGCACCACTGAAAACGCGCCAAAAATGCGCCAGTAGGGGGTATAGACATCGGTTATCTGCTTCGAAACCGACACTGAATCACCCGCTTACACGGCCGTGCTGGCCAGCACAACTGTGGTGTCTGGTCTCATTAGGGAAATCGACGTCGGTTACTAGTATGTCAACCGACATTGTAACCATATATCGTCAGTTTTATACCGATATCCGACACATATTTTATATCTGGTCCGCTGCCACGGTCGTACTGGCCAGCATGACCGTGGTGTCTGGCCTCATTAGGGAAATCGACGTCGGTACTAGTATGGAAACCGACACTGTAACCGTATGTCGTCAGTTTTATACAAATAACTGATGCCTAGGATTTGATTTTTTTTCCCCTGTCAGTCTGCAGACCTACTGTGGCTGGTCGCAGGATGAGAAACCTGAAGTTTAGTTATGAACTGTAGGTTTTACGACATCCATTGATATCAACCAACAACAGGCCACAAACCTGCAAAATTAACATGATGGACAAATTATTATATATGTGATTCATACTCGTGTATAAGAAATTTAATTCATATTATTTTTTCATCACACGCATGTAGAAACCAATAGCAACATGCAGTTCTATTTATTTCATCTCTTTTCACATTCAGACACATGTAGAAACATTCATATATTGATGATTTTCACACACATATGACAATTCATAAATATTCATTCACATTCACACAAAATTAATTATGAGAACAAAGTTATTCTTTATTCATCATCATCATTGTCATCATTGTCATCAAATTCATATTGAAAAATTCCCACTCTTTGCAGGGCTTTTGCCCAATCTTCTCTTATAGCATCTAATTCATCTCTCGTATAGGGAGCATGTACATCGAAATGCTTTGCACCTGTGTTGAAGTCCTCAGTTTTAAAGACCTACAAAGAGAATGACGTACATACATAATTATAATAATATATAATAATATTCATATATTTCATATTATCTAACAAAACTATGTATAATACATGTTGTATGTTATCGATTTCCAATACAACATGTTTGATGATTAGGTCCATAAATCGCATCACATAGTAGGCACATGCCCAACCATTGTCTTATGTAGCACACTATAAATTGAAACATACAAAATATTCAAAAATACAAATAAGCACACTTCACATAAATAATATATATTGGAGTCAGGAAATTACTTTCACATTCTTCCAAATGAGTGTTAGATTTTTTTCCTAGGGACCTTTCCTCCAGCTTTTTTGTACTCTTGTAAAGCCCTATATATATGTTAATGTAACACATTAAATTGCATAATTAAATAGTAATGCAGTAACATATGTTAACAGTTATAAAACACAAAATATTTCTCATGAGAATAATGAACTTTTTAATTGCATGTCCATATACATCCAAATCACTCCCCGCAGGATCTAGATAATAGACGGTGAATGTTTTGGGGACAATAACTAATAACTCCCAATGCTTAGAACTACAGGTAAGAAAGTAGCAACTTAATAACTCAATATCCGCAATAAAAATATAATTTGCTTAAGTCCAAATTACAAGCAAAGTAAACTTACTCGACATTGAATGGAGCTATTATCATTGTCTTATTATTTTTACCAAAATATTCAAAAGCATCACAGTAGTATGAAGTAACTGAACCAGGGTCTGTATCTACAAGACTAATCAAAGATGGAACAAAAAATCCCACATGGGAAAACCCAAAATCTTTACATGTCTTGTATAAGTGGCTGCAAAATATGTATTACGTATGCATTAATATATAAGAAACCAGATTGGCGTATATAAAACAAGGTATATGGATGTATAAACCAGATTGTCGTATGCATTAATCTCACCATATCCACAGCCTATCATAGATGTGTTCAACCATTCATACTTAAACAACTCCAAAATATCTTATATAAATATGTTGTTTCCGAATGTTTGACATGCATTAATACGTATCCAGAACTTCTATTATGTATGCATTAATACGTATACTAAACTTGTATAAATAGATTGTTATCGTATGATTTACTTGCAGCATTCTCCGAAATAATAACATTTATAGGGCAATTTGGATTATGTTCGCCGTATCATACTGCCACACTCCTACAATTAGGACCTATCGAGACGTGTAGGTCCCCTGGAAGCCAACTTGGTAGTCGAGGAGGTGGAGGCCGAGATGTAGCGGGTCTCGTCTTTTTGACCTGTATATATAATTTCATATCAATTGACTCATATATATATATACACACTAACAAAGTAAAGTAATGAAAATTTATCATACAATATCAGTATAGAGGACATCCACTTCGGGCCACAGTATCACTCTGCCTATTGCCTCACCAAGTGTTTCAGCATCTGGGTGTGCATGAGGCAGTGCAAGATTCATCCAGCCAGTGAGTATATGTATGGGGCTCACACGTACCATGCCATCTGGTACTGGACTCCCATGAAACATGCACCCTTTAAGGGGTGGGTAAGCCGATGCATCTGCAATGATATATCCTTCCATTTGTAGTCGGCATGGCTTCAACCCCTACAAATTTACGTAAAGAATGTTATATGCATATATACACAAACATATCATCTTGAACAGACTAGCTATTATATATGCCATAAAAATACTTACAGAGGACGTGTTAGGTGGGTCTATAGGATTACTCCCAACCTCTGTAGTACGAGGAATAGGAGAAGAGAGGTTCGCCACAGGTACTGTCTGAGTGGCAGTCTGAGACGCCTACCACTTGTGAAATGCTTCCTGGAGTCTTTTTTCAATTAAGGAATCTACCTATACATGGATAAAAGAAATGCTAGTTTCTGATTATTGAATTCTCTTTCGCAATAATGTTCTAAAATAAGAATAAGTTACCTCAGCTTGTGAAAGTCCCGCTTTTGGGACAGGTTTATGCTGGGATGGCCCAAAGAACGCTTTGATACCCACACCAGCGCCTACACCCCTTACACATCCAGGATGCTCTGGGTTACCCAGAGCAACTGTCAGTTCATCCCTTGTGACCTGAGGGATGAACTTGCCTTCGTTCCTCTGCTCATGCAACTCCCACTAAGCACCATCAACAAAAATTCATAAGTAAACATAACAATAATCAACATCGATAGATTGCTCTAAGAGTTTGATTTTTACAATTTTTGCAGTCGCCTCAGTGGTTGCGGGCTTCGGTATCTCTCCCTTCTTGTTTTGCCTCCCAGCTATCCACATAACATGACAAGGTAGAGGTGCGGGAGCAGTAGTAGAGGACTTTGTAGTCTCCTGAGTAGTAGTAGGCTGAGTAGACTCAGCCTGTAGTCTTTGGCGAACGCCTGCATATCCTCTTGGACCCATTGTGTGGTCATGCACATTCAGTGCACACCTTGCTCGTTGAGCATCGCTCTTAGCCTAGTTAGTTAGCACATTGATTTGGTTAGTAATACTAAAGGTTAATCTTGAATAGGTGAATACATAAAAACGTATATTAATTAAATTGGGAGTGGTGGCGCTTAATACCTTGAATTCATCTATTTTTCTTTGGGTAACAAACTCCTCCCATTCTCTGGGGTCCAAGTAGTTCCATTACTGTGTGGCTTCCTTCTTTCTATATTTATTTTTTAAAGAGAATACAAACAAAAATTATTAGTGTAAAGTTAGCGAAATACTGATCAGTGTCTAGAATTGGAATCTATCAAAAACCTATTCTCAGCATCACGTATGTAATCTTGGGTGAGATTGGTCCTATAGTTCCTTAGGACCCTCCCACAACGTTGCATCACACATTTACGATGCATCTTTTCATCCAGATCAAATATGCTCTGCACATTAAATATAATTGCTATTAACTAGTATCCTAAAAATTAGTAATCTACACAAATAGAATTACAAATAATAATAACTCATGCATAGTTCCTTCCATATGTGGTCTTTCTTCTCCTTAGGAACTCTATGCCATGATTCTAGGATAAGACTGCAATGGGAACCCCAAGATATGAAACAAATGAGTTGCGGTTCATTCCATATGGATTTCCTTCCTGATCGAAATCCACAGCCAATTTGGGTCCATTGCCCCTTTGCTGTATTAACTTGTTCATCATTGTGATGCCCCTCACTTTCTCAATTTTCTTTTGCTTCTCATCAAGTGTTGTAATTTCTTGAGGGAGTACATCACCAACCTAAAATTTGATAAAAAAACACACTTACATAATATAATTATAAATGAACATATAGATAGAAACCTCAGGGATATATTCTTAAAACTTATATTGTCAGGCGGTGCAAGCACGTCCTCACCCTCAGGATGATCATCAACACGGTCCTGATCAGCCATCTGATACAAGTATTAATACTTACACTTCAACAATTCATCACATTTGCACCATTATATACAAGTTCTAGCTTTATCACTCTTACTCATCTTAATACTAAACTTCTAGGGTTTTCAAGAAGTCATCCTTTGTTCAACATCATAAAAATTACACAATTCAGTAATCCATCAACACAACCCTAAATACGGAATATTGCCACCTCACACTGATCCTTATGTGTATATCATATTCAATTTCAGTAAGACTCAACAAACACTTGTATAATTCATTCTAATACAATTCAAATATGATTTTATAATGTCAGTTTAATTCCCAAGCATATTGACCACTGACCTAATTTTAGGTAATATTCACATGAAATAGCATAGTCATATATCCATAGAATTTCCCATGGATCGTCAATCAATATAGTATGTAACATGGTCGGTCGAGTTAATCTAGGGAATACTCAACCGCCACTCCTCTCTATAGAGTTCAAACATCATAAAAAAATTAGGAAAGTTTAACAAGACGTCCAAATGGAGTTTCCAAAACATAATTAAAATTTCAAATCAATTGGATATACCAATAAAAAGATAAAATTCAAATACTAGACTGCTATATTTCAGTTTGAATACATGGCCGATTGAGTTTATCTTGGGTAAAATCGGCCGACAAACAAGTCAAAAAATTCTTCCAACTAATATCTAATTTCTCCAAACCATGTACAAATTTCAACTAAATCCTAGTTGTATATAAAATGCTGAAAATCATTTAACACACGACTATACTAATCAAATTTTGTATTTATATGTTATCAAAACCCTAATTTATGTCAATTAGGATTTTCAATTCTCAAACCCTAATTATGTGAATCAAATAATGTTTAAATCTTCTCATTAGTTTTAAAACATAATGATTAGATTACCATAATTAATCAAGCTTTAAACAATGTAATAATGCATTCATCAACTTGATGAATCTACATATCAAAACGTTTGAGTGGTTGAAGTAGTGAAGATGTAGCTTAAAACTACCTAGAATTCTAAAACTTGAACCGAGAGAGGATAAATAAATATAAAAGGTTATGCATAGATAAGAACATGAAGAACTTGTAGTGCAATATCCCGCCCCCAAATCTCCCACATTAACCCTAAATTGATATGTGAGTATGTTGTAAACGTGAGTAATATTGTGTAGAACAAAATGTAGTTTGTCATAGAACAACTACAGAATATTGATGCATGTAAACCACACATATAAAAAGAAAGCACACAACCACAGCCATAGGATTAATGGGCGTGCCTGTGATACAAGAAAAGCAAGAATAGGGGAAAGGTCAGGGGAAAACCTGATAATGGGTGTGCAGGAGGGCTGGTCATGCTTCAACCGGCGGCCCTTTTAGCAGCTCAAAGAGGCGGCCCTGCTGGCTGCTTCAAGCGGCGACGCTGCTGGCTGCTTCAAGCGGTGATGTTGCTGCTCCGTGCGGGCGGCACTGCTGCTCCTTGCCGGCGACGCTGCTGCTCTTGCGACGGAGAGCTCTGGTCGGGCGGTCTCCTGGGGGAGAGCTGTGGTCGCCGGCAGCGGCTGGCGGAAGCTGAGGCGGCGAGTGGCGGCGGCGTCGGAGGCGGAGGCGGAGGCAGAGCAGCAGTGGAATCGTCGGAGCAAAGAAATCGTCGGAGCAAAAATAATGATCAGCGGAAATAAATGAAACAAAAGAGGAAGAGTCTGTCTCACGCTGTTAAGTTAACAATAGGTGTCGGTTGCTAACAAAAACCGACAATAAAAACTTTAAGTGTCGGTTTGCAACAAAATACCGACACTAAAGGGAGGTGAAAGTTTTCACAGTTATTCGCACGAAAACACAATGGCGTCAGTTATTGTCACAAAACCGACGATAAAAAGTGAGCAAATTTTTGTCTCACAGAAAACCTTTAGTTGTCGATTTCTGTCTTAAAAACCGACGATGTATGTCAATTTTTTGGAGGTAATTTTTTTCGCTGGGAATTTTGATTTTGGCGGTTACTTTTAGGTGTCGGTTTCTTATTAAGGAACCGACACTGAATAAAAATGATACCCGTGTCTGGTCACCCTTCACAGATTGATATCGGCTTATTTTATACACCGACGTTGTATGGTTTACGTGTCGGTGTATTATTACAACCGACACCAGTAAAAGTGACGTTATAAGCCATTTCTGTAGTATTGATTATACCCCACATATGCCCCATACAGAATAGCATATGCGACCATGACCGCATATTGGGCAGCATATCCATATACATCTGGCAAGTGGGGCGCAACACATATGCGGCCGCATATGCCCTGAACAAAAACGCTTTTTGAAACACTAATGCCGATGAATGGATACACACCATCATGGCACTTGTGTATGATTGGTTCCATAATGAATAAAATAGTTGATGTATCAGTTAATTAATTTTAATAATTACTGATATTACAATTAATCTATTTACTATAAAATCAGTAGTAATTTTAGTAAAGGCCGTTATAGAAGATCCGTTTCTTATGACTGAATATATTTACTTATGTTATTTGTTGTGTCATTGTGTGTTCTATTATTTACATATTAATAAACTACAGTGGAATTAAATTGGCACGAACTTTTAAATAAACTAACATACGACATTTATGTATTTGAAAGCTATCATATATGGTCAATTTACATTATGCAGTTTTAATCGCGTATTCCGCATGCATCTTTGCTAGATTTAGTTGATAAGATTGTTTCATTTTTTATATCAACAGCGGACCCCGAAGCACTAAATAAAAAGTTGACGAGGTAAATAGTGTATTAGCAAATGTATTTATCGAGGTTTTGGAAAGCGCGAACCATGCAGATTGCCCCCTTGGCCCTTGAAGTGGGAAGCAGGATTTCAAGCGGACTAAAGTGAACCTCGTTGCTTTCAAAAAATTAGAAAAATTGGAAGAAAAAAAATGCATTCCGCCTTCTCCCTCCAAGTTCGTCTGGTAGAATGCAATACTTTCACTCGGGATAAATTGACTTAGCTAAACTTTAATCACCTTGTCCATACTAATTTTGATAGAAAATAAAACAATTTCGAAATTAATAAAACTTTAATCTCTTTGTCCACACTGTCATAGACTCATAATACAATTAAAAATTAAAAATAACAATGTAGATTAAGTCTTGATGTATGATACATGGCAGTAATGTCATTTATTGATTAGTAATATAATAGACCATTGGTGTCTTACGATTTAGTATATGTAATTTTATTTGAAAATATAATTTGGAATTTCAGGTCAATTCGGGTCTAAAATCCAAACTCAGACTCGAGCCCAAAATTAATTTCAAGTTCTTCAGATTGGGGTCAATTTTGGATCGGGTCCGAAAACCTTACATCCTAAACCTGTTTAAAATTTCGGGTTCGGGTGGGATCTTGTTTTGTCAGCCCTAGTAATTCTTATTCTTTATGGTTACTGCAAATCAAAGTTAAATTTCAAATGCAATGTGCAATAATAACATTGGACTTGAATGAAACTGTATGGTCTGGATGGGTGTAGATCTAGTGTGTGGAGGATGAATACCGACTGTCATGCAATTGAAGATGTGACAACTATATTGAGAGAAGTACAAGTGCAGGGGATTCAGCCACCTTTGTGGTAGGAAATGTCTAAAAACTCCAAAGCAGCGCAGGAAATAATAGAAAGGATGCCTCTGGAAAGTCCCAGAGTATTTATTTTGCACATGTAACGATTGGGGTAGAAAGAAAAGCGTGATTCTATGTTGAAGATACGACCCAACTTGCTAAAAACTATTCAGTATTTCGTAAATTTCGAATAAGATATGATCAGCTACCCTGCATTGTCATTTGGTTTGCTGGGAGTAACTGTTATAATTTATGATTAGATGCATCAATGGAGGGAGAACATTTGTAGTGAGATGCCATCAACTGACCTTGCGAAGACTGTGGAGTACGAACGGGTTTTGATATAGGAAATGTGCATCAATTTTGCATAAACTGGAATGGGCGGCAATTTGCATCGAGTGGAGGATGCCGTTGCAGATGGAGAGAAGTCCGAATCAGAAACCGACGTCAGTTTGTCCATATTAAAAATCGGAACTTGGCGTCCAGTTGAAGTACGCTGTCTACGGGAGCCGATTCGGCCAGATCGATAGGAACTCGGCGTGAAATAGGCCGTCAATAGGTGTCGGTTTCGCCAAGATCAGCACAGGTCAGAAACTAGGAACTTTGTGTACGGTTGAAGTCGGCCATCAAGGTCTGCTGGATCGCAGGAGAAGATGAGAGAGCACAGGAGATGGTTGGTAAATATAAAAGTGAAAGGAGACTTGACAGCGGAAGGAGAGAGGGAGGAGATGATCCTGGATTCCTGGGATGGGAGATGATCGCTGATTCGAGAGGGATAAGGGAAGAGACGAACGGTGGAAAGACTCGCTTGCCTTAAGAAATCATTTAAGTTAAAAAAAAATAGGTGGACTGAAACAAGATGGAAACGAGTGAACAGGATAGAAAAGTATAATACACGGGGAGGATTAAACGGAAATGAGGAATAACGTTTAGAAGAATATATATATATATATATATATATATATATATATATATATATATAGTTGAGCTACAATACACTCGAGTGTATAGGGGCTCTTGTACACCTCAGTTTTTAGACGTTGGATCTTGATCTAAAGGTAAGTTCAAAACAACCGGGCTTAAGCCCAGACTAACGACGTAAATACGCCTGTACTTGTGGTTTTCTTCGCCCGTCTCCTCTCTCTTCCCTTCTTTCTCTCGTATTTCCCGATCGACTCTCTCTCTCTCTTCTTCCTCTCTGCTTCTCTGTCCTCTCCGCTTCTCCTTTGCGTCTACCGGCGTGCGCGGCTGCAGGTTTCTGTCCGTCTGCTGCGGGCGACGGCGACGAGGACATCAGCCTGCTGCGGGAGGAACTTCCTCGGACGAGTCCAACGAGCGACGCCGCCGCCCAACTCCCGCTCTCACCGTCGGACCACCGTCGGGTAGCAGTGAGCTACGCCGGTCAGCAGCACCGTCGGACGACCGTCGGACCACCGTCAGACAGCAGGGACCACCGTCGTTCCCGCGGTACGCGCCTCGGTACATCTCCCGTTGCCCTTTCCAACCAGGTGACATAATATTGGTCTCGTCCTAGTCCATATACAAACCCTGTCCATTTACGCTCACCCTCCCGGGGCCATTGAGATGCACCCCGAGATGATGCTCGGCGCCCCACGGTCGCATATTGCCCTATAATATACGAAAGTGGTTATATGATGCCCTCCAGTCCCGCCGTGCGCGACATGAATAGGTCCTCATCTATGCCCATGTTTCTTTGACACGACATCCATGTCCAGGCTTTTGTGGTAGCACAGGAGTTGCAGACTTGCAGGACAACGAGAGAGGGGCGGGGATCAGTGTCTTCGTCCTGACAATTTACCCATGCAAGAATACGATGCATGTGGAATCAAGCTCCATGAATAATCAGAGTTCTGTAAAGAAGAAACAGTAATCGTGTTGTAGTATTTGAGAAAAAGTAGAACGAAAAAATATCGACCATTTCAGATTGTCCTTGAATAGTATGCTTGCTGTTTGTATAGATTATAAATAAGTAGCATGTTTTGTTTGCTTTAAGCACATTCGTTATCACAATTTTTATGTATTTCTACACATTCATATTCAGATCTTCTAAATGTGTCGATAAGCTATTTGGTTTTTTGCCGAATAGGAGTGAACATGTGTATTGTTTGATGTCAATATAAAAATAAGTGCAGATTTATATCGCATGATGTGCAAAGAGAATATGTAACAACGATATTCAATATCAATATTACTAACATGCCAACCGTGGTTTCTCTTGAATATATTCCAATCCAATTTTGTGTTGATTTGTGTATTAGTCCAACTATGTCCATATGAAGTTACCTTTATAACGAGCACATATGCTAGCTACATTTGAGAAGTTTACAAACAAAATTTGCCTCAATGTACGTCAATCTTATTTTGTGTTAGTATGTGTAATGAATATATGCATAAAAAGCACAATAATGTCGTAATTTACGTGCAAGAATCATTGACATATGTTGTCTGTAAGAATGACTATATTATATGCATAAAATTGTAACCGAGAGGAAGAAATTGTAAACAAAGTGAATATTTAGTATGCCAGAAGGAGTATATTGTAAAGACTCATAACTATGGTGTCCATGTGGGTCTGAAGAACTATAATATGCATGACCAAATTGTAAGGTGGGTGGAGGTTATGTAATGTACACCAAAAAACTGTAACATACATGTATAAATCGTAAGGTGGGTAGCTTTTTTGTAATGTATATAGAGAAAGTATGATATGTAGCAACAAAGTATAAAGTTGGAAGATATTTCATGATGTACATAGAGAAGAACAAGAAGGAACAAAGTATAAAATTGGAAGATATTTCATGATCATCAAAATCAGCCAACTTGAAGAACAACTGAACCTGACCAAGATGAAAGAAGTCCGAGCAACAAGAAAATATAATTTTTGTTTGGTGTTATTGCTCATGACTTAGATTGTACTCCTTTGTAATTTATATGGAAATAATTAGTTGATGTATGCTTTCTATATTGTTACTACAAAATTTGTAATGAGATTGTTCGTTAATGAATGAAATTTGCAATGTTGGTTACTATCTTGTCTCGTCTTTGAATGTGTATGTTGTGAATAAAAATTGCAAATGTGTTGAATGGAATACTCCTTAAAGCATAAAAGTTATAGCTTGTTTGAAGGCAATTTGAATAACCACCATGTTCGAAATGTTACATCAAGCATAAAAGTTATAGCTTAAGTGTCAACAAATGCACTTGTTACATCAATCATAAAATGAACACCGTTGAATCAGTTTTTAAGACACTATCAAATTAGTCTTCACTTGACTCTTCATCATCTTCTTCGATCCCATATGAGGTTGATGCCTCCTTATTTTCCTGCCCACCAAGCAAAAAAAGATAAAAAAAACTATTTGTGAGGATCTACCATATCTATACTACTATAAAAAGAGCGAATAATTTTCTTTAATCACAACTATGCCACTAGCCAATCACGTCGCTCCGTTTTTGAAATACTGATTCCTCGCAAACTCTCTCCCTTCTCTCGACTTTTCAACAACTTTACACCGATGTTTATCCTTTTTCTTCTAAGCCACGATCCCCATAATCAACTTTCCACCCCACTCTGTCTCAGATTTTCAAAAAAATTACACTTACACGGTCTTCATCCTTTTACTCCTAAGCCACGATCCCGATAACCAACCCTCCACCCCACGCTCTCCATGTATTCTACTCACACTGTAACTGCAAAGGTGGCTGTCCCATTAAAAGTCACATTTTCCAACTTGATCGCTGTCTCCATTGAAAACCGAGTCCACGTCCCATACTCTCAGTTAGTTTCTCTCCCATTATCATATCTTCCTTATCCTTTTCGGCCAATTCTAAGAAATTGAGCCGGCAATCATTTTTTCTAGCTTATTATCCAAGGAATAAACTCCCCAATCTACGCAATCTACGCAAACAGTCTCTCCGAAAGTACGTTTCCATTGAAACCCAGTCAAACTCTCTCACTCCCTCCACGTTATCTTTTCGAAATTAGAAACAAAACCAACCAACCAATTTTACGTTTCCGTTTTCTCCGGTTGGAACCGAAACAACCATCCCCACTCACATCAACATAGTAATTTTCGGTTACCGGATGGGCATCTGAAAAGCCTCCGGCCGCTTGACTCACCTTTTCTTTTGCACTCCACAACGACAACGTCTAAGCAGGATACCATTGCAATACTTTTACGTATGGCGTCCAAGGGATAGTCGACAGATGATCTATGCATGTTCACCACCACAAATACATGTGGTATTTGATAGCGCGACCAACCAACGTCAACTGCAGTGCTTCAGATCGGCCCTGGCAATCAAGATGTCCAACTTCGACCTATCCAATTTGTGTCACTCACACTGACGGACATCATGATGTGGAATCCCACCTCAAGGTCTTTATCCGTACAGAAGATATGCTCATATCCTAAGTACGGCAGGATCAACACCTTAAGTCAACAACTGTTAACATATTCTCTATTGCGAATATTGATGCTGCACTCCACCGGGATTTGCTATTCGACAGTCTTCAACCGCGATTCATCGTTCGTTAGTAGATCGTCGGCGATCTAGCAACTTCAGCCGTGTGTTGATCATGGTATGTTCGTCAACTTCCAAAGAGAAGCGACTTTTTTTTATGATAATGCTTATGTTCATATATGTTGCTCGCAACCAACAGATTGAAAATCTCTAACTCCATCAGCATTGCCCAGAACTTCTTTGTTGGTTACGTGACTCCTGCCATATCCATGCCTGATAACCCCAATGTCATTTCCGCACCCATCTGTAGAGCTAAATTTAATGGCAACAATTACACCACCTACACCTCCAATAATCACGGTTAGTCCCCAAACAGTCACTATACCGATTAAGTAATCTGCACAAGAGGTTCCGCCCACCAACGCTGCCAAAGTGGCAAAGAAGAAAAATGTGACCATTGACCTTGCTTCCACCACTTCTAAAGAGCTCACGGCTTACTGCTCCAACATTTCTACCGCATTGAAGCCATCTTAGGGTGTGCTACCGGATGCCACATCCTTCCATAAATAATAAATCCATCATTGGTCCCAGCTTTAACACTGCAACCGCTTCAATGGAGGTTGAGATTAATGACAACAATAACAACAACAAGTGATTACTTATGGTTGGGAAGATGGGTGAATAGCTCATGGTGTTACATGGCATGACACAGCAATAAAAAGCCTATCATGAGCCCACGTCCTTCATTCACACGGCCAAAGGAATGGAGGAATAGCAGCAATATGTTAGTGGTTAAGTGGACTGCTTTGATTACAGCAAAAACACTATCATATTATTATTCATTTTGCGCCTCTTCACGGCAAGCTAATCATACATTCAATTACCTATATGTAGTTACCATTGTTAACTGCCTGCTTCACTGTTCCTTGCCCTCCTATAACATTGCTCTTCAAACTTTCTGATCAGTTCTGTTGAACCCCTTGGTCTGATTTCACTTATTTGTTTATTTGACCGACCCCACCAACTAATGTAACCCCACCAACTAATGTAGGGCCGAGGGAGGATGGGGTGGTTACCAATAAAAAGAATCCAACACTGCTTTCCACATTCAAAAGAAAAAATAACATTCCATCATATCAAATATTTTTATTGCATTTTGTTCCTACCATTTTTACCAACACAAGGGAAAAGAAAATGCAAGAAAATATGTTCATGTATTATATCCTCATTAGTAATCAAGTCACGAGTAAATTAAGTAACATTAGGTCATTTCATTGCTCAATGTAACAACCACTCAAGTTAGTTTGACTTTGATTTTAAGATATGGGAGACAAGGGAATTATTCAGTGGGCTTTGTGGTACATTTATTATTGTTTTTTGAACTTTCATGACATGTGTGGCATTGATCAACATTTTCCATCTACTTTCTTGATATATTGTCTACCAATGAGATGCACTGATTAAGATTTTTTCATATTTTGTCTACCAATGAGATGCATTGATTAAGATTTTTTTATAGTATATCTATTATAAGTTTCATAAGCGATAGTTAGTATCTTAATAAAATGTTAGTTGTATTACCATAGAAAAACAATTTCATCGTACTTATTACAATTACTTTAGTTCATTTCCCTCAAAATAAATTTGATTAAACTTTACTTCGATTATGTCTATTAGATTTAATTCATTTCCAGAGCACATAAGTATGATGAATATTTTTTAAATGCCATCAATTCGTATGGTCAAGGAACAATTTTATCAATCTACCAGTTTTCCATTAATATATATATATTATTCATTAGAAAATGATAACAAGAGCCAAATTAGAAATATCATTTAAGATATAATGTAGAGATAGTAGTTATTTAAAAATGCAACATTCTCTCCAAAAAAAGTAATGCAACATACTTAACAAAAAAAGCAATTCTACCACATTTTTCCATTATTGGTTTTGTTGATTTTATTTTTTTTCTCTCTCTCATATATCAAACCACCATACATCACATGGCGTATCCTTTCCATTATCGTTGAATGGTCTCTCATTTAAAATGAAAAATGAATAAGGTTAGTTCTACCTTGGAATGGTAAAGTTCCAAGTTATAATAAATTGAAAATGAATTTTTTTTAGAACTTTGATTTTTGTAATTTTCACTTACAATATATTTTATGCACTTCATATCATTTTTTTTATTTTGTTAGACGCTTTATGAATCAAAATGTTAGGACACCTTACTTATGGATGTAAATGCAATGTAGTGTTATTAAAAAAATAATTTTTTTTGAAATCTTCTTTTGACCTTAATAAAGTAGTATTTTAAATTATTCCCTTATGAAAGAGATACTTGAGTCTTATTTTATATCTTCCAAGATCTTGATTCTGAATATAAACTATTTGTTTTTTAAAATTGGAATTTCAAAATTGATCCAAAATATTTAAAATCCTTTCATCTTACCTACATAAATTGATTCCTCATTTTCCAAGATATAAATCCTTTTTTCTTACCTACTAAAATATACTTCGTGTGGTTGAATACCCATTATATACCTTGCATAGTTAATTATTGCATTGTCATTCTTACAACCTAAAAGTGATGAATTTTTCAATAAATTTAATAGGCAAATACAAGTTATAATAAATCTACAACATAAGAGATGTCTTCCTTTCATATGTTGAATTTATGTGTTGTTGTTTACAACGTAATGTATACATGTCAAATTCCTTTTTTTCAATTAGTTATATACACTTTATGACATATATTATGACTTCTTGCTTAACATAATTATATAACGCTCATAACATAATAGATGGATTTTTCTATAATTTTCTATAAATTTGAAAAATAATATCCAAAGACTTTTGTATATATACAAAGTCAGTACAAACAACTTATGTTCTTAAAATATATACAAATCTGTATGTGGCACGTGTACAACTAACTCACAGTAAAATATATACTTCATAAATTATTCTAAAAGGACCAATAACTCTTCTGATCCTCCCTCTCTCTCGATCTCTCTCCCATTATTCACTTTCTTTTACACAATCCCATGACCAAAATAAAAAAAAATATTTAAAATCTTTCACTAACGGCATGGCACTTCACTTTGTCTGTTAACTCCGGTTAACTCACATTTATATCCAAACTCCAAAAAATACAAAAGAGTATATGTATCAAGCAATCCTCAATGCTCGCCTAATTCTTTTTTTTTTAATTATTTCTTATTGTCAATCTTATAATAATAAATAAATAATTTTCATGACATCTAAGTCTCGCTATCCCAAAATGAAATTCTAATTTGTAATTCAACCCAATCACACCATGTAACTCCATCTTACATTTTCTCCCATCCTCCTCCAGTCTATCTTTTTCTGTAATAATAATATGAAGGAAAACATTTCCCAAATTCTAGTTAGTTTCCATATTCTCTCAATAGGTATTTATCCCACTAGCCTAAAACACAAAATATAGCAATAGAATATCTATGATATTCAACAAAAGAGAAAGTATAAACTTATTCTTGCATTTTTATTATTGAATAATATTAATCAATAATGATGTTACATGAAAATATCTTTGACTGTGTTTTCACGTGCATGGGCACATGTGCGTTTACTAGTTTATAATAAATGAATTAAATTAGTAGGCAATAATACCCCTTGTTTGCATGTCCGACTGTTATGTCCTTTTGC
The DNA here is from genome assembly GCA_963693085.1 of Alisma plantago-aquatica. Taxonomy (NCBI): domain Eukaryota; kingdom Viridiplantae; phylum Streptophyta; class Magnoliopsida; order Alismatales; family Alismataceae; genus Alisma; species Alisma plantago-aquatica. The sequence continues at coordinate 1,039,094,522 of OY856412.1, forward strand.
ATTACACGTACTACATGTTCTTTGCTTTTTTGCTTTCATTTCAGCAGGTGGTTTGAACCTTTGTGGTTTTCTAGTTCCTTTACACTGTGATGTTATTGGATCTTTTGCATTGATTTGATGTTGTGCTTCTAGAAGTAGTGGCACATATTGACTTGCCTGAGTAGGAATGTAGGTCTGGGATGATGGTATCCTTTCATCTGTAGAAACTAAATCCACTTTCTGTTGTATATTCAAAACGTCAGCATATGAATTTTCAAAGGTCTTTTGCACCATCATGTAAGTATCCTTTTCTTTAGAAGCTAAAGCAACCAATCGCAGGGCTGATCTACACAAGCTGTTATACCTACTCAACATGGTACTATCACCTATCTCTACTTGAGTTTCTTGAGCATGATCAACTTTGTGGTTTATTTTTGCATTAATTGTCCAACGCTCCAAGACATATGATGGTGGAATCTTATGATAATTGAGAAATAATAGTACCTTGAGAGAATGACAACACAATATGCCAGTAAACTGAAAATGCCTACAATCACAAGATATTTCATCAGATTCTCTTTTCAAGGTCACCTTGTAGGACTTCCTTGCCGTGAAGTGATTCTCCTCTTCAGAAATATAGATAATGTGATATAAGGAGTGTTTGATCACCTCTTCTATGTCATAGCTAGTTGTCTTCTTCATTTGCATACGGAAGTCTTTGTAAACTGTTCTTGTGTATACATTTCTTGCATGCTTCTCAATTGGGGCATTAGACCAAAGAGTGGGTGCTCTACTTTTAGTTCTATAGTCCTCCTCGTCTTCTTTGTCATATCGGTTGTCAACCACCTTTTCATATGCTTCAACAAATTTAAAAAGAGGTAAATGATTGTTGACATGGTCTTTAAAAATAGAATTCATACTCTCACTTCGTTGTGTGGTTGACATGTTGGCAAAAAAAGTACCCCTAAAGTAAACAGGAATCCATTGATCTCTAATAGTCCACAAGTGACGCAAATGTGCATTGTCACCTAAGTTGAATGTGCATATCATTCTCTTCCACCTATCCTCAAACTCTTCAATGGTGTCAGGCATGTTTATGCAAGAATGAAATTCTTCAGCAAAACCAACAACTGTCCCATATATTACACCAAGGTGCTCACGTGCTTTTCTCATTATATGCCATTGACAGCAACGATGCACTGCATTAGGAAAAACTATACGAATCGCCTTCCTCATTGCTGGATCTTGATCAGTTAGTATTGCCTTAGGGTGTTTTCCAAACATGGCATTTAAAAATGTTTGGAATACCCAAATAAAAGAATCAGCTGTCTCATCACGTAGCAATGCACACCCAAATAAAGTTGACTGCTTGTGGTGATTCACACCTATGAATGGTGCAAATGGCATGCTGTACTTGTTAGTCATATATGTGGTGTCAAAAGTAATCACATCACTAAATGTTTGATATGCCATCCTTGACTTAGCATCCACCCAGAAGATATTGCGTGTACAGCCTTCCTCGTCAAGTTGAAGTGCATAATAAAACAACGGATTAATTGCTTGCATTTTTCTGAAATGCTCCAAAGTGGAGGAAACATCAACACCTATATATTTCCTTCTCAAGGATACAAGCTCATTGCTCAGGTCCTTTCTAATAAAACTCACATTACGAATGCCACCACGCTGACTAGCTATTAGAGACATAATTTGAGCAGTAGAAATATTCTGGTCATGCATAGCACGAACTAAATCTCGAACCTCTGTTGACATATGTCGATGTGACCGGTGAAACCGCTTCTTGGATGGACTTTGAGTGAGGTCATGGTTGTGCTCTTTCTCAAAACTTGTAACCACCCACTTTGTGCCCTCTTCTTGCTTCACTCGCATTCGATCCTTACAATTTGTTCGTGCAGATGTCATATCTTTTTTTGGAGTACCATTTACACCATCATCATCTTTGTTCTTTGTTTTTTGCAAACCTTCCATTGAACATACAAACACTCTACCAGTAACCTGTTTTTTTAGCAGAAACATACTGACTCCCCTTACGAATGCTGAATCCCACCTTGTAAGCATATCGATTGTAAAATTCTTCCGCCTTTTCAACAGAATCAAACTGCAAGCCTATATACGGATCTGGATTAGATTCCACTTCAACCCTTTCATCATCGGCCCCATTATCATCATCATCATCAAGTTCAATTGGTTCATCAACCTAAGAAAATATGAGAGAAAAATGCTTACAAACAAATCCCTTACACTGTCACAAAATACACATATTTGAAATTTAAAAATGCTTAGATACCATTGCACATGTGTCCTCATCTCTATTAATTGGTGCCTCATCTCTATCAATTGGTGGCTCATAAGCTAGCCAATCTATGCCCATCATGCCATCAACGTCATCAGAGAAATCCATCACTATAGAGATTAATAAATGTTAAATTCGGTCACAAAATCCTTGAATAATCAATCAAAATATACATCAAAACATTGGGTCATTTACAGAGGTTTAAACATATAGGAATGGACATCATTGTTGTACCATTTTTTGTAACATTACAATGGTTTTTAATTAGCATTTGAGTGAATTTGCTATAACATTTGAGAGGAATTTTCTTTCGAACATGGTTTAATTTAATAGGTTGTACGCCATATTTTTGCTGAGTAATGGGAACTATTAAGGTTGCTTTAGAAGACAACCCTATTATATGTTAGTAACCTGAAATATGATATCTTTACAGCAATACCTTTACCCTTGCAGTCCGAATTCTGGTTGGAATTCTAGTCTCTTTGTTTGGGTGAAATGCATAACAGGTTGAGGCAGCATGAGGAGTATAAGCAACTCCTTTTCTGTGAGATTGAGGTAGCATGAGGAAAAATCGTTGTGCAAACACAACCTATTAACTAAATATCAATATGGGAAAGATAGTGTTCTGGTAATTTTCACTGGGTTTGATGTCAGTTATTATTTCAGTTGTTATTTAGTACATTGTGGTTGGTTTTGTGTATTCAGTAGGCTTGATTTGTTGGTCATGTTGTGTTGGATCTATGCATTTCTTGGGTTGTATAAGTTCTATAAATTAGTTGTGTTTAGTACGACATAAGTCAAAACGAGTTTTGATAGATAAAAACACACTGTGTTATGGTACAACATCAACCAGTTGAAAGTTTTGAAACAAAGTTCAACAGACATCTTTTGCCTTGCAGGAAACAAACTATTCAATTTAATTGCCTAGTAACTTTGATACTACTTTTCTTCTTCTTCTTCAGATAGATGAAGAGGTGTAACATCGCTTTTATGTTGATGGTTTAGAAAACACAAAAAAAAAAGTAGAGTTGATACATAAAACAACGCAGCAATGTCAAATCTCTTCTCTGACTGAAAAAAAAAGGTTTAGAGGGACAGCAGTGAAGTGGTCATTTGACTGAATGGCCAAAATCCAAGTAAGAGACACCAATCATGGATGAGCATGCAGTAATAAATTATCAGAAAAGTTGGCAAGTAGACTGTTAAAGAAAAAGGCGGAAACAAGGTCATGTACTTGTTTTTTATTCTATTTTTCAAAGGAGCATGTTTACCTGCATCCGCGACCGATGAGGTGCGAGAGAGACGGTTGTTGTTGTTGTGATCCTTGCCCAAGGAGTCTTCCAATGCCATGAGGGATTCCAGGTGTGTGACTTCGGCTCTACCACTCATCACTCTTGGGATCATGACAAGAGAAGCGTTTAGTCAGTCGAAAGAAGATGAGTAGGATGATTTATAACTGTGATTCTTGCACGTAAATTACGACATTATTGTGCTTTTTATGCATATATTCATTACACATACTAACACAAAATAAGATTGATGTACATTGAGGCAAATTTTGTTTGTAAACTTCTCAAATGTAGTTAGCATATGTGCTCGTTATAAAGGTAACTTCATATGGACATAGTTGGACTAATACACAAATCAACACAAAATTGGATTGGAATATATTCAAGAGAAACCACGGTTGGCATGTTAGTAATATTGATATTGAATATCGTTGTTACATATTCTCTTTGCACATCATGCGATATAAATCTGCACTTATTTTTATATTGACATCAAACAATACACATGTTCACTCCTATTCGGCAAAAAACCAAATAGCTTATCGACACATTTAGAAGATCTGAATATGAATGTGTAGAAATACATAAAAATTGTGATAACGAATGTGCTTAAAGCAAACAAAACATGCTACTTCTTTATAATCTATACAAACAGCAAGCATACTATTCAAGGACAATCTGAAATGGTCGATATTTTTTTGTTCTACTTTTTCTCAAATACTACAACACAATTACTGTTTCTTCTTTACATAACTCTGATTATTCATGGAGCTTGATTCCACATGCATCGTATTCTTGCATGGGTAAATTGTCAGGACGAGGACACTGATCCCCGCCCCTCTCTCGTTGTCCTGCAAGTCTACAACTCCTGTGCTACCACAAAAGCCTGGACATGGATGTCGTGTCAAAGAAACATGGGCATAGATGAGGACCTATTCATGTCGCGCACGGCGGGACTGGAGGGCATCATATAACCACTTTCGTATATTATAGGGCAATATGCGACCGTGGGGGCGTCGAGCATCATCTCGGGGTGCATCTCAATGACCCCGGGAGGGTGAGCGTAAATGGACAGGGTTTGTATATGGACTAGGACGAGACCAATATTATGTCACCTGGTTGGAAAGGGCAACGGGAGATGTACCGAGGCACGTACCGCGGGAACGACGGTGGTCCCTGCTGTCTGACGGTGGTCCGACGGTCGTCCGACGGTGCTGCTGACCGGCGTAGCTCACTGCTGCCCGACGGTGGTCCGACGGTGAGAGCGGGAGTTGGGCGGCGGCGTCGCTCGCTGGACTCGTCTGAGGAAGTTCCTCCTGCAGCAGGCTGATGTCCTCGTCGCCGTCGCCCGCAGCAGACGGACAGAAACCTGCAGCCGCGCACGCCGGTAGCCGCAAAGGAGAAGCGGAGAGGACAGAGAAGCAGAGAGGAAGAAGAGAGAGAGAGAGAGTCGATCGGGAAATACGAGAGAATGAAGGGAAGAGAGAGGAGACGGGCGAAGAAAACCACAAGTACAGGCGTGTTTACGCCGTTAGTCTGGGCTTAAGCCCGGTTGTTTTGAACTTACCTTTAGATCAAGATCCAACGTCTAAAAACTGAGGTGTACAAGAGCCCCTATACACTCGAGTGTATTGTAGCTCAACTCATATAGATATATACATATATATATATATATATATATATATATATATATATATATATATATATATATATATCGACATACATATATATATACACATACATTATACACACAGATATCACTACTACAGAAATGGCTTATAAAGTCACTTTTCAAGGTGTCGGTTGTATACAAAAACCGACACATAAACCCTACAGTGTCGGTTTTTAACAGAAACCGACATCCAATCTGTGAAGGTCGACCAGACACGGGTACCGCTTTTATTAAGTGTCGGTTATTTAGTAAACAACCGACAATTAAAATCAACCGCCAAAACCAAAATTCCAGTGAAAAAATTACCTCCAAAATTTGACATATGTTGTCGGTTCTTTAATAAATAACCGACGACTAAAGGGTATGTGCGAGACAGGAATAGTTGTCGGTTGTCTTTTATTTATAAACCGACGACTATAGTATAGTATAGTTGTCGGTTTTTGGCAAAGAACAGACACTGTTGGTTTAGTTGTCGATTTTTTTAAATAACCGACACTTATTGTCAACTTAATAGCTCACCAGCGCGACCGATTCTTCCCCTTTCCCTGTTTCATTCCCGATTTCCTGATTAGGTCCGGCAATTTCTTGCTCCCTGCCGCCGCCGCCGTGCTCCGTCGCCGCCGCTCCTTCCACGCCACATCCTCCACGCCGCCGTCGCCGTGCTCACCAGCCCTCTGTGCTCCGTGCTCGTCGGCGCTCCTCTTCTCATCGCCGTCGCCGCCCGCCCACCGGTAGCAGCTAGCCCTCCTAGCCTCGCCGCCCTCTCCGCCGGTAGCAGCTAGCTCTCCTAGCCTCGCCGCCGGCAGCTGCTAGGTCTTGCTCCGACCGCTGCTCCTCTTCCCTCAAGGTGCCCGCCCTTCCTTCTTCCTCTGCTCCGGCGGCTGCTGCTGGCCGTTTTATTTATTTATTTACTTCCTATGAGAATCAGTTTTAATTAGGGCTCATACACATATTGATGTACATAAACCTGTTAGAATAAATGCTAAAAAGGTGTGATTTTAGGGTTTAGGTACTGATTTTGTGCTTCTACTGAGCTGAATTGTCTATACAATACATGTTCTATGATAAGCCTTAGTTAATTTAATATGCATAGTTTGTATGTAAGACATAGTAATCGGGTACTGCTGTATATCCAAGTAAATTACATGTAACTAATCATGACATAGATTTTAGAATGCATACTTTGGTTAAATTACTGCTGTAATTTTTGATCAAGTGATGATATGTAAATGTAGCAATAAGTTAGTAAGGTATCAATGCACTACTACAGAAATGGCTTATAAAGTCGATTTTCAAGGTGTCGGTTGTATACATAAACCGACACATAAACCCTACAATGTCGGTTTTTAACATAAACCGACATCCAATCTGTGAAGGTCGACCAGACACGGGTACCACTTTTATTAAGTGTCGGTTATTTAATAAACAACCGACACTTAAAATCAACCGCCAAAACCAAAATTCCAGCGAAAAAATTACCTCTAAAATTTGACATATGTTGTCGGTTCTTTATTAACTAACCGATGACTAAAGGGTATGCGCGAGACAGGAATAGTTGTCGGTTGTCTTTTATTTATAAACCGACGACTATAATCTAGTATAGTTGTCGATTTTTGGCAAAGAACCGACACTGTTGGTTTAGTTGTCGGTTTTTTGAAATAACCGACACTTATTGTCAACTTAATAGCTCACCAGCGCGACCGACTCTTCCCCTTTCCCTGTTTCATTCCTGATTCTAGCTGCTGCTCCGGCGATTTTGCTCGCCCTGTCGTGCTCCTGCCCTCGCTACCGCTGCCGCCGCCGCGTCGTGCTCCTGCCCCCGCCGCCGCCGCGCCGTGCTCCTGCCCCCACTGCCGCCGCCGCGCCGTGCTCCCGCCCCCGCTGTCGCCGCCGCGCCGCTGCTCCGAGCCCTCGCCGCCGCTGCTCCGGCCGTTTCTCCTCTGCCCTCAAGGTATGCCCGCGCGCCCTGCCTTCTTCCTCTGCTCCGGCGAATGCCTTCTTCCTCTGCTCCGGCGGCTGCTTGGGCGGTGCCAAGGCACGCCCAAGCAGTTGCTGGGCATTTTATTTATTTTTTTTATTTATTTACAACAGCTGATGTACATAAACCTGTTAGAATAAATGCTAAAAATGTGTGATTTTAGGGTTTAGGTACTGATTTTGTGCTTCTACTGAGCTGAATCCTCTATTGTCTATACAATACATGTTCATGACATAGATTTTAGAATGCATACTTTGGTTAAATGTACTGCTGTAATTTTTGATCAAGTGATGATATGTAAATGTAGAAATAAGTTAGTAAGGTATCAATGATAAGTCTGTTGTAATGTGATGCAAAATAGTTATTGTATCATGCATATCTTAATACTTTTTTCTCTTCTAAGTTTTAAGTCAATTCATCATCACAAGTGATTACATAGATGTTCTAAGGTCGTTTACATAGAAAACCATTCTAGGGTTTGGATTTTGACCCATTCTAGGGTTTGGATTTTAGATCCTTTTCATGTACCTAATGCTGTAAACATTCTAGGGTTTGATTTGAACTTGACCCATTCTACGGTTTGATTTGATTAAACCCTAACATTGATGAAACCCTAACATGTACATATCTATTATTGTGTTTTTTGGCCTAGAAACTTGTCCATGATTTACTCATTAGGAGTAAATCTTGGATAGTCCCCGGTTTGGGACTGTCTTTGAACACCTAATCTCACTTAGGATGTAAGTGTATAATGTGTATTGGGTTTTCGAGAAAATTTCGGTAGCATTTCCTCGTTTGTTCTCTAAGTAAATATGTACTTAGAGAACAGCGGGGAAATGCTGCCGAAATTTTTTTGAAAACCCAATACACATTATACACTTACTAGTGAGATTAGGTGTTCAAGGATGGGATAGGTGGTACACATTTATTATATATAAGAATGACATCACATGTGTTTGTTGGTCTATAAAGTGAACAATCTTGGATAGTATACCCTAATCTTGTCCTAATATATACTTGTTTTCTCTTTGATCATAGAATGGATAGATTATGGATTTCCATTCGCAATCGCTGCACCCCAGAGTTTATTTCTGGTCTTGACCAGTTCATTAGATTTGCCGAGGAACATAGGAAACAACCTGGAGATAGGTTCTACTATCCATGTAGGCATTGCGGTAACAACTTGAAAGTCAACACTGGTGACGAAATCAAAACTCATGTCATGTGCAACGGGATTATACAAGGCTATACAGAATGGCACTGGCATGGAGAGATTTCAAACGCGAAACCAGTGGATGTCGATAGCAGTGCTTGCGTGGAAGAAGAAATTGCCTACGATGACGTAGATGTGAATGAACCAGTTCCAGTAGACATCGTTGATGCGATGCTGGATAGTTGTGGGGTTGAGCACACCGATCCACCTCCCATATTTAGAAACATTGTGCATGATGCTGAGATGCCGTTATACACTGGTTGTACTAAGTTTACGAAGCTTAGCGCTGTGTTGTGATTGCATAAGTGGAAAGCTAACAATAGATGGAGTGATAAAAGCTTCACGTCATTGCTGTCTTTGTTGAAAGAAATGCTTCCTGAAGGAAACGAGCTGCCAATCTCAACATACCAGGTAAAGAAATTGTTGTGCCAAATGGGAATGGATGCCAAGAAGATACACGCATGCCCGAATGATTGTGTATTATTTCAAAAGGACTATGCAGATTTGAAAGATTGTCCAAAATGTGGTGCGTCACGGTATAAATTGACGACTTCGGGGGAGTCCAAAACTGGTTCTCCTGCCAAGGTGATGTGGTATCTACCTATAATATCACGGTTTGAACGCTTGTTTGCCAATCCGATAGATGCGAAGAATTTGAGGTGGCATGCATATGTTAAGAAAAATAATGATGGGATCCTACGACATGCGTCTGATTCCCCACAGTGGAAGAAGATTGATGTATTGTACCCTGAATTTGGTGAAGAAGTCAGAAATCTAAGACTTGGGCTTTGTACAGACGGGATGAATCCGTACGGGACATTGAGCAGCCAACATAGCACTTGGCTAGTCATGCTTGTTATATACAATCTTCCTCCCTGTCTGTGTATGAAAAATAAGTATGTAATGTTGTCGTTGTTGATATCGGGCCCTAAACAACCTGGAAATGACATCGATGTTTATCTTGAACCTCTGATTGATGACTTAAAGAAACTCTGGGGTGAAGGTGTGATGACCTATGATGCTTCATGAAGAGAGACATTTCGTTTGCATGCTATGTTGTTTTGCACTATTAATGACTTTCCAGCATATGGGAATTTGTCTGGATATAGTGTCAAAGGAGCTAAAGCGTGTCCTATATGTGAAGAGAACACTGATTCAACAAGACTAAAACATGGCGGTAAGAATGTATATCTCGGTCATCGAAGGTTTCTTCCAAAATTCCATCCATATCGTAGGAAGCGCAAAGCATTCAATGGATTGAATGAGGAACGGAGTGCACCTAAACCTATACCAGGGGAGGTTGTTTATGAAAGAGTAAAAGACTTTGTCAATGAATTTGGTAAGAGATCACAATGTACTACACGGAGTGACAATTCTTCATTCAAGAAGAAGTCAATATTTTGGGATCTTCCTTATTGGAGTTCTTTGACAGTCAGACATTGTATCGATGTAATGCACGTTGAGAAAAATGTCTGTGATAGCATCATTGGTACTCTGTTAAATATACCAGGCAAGACTAAAGATGGGATAAAATCCAGACTGAACCTACGTGAAATGGGATAAGGTCAGAATTAACAGAATTACGTGAAATGGGTAATAAAAGAACATACTTACCTCCCGCTTGTTACACGTTGTCTAGAAAGGAGAAGAAAACCTTTTGTGAATGCTTGGTAAATGTTAAGGTGCCACATGGTTACTCATCCAACATCCGTAGATTGGTATCAATGAAAGATCTGAAGTTGATAGGTCTTAAATCTCATGATTGTCACACTTTAATGCAACAAATATTGCCCGTGGCAATTCGATCTATATTGCCGAAGCATGTAAGGTTTGTAATCACCAGACTTTGTTTCTTTTTCAACAGTCTCTGCAACAAAGTTATTGACCCTGAGACTCTCAATAATTTGCAAAGAGAAGTGGTTGTTACCCTATGTCAGCTTGAGATGTATTTCCCTCCTTCGTTCTTTGATATCATGGTACATCTTGTTGTCCACTTGACTAGGGAAGTGAAAATTTTGGGACCGGTTTTCTTGCATTGGATGTATCCCTTTGAACGATACATGAGCATTTTTAAAGGTGATGTTCGAAACCGTTATCGGCCTGAAGGGAGTATTATTGAAGGGTATGTGGCGAGAGAGGTTATGGATTTCTGCAATGACTTTCTCAGTGGTAATGACACTCTTGATAATGACAAGAATATTGACGAGCTATTTGGCAAAGGAATTTTGGGATCACGTGTGAAAGTAATCAGCCGCGAGCAGTTGGAACAAGGTCATTTGTATATTTTACACAACATGGACGAAGTGAATGTTTATATCGAGGAACATACCAATTTCATCAAAAGACAATATTCTCGAGCCAATACAATGTGGCTTGCTAGAGAGCATAACAAGACTTTTATTAAGTGGTTTGAAGATAAAGTCTTACATCAACTATCTCAAACACCAGATGATATTACTGAAACTATCAAATACCTCGCATTTAAACCAAAGTTGACTGTTATGTCTTATGAAGGGTATGACATTAATGGATTCACATATTACACAAAGCGCCAAGATGATAAGAGTGTCATCCAAAACAGTGGGGTCACCCTTCAAGCATCGACTATGTTTTTTGCAAGTGCAAAGGATAAGAGTCCACGTGAAGCTAAAATGTCATATTACAGTGTCATTGAAGAGATATGGGAATTTGACTACATAGATTTCAGAATTCCGCTCTTCAAATGTAATTGGGTTGATAACACCAAAGGAGTTATAGTGGATGAATTAAGTTTCACTTTAGTGAACTTTGAAAAGATTGGCGAGAAGGCTGAACCATTCATATTGGCATCACAGGCGAAACAAATATTTTATATCAATGATCCTGCAAATGATAAATGGTCGGTTGTTCTTCATGGTAAAAGACAATTCATTGAAGATCCTATAGATGAAGAACAATACTATGATAAGTATGATGAATCCAGTCCATTCTCAGTTGGGTTGCCAACACCAGCAAATATTGAAGCTAATGATGACTTGTATGTGCGCGGAGATCACAATGAAGGATTGTTAATTGATAAAAAATTGCAATATTAGAGGTTTGTTTTGTTTTATACGTTTTTATTTTTTTGAATATGTGAACTTTTGAATTACAAAAATACTGAAAATTTAATGTGAATTACTTTATAATGTGAGCTTTACAATTTGAATGTGAATTACTTTATAATGTGAGCTTTACAATTTGAATGTGAATTACTTTATAATGTGAATTACTTTATAATGTGAGCTTTACAATTTGAATGTGAATTACTTTATAATGTGAATTCCTTTACAATGTGAATTTTACAATTTGAATGTGAATTTGCAGATGGCTGACCATTCTGATGACCGTGCTGATGATTACCGTGAGGGTGAGGACATCAATGCGCCACCTCACAATGTAAGTTTTAAAAAAATATCATATATTTATATCTATATGTCCATTTATAGTTATATCTTGTAAATGTGTTTATTTTATCAAATTTTAGGTTGATGATGCACATGTACCACCTGAAGAACTTGATGCACTTAATCAGCAACACCAAAAAGTTGACAAGAGAAGGGGCATCACTATGATGAAGAAGTTAATTGCGCAAAAGGGCAATGGACCCAAATTTGTTGTAGATTTTGATAATACAGGAAATGCATGTGGTGTGAATCGTAATTCATTTGTTTCATATCTTGGGTTTGTTACTCGTAGCCATTGCGGTTGTCGCTTAGATTCTTGACATAACGTTTCTAAGGAGAAGAAAGACACAATATGGAGGGATTTATGCGTGAGTTATTATTAATTTGCAATTCTATTTTGTAGATTACTAAATTTTTGGATACTAGTTAATAGCAATTCTATTTCGTAGAGTATATTTGAATTGGATGAAAAGATGCATCGTAAATACGTGATGCAACGCTGTGGGAGAGTCCTAAGGAACTATAGGACAAATCTCACACGAGAATACATAAAAGAAGCTGACAAGAGGAAGAAGACAACCATTGAACAGTGGAACTTCCTCGACAAAGAAGAATGGGAGGCGTTCGTCGCTTCAAGACAAACTGAAGAATTTAAGGTATTAGGTGTCAGTCTCAATCTCATTATTAATATATGTTGTATTCACCTATTTAATATTAACATTTAGTGTTACTAACCAAATCAACAATGTGCATACTAACTAGGCCCTCAGTGATGCACAAAAATCAAGGCGTGCGATGAATGTGCACGACCACACAATGGGTCCAAGACGATATGCAGGCTTTCGCCAAAGACTACAGTCTGAGGCTACTGCTCAGTCTGCTGCTACTCAGGAGTCATCTACCATAGGTAGCACACCTCTGCCTCGCCATGATGTCTGGATAGCTGGGAGGCAAAATAATAAGGGAGAAATAACGAAGGCCGCAACTGCCGAGGCGGCTGCAAAAATGGTAAAATACAACTCTTACAGCAATCATTCGAATATTGATTATTTGTGCTATTTACTTAATTACAAATTTTTATTTTGGCGATTAGCGGGAGCTGCACGAGCTAAGGAAACAAGGCAAGTTCATCCCTGAGGGAACAAGGGATGAATTGACAGTTGCTCTGGGTAACCCAGAGCATCCTGGACGTGTTAGGGCTGCAGGTGCAGGTGTGGGCATCAAAGCTTTTTTTGGGCCATCTCAGCGCAAACATGTCCAAAAAGTGGGACTGTCACAAGAAGAGGTAACATATTCTTTCTTGATAATGTTACTGTAAAAGAGAATTCAATAATCAGAAGCTAACATTTATTTTATCCATGTATAGGTCGATAAGATATTTGAGAGGAAACTCCAAGAAGCAATGAAAACCTGGCAGTCATCTCAGATTGCACCTCAGCAGACAGTACCTATAGCTCCTACTGCAGGCTCTACTCCTACTCCTACTGCAGAGGTTGGGAGTAATCCTGTAGAACCACCACCTAGCACATCCGATGTAAGTATTTTTATGACATAGTAACTAGTTTTTAAATTCAATATGATATGTATATATGAAATTGTAGTCGTTTCAAAAAAAGATGATATGTATATATGTATATAACATTCTTTACACAAAAATTTGTAGGAGTTGAAGCGATGCCGTCTAAAAAGTAATGAATATGTCGTTGCAGAGGCATCGGCTTACCCATCCCTACCTGGGGAACAGTTTCACGGGTCTCCATTACCAGCTGGTTGGCTTCATGTGAGCCCGATACATGTATTGCAAGGATGGGTTGATCTTCCATTGCCATATGCCCACCCAGATTGTGAAACGCTTGGTGAGGCAGAAGGCGGAGTGATATTGTGGCAAAAAGCGGAAGTCCTCTTTACTGAAACTGTATGATAAATTTACATTATGTTAAATTGTTAGTGTGTGTATATGATGTCAGTTGATCTAAAATTATATATATATATATATATATATATATATATATATGTACATGTTAAAAAGAAGACACCCACAACATCTAGGCCTCCACTTCCACCTCCTACATTACCTAGTTGGGTTCCACAGGACCTACCTGTCCCGTTAGGTCCTAACTGTAGGGGTATGACAATACGGTTAGGCGAGCATGATATAAACTGCCCTATAACTGTTTCTTCCGATTCAGATTCTACAGGTCAGGCATACGAAACCAAACTATTTATACAAGATATTTTGGAGTTGTTTAGATATGCTTGGCTAAATACATCTGTGATAGAGCTATGGATAAGGTGAGATCTTCTTTATACATCCATATACCTTGTGTATGATCTAGTGATCTGGTTTCTTATTTATTAATGCATGTGTAATTAATACATATTTTGCAGCTACTTAGACAACATATGTGCAGATTTTAGATTCGAACATGTAGGGTTTTTGATTCCATCTTTGATTAGTCTAGTAGCTAAAGACCCTACGTCAGTTCAACAATACTGCTGTGAGGCTTTTACAAATTTTGCTGTAAATAAGAAGATGGTGATAATGGCTCCATTCAATGTAAAGTAAGTTTACTTTGCTTATTATAATTTGGACTTAAGAAAATTACATTTTTATTGTGGATTTTGAGTTATTAATTTTTAACTTTTTTACCTCTAGTGGTAAGCATTGGGAGTTACTGGTTATTCTCCCCGAGACGTTCACTGTCTATTATCTAGATCCTAAGGGGAGTAAATTGAATACAAGATTTGGACACATAATGAAAATGGCATTATTGGGGTGAGAAATATTTTATTTTCATATCCGTTAACATATGTTATTACATTACTATTTAATTGCAATGTTCTGTGTTACATTAACATGTAGGGGTTTTGATGAGTTCAAAAAGGCTGGAGGAAAGGTCCCCATGAAAAAGAACCAGCCAATAATTTGGAAGAACGTGAAAGTAAATTCCCGACTGCAATATATGTATATATTATTTATGTGAACAATGCTTAATTAGTTGTATTTTTTAATATTTTGTATGTTTGAATTTATAGTGTGCTACACAAGACAACGGATGGGCATGTGGATACTATGTCATGCGATATATGCACATGATTATCAAACATGCCGCACTAGATATCGAGTGTATTGCTACGGTATTATATAGTCTCATTAGATAATATGATCGAAATATATCAATCTTATTTATAGCTCATTAATTATATATATACATCACTCTTTACAGGTGTTTAAAACTGACCCCACTACAGAAGAGGACTTACCAGATGTACATGCTCCCTATACGATGGGAGAATTAAATGAAGTAAGAGAAGAATGGGCAACAGCCATACAAATAGTGGGGGTTTTAAAATATTATTGGGATGACGATAGTGAATAATGACTAAACAATGATATTTTGTAAATGAATTTCTGAATTATAATATATGTGTTAATGTTTCTACATGTCTGGATGTTTCTACATGTGTCTGAGTGAAAAGGAATGAAAGTGTTGGTTGCTATATGAATGTTTCTACATGTGTGAATGTGAAATGAATGGAACTACAGATTGCTAGCTACATGAATGTTTCTAAATGTGTGATATAAAATGGAAGTACAGGTTGCATTGCTAAATGCATGTGTGAATATATATATTTTTGTTGTTAATTTTGCAGGTTTGTGGCCTGTTGTTGGCTGACATCAATGGATGTCGTAAAACCTGCAGTTCAATTAACTGAACTGCAGGTTTCTCATCCTGCGACCAGCCACTGCAGGTCTGCAGACTGACCAAAAAAAAACAATAGGCGTCGGTTGTTTGTAAAAAACCGACACACAAAGTTATAGTGTCGGTTTTATAGAAATAACCGGCGCCTATTTCATGTGGCGCGAAGATATATGGTGTCAGTTTCTTACTACAAACCGACACTGATAGTGCCCAAGCTGGCACCAATAACAGTCGTCGGTATTTGTAAAAAATCGACACATAAAGGTATAGTGTCGGTTTTTTAGATATAACCGACGCCTGTTGTTTTGGCGCGAAGACATATTTCGTCGGTTTTTGACTTATAACCGACACTGATAGTGCCCAAGCTGGCGCCCTTTCTGTGGCGCGAAGGTTTATGGTGTCGGTTTCTTATCTAATAACCGACACTTATAGTCCCCTGATGGTGCGTTTTCGGTGGCACGCGAAGAGTTTGGGTGTCGGTTCTGGAACCGACGCGTAATGGGTGACCTTTTAGTGTCGCCCACATAGGTGTCGCTTAGAAACCGACACTAAAGGCCTTAAATAACCGACACTAAAGGTAGGTTCTGTAGTAGTGATGATAAGTCTGTTGTATTGTGATGCAAAATAGTTATTGTATCATGCATATATACTTAATACTTTTTTGTTTTATAGTTGTATAGGGTGTTTTATGTGTGGCAAGTCTATTGTTTAATAGTTTAGCTATAATCATTGTTTAATAGTTTAGCTATATTCTTGGTGAGAATCCTAATCACCCTTCTTGCTTAATGATGAACTGTAATGCACACATGTGACATGCTTGGAATGTAAATGATGAACTTTTCCCTAAATTGCCAATCATGCTTTTAAAGACATCAATAATCACCCTAACTTGAATATTAGGATTTATTATATATAATAATGACATCACATGTATTTGTTAACCCTAGACCCTAATCTTGTCCTAATATATACTTTTTTCTCTTCTAAGTTTCAAGTCAATTCATCATTACAAGTGATTACATAAATGTTCTAAGGTCGTTTACATAGAAAACCCAAAATGCACACTTGTAGCCATTTTGACTTGAACTTGACCCATTCTAGGGTTTGGATTTTAGATTCTTTTCATGTACCTAATGCCTGTAAACATTCTAGGGTTTGATTTGAACTTGACCCATTCTAGGGTTTGATTTGATTAAACCCTAACATTGATGAAACCCTAACATGTACATATCTATTATTGTGTTTGTTGGCCTAGAAAATCGTCCAAGATTTACTCATTAGGAGTAAATCTTGGATAGTCCCCGGTTTGGGACTGTCTTTGAACACCTAATCTCACTTAAGATGTAAGTGTATAATGTGTATTGGGTTTTCGAGAAAATTTCGGTAGCATTTCCTCGTTTGTTCTCTAAGTACATATGTACTTAGAGAACAGCGGGGAAATGCTGCCGGAATTTTTTTGATAACCCAATACACATTATACACTTACTAGTGAGATTAGGTGTTCAAGGATGGGATAGGTGGTACACATTTATTATATATAAGAATGACATCACATGTGTTTGTTGGTCTATAAAGTGAACAATCTTGGATAGTATACCCTAATCTTGTCCTAATATACACTTGTTTTCTCTTTGATCATAGAATGGATAGATCATGGATGTCCATTCGCAATCGCTGCACCCCAGAGTTTATTTCTGGTCTTGACCAGTTCATTAGATTTGCCGAGGAACATAGGAAACAACCTGGAGACAGGTTCTACTGTCCATGTAGGCATTGCGGTAACAACTTGAAAGTCAACACTAGTGACGAAATCAAAACTCATGTCATGTGCAACGGGATTATACAAGGCTATACAGAATGGCACTGGCATGGAGAGATTTCAAACCCGAAACCAGTGGATGTCGATAGCAGTGCTTGCGTGGAAGAAGAAATTTCCTACGATGACGTAGATGTGAATGAACCAGTTCCAGTAGACATCATTGATGCGATGCTGGATAGTTGTGGGGTTGAGCACACCGATCCACCTCCCATTTTTAGAAACATTGTGCATGATGCTGAGATGCCGTTATACACTGGTTGTACTAAGTTTACAAAGCTTAGCGCTGTGTTGCGATTGTATAAGTTGAAAGCTAACAATAGATGGAGCGACAAAAGCTTCACGTCATTGCTGTCTTTGTTGAAAGAAATGCTTCCTGAAGGAAACGAGCTGCCAATCTCAACATACCAGGTAAAGAAATTGTTGTGCCCAATGGGAATGGATGCCAAGAAGATACACGCATGCCCAAATGATTGTGTATTATTTCAAAAGGACTATACAGATTTGAAAGATTGTCCAAAATGTGGTGTATTATTAATTTGCAATTCTATTTTGTAGATTACTAAATTTTTGAATACTAGTTAATAGCAATTCTATTTTGTAGATTACTAAATTTTTGAATACTAGTTAATAACAATTCTATTTTGCAGAGTATATTTGAAATGGATGAAAAGCTGCATCGTAAATACGTGATGCAATGCTGTGGGAGAGTCCTAAGGAACTATAGGACAAATCTCACACGAGAATACATAAAAGAAGCTGACAAGAGGAAGAAGACAGCCACTGAACAGTGGAACTTACTCGACAAAGAAGAATGGGAGGCGTTCTTTGCTTCAAGACAAACTGAAGAATTCAAGGTATTAGGCGTCAGTCTCAATATCATTATTAATATATGTTATATTCACCTATTCAATATTAACATTTAGTGTTACTAACCAAATCATTAATGTGCATACTAACTAGGCCCTCAGTGATGCATAAAGATCAAGGCGTGCGATGAATGTGCACGGCCACACAATGGGTCCAAGAAGATATGCAGGTGTTCGCCAAAGACTACAGTCTGAGGCTACTGCTCAGTCTACTGCTACTCAGGAGTCATCTACCATAGGTAGCACACCTCTGCCTCTCCATGATGTCTGGATAGCTGGGAGGCAAAATAAGAAGGGAGAAATAACGAAGGCCGCAACTGCCGAGGCGGCTGCAAAAATGGTAAAATACAACTCTTACAGCAATCATTCGAATATTGATTATTTGTGTTGTTTACTTAATTACAAATTTTTGTTTTGGCGATTAGCGGGAGCTGCACGAGCTAAGGAAACAAGGCAAGTTCATCCCTGAGGGAACAAGTGATGAATTGACAGTTGCTCTGGGTAACCCAGAGCATCCTGGACGTGTTAGGACTACAGGCGCATGTGTGGGCATCAAAGCTTTTTTTGGGCCATCTCAGCGCAAACATGTCCAAAAAGTGGGACTGTCACAAGAAGAGGTAACATATTCTTTCTTGATAATGTTACTGTAAAAGAGAATTCAATAATCAGAAGCTAACATTTATTTTATCCATGTATAGGTCGATAAGATATTTGAGAGGAAACTCCAAGAAGCAATGAAAACCTGGCAGTCATCTCAGATTGCACCTCAACAGACAGTACCTATAGCTCCTACTGCAGGCTCTACTCCTACTCCTACTGTAGAGGTTGGGAGTAATCCTGTAGAACCACCACCTAGCACATCCACTGTAAGTATTTTTATGACATAGTAACTAGTTTTTTAATTCAAGATGATATGTATATATGAAATTGTAGTCGTTTCAAAAAAAGATGATATGTATATATGTATATAACATTCTTTACACAAAAATTTGTAGGGGTTGAAGCGATGCCGTCTAAAAAGTAATGAATATGTCATTGCAGAGGCGTCGGTTTACCCATCCCTACCCGGGGAATAGTTTCACGGGTCTCCATTACCAGCTGGTTGGCTTCATGTGAGCCCGATACATGTATTGCAAGGATGGGTTGATCTTCCATTGCCATATGCCCACCCAGATTGTGAAACGCTTGGTGAGGCAGAAGGCAGAGTGATATTGTGGCAAAAAGCGGAAGTCCTCTTTACTGAAACTGTATGATAAATTTACATTATGTTAAATTGTTAGTGTGTGTATATGATGTCAGTTGATCTAAAATTATATATATATATATATATATATATATATATGTACATGTTAAAAAGAAGACACCCACAACATCTAGGCCTCCACTTCCACCTCCTACATTACCTAGTTGGGTTCCACAGGACCTACCTGTCCCGTTAGGTCCTAACTGTAGGGGTATGGCAATATGGTTAGGCGAACATGATATAAACTGTCCTATAACTGTTTCTTCCGAATCAGATTCTACAGGTCAGGCATACGAAACCAAACTATTTATACAAGATATTTTGGAGTTGTTTAGATATGCTTGGCTAAATACATCTGTGATAGAGCTATGGATAAGGTGAGATCTTCTTTATACATCCATATACCTTGTGTATGATCTGGTGATCTGGTTTCTTATTTATTAATGCATGTGTAATTAATACATATTTTGCAGCTACTTAGACAACATATGTGTAGATTTTGGATTTGAACATGTAGGGTTTTTGATTCCATCGTTGATTAGTCTAGAGCTAAAGACACTACGTCAGTTCAACAATACTGCTGTGAGACTTTTACAAATTTTGCTGTAAATAAGAAGACGTTGATAATGGCTCCATTCAATGTAAAGTAAGTTTACTTTGCTTATTATAATTTGGACTTAAGAAAATTACATTTTTATTGTGGATTTTGAGTTATTAATTTTTAACTTTTTTACCTCTAGTGGTAAGCATTCAGAGTTACTGGTTATTCTCCCCGAGACGTTCACTGTCTATTATCTAGATCCTAAGGGGAGTAAATTGAATACAAGATTTGGACACATAATGAAAATGACATTATTCCGGTGAGAAATATTTCATTTTCATATCCGTTAACATATGTTATTACATTACTATTTAGTTGCAATGTTTTGTGTTACATTAACATGTAGGGGTTTTGATGAGTTCAAAAAGGCTGGAGGAAAGGTCCCCACGAAAAAGAACCAGCCCATAATTTGGAAGAATGTGAAAGTAAGTTCCCGATTGCAATATATGTATATATTATTTATGTGAACAATGCTTAATTAGTTGTATTTTTTAATATTTTGTATGTTTGAATTTATAGTGTGCTACACAAGACAACGGATGGGCATGTGGATACTATGTCATGCGATATATGCACATGATTATCAAACATGCCACACTGGATATCGAGTGTATTGCTACGGTATTATATAGTCTCATTAGATAATATGATCGAAATATATCAATCTTATTTATAGCTCATTAATTATATATATACATCACTCTTTGCAGGTGTTTAAAACTGACCCTCTACAGGAGAGGACTTACCAGATGTACATGCTCCCTATACGATGGGAGAATTAAATGAAGTAAGAGAAAAATGGGCAACAACCATACAAATAGTGGGGGTTTTAAAATATAATTGGGATGATGATAGCGAATAATGACTAAACAATGATATTTTGTAAATGAATTTCTGAATTATAATATATGTGTGAATGTTTCTACATGTCTGGATGTTTCTACATGTGTCTGAGTGAAAATAAATGAAAGTGTTGGTTGCTATATGAATGTTTCTACATGTTTCTACATGTGTGAATATGAAATGAATGGAACTACAGATTGCTAGCTACATGAATGTTTCTAAATGTGTGATATAAAATGGAACTGCAAGTTGCATTGCTAAATGCATGTGTGAATATATATATTTTTGTTGTTAATTTTGCAGGCTTGTGGCCTGTTGTTGGCTGATATCAATGAATGTCGTAAAACCTGCAGTTCAGTTAACTGAACTGCAGATTTCTCATCCTGCGACCAGCCACTGCAGGTCTGCAGACTGACAAAAAAAACAATAGGCGTCGGTTGTTTGTAAAAAACCGACACACAAAGTTATAGTGTCGGTTTTTTAGAAATAACCGGCGCCTATTTCCTGTGGCGCGAAGATATATGGTGTCAGTTTCTTACTACAAACCGACACTGATAGTGCCCAAGCTGGCGCCAATAACAGGTGTCAGTATTTGTATAAAACCGACACATAAAGTTATAGTATCGGTTTTATATAAATAACCGACGCCTATTCCTTTGGCGTGAAGATATATTTCGTCAGTTTTTTACTTATAACCGACACTGATAGTGCCCAAGCTGGCGCCCTTTCTGTGGCGCGAAGGTTCATGGTGTCAGTTTCTTATCTAATAACTGGCACTTATAGTCCCCTGATGGCGCGTTTTCGGTGGCGCGCGAAGAGTTTGGGTGTCGGTTCTGGAACCGACGCGTAATGGGTGACCTTTTAGTGTCGCCCACATAGGTGTCGCTTAGAAACCGACACTAAAAGTAGGTTCTGTAATATATATATATATATATATACACACACACACACACACATATATATATATATACATATATACACACACATATATATATGTTGAAATGTGATTATACCGTGTCACGTTTTGATAATACTAGGAAACTCACATGTGCACATACACGTGAACAAATGAACATGTGAAATTTTCTTGTATATTGTTTTATAGTACAAAAATCTACTTGTAGAACGGTTTTTGATAAATCTTTATGTGATATTTAGGATAGTTATTGTAGTTGGACAATATAAATTTTCAAGTGCAAAATAGAAAAAAGTACAAATTAAGAAAAATAATTTAGACCATGAAAGTTTTGTATTTGACTCGTATGTTTACACAATAGACCACAATATATTTGAAATAGCCAACATGTAAACTTGGTTAAAATATCATAAATGAAGATTAGTATTTTTTATATAAGACATGATTATTATGATCATATTGGTGCACTACTTATGATATTGAGAGTTATGTTATTATCCTAAAATTAGTTATATCATTTGTTGAGAATATTTGTCTAACTATTTTTAATAGAAAATTTTAGAAAAAAATCGACAAGACAAGAAATAATAACGATGGTATGGAGTATATTGTAATCATGAATGCAGATTACTCACTATAATTTGCATACACTAAAATTATATTTTAAGTATAAAGCTTTATAATTAGTATTATATAATTAAAATGGATTCCATATTTATAATTGGATATGGTAATAAGCCTCTACCTATTCAATATTAGCGTTCCACATTATTAATTAGCTGCAATTATTTAAGACATATGTGTGTATGTTGTGATGATGATCATATTGTCATGTGTATTTATGTTTTTCAAGGCACTAACATTGTAAACAAAATGTAGTTGGTTGCTATGCAAGTTTAAAACTATAAATAATGACTATGAATTTAATAAACCATATTGTTGTTGCAAGTCAACGTATTAACCACATTGCTAAAGTAGATACCTTTGTAATAAGCCTTTATTAGAAAGCTTGTCATAAGATATTTTAGACAAACTTGTCTTTTTCTCTATATAGTAAACGCACATGTGTCAGACGTATGAGTAATATTGATTCCATTGTGTCATCGTTTAGCTAAAGTGATTGATTAATCATATTTCCAAATGGAGCAAATATTTTTTCGATAAATATGTATCTTTTTCATTAATCTTATATTTATAAGAGATACCTATCAGTTCAAACTATATTGTAGGTATAGATCAATATATTAACCTTGATACTAAATTAGATATAGTAGTTTTGGTGATTGAAAGAACTCACCCCAAGCAAGTGTAACATGGTAATCTCTCTAGGTATGAGAGGGTATGGTGAAGTCACGCTACTCCCGTGTCAAATCAATGTGTTGTCGTTTGCAGAATGCCCTCGAATAGGCCATCAATTAAAAAAAAAGTTAGAAGGAACTAATTTACTTTATGTACCAAGGCCATATGTGTCAACTATATGAGAAATAGCATTTATTCTATTATTTCATCATTTAAATTTATTTTTATTACACTTTTGTTGTCAAAAGTAGATATAATACATTAAAAAAACTATAATTTTGATACATAGTGATTGTAAAAAAGATAACAATACCTCTATATCATTTTTTGAAGGGGGAACATGCTAAGTATCACTTGAAAAGTTAAGATGGATATAATTATTTAATAAATATGCTTACTCATTAAATAAAGATTACAATGATAAAAATCATTCAGAATTTGATAAAAAAATAAAAGATTTGTAACTTTAATTATATATATTCCACTAATGTAGCTTAGATGTATGAACATTTGATTTCCATTTATAAATGATTTTCTTAAGAAAAATCATATTGGAATTTAAAAAATTGTTTATGAAACTTCTATGTGATTAAAAGGAGTAAAATTTTGTTACAGTTGATTCTCAATTAATTGTTACACCAGCTTTCCATTTTCATCATTAAATGGGTTCTTTATACAATCTTACAAAAATAAAAATAAGTAAGAAATTTAGATAAAATATTTACATTGTAATTTTTTTATTTCCAACATGAATGTATAAATTACAAACCATATAGCATTAGAGGAACTTAACATACTATATTATAAAATATCATGAAAGAAGGTTCAAGTGCAATGTGCATTAAGATGAAATACAAATTCATTATGTTATTATGGTGCAATATTTATCATGTAGGGAGTTATATTTTAACCCTATAAATTAGTTGTTATCATTTCTTAATCACATTTTCCCATTAGATTAATTGGTATACTTGAGGGTTAAAGGAAGACTCTTAAATACATATACAACTCAAGAATTATCATTGTTGTCATGAGTATACTATATAACCCTGAATTTGACGCTTTTGTGACCATATGCATCTATAATTTTATACAAATCTTAATTTTATGCTTTTGTGACCTATGTATCTGTAAATATATACATATATATAATTATTAGTTTATATCAAAATTAAATAAAATTAGTACAAAATTAACCAACACATATTCAAAAAACTTGTTTATAGTCGACCAAACTTTAGTTTTAGGGTTTAATCACCCTTTGCATCCAAAAATTCTACAAAATTTTCATAATTAATTTAGGAAAATTGTAAGCTTTCTTGATTCTATTTATAAACTTATACAGATAAAAATAAATGTTTTTTAAACATTGGAGTAGTTTGATCCTTGTTGTCATTTAAGGAAAGGAAAAAAATGACCGGTCACTACTATCAATTCACATTTTTTGGTAACAATTTATATATGAAGTAGTTAATGACACAATGTGTGTGTTCAAGAGTGTTTTGGTTAGCTGAAACCTCACATATTCACACCTAAATAAAAATTTATGTTTTGGTTTTCAAAATTACATGGCCTACTAACACCCTCTATACTTAAGGAAAAGGATATCAAATAAATTACTAAGAAGACAAACATCGATTCAAATGTAAAACAAATATAGATGAGAATTAGTGCTTCTCCAAGGATATCAATTAATTGATATCACCAATTCTACTTTCAATTTTTTGTTCATTAATTATAAAGATACAAATATATAGTTAATAGACTCTCGTTTATATATGGTAGTTGTATTTAATGGTCTACACAATGTGCACATGTTATTGTATAACATGTAAAACAGGTATAACATTATTGCCATCACACATACAAAAATAAGACCAAAAAACCAAAATGGCATGTTTGGGCATTTTAATTACCAAAATGGCACGATTCAGAATTTAATTTCCAAAATGACACGTTTCTGAGGCAATACGTCCACATAGAAGATGTCAATACATCCCCTTGAGAGACGTATTGCTATTTTAAAGGACTGACTGGTTTGGTGTAAGTTGTTCCGAAAACGCAGAAAGTTGAGTTCCTTTCCTAATTTCACCTGACTGGTTTAGTGAAAGTCTGAAATTTGAGTTCCTTTGTTTTCCCTGTGTGCTTCCAACAATATATATAGGCTTCCGTAAACAGAGTTCCCTATCAAAACAATCGGAAAATGCTATCAGGAGTCCTAGTTTCTTGAATCTTGTCGTTGCCTATACACACATGCTACCTGCGATCCAAACATATTTACGTGTATCGGAGATAGAGGGCTCCTGTGGCTCGAATCCTCCTCGGCAATACTACTCCGATCTTTCTCGACAATGCGGCATCAAAGTTAATACTTGGTAACCATATTTTATTCAGCTCTTGCGGAGAAACATGAGCCGTGATATTTTTGTTCAAGCGTATATGTGTTTCTTCTGTCTAACTCCTATAGCTTTAATCCTTCTCAGTAACGCGGCTGTGTTATTTCTTATGCGTACGTTTGTCCTATTTAATTTTTAATAGATGCTTGTCCACTTTAATTTTTTATGAATGTCATTTCCACTGTTGTAACAAACAACAAGGAACCATATAAATATGCATCGCAAGCCATCTTTGTATCCAGTTATGAAATTTAATCAAATTGATATTTTAAACTTCGACAGTTTGTCCTCTTGACGGTGGTGTTATGCTTTTATGTATAGTTGTTCTATAGTTTAGAATACCTTCTATTTCAAGATTATGTGCTCACAGTTACAACAAACCAATCAGATGAAAATCAATTCTCACAAAATCTTAAGTCTCATACCAATCACTCAAAACTCATTTTCCAGGAACTCGATTTCTATTTTGGGAAAATGAATTCCAAGAAAACTGCAGTTACACTGAATCAGTCAGACACTAAAGAGCAAAGCGTCCCCAGTGAAGACGTATTCTTTTTTTTTTTTTCTTTTTTTTTTTACTTTTTTAATTATGATACCATGTATATCATATATACATATATATGTTAAATAGCTAAATGAATATAATCTACATTAACTTATATACAATTAGCCATATATTTAAAATAATACCTGAAGATAATTAAATAATAACAGAATATTATATTTATTAATACATAATATTTATAAATATAGATAAAAGTATATAAAATTAATGGATATAATACTAAAAATATATAATAAAGTTATAAATTATAGAAATAAAAAAATATACATGTCTTTATTTGTAAACTTAGAAAAAACTAATATAGCAATAAAAATTAGAAAACACTAAAATAAAAACTAATATGGTAGTATATAACACACATTGGTGCAAATAAAATACACACACACACACACACACACACACACACACACACACACACACACATATATATATATATTAGAGGACATAATATAAAAAACTGTCAACTATATAAAGTAAATATACATGAAAAATAACATTAGATAATTAAAATAAAATATGTGATATATATGATCATAAATGCAATACATAAAAACTCTTAATATATTATGAAGCAAACTTTTCTATTATGTTTAAAAATTAATATATTAACATAAATCATAATAACATAATAATATTTGTAACTTTTCATTAGTTTAGAGACAAATATAATATGATAAAAATCAAATATATTATGATTTTTTTATTTAAAATTTTATGTATCATATATTTAAATTTGATTGTTCATTTTAATTGTTTTGGGATATTTTACTTTGCATAATTGATGTGTTTATAAATATATGGTTAATTTTATATAAGCTAATGTAGATTATGTTCATTTAGTAATTTAACACATAAATGTATATATATATATATATATATATATATATCTCGTACATGGCATCCTAATTAAAAAATAAAAAATAAATAAAAAAGGCAATTCCTTCTCATTTGGAACACATTGCTCTATGGGGACGTATTGCTTCTTTAAAGTAGCAATACATCTCCTGAGGGAACGTATTGGTCCCAACATTAGCAATACATCCTCTTTGGGGACGTATTACCTCAGAAACGTGTCATTTTGGGTATTAAGTTCTGAATCATGTCATTTTAATAATTAAAATGCTCAAACATGTCATTTTGATTTTTTACCGTAAAAATAATTGTGTAATTCCGTTAAGAAAATGTTATTTTACTTTTTCCATGAACGTCAAAAAATGTTAAGAAAAAGTAAAGCTTTCAAGATAAGAGAGAAATCTCTAATTGACAACAAAATTTGGTATTTGTGAGCATGCCATCAATAAGGAAGAACGAAAATACTTCAAATAAATATGCTAGCATAAGAAGAGAGATAAGTGTAATTAATCTGATTCTTTAAAAAATTCTAAGTAGGTGTGAGTATTCCTTAAAATTATCCGTGTTCATCTATTTTTTCGTTTATTAGCAACGCACAATGTAATAGAAACATAGATAGTATATTGGAGATCTGCAAATAAATACTATTTTAATTTAATGTATTAGTAGCAAACATCCATGGAGATGCCGACCAAGGTTAGAAAGAACATGCTAAACCCCACACTGGGATTTTAATGAGAGTTAAAGTGCATGTATATAATGTATCATAGAATTTTCTTATAAGTGATACAAAGAACGACTCTGGATTTTGGTTCTAGAGTCACTAATTTCAAGGGAATATAAAAAGAAAAAATGTTATGGTTTTATTTTATGTCAAACTCTATTGAAAGAATATCAATTGGTAAACTATCTAACTGATTGAAACTTCAATATAAGATAGCGCTAAAATAAGCATCATGATATGATGATGAACGAACGAATTACAGCCGACGAAGGGAATAATAAAAATAATAATAATAACACTCACTTCCTCGAGCTAATAGTAGTCCGAGCTAATAGTAGTCCAAGCTAAAGTTGGCTTTAAAGGAGAAACCTTTCCGGAAAGGAAGCCAAAAGAAACTCGTCACACGGCGTAATCATGTCCTATCTTTTTTCTAAAGCTAAGCATGTCCTATTTTGATCATGAGCGAGACACAAACCTGCCATAGCTTGCCGTATCACAACTGCATTACGAAAGGAGGAAATGATCTGAGAACTATAATAACATCCCTGAAATTTATTGATTCAGCTGATTTACAGGTTCGAGGACTCCTCTAGCCTGAGTCAAATGTATATTTGGCATCGAAGCTAGAGCTACGTAGGAAGCGTTGACTGGTTGTTTGTTGCTACTGCCTCCCCCTCCCTCTGGTCGTAAACATTCCCTCCCTCTTGAAATTACAGCTGATCTGTAGATATAAACTTAACAGAATTAAATCTCTATTCTAGTTATTTAGATATCGACGGGGTTACGAATATAAAAGAGAGGAGCGGAGATGGAGAGGAGCGGAGATGGAGAGTAGAGGGACGGAGTCTCCTGAGACGGACTTTCGTCTATTCTGGCGGTTGGCGCGACGCCACCTCATCTTTATCTACCCCATCCTCCCGGGGCAGGTGACAACGACCGGCACTGTGGCGGCACTAGAGGAAGGAGACGTTGTGCCGAACAAAAATTTGAAAGCAGCCAACAGAGAACTACACGACCATCCACGTCTGCTCATCGTCTGTGTGCCCACCAGACCAACAACGCGGCCGACAATGGTGGCGAGGAGGATCGCGCCGACGGCTACAACAGACAGATGTCCGACGCTGGTGGAATGCCTTGCGGCACCTGACTCGACGTCGACGCCCCATCCCTGGCGGCGGCGGATGTTGGTCCCATCTCGGCGTCCGACATGTGTATACCTCTCCCTCGCTGTCTGTGCCCATTAGGATGTATATGCTTCCTTTCCTTCTTTGCCTGCGTGCTTGAACTAGCAGTTGCCCGATTGCAAGAGAGAATGATTAGCTGAAGGCACAAAAAAGGAGGAGATGCGGCGGCCATGCATGTGGCAGCAACGGCGGAGGACTGCGCTCTGCCGTTGGAACAAAACCCAGAAGCAGCAACAACAAGGACCGCAACATGGGGACGACGCAAATGCCTTCATAGGAACGAAGGGTGCTCGACGCAAATGCCTTCAGCGAGGGCTGGGGGGGGGGCAAGCAGAGGCCATGGCCCCCCCCAAAAAAAATGAAAAAATTAATATAAGTATTCATATGCATACATTTTTACACATGAGTTGTATAATAAATAGAATGTACAATCAATTATTAACAACAATTTGATTCTGGTCCAGCGGTTTGTGCTTTGTCATTTTGATTGGAGGTCGTGAGTTCCAATCTCCGCAAGCACAAATCAAATTTTTGTAAATTTTTCTACAAGTTTCGTTAGTATATATACGGTGTATGGTGCTACTAGTACAAAATGTAAAGCTGGCCTAGTGGTAAGTTTGTCCATCACTAGTCATCTACTCCTGGGTTTGAATCTTGGATTCAACAAACATTTTTTGGCCCCCCAACAATAAACTTCTGGCTCCGCATAGCAGATGAAAAAGAAGAGAAAAATAATAAGAACGTTATTTGAAAGAAAAAAGAGGGACTGTTTCTTGAAGAAAGGAGCGCATGGTGGAGATGAGGAGATCGTGGGGTGCGTTTCCACCACCCTTTCTATTAGAAAATTTTTACACATACTAACCTTATTACCGGCTCACCCACAAGCTCTTAGCTGTCAGTAGAAGTTAAAGCGGATGAGGGAAGTAGAAGAGAGAAAAAATATTTTTGTCCATAACTTTCAAACTGGAGCGTATTTTTCGATAAAAAATAAATTGTATTAGAATCTTTGTAAAAAATACTTTCCAACGAGACTATTGTTGACATATTTTGAAATAATGATAATACGCTAGAAACATAGTATCATATATTAGGATACCATACACATGTTCTGAGTACAGACGTACAATACTCATGAGTATTGCACTTTTGAATGAAGGAGGATCAACAATACTCGTGAGTAATGTACCAATGGATCCATAAGTATTGTATTCACCTGTTAATACTTAAGCATAAGTACACTACCTACCAAATTACAAAATCAAGCATAATCGTATAATTGATGTCACTACTACAGAAATGGCTTATAATGTCACTTTTACTGGCGTCGGTTGTATAAATATACTGACACCTAAACTATACAACGTCGGTTGATAACATAAACAGACATCCAATCTATGAAGGGCGACCAGACACGGGTACCGCTTTTATTCAGTGTCGGTTACTTAATAAAAAACTGACGCCTAAAATTAACCGCCAAATCTAAAATTTAACATATGGCGTCGGTTGATAAATAATAAACCGACGACTAAAGGTTATTCGTGAGACAGAAATTGGGCACATTTTGGTCGTCGATTTTACTACAATTACCGACGCTTATGAGTTTTTCCGCGCTGTCCGTTGAGAATTTTTCACACCCTTTAAGCGTCAGTTTTAAGAAGAAACCGACGACTATGGTCATCAATCGAGAACATTTTTTTTAATCGGCATATGTATATAGACGTCGGTTGTTTTGTAGTTAAAACCGACGACTATAATTCAGAACTGGTGTCGGTTTTTGTGGAGAACCGACACCGTTAATTTTATGTGTCCGTTTATTTGAATAACCGACGCATATGGTACATTTAATAGCCCCGCGAAACAGAACTTTTCCCCATTGTCTCTGTTTCATTGCGACTCTGCTAGGTCTGGCGATTCTGCTCCCCGCCGTCACCGCCGTCGTTGCCCCGACCGCCGTTGCTCCCCCGCGCCGCCGCTCGTCTCCTCGCCGCCGCTCGTCTCCTCGCCGCCGCCCCCGCCGGTGGCTGCTCTCCTCTCCTCGCCACCCTCGCCGCCGCTCCGCCGATCCTCTCCTCTCCTCGCCGCCGGCGCCGGCTGCCAGCTGCTGCTAGGTCTTTGCTCCGGCCGGGCCTTCTTCCTCTGCCCTTAAGGTACCCTGCCTTCTTCCTCCTTCCTTCCTCCGCTTAGGCTAGGTCCTAAGCCCTGCAGGTGCCCTCGAGCAATGTCAGGTGCCCTGCTGGGCGTTTTTTTTTTTTTTTAAAGTTATTTACTTATTGGTAACTTGATAAGTAACTCATATCCATTGATGTTGAAGTAAGTTAGGAAGCCAGTTTGTTGACAATGATATCTGATTATCCAATTGACTTTGGGTTTTTCATCCTATTCATCATGGTGGCATTGCCTCTTACTGTGGTCAAATAGGGGAAGTAACATTTATCAGCAATGTAACTTATCAAAATATGTAGAATAAGTAACTGAAGAACTGGGAGTAGGAACATGTATAATGGGTACATCACAATGGTGAAAATTTAGCTCAAATGAATGAATTGCTTGATTTTTTTGAAAGCTCTAGTTATACTTCTTATATTTTAATGTGATAGGGTGATCAATATGGTAGATAAAAAAATGATTATGTCTTTGTTAGAAAAACCTTGGATATGACTCCTATGGATGATATTTAGCAGCATGCATATTAGATATTTGAGTCATATCAGTCACATGATTAAGATTAACTTTCAATAATGCAGATCAAGTAAGTTATCGGGTAGTTGGGCTCGCCAGCAAGTTTTTGATATTTTCTCAATGTCAAGTCGATTATGCATGCCTTTCACGATAAAACTGGACATTCCATACTAATGAATAGTTTAACTATGAAATTGGTAACTTGTTTCATTGTTGAGTATATTGAGAATCCTAATCACCCTTCTTGCTTAATGATGAACTGTAATGCACACATGTGACATGCTTGGAATGTAAATGATGAACTTTTCCCTAAATTGCCAATCATGCTTTTAAAGACATCAATAATCACCCTAACTTAAAGAACTAGGATTTTAGGTATAAGAATGACAACACATGTATTTGTTGGCCTAGAAACCCGTCCAAGATTTACTCATTCGGAGTAAATCTTGGATAGTCCCCGGTTTGGGACTGTTCTTGAACACCTGATCTCACTTAGGATGTAAGTGTATAATGTGTATTGAGTTTTCTAGAAAATTTTGACAACATTTCCCCGTTTGTTCTCTAAGTACATATGTACTTGGAGAACAGCGAGGAAATGCTGCCGAAAATTTCTTGAAAACCCAATACGCATTATACACTTACTAGTGAGATTAGGTATTCAAGAATGGGGTAGGTGGTGCACATTTATTGTATATAATAATGACATCACATGTATTTGTTAACCCTATACCCTGTTCTTGTTGTAATATATACTTGTTTTCTCTTTGATCATAGAATGGATAGATCATGGAAGTCCATTCGCAATCGCTGCACCCCAGAGTTTATTTCTGGTCTTGACCAGTTTATTAGATTTGCCGAGGAACATAGGAAACAACCTGGAGATAGGTTCTACTGTCCATGTAGGCATTGTGGTAACAACTTGAAAGTCAGCACTAGTGAAGAAATTAAAAGTCATGTCATGTGCAACGGGATTAAACAAGGCTATACAGAATGACACTGGCATGAAGAGATTTCAAACCCGAAACCAGTGGATGTCGATAGCAGTGCTTGTGTGGAAGAAGAAATTGCCTACGATGACATAGATGTGAATGAACCAGTTCCAGTAGACATCGTTGATGCGATGCTGGATAGTTGTGGGGTAGAGCACACCAATCCACCTCCCATTTTTAGAAACATTGTGCATGATGCTGAGATACCGTTATACACAGGTTGTACTAAGTTTACGAAGCTTAGCGCTGTGTTGAGATTGTATAAGCTGAAAGCTAATAATAGATGGAGCGACAAAAGCTTCACGTCATTGTTGTCTTTGTTGAAAGAAATGCTTCCTGAAGGAAACGAGCTGCCAATCTCAACATACCAGGTAAAGAAATTGTTGTGCCCAATGGGAATGGATGCCAAGAAGATACACGCATGCCTGAATGATTGTGTATTATTTCAAAAGGACTATGCGGATTTGAAAGATTGTCCAAAATGTGGTGTGTCACGGTATAAATTGATGACTTTGGGGGAGTCCAAACTGGTTCTCCTGCCAAGGTGATGTGGTATCTACCTATAATATCACGGTTTCAACGCTTGTTTGCCAATCCGATATATGAGAAGAATTTGAAGTGGCATGCAGATGTTAAGAAAAATAATGATGGGATCCTACAACATACATCTGATTCCCCACAGTGGAAGAAGATTGATCTATTGTACCCTGAATTTGGTGAAGAAGTCAGGAATCTATGACTTGGGCTTTGTACATGTTAAAAAGAAGACACCCACATCATCTAGGCCTCCACTTCCACCTCCTACATTACCCAGTTGGGTTCCACAGGACCTACCTATCGTGTTAGGTCCTAACTGTAGGGGTATGGCAATATTGTTAGTCGAACATGATATAAATTGCCCTATAACTGTTTCTATAGATTCAGATGCTGCAGGTCAATCATACGAAAGCAAACTATTTATACAAGATATTTTGGAGTTGTTTCGATATGATTGGCTAAATACATCTGTGATAGAGCTATGGATAAGGTGAGATCTTCTTTATACATCCATATACCTTGTGTAGGATCTGGTGATCTGGTTTCTTATTTATTAATGCATGCGTAATTAATACATATTTTGCATCTACTTAGACAAGATATGTGCCGATTTTGCATTCGAACATGTAGGATTTTTGATTCCATCTTTGATTAGTCTAGTAGCTAAAGACCCTACGTCAGTTCAACAATACTGCTATGAGGCTTTTACAAATTTTGCTCAACATAAGAAGACGGTGATAATGGCTCCATTCAATGTGGAGTAAGTTTACTTTGCTTATAATTTAGACTTAAGAAAATTACATTTTTATTGTGGATTTTGAGTTGTTAATTTTTAACTTTTTTACCTCTAGTGGTAGGCATTGGGAGTTACTGGTTATTGTCCCCGAGACGTTCAGTGTCTATTATCTAGATCCTAAGGGGACTATATTTAATACAAAATATGGACACATAATGAAAATGGCATTATTCTGGTGAGAAATATTTCATTTTCATATCCGTTAACATATGTTATTACATTACTATTTAATTATGCAATGTTTTGTGTTACATTAACATGTAGGGGTTTTGATGAGTTCAAAAAGGCTGGAGGAAAGGTCCCCATGAAAAAGAACCAACCAATAATTTTGAAGAACGTGAAAGTAAGTTCGCGACTACAATATATATATATATTATTTATGTGAACAATGCTTAATTAGTTGTATTTTTTAATATTTTGTATGTTTGAATTTATAGTGTGCTACACAAGACAACGGATGGGCATGTGCATACTATGTGATGCGATTTATGCATATGATTATCAAATATGCCACAATGGACATCGATTGTATTGCTGAGGTATTATATAGTCTCATTAGATAATATGAAATATATCAATCTTATTTATAGCTCATTAATTATATATATACATCATTTTCTTTACAGGTGTTTAAAACTGACAACACTACAGGAACAGCCTTACCAGATGTACATGCTCCCTATACGACGAGAGAATTAAATGAAGTAAGAGAAGAATGAGAAACAACCATACAAGTAGTGGGGGTTTTAAAATATAATTGGGATGTTGATAGCGAATAATGACTAAAGAATGATATTTTGTAACTAAATTTCTAAATTATAATATATGTGTGAATGTTTCTACATGTCTGGATGTTTCTACATGTGTCTGAGTGAAAATGAATGAAAATGTTGGTTTCTATATGAATGTTTCTACATGTGTGAATGTGAAAATGAATGGAACTACAGATTGCTAGCTACATGAATGTTTCTAAATGTGTGAAAATCAAATGAAACTACAGGTTGCATTGCTAAATGTGTGAATATTTTTGTTGTTAATTTTGCAGGTTTGTGGCCTGTTGTTGGCTGATATCAATGGATGTCGTAAAACCTGCAGTTCATAACTGAACTGCAGGTTTCTCATCCTACGACCAGCCACAGCAGGTCTGCAGACTGACAGAAAAAAAACAAAACAATAGGCGTCAGTTATTTGTATAAAACTGACACACATAGTTACAGTGTCAGTTTTATATAAATAACCGGCGTCTATTTCCTGTGGCGCAAAGGTATATGGCGTCAGTTTCTTATCTAATAACTGATGCTGATAGTGCCCAAGATGGTGCCCTTTTTGTGGCGCGAAGGTATATGTCGTCGATTTCTTATCTAATAACCGACGCCTATAGTCCCATGATGGCGCATTTTCGGTGGTGCGCGAAGGGTTTTGGCGTCGGTTTTGGAACTGACGCGTAATGGTTGGGCTTTTAGTGTCGCCCACATAGGTGTCACTTAGAAACCGACACTAAAGGCCTTAAATAACCGACACTAAAGGTCGGTTATGTACTAGTGTGTAGAAGTATAAGTATACCACATATGGAATCGCATAGCAACATTAGTCATCTGGACAATTTCTTTAACAAAATGCAGATATAAGTTGAGTACCCACTTGTTAATGACCTCAAAAGTACAATGCACATTAGATCAAGAATCACCTATAAAATGCAACCATAAGTATTGTACCCACTTGTTAATTTCAACTCAGTTATTGACGCATAAGTACAGTACCTAACAAATTATAAATCAAGCATAATTGTATAATTGGTCTAGAAGCATAAGTACAGTACTTATGAATTGTCATATCAACATTTTTCATCTGGACAAATTTTTTTTATAAAATGCAGACATAAGTTGAGTACCCACTTGTTAATGATCTCAAAAGTACAATGCACATCAGATCAAGAATCAGCTATGAAATACAACCACAACTATTATACCCACTAGTTAATTTCAACTCATTTACTCAAGCATAAGTATAGTGCCTAAAAAATTACAAAATAAAGAATAATTGTATAAATAGTCTAGAAGCATAAGCACAGTACCTACAAAATCTCATAGCAACATTGGACATCTAGGAAAATATTTATTTCAAAATGCAAACATAAGTTGAACACCTACTTGTTAATGATCTCAAAATTACAATGCACATTAGCTCAAGAGATCATCTATAAGATACATCCATAAGTAAAGTACCCACTTGTTTATTTAAACTCAGTTACTCAAGCATAAGTACAATACCTAGAAAATCATAAAACATGCATAATTGTATAACTGGACTAGAAACATAAACACAGTACCTACGGAATTCCATAACAACAATATGAATATTTGTATATGACGTACTGTACCTCAAAACATAATTACCGTACCCCAAAATATAGGTATTGTACCTTGAAATATGAATATTATATTTCTCTCATATTATTATTACTCCAAAATATATCAACATTGATCTAGTTAGAAAGTATTTTTATAAGGAATCTAATGCTTTTTATTTTATAAAATAATTCACTCAAAATTGAAAGTTATGAATAAAATAATTTTCTCTCTCCTCTTTTAATTCCCTTTTTCATTTTTAAATTAGGCAGTTCAGCCACATCAACAGCGTCCCCCTCCTAACCACTGGGTGGGGGAGTAGGGGTGGGTAGCGTAGCTCTTCTATTAGTTGAGAAGTTAGTTTCTACATGTTTCTCAATATCCGTTGGTTTACCCAGAAGTTGAAAAAACACGACATTTAATGCGTGAAACAATGCTCATATTATTGCTCATTCAACAGTTATAGAAATCTCATGCAAAAAGTAGATATTTTATCCATTTTTCAAGTAATTACACTTGTGATATCCTAGTCCACCACATATTACAAAAATCTTAGATATACTTTTTTTGTTCATTTTTAATTTCCTCTTTTTTTTTTAAAAGATCTATTGCCTCCCCATTTGTCCTAGTCTAGATTTTTTCTCAAATATGCACGTACTGTACGTACATTTGTTGATACTTTTTATTTGAAATTTATTTCACATTATACAAAATTACATATAAGAAGTATAGTACTAACAATATCATTGTGCAAAAATACAATACTGACAACCACATTTTGTACAAAAATCTTTGATTCCATTTTGAGTATCGTACATGATGTACAGTACATGTCATAGTACAAGACGTACATTACATGTCATAGTACAAGATGTATAGTACATGATGTAGTATGAGACATATAGTACTAGATGTACACTACGAGACGCACAAAACGAGACATATATAATATACAGTACTAGACGTACTGAGAGAAGTTGGAACTAGGTACAATACATTCCAGAGAGTGTCATGGTTGTAGACTGACTGGGCGAAGGCACATATGTGGAAGAGAATAATATCAGCTTAGGTGTTATAGTGGAGTTTGGTGAGGGAGAAGGAAAAACATGGAGGAAGCTTGAACCAAGTACAATATTTGGTCATCGCACTGCAGTGAAGTGGTCTCTCTTATTGCTGCAAATCGGAAGTACTATACTTGTGCGTGAATGTTGATGGGGTGAAATGTGGCTGGAATAGAGTTGCAAAAAAGAAACCGAATTAGCATTAATTGCGGCTGGAGAGAGAGGAGTGGTGAGAGAATTGCAAGATTTTTTGTCTTGTCCATGAAGTTAATTCAAGTGGAGTTAATTTATATCATAAAAGCAGCTTAGGATCAGGCTTTTGTGGACTCTTGATGCAAGGGTGGGTGGGTGGGTATAGAAGTAACTATATGTAACTCGTTTTCTAGGGTCGTCCTGGCACTTAGTTTTGATGGGTTGGAGAATGGAGTCCAGCCGCAATTGTTCGTTCAACTTATTGAGAAGTGATAAAAGGGTGAAAAATTGTGAGAAGCGAGTTAACGAGAGTCGAGTATTTTGAAACTCTACCTTCTGATTGGTCGGCAAGGTTTTAGTGGCAACTATTGTAAACAAATGAAAAAACTCCCTATTTTATAGTAGTATATATATTGAAATGTGATTCAATTTGTACATAAAACATGCGAGGAACACTTAGGTCTAGTTATTTTTTTAATCCACATGCATGTGATGATGCATTAGTATGTAACTCCCTAATTAGTAATATTGTTTGATCTAGTAGTGAGGTATAAATTATTGTGACGTCTCATTGTTTTAGGACCTTTAAAGTCGGCTTAACTATATTGAGGGGAAATTTTATAATACCTCACTTAGAGTCATTAAAACCCCTTCAAATGTGATTTCTCTTATGTTCCACATGACCCTGGAGAGTATAATTTGGTTTCTCATGTTACATCCTGTTTTCTTCCGCTTTTGAAGAGGAGAGCAAGATAAATATTTGATATAACCCAAAAAGGTAAGAACCAAAATTACTTTGCACAAATCATTTCGGATGTTACAACTTGTACTTGAGTTATCTGACAACTCTAAGACTAGTTACTTGAATTGGTAATTCTAGGGCTAATAAAATCCTTATTCGTCCTTGCCACTTTAATCAATGATTTTTGGATGAGTTGGTTTGAAATGGTGTTATGAGATGGATAATTGATTAAATATTTGAAATTTATCAAAGGAGGTAGGAAACAGGGGATACGAGGAATCCTCTGTTGATTGGAATGTGGAGACACCCAAGCCTAGTCTAGGTGATCGTGGCTTTGTCTCAATGCAAGGACTGTGAAGGAGGGGCGAGTGTGGGTGAGGAAGAGATGAGAGAGAGGGAGAGAGATTGGGAAAGGAGGAAATCAGCAACCCAGTGGACAATGAGGAGTCCAATAGGACACATGCCCAAGGAAGAAGAAAGGGTGACTATTGTGCGATGTCGATACAGTGACTCAGATAGAGCCCGAGAAAATGAAAGAACCAGTGTGACTCTCCAAAATTAAGAAAGAAGATAAATTAATCACGTGATGGAAAAATGTGATTTAAGACAGACTACCTAAAGTTCACTTTTAATAAGGAATGCACATTGTAGATAATTTTCTTCTAGAATTGTAAATATTATTCAATTAAATTGAAACTTTGTATCTAGACTAATTAGAACATGAGTAATGCAGTTTTGGATTTAGGTTTTTTTTTAGATACTTCCATGTATGAGTTCTAGTACAATTAGGGTTTAACACTATTCTCCCATTATTTAATATTACATACTATCATTTTCCTCAAATTTTAGGATTTAGAGTTCTCTTATCATCATATTACTACCATTAAGGTCACATGATATTATATTATTTGAATTATGACATTTTTCTCACTAATTCCATTATGTCCATATGCACACATAGTCATTATGTGTATTAGTGAACAAGGTGACACATATTATATATTAATGAACTGATTTACTTATTGAACCATGATTATGTGATTAAGTCTTTTCCATGTGT
Source organism: Alisma plantago-aquatica (assembly GCA_963693085.1). NCBI lineage: Eukaryota > Viridiplantae > Streptophyta > Magnoliopsida > Alismatales > Alismataceae > Alisma > Alisma plantago-aquatica. The sequence goes on from OY856412.1 coordinate 1,039,133,805, forward strand.
ATTAAGATATATTCAAGCACCTAATGTTGCTAAAGCATTATAATTAATACCAATGGCGCATATATTAGAGTTAGTCAACTTCAACCTAGGGATAGGTAAACATGGTTACTAACCATCTAATACACATCATTATCACATCCAAGGTATAGGGTTAGGTTCCATAATCATCTCATTATCAATTAAGGTTTTTGGTCCATGGCACGGTCAAGATCATATGTATCCACAACTAGGTTTAATATGGGAATTACTCATATTATGTGTATTAAATGTTCATCTGGGTACAAACAAGCATGATAGGGAATATGTTTAGCCTTTTTTGGTCAATTCTAAAGATTCAAGCACACTAACCTCCTAAATATAGAATTAGGGTTTCTAAATTTAGGATATCCAAATCTCGATATGTTACAGGACTCCACCCCATAAAGAGGACTTTGTCCCCAAAATCAACAAATCCACAGACCATCAAGCCACTACACTTCACTCCATAAAAAGGTTTAGCCTAATAAACCAAACTAACTAAAGGCAAATAAATGAGTCTATATAAATTTCATGTAACATACTCAACATTAACTCTCCATCAAAATCCAAGAAGTATGGAGCAAAGGACACATAACTATGAAGTTAGGTTTGTTGGATCAATGGGCTCTAGAGGGGGGGTGAATAGAGCTACACACACTTCACAAAATCAATTAGACCACCAATTTAATCGTAGTGCAAAAACTAAAGCAAGCAACAATTTGATGTCCTAATCTAGCATTCACAGAAAGGATAAGAGACAATGAATAACAAGCACTTGGACATGTGGTTTAGAGTGGTTCCATGTCCTAAACTTAGGATCGATGTCAGTCCACTACCTAGAGTTGGTTAGACTCTAGGATTTGCAACTTGGTTCTCTTATATATCACAACAAGATTACAAGATACATAAACCACACAACCAAGGACTTAATTTCTCAAGCTAAGATTATCTACCTATCCAAGGACTTACCCACAAAGCAAGATTCTTCAGCCTTCTTCAAAGGACTTACCCAATCTTACCTTTGTCTTCAGCCTTGCAGGATTTACCTATCTCACTTGAGATTTTCCTTGCACCTCTCCTTCACTTGGAGAGCTTCTCCACGTTTTCCCTTCACCAAGGAACCTGGAGCAACGAGCTATCTTCACTCTTGAAGATTAGCAACACGTCTTCACCTTCACTTGGAGAAGAACATCAACAACTCCTCTTTCACTTGGAGAAGTAGCTTCAATCAATCTTCAATGGGATTTGGAGGTAGGAAGAGAGAAAGGAGAGTTGTACATAATACAAGGGATAGCTCTCATACATAGGGACCTAACTCACTCATAACTCACGAATTTATCTTGAAGGTAGAGAGAGAAAGGGGCTCAAGGGCTTGGAACACTCTCAACTAAGCTAGAACCAAGTTTGCAATGGAAGAGCAGCTTGGAATGAAGTCCAATGGGTTCTATTTATAGTTGAGGGTGGCCCTTTATGTTGTGGGACACTTGGGTGCAAAACTTGTCATTTTTTGTTCAAGAAAATGGCTATATTTTTACTCAAAACAATTCACCAACGATCATATTACTTTTTCTGCAAATTCCGTACAGTGCAATCGGTCGAGTTTTAATGGGTGTAACTCGACCGATCAAGTAAGAGGCAATCTGATATTCAAATGATCGGTCAAGTTTGTTCTGAGGAAACTCGACTGACCATTTCAACTAGAAATGGCTTGCTACCCGATCGGTCGATTTCTGTGAGTGCACAACTCGACCGATGCAATCTTTAGAAAATCGATCGAGGATGATCGGGGGAGTTTCAGGCTAGGGAAACTCGACCGACCAAGTGCCTGTAATTGATTTTCTAATTTGCAATAAAATTGATTAGCACTTGGTGAATTTTGTCCCAAACATTTTTCTCTTCTAAGTTACAAGCCAATTCAGTGTTCTTGTCCTCAGTTCTTTGCTGTGGTTTGGCATCCGGATCCTGCAGAAAATTATTCGGATCCTTCCATGAAAACTTTTTATCCTTTCTCCATGCATAGTCATTGTTTCTATAGCCCTGTTGTTGCATGAACTTCACTTGGGCTTCCTCATCCTCAGATGCATCTTCCTTAGTTAGCAGCTTCTTGGCTAGAAGATCTAGCTTGTCGTTCAGCTCCCTAACTGTTCTGGATTCGCCGGCAGCCTTGACATGTTCCACTGCACCTCTGTCGCCCCATGACTGTTTCCTAGCCATGTTCTTTAATATCTCCCAGCATCTTGTATCAGTGTTGTTCAAGAAAAATCCGGAGTCAGCCGAGTCCAAATTGCTTCTATCATGCTCGGAGAGAGCAAAGTAGAAGATCTTCACTTGGGTTTCCTTGTCCAGTCCATGGTGTGGACATCTCCTCAACATGACTTGGAATCGCTCCCAAGTCTCAGAATAAGTTTCACCCGCCTGTTGGGTGAAATTGTGGATCTTCCGGATCATATCATTGGTCTTCTCAGGAGGGAAGAACCTCTCGAAGAAAACCTCCACCATGTGATCCCATGATTCAACAAACTCGTCGTCGAGGTTATGAAGCCACTCTCTTGCCACTCCAGCCAAGGAACTCGGGAATAACTTGAGGTAGAGCACATCCTGTGGAAATCGATCTATTTTCACCATATCACAGTTCTCTACGAACTGGCTGATGTGGGCCACTGGATCTTCATTTTTCAGCCCGTGAAATGCGTTAGATTTAACCAAGTTAATCAGTGCTGGGTCGATCTTGTATGTAGGTATGTTTAGCCCCTGTTTCTTTATAGGCCCCTTTGATGCCGAGGAAGAAGACGCCTTGATCTTCTCCCATATTGTCTGTGCTTCAGCCATTACTTCTTCTTGTTCTGGCTCAGATTCAGAATGTATATCACTGTGGTGTTCCTCCCATATCCCCGCAGATGGAACCTCAGGTGTGCGATTCACATAGTCTCGACTACGTGTGTGCACCATGCAAAGTACCTGAAATATGGAAATAGGGGTTCAGTACAATGCTTTGAACGAGTCAACACAATTATAGAGAAATAAAGGAATTTTTGAAATTGTTTTAAAATAAAATTAAAAAAATGTGGCCTAGAGTGGCCGCTCTTAGCACTCAAAGTGCCAATAATTCACCGTATCCCCGACAACGGCGCCAAAAACTTGACGTGTATTTTACTACGCGCTTAAACGCAAGTATACGCGTCGAGTAATATAGGCCTTGTGAGGCCCGAGTCGAACTCAGGGATACGTGAATTATTGGAGACTTCTACTAACTAATCGCAATCAGCTAGACCGATTAACAAAGTAAGGTTTTGTTGTTCAAATTAAAAGAAAATAAAAATCAAACAAAGAAAACAATCGATTAAAGGTTAATTTAATCAATTAAAAGGGATATCTTTAGGATGGCGGTTTCACTGCGGGTCAACATTATATTAGGTTTTATATAACTCCTCACACTTCTCTCGCTTTCTGGGTAATGGCCTGAAATGAGAATTACCCACTGTCGTGGTGTAATTCACTACTTAAATTTAGGTTGATTCCACCGTCGTAGTAATCATTCCCCTAAACTAAGTGCATTATAAACGGTCTCTCAGTTCCCACCATTAATTTTACAACTCCTTTGTCAAGGGTTTTATTAATTAATGTAGAATTCGTCTCTTTTCAACCGTTAATCCTTCTGTCGAAGTGATTAAGGGCATTAAGTTATTATTATGGTGATCAAGCATAACAATAGAAATGGAGAAAACGAATCTATACCACGGATATGAGAGAAAAATATGAATTATCGATATAAAATCATCATACAATGTGTCCCCGGGCTACTCCCGGTCCTAAAGATTGAGGGTTTTAGCCTCTCATGTTCATCTTACACGAATACATGGTAGAAATTGGGGAATTCATAAGAAAAACGTGAAATAAATGGGAAAACCCCTGAACGGAGAAGAACCGGTGGATCCTTGGCGTAGAACACGAGCTTCCCCGCCTGTCGGTGGTGGAAATCGTCTTCGGCAGCTTCCGAATCACCCGGGATGAGCTTCTCGGCCTCCGTTCTCCTTTCTCTCCTCCTCGGCACTCGTGCAATCCAAACTGAGATCTGATCACGTCTCGGCGGCCGTCATTAGGTATAAGTCCCTAATTAGGTCGTCAAATAACAACAGCCGTCCGATCGAGATCAAAACAGATCCAACGCATATCTGCCGGCGTCGATACCATCGACGCGGGTCGATGGTATCGACACAGCGGATTAGCGGCAGCTTTCCTTTCTTTTATTCTGAGCGCCTGTCATGATCTCGATACCATCGACTTGGGTGTCGATGGTATCGACTCCTTTAGCGTCGGTTGTTGTCGTTTAGCGACGCTGTAGCTCTCCTTGAGTCGATGGCATCGACTTGCGTCGATGGTATCGACTTCATCCTCGCCAGCAGCCTGGAGACATCTCGATGCCATCGACATGGGTGTCGATGGTATCGACTCTGTATTGCTCTTCTCGGCTGACAACCTGTGGCTTGGTCGATGGTATCGACATCCGTCGATGGTATCGACGGATGCAGATACTTGTTCTTCCTGAAATTGCACAACAAGACCAAATAAATCCACACAATTTATGATAAGATGATCAATAATGCTTAAAATAATGAAATAATGGGGATTTGATATAAAATGATGGCAAAGACCAAATAAAGTGAATTATGCAATAATATCAATGAAAATGAGTAATTAAGGCACAAAACACATATGAAATCGGTCTATAAATGCGACTCAAAATCATCGCATCAAACTCCCCTAAGCTTAAACATTGCTCGCCCTCGAGCAACTAATCCTTAGAATAGAATTGCGAATGTCAACTAACAATCAAAATACCAACCCACATCACAAATGACTCCCACTGGACGTTCTCAAACCGGCCTACCCTAATCACAGAACAGTAATTACCCTATAGGCGACAATAACCATCAATAAAAGAAATTATCCTTCAAACCGATGAACACTATCACATAAGGCAGTTAACATAATAAAATTTGCCGATTCAGCATTAGTGCATCTTGTGATCGCCTACACTACGTTGCTCGCCCTAACTACCATCTACATGGAAGCCGTCCTCCTTATACACATGAGTGAGGAGAATATCACGGTGGACTACCAATCTGAGCAACGGGTGGATGGAATGGGTGGTTCATGGGAGAATTTGGAAGTATTACACAGTTTCAAAATGCATATAACAAAATGCCCTAAAGATGCAAATGCACATTAAGAATGCCCTACTGCCTAAAAGTGGGTGGAATGATGCATGCACTAACCTTCTACCTCAAAATGAGATAGAAATCTACTCAAGCCACATCATGTACTCAATTCCCATGTTATACAAGTGATATCATTCCTTTCTCCCTCTTATTACTTTTCTTTCCAACTCTCCTTTTTTTTCTTTTTTTCTAATTTTTTTCTAACATTTTTTCCATGTTTCCAGAATTTTTTTTTTCTTCTGTTTTTTTTTCTTTGCCCATATATCCATAATTGCTTAGAGATACATGTATAAGGCCATTTTCTTTCCAATTGGAGATCTTGGCTTTATTTCGAGGATATGGAACAAATTAGATCACCTATTTAGGAAAACTGAGATACATGGTGTGCTTATGCATGAAAATCATGAAAGTTATGAGTGCAACTACATGACATGCACCTAAAGGTAATGTGCATGTATCATCGTATATTTTTTCATTTTATGCAAAAATATGAAAATAACAATGCAAATCCTATCTACATGCTATGCACGCAAGAAAGAATTAAAACTGTACTTTACTTCCAATTCTTGGGTGGATTATGGAAAAATGAGCTGGAATGATCACAAGATTAAGTGACTGAACCTTAGAAGAATATTATGCGTCCCTCCTTACTGACATGTGTAGTAGTTCAAAGGGTTCTTTCTCTTATATCCAATTAAGGTCTCATTACCATTTGATTAGGTTAGGCTCAACCAACCGTTACTATCCACTTTTCATGAGTCAATGGGGGTGTGGGTGTGACATATTGCTTCAAAGTTGACATAATCAATCATTTTCATAGGACAAGTTCCCCAAGGACAACCAATTTAAGCTATCCAAAAGACACAGAAATTTTTAAATTCCCTTAAATTTCCCATGAAAACAGCGAGATGACAATTTTTAAGACATCCACGATTACACTAGATAGATGTGGATCCTAAACAAACTAAAATTGCAAGAACAGATAACAAAGCAAAAATCAAAAACAACTAAAGAAAAGATAAAAGATAGAGCTATTCCAGCCACCCCCCTAAGCTTGAATCCAACTATGGCCTCATAGTCAAAAACCAACTTAAGGGTGGAACAGTGATACCATGATCATTCTTGTGGAGGCGGAGGTGGGTACTGCCAGGGTCGTGGGGTTCGGATTTGCTCTGGATGATGTGACTTCATTTGGCCAATAACCCCGTCTTGAATAACTGACACCGACATTGCTGTGTGCCCGTCGATACCATCAACGGAAGTCGATGGTATCGACTCGCTGATTAGGGCAACAGCCTCGCGAGTCCGGCCGCCTTTTTCACTTGAAAATGTCGATACCATCGACACACCCATCGATGGTATCGACTCCACTGAGTCGATTTCTTCTGAAAATCTCCAGAGATCTCGATGGTATCGACTGGCATGTCGATACCATCGACCATTATTGTGCAACCTGCCTGTAGGTATGTCGATACCATCGACGGGAACGTCGATAGTATCGACTCAGAGCGATTTCTGTAGCTGTCAACCTGAACCTATGTTGATACCATCGACCAGTGCGTCGATGGTATCGACCTTGCCTGTGCCTGCACATTAAACAAACGGATCAAGGTATCTTCTTTACACTAGAATTTGAACGAAATGAAAACAATCTATGACTAGAATTAAACTATCCTAATGTACCAATGGTTGGGTTGCCTCCCACCAAGCGCCCTTCTTTAACGTCTTAGGCTAGACGGTGTGACAATCATCATATTTTCACCTTGGGAACTGCGCTTAGAGGATCATTCGGTAATTTGAATTCGACTCGATCTCCTCCAATACCCAAGGACAAAGTACCTCTCCCTAAGGCAGTTACGACATCCGCCGTTGCTTGAAACGGCCTCCCTAGAAGAATTTCACAGCTTTGGAGTGGTGGCATATCCATAACGACAAAGTCCACCGGAAATATGAATCTGTCCACTTTCACTAGAACATCTTCACATACTCCATAGGGTCTCACTATAGACCCATCCGCCAATTCAATTGTTGCAGCCAACTTCTTTATCTCTTTTAACCCCAGCTTTTGAAATGTCGCCAAAGGCATGAGATTTATGCTAGCGCCAGAATCACATTGCGCTTTAGGGAAATGTTGACCACCTATTGAGCACGGTATGTAAAAACCTCCTGGGTCCTTTCTCTTCTTTGGTGAACTCCCTTGGATCATAGAGCTCACCGTCTCATTCATCCAATAAATTTCATCGTCTTTTATCCGCCTCTTCTTATTGATGATTTCCTTGATAAACCTCCCATAGGCGGGTACTTTCTCGATCATCTCCACTAATGGAATATTGATGTGGAGTTTTCGGAATATCTCCAGAAATTTCTTAAAGTGACGATGCTCTTTCTTTGACTTCGGATTTACCGGATCTAAAACATCAGCTGCATCAACACGCCTGTGAGGTGGCACATAAGAGCTTTTCGGGGGTACCTCCCCTAAGCTTGCTTCAATCATTCCCTCGGACGTGGGATTTGGCGAGACATCATCAATAGTAGCAACTTGTTGTGGTTCCTCTCTCGCCTCAGATGTCTCCACATGTGCACAAACAACCTGCACCTGCTCCTCTTGCCTAGATGGAGATACCATACTCACAACTCTCTCTGATTTTCTGAAGAAATGGTTTCCGCCCGACAATCTATAGTATGTGCGTGGATATGGTATCGCCGGTGTTGCATTCACATTGAAAGTCATTTTTCTTTCTTCTACAGCTTCTTGCACCTGAGATTCCTCATTTCTTACCATTGACATGTACTTAACCTGATGATGTGCTTGAGCCACGTTCGCATTCTCCGCTGGTTTCTGTTGATTGGCGTGCTTGATGGCCGCCACTTCATTTGAAATCTGTGCCACGGTGGTCTCTAATGCCCGCATTTGTGCTCCATGGCTTTGCAGCGTCTGCCCAAATTTGGTTAGAATGTCACCTTGAGATTGCAATTGTTTTCCAAACATGGCCATCATCTCTTGGTTGTGCTGGACCATTTGAGTTAGTAATTCAGTGTTCTTATCCTCAGTTCTTTGCTGTGGTTTGGCATCCGGATCCTGCAGAAAATTATTCGGATCCTTCCATGAAAACTTTTTATCCTTTCTCCATGCATAGTCATTGTTTCTATAGCCCTGTTGTTGCATGAACTTCACTTGGGCTTCCTCATCCTCAGATGCATCTTCCTTAGTTAGCAGCTTCTTGGCTAGAAGATCTAGCTTGTCGTTCAGCTCCCTAACTGTTCTGGATTCGCCGGCAGCCTTGACATGTTCCACTGCACCTCTGTCGCCCCATGACTGTTTCCTAGCCATGTTCTTTAATATCTCCCAGCATCTTGTATCAGTGTTGTTCAAGAAAAATCCGGAGCCAGCCGAGTCCAAATTGCTTCTATCATGCTCGGAGAGAGCAAAGTAGAAGATCTTCACTTGGGTTTCCTTGTCCAGTCCATGGTGTGGACATCTCCTCAACATGACTTGGAATCGCTCCCAAGTCTCAGAATAAGTTTCACCCGCCTGTTGGGTGAAATTGTGGATCTTCCGGATCATATCATTAGTCTTCTCAGGAGGGAAGAACCTCTCGAAGAAAACCTCCACCATGTGATCCCGTGATTCAACAAACTCGTCGTCGAGGTTATGAAGCCACTCTCTTGCCACTCCAGCCAAGGAACTCGGGAATAACTTGAGGTAGAGCACATCCTGTGGAAATCGATCTATTTTCACCATATCACAGTTCTCTACGAACTGGCTGATGTGGGCCACTGGATCTTCATTTTTCAGCCCGTGAAATGCGTTAGATTTAACCAAGTTAATCAGTGCTGGGTCGATCTTGTATGTAGGTATGTTTAGCCCCTGTTTCTTTATAGGCCCCTTTGATGCCGAGGAAGAAGACGCCTTGATCTTCTCCCATATTGTTTGTGCTTCAGCCATTACTTCTTCTTGTTCTGGCTCAGATTCAGAATGTATATCACTGTGGTGTTCCTCCTCGTAGTAGTCCTCGTCCTCTGGTCCCATAGATGGAACCTCAGGTGTGCGATTCACGTAGTCTCGACTACATGTGTGCACCATGCAAAGTACCTGAAATATGGAAATAGGGGTTCAGTACAATGCTTTGAACGAGTCAACACAATTATAGAGAAATAAAGGAATTTTTGAAATTGTTTTAAAATAAAATAAAAAAAATGTGGCCTAGAGTGGCCGCTCTTAGCACTCAAAGTGCCAATAATTCACCGTATCCCCGGCAACGGCGCCAAAAACTTGACGTGTATTTTACTACGCGCTTAAACGCAAGTATACACGTCGAGTAATATAGGCCTTGTGAGGCCCGAGTCGAACTCAGGGATACGTGAATTATTGGAGACTTCTACTAACTAATCGCAATCAGCTAGACCGATTAACAAAGTAAGGTTTTGTTGTTCAAATTAAAAGAAAATAAAAATCAAACAAAGAAAACAATCGATTAAAGGTTAATTTAATCAATTAAAAGGGATATCTTTAGGATGGCGGTTTCACCACGGGTCAACATTGTATTAGGTTTTATATAACTCCTCACACTTCTCTCTCTTTCCGGGTAATGGCCTGAAATGAGAATTACCCACTGTCATGGTGTAATTCACTACTTAAATTTAGGTTGATTCCACCGTCGTAGTAATCATTCCCCTAAACTAAGTGCATTATAAACGGTCTCTCAGTTCCCACCATTAATTTTACAACTCCTTTGTCAAGGGTTTTATTAATTAATGTAGAATTCGTCTCTTTTCAACCGTTAATCCTTCTGTCGAAGTGATTAAGGGCATTAAGTTATTATTATGGTGATCAAGCATAACAATAGAAATGGAGAAAACGAATCTATACCACGGATATGAGAGAAAAATATGAATTATCGATATAAAATCATCATACAATGTGTCCCCGGGCTACTCCCGGTCCTAAAGATTGAGGGTTTTAGCCTCTCATGTTCATCTTACACGAATACATGGTAGAAATTGGGGAATTCATAAGAAAAATGTGAAATAAATGGGAAAACCCCTGAACGGAGAAGAACCGGTGGATCCTTGGTGTAGAACACGAGCTTCCCCGCCTGTCGGTGGTGGAAATCGTCTTCGGCAGCTTCCGAATCACCCGGGATGAGCTTCTCGGCCTCCGTTCTCCTTTCTCTCCTCCTCGGCACTCGTGCAATCCAAACTGAGATCTAATCACGTCTCGGCGGCCGTCATTAGGTATAAGTCCCTAATTAGGTCGTCAAATAACAACAGCCGTCCGATCGAGATCAAAACAGATCCAACGCATATCTGTCGGCGTCGATACCATCGACGCGGGTCGATGGTATCGACACAGCGGATTAGCGGCAGCTTTCCTTTCTTTTATTCTGAGCGCCTGTCATGATCTCGATACCATCGACTTGGGTGTCGATGGTATCGACTCCTTTAGCGTCGGTTGTTGTCGTTTAGCGACGCTGTAGCTCTCCTTGAGTCGATGGCATCGACTTGCGTCGATGGTATCGACTTCATCCTCGCCAGCAGCCTGGAGACATCTCGATGCCATCGACATGGGTGTCGATGGTATCGACTCTGTATTGCTCTTCTCGGCTGACAACCTGTGGCTTGGTCGATGGTATCGACATCCGTCGATGGTATCGACGGATGCAGATACTTGTTCTTCCTGAAATTGCACAACAAGACCAAATAAATCCACACGATTTATGATAAGATGATCAATAATGCTTAAAATAATGAAATAATGGGGATTTGATATAAAATGATGGCAAAGACCAAATAAAGTGAATTATGCAATAATATCAATGAAAATGAGTAATTAAGGCACAAAACACATATGAAATCGGTCTATAAATGCGACTCAAAATCATCGCATCAAACTCCCCTAAGCTTAAACATTGCTCGCCCTCGAGCAACTAATCCTTAGAATAGAATTGCGAATGTCAACTAACAATCAAAATACCAACCCACATCACAAATGACTTCCACTGGACGTTCTCAAACCGGCCTACCCTAATCACAGAACAGTAATTACCCTATAGGCGACAATAACCATCAATAAAAGAAATTATCCTTCAAACCGATGAACACTATCACATAAGGCAGTTAACATAATAAAATTTGCCGATTCAGCATTAGTGCATCTTGTGATCGCCTACACTACGTTGCTCGTCCTAACTACCATCTACATGGAAGCCGTCCTCCTTATACACATGAGTGAGGAGAATATCACGGTGGACTACCAATCCGAGCAACGGGTGGATGGAATGGGTGGTTCATGGGAGAATTTGGAAGTATTACACAGTTTCAAAATGCATATAACAAAATGCCCTAAAAGATGCAAATGCACATTAAGAATGCCCTACTGCCTAAAAGTGGGTGGAATGATGCATGCACTAACCTTCTACCTCAAAATGAGATAGAAATCTACTCAAGCCACATCATGTACTCAATTCCCCTGTTATACAAGTGATATCATTCCTTTCTCCCTCTTATTACTTTTCTTTCCAACTCTCCTTTTTTTTCTTTTTTTCTAATTTTTTTCTAACATTTTTTCCATGTTTCCAGAATTTTTTTTTTCTTCTGTTTTTTTTTCTTTGCCCATATATCCATAATTGCTTAGAGATACATGTATAAGGCCATTTTCTTTCCAATTGGAGATCTTGGCTTTATTTCGAGGATATGGAACAAATTAGATCACCTATTTAGGAAAACTGAGATACATGGTGTGCTTATGCATGAAAATCATGAAAGTTATGAGTGCAACTACATGACATGCACCTAAAGGTAATGTGCATGTATCATCGTATATTTTTTCATTTTATGCAAAAATATGAAAATAACAATGCAAATCCTATCTACATGCTATGCACGCAAGAAAGAATTAAAACTGTACTTTACTTCCAATTCTTGGGTGGATTATGGAAAAATGAGCTGGAATGATCACAAGATTAAGTGACTGAACCTTAGAAGAATATTATGCGTCCCTCCTTACTGACATGTGTAGTAGTTCAAAGGGTTCTTTCTCTTATATCCAATTAAGGTCTCATTACCATTTGATTAGGTTAGGCTCAAACAACCGTTACTATCCACTTTTCATGAGTCAATGGGGGTGTGGGTGTGACATATTGCTTCAAAGTTGACATAATCAATCATTTTCATAGGACAAGTTCCCCAAGGACAACCAAGTTAAGCTATCCAAAAGACACAGAAATTTTTAAATTCCCTTAAATTTCCCATGAAAACAGCGAGATGACAATTTTTAAGACATCCACGATTACACTAGATAGATGTGGATCCTAAACAAACTAAAATTGCAAGAATAGATAACAAAGCAAAAAGCAAAAAAAACTAAAGAAAAGATAAAAGATAGAGCTGTTCCAGCCACCCCCCTAAGCTTGAATCCAACTATGGCCTCATAGTCAAAAACCAACTTAAGGGTGGAATAGTGATACCATGATCATTCTTGTGGAGGCGGAGGTGGGTACTGCCAGGGTCGTGGGGTCTGGATTTGCTCTGGATGATGTGACTTCATTTGGCCAATAACCCCGTCTTGAATAACTGACACCGACACTGCTGTGTGCCCGTCGATACCATCGACGGAAGTCGATGGTATCGACTCGCTGATTAGGGCAACTGCCTCGCGAGTCCGGCCGCCTTTTTCACTTGAAAATGTCGATACCATCGACACACCCATCGATGGTATCGACTCCACTGAGTCGATTTCTTCTGAAAATCTCCAGAGATCTCGATGGTATCGACTGGCATGTCGATACCATCGACCATTATTGTGCAACCTGCCTGTAGGTATGTCGATACCATCGACGGGAACGTCGATAGTATCGACTCAGAGCGATTTCTGTAGCTGTCAACCTGAACCTATGTCGATACCATCGACCAGTGCGTCGATGGTATCGACCCTGCCTGTGCCTGCACATTAAACAAACGGATCAAGGTATCTTCTTTACACTAGAATTTGAACGAAATGAAAACAATCTATGACTAGAATTAAACTATCCTAATGTACCAATGGTTGGGTTGCCTCCCACCAAGCGCCCTTCTTTAACGTCTTAGGCTAGACGGTGTGACAATCATCATCTTTTCACCTTGGGAACTGCGCTTAGAGGATCATTCGGTAATTTGAATTCGACTCGATCTCCTCCAATACCCCAGGACAAAGTACCTCTCCCTAAGGCAGTTACGACATCCGCCGTTGCTTGAAACGGCCTCCCTAGAAGAATTTCACAGCTTTGGAGTGGTGGCATATCCATAACGACAAAGTCCACCGGAAATATGAATCTGTCCACTTTCACTAGAACATCTTCACATACTCCATAGGGTCTCACTATAGACCCATCCGCCAATTCAATTGTTGCAGCCAACTTCTTTATCTCTTTTAACCCCAGCTTTTGAAATGTCGCCAAAGGCATGAGATTTATGCTAGCGCCAGAATCACATTGCGCTTTAGGGAAATGTTGACCACCTATTGAGCACGGTATGTAAAAACCTCCTGGGTCCTTTCTCTTCTTTGGTGAACTCCCTTGGATCATAGAGCTCACCGTCTCATTCATCCAATAAATTTCATCGTCTTTTATCCGCCTCTTCTTATTGATGATTTCCTTGATAAACCTCCCATAGGCGGGTACTTTCTCGATCATCTCCACTAATGGAATATTGATGTGGAGTTTTCGGAATATCTCCAGAAATTTCTTAAAGTGACGATGCTCTTTCTTTGACTTCGGATTTACCGGATCTAAAACATCAGCTGCATCAACACGCCTGTGAGGTGGCACATAAGAGCTTTTCGGGGGTACCTCCCCTAAGCTTGCTTCAATCATTCCCTCGGACGTGGGCTTTGGCGAGACATCATCAATAGTAGCAGCTTGTTGTGGTTCCTCTCTCGCCTCAGATGTCTCCACATGTGCACAAACAACCTGCACCTGCTCCTCTTGCCTAGATGGAGATACCATACTCACAACTCTCTCTGATTTTCTGAAGAAGCATAGGCACTACTCGGGTATGGCTGGTAGACAGGGTAGGGTGAAGCACAAGATAGGTTCATGGTAGACATGATATCACACAAATCCTTGTGGAGGTGCTCCTGAACCTGACGGTTGTACGCCTGTTCTTGCATCATATATCCCACAAGGGTTTCATTTGATGCACGGAAGGACACACGACTAGGGCGGGGATGTGGTTGCGGAGGTGGAGCATGGGTGGAGGAGGGAGGGATAGCAGAAGCAGAGGCGGAGCCAGAGGCACCAGGGGTAGGGGAAAAGATAGGTACAACCTTCTGAAGGGTGGTTTCACTAATACACACTCCTTTTCTAGCAACCGGGTAATGGAAGTCAGAAAAGAGGGATTTATCAGTGGCGAACTGGAAAAGACCACAAATCAGGGCTGGGTAGGGAGGGTGGGTGCCCTTGGTGTTCTTGCCGATGTCAAAACAGGTCATGTGATGTAAGATATATCGAGCCCATTTGACACCTATATTGTTTAACAAACAATACATAAGAACCGCTGTGTTTTCTACAATATCCATTTGATTACGCTTGGTATGGATATTGCAGTTAATCACAAGGGCCAAGATGCACCTCTGGAGGTCAAGGGAGGATGAGGGCAGGGTTGACCGCTTCTTGTAGGCCACGTCATGTTTCTTTAAAAACCGATGAATATCCGGTAGCGTCAATTCATGGTGTTTAAAAAAACCTTCAGGGTCAAGAAGATCAAAATACACGCCATAGTCCTTACGCCAAGTGGTGTTTTCCTCGTCTCCGGCAAGATAGAAATTGAAGGTTTCCTCGGAGATTTGAAAACGACGACCGACAATCATTGATGTAAGAACTACTTCGGTATTTGGCGGGGGAACGAGCGAATCATAGTTCCAACGCAGGTTTGCGTAGAACTTGTGAACTGCCTTTGTGCTAGATAATTGATTATTGAAGCAGTCACGTTCGATTTCTAGGGCAGACAAGTGGTGTTTGGCAAGAAGCCTCGAAACAGAGGTGATGTACGCCTGACAACGATTTGCATCAACTAAGGGGCGAAATGGAAAAGGAGATCGTGGAAGAAGATCTTTATACCTATTTACCGCCACAAGGGACACAAACGTGGTGTTATCAAATAGAATCAAGTGATTGGTCGAGGAGGAGGCTGGAGCATTACTAGGGGCGACACGTTTTCGCCTATGGAAAGCCATGGAAACGAAAACAAGAAGAAAATCATGCACACAAGCAAGATCGAACCTCAAACGCCGAAGAAAGCACACCACAAATGCCCGGGAGGGTCAAGAACGGGTTGCTAGGTCGCCCTAGGGTTAGGAACAGGGGAGCTTAGGGCTTGGGTTGAGAGCACGGGGCTTAGGGATGAGGAATCGATTGACTATTTTTTAGTTGCAAGGGAAAATAGTCGTTCAATCCTAACTTTTAAGTTGGAGCAGCCCGTCGATCGGTCGAGTTCTGAGGGTGACAAACTCGACCGAATGGTCCACTGAAGACAGCTCCCGGCTCCTGATCAATCGAGTATTCCAGGGTGGAAACTCGACCGAAGGTCAACCTGACCTAACAGTATCATTCTTAGATTCTAGCCATATACATGTCAATTAAATTTAATTTTCTATTCTTTTATGCATAATTAACATACCTAGGCACATTTAGCTCATCATTGGGCACTATTTAGTGATAAAATGTGAAATTCGATAAAACCCAAAAACAAGCATAAAACTAAGCATGTTGATAGGCAATTTAAGCACAAACAAGCATGTATATAGGCAACATAAGGCGAAGATAGACATGAGCAAGCATATACGAAAGAGACAACTAGCTAGATCACATAGCAATATCATTTAAATCAACAATGAGCAGTTTAGATCGAATAAAATTAAATTGATCTCTAGCTAGATGTTTGGTAAAGATGTCCGCCAACTGATTTTCCGTGTCCACATGTGTGATATATATATCATTCTTGGCAATGTGGTCACGAAGAAAATGATAGCGAACCTCTATATGCTTAGCTCTACTATGCAATATAGGAATGTAGGATGATTAATTGCACTAGTATTGTCATAAAATATAGGAGAAGCATCAAAAAATATGTTAAAGTCTTGGAGCATTTACTTCATCCATAGGACCTGTGCACAACAACTCCCGGCTGCAATGTATTCAGCTTCGGTAGTTGATAATGCCACTGTACTTTGTTTCTTGGAGAACCAAGACACTATGCATGGTCCTAGAAGGAAGCAAGTGCCACTTGTGCACTTTCTATCAACCAAACACCCTGCGTAATCTGCATCACTATATTCTCTAAGAGTAAAATCCCTTGATTTAGGATACCATAGTCCAAAATTTTGGGTTTTGGCTAAGTACCTCAAAATTCTCTTAACAACAGTGAGATGCGACTTCTTAGGGAAAGATTGAAAGCGAGCGCACAAGCCAACACTAAACATAATATCAGGTCTAGAGGCAATTAAATAAAGTAAACTTCTAATCATACCTCTATAGAGCTTCTCATCTACCTTTTCACCTTCTTCATCTTTGTCAAGTTTGGCGGTGTTTGACATGGGTGTATCCATCAGCTTCATGTTATCCATCCCAAAGCACTTGAGTAGTTCACTTGTGTACTTGCCTTGGTTGATGAAGTTTCCTTCCTTTGTTTGCTTGATTTGAAAGTCGAGGAAGAAGGTCAACTCATCCATCACGCTCATCTCAAACTCACTCTGCATAAGAGAACTAAACTCCTTACAAAGATCAAGACCAGTCCCGCCAAAAATGATATCATCAACATATATTTGAATTATAAGAAAATGGTTAGAAGTGTGTTTTAGAAATAAGGTAGAATCAACTTTGCCCATGACATACCCATTATCTAACAAAAAGTTCTTTAATTTCGCATACCAAGCTCGAGGTGCTTGTTTGAGTCCATAAAGAGCTTTTTGCAATAAATAAACATGATTGGGTAATTTTTCATTTTCAAAGCCCGGAGGTTGAGCAACAAATACTTCCTCCTCAATTGTACCATTCAAAAACACACTTTTAACATCCATTTGATATAGCAAGAAATTTTTATAACTAGCAAAGGCAAGTAGCATACGAATAGATTCTAATCTAGCAACAGGAGCATAAGTTTCATCAAAATCAATACCTTCCTGTTGGTTGTAACCTTGTGCCACTAACCTTGCTTTGTTCCTTACCACTTTTCCTTGCTCATCTAGCTTGTTGCGGTAGACCCATTTGGTGCCAATGATTTTTCTATCACTTGGTCTTGTCACTAAGGTCCATACATGATTCTTCTCGAATTGCTCTAGCTCTTCTTGCATGGCAAGGATCCACTCATCATCACCAAGAGCTTCTTTGATGTTCTTTGGCTCTAGTTGGGAGATGAAGGAACTATCTGCTTGTTCTTTGCTGTGAACAGCTCGTGTCCTTACTCTCTTTAATGGGTTGCCAATGATCAACTCCTTGGGGTGATTCTTTGCAAAGCGGGGAGTGGGATCCTTCTTGTCTTCTTCTTTTTCTTCTTCCATCACCTGCTTGCCTTTGTCTTTGATGTTGAGGTCTTTTAAGATAGGAATTATTTCATCTGCAACATCATCATCACCAATATGCTTGCCAACAACAAGGTTAGTTTCAATAAACTTAACATTGATAGATTCTTCAATTTTAGACAATTCAATGTTAAATACTTTATATGCCCTGCTAGTAGTGCTATAGCCTAGGAAGAAAGCCTTATAGGATTTTGGATCAAACTCGTCGAGAGAATCCTTCGTGTTTAAAACAAAACAAGGACATCTGAAAACATGAAAGAAATTAATAGACGACTTCCTACCACGCCATAGTTCATAGGGGGTTTTCTTAAAAGAAGGATGTGTGAAAACTCGGTTTTGCACAAAACATTACGTGCTAACAGCTTCAGCCCAAAACCTCTTTGGAGTGTCATACTCAAGAAGCATGGTCCTAGACATCTGTTGTAGCGACCTGTTCTTCCTCTCAACAACCCCATTTTGTTGAGGTGTGTGAGGAGAAGAGAAATTGTGTGAATAACCCGATTTTTCACAAAAACGCTCAAAAAGATCATTTTCAAACTCTCCCCCATGATCACTACAGATAGAAACAATTCAGCAAGAAGCTTTGTTTTCAACCCATTTACAAAAGCTTGAGAAAACATCAAGAGTATCGCTTTTAGAAACGAGAAAGAAATTCCAAGTATATCTATAGAAATCATCAACAATAACAAGACAATACTTGGAACCACGAAGCGTTTGTGTTCTCATTGGTCTGAATAGATCAATGTGAAAAGTTCAAGAACTCTCTTGGTACTCATGACTCCTTTGGATTTGAAGGAGGATTTGGTTTGTTTCCCTTGTGTACAAGGTTGTCATTCCTCATCCTTATCAAAATCCAATTTAGGAAGTCCTCGAACCAAGTCCTTTTTGTTCAATTTCTTCATTTGATGCAAATTCACATGACCCAAACATCGATGCCAAAAGGGAAAGATCATTTTTATCCACAACTAAGCATCTATTTAGTATGGGTTAAGAGCATCAAGAACAATAACAGAAAGATTACCATTTCTAGTTCCCTTATATATAACATTGCAGGAGAGGGTTCTAGAAGCAAGCATTCTAAAGAAGTAAATAGCACAAGATAACCATTGTCACATAATTGGCTAACACTAATTAAATTGTGATGTAGGCCATCAAAAAGCAACACATTTTTAATACATAGTTCATTGCCTACATCACCCTCACATTTAACCTTACCCTTCTTGTTGTCTCTGAAGGTTACCGATCCTCCTTTCTTTTTCACAAATTTGTTGAAATGGCTGATTTCTCCGGTCATATGCTTAGAGAAGTCACTATCAACAATCCATTTCTTTTTAACCTGCAAGAAAAGAGGATGTCAGAACCCAACTCAAACTTTGGGGTCCGGGGTTAACTTGGGGACCCATTTAATCTTTGGGTTGGTCCCCTTGGGCTTGTAAGGACAATAGGTAGAATAATGGTCATCACATTTGCAATGAATACAAATCATAGGGTTTTTAGAGCCGGAAGTCTCTCCATTGAAAATTGGAGGTTCCACACTCTTCTTACCCTTCTTCTTCTTACCTTTGGGAGTAGTCCCATTATATCCTAAACCACTAGTACCAACTTGTTTGGTAGAGTGCTCTAGAACATCATTTAGGGATTTCTTTCCCGAAAGAAACCTTTGCAAAGTAGATCTTAACTTAGCATTATCATCACTAAGATTTATAAGAGTAGTACAAAAACTAGCAAGATCTTCTCTAGTATGCAAAAGGTCGGCCTCAAGACAGAGGGCTTTAGTAAGAAGAGAATCTTTTTCTAGAGTTAAACTAGCAACTTCATTTCTAGGCAAAATAGGTCTAGAAGATAAATCATTTATTTGAGCAAGCAAGCATTTTCAGATTTAAGAACAACTATTTCTCTTTGATAAGCATAGATTTCTTCTCTCCTAGTATCATCAATAAGCTTGAGTTCTACATTTTCAGTTTTAATAGTATCAAGCTCATCTAGACATTTTTGGTTTTCTATCTTAAGATTTTTAATATTTTTAAGATATGTACCATTCTCAACCTATACTCCATTGTATTGAAGTTCAAGGTCAAGAAATTGCCCTTGCAAGGATTCTATGCTATCAAGATGCACTTTTTCATTTTTATCAAGAATATCAATTTTTGCATAAAGATCATCAACTATTTTGCCTAATCTTTTCCTCTTAGATTTACATTTAGCAAAAGATGATTGGCATTCATTAAGCATATCAATGAGAGTTTCCTTAGATAGCTCAAGTAAATTAACATCACTTACCTTGCTTACCTCACTTACCTCAATTGCATCTTCACTAGTTGAGGCCATGAGGGCAAGATGACATTCTCCATCATCGGAGCATGAGGAGCTTGAAGAAGACTCCTCCCATGCCACATGAGCTGCATCTTTTGATCTTCTCTCCTTCTTGTCTTTCCTCTTGTATTAGATTCTCTTTTGTACTTGTCATCCTTCTTGTGGCTGCTCTTATGATGGCTCTTCTTGGCCTTTGGGCAGTCACTCTTGTAGTGGCCTTTTTGACCACACTCGTAGCACCTAGGAGTTGAAGAGGAGGGCTTGCTCTTGAAGTGTTTCCCCTTTTAGTAGTTAGCTTCATGATCATTGAAACCTTCATCTTCGCTTGAGGAAGGGCAGGGAGACTTCAAGGCAAGTTGTTGTTGTCAGACCATCTCTTCAACTTGTGCTTTGAAGGCAGTGTCCTTTATCTTCTTTGATTCCTTTTCTTCTCTTTTCTCCTCTTCTTCTTTCTTGTCAAGCCTAGGTTCATGGGCTTGGAGGTTACCAACCAGCTCCTTGGTTGACAACTCGCTTAGCTTGTAGACTTCTTCAATTGAAGTGACCTTGGGCTCCCATCTCTTTGGAAGAGATCTCAAGATCTTGGCATTGATAGTACCTCTATCCATGACACTACCAAGGGCTGCTAGGCTGTTCAAGATGACATTTAGCCTTGTGTACATATTTGCTACTCTCTCATTCTTACCCATCTTGAAGTTCTCTAGAAGACCACCAAGCATGTAGACTTTGGCCTCCTTTACTTGCTCGGTCTCTTCATAGGTGACACACAACTTGTGCCATATCTCATGCGCCGTGTCCCAAGAAGAGATCCGGTTGAAATCGGATGGAGTAAGAGCGGCTTAGATGATGCTCACGACTTTGGCATTGAGTTGAGCACCTTCATCTCAGCTTCCGTCCATGTGGTGATGTCCCCTTTTGGATCTTCATACTTGAGATGGACAATCTTCCACATCTCGTAGATCACACCTTGGAGGTAGAATTGCATTCTCCTCTTCCAATATAGAAAGTTTGTGTCGTCGAAGATTGGGGGTCTCATGGAGAAGCTTTCTTCAAGGTTGAGTGACCCAAGAGCCGAATCGCCCATCTTCTCCTACTTGTTGAAGTAGCTTGGAGAAGACCTGCTCTGATACCACTTGTTGGATCAATGGGCTCTAGAGGGGGGGGGGTGAATAGAGCTACACACACTTCACAAAATCAATTAGACCACCAATTTAATCGTAGTGCAAAAACTAAAGCAAGCAACAATTTGATGTCCTAATCTAGCATTCAAAGCAAGTATAAGAGACAATGAATAACAAGCACTTGGACATGTGGTTTAGAGTGGTTCCACGTCCTAAACTTAGGATCGATGTCAGTCCACTACCTAGAGTTGGTTAGACTCTAGGATTTGTAACTTGGTTCTCTTATATATCACAATAAGATTACAAGATACATAAACCACACAACCAAGGACTTAATTTCTCAAGCTAAGATCTTCTACCTATCCAAGGAGTTACCCACAAAGTAAGATTCTTCAACCTTCTTCAAAGGACTTACCCAATCTTACCTTTGTCTTCAGCCTTGCAGGATTTACCTATCTCACTTGAGCTTTGCCTTGAACCTCTCCTTCACTTGGAGAGCTTCTCCACGTTTTCCCTTCACCAAGGGACCTGGAGCAATGAGCTATCTTCACTCTTGAAGATCAGCAACACATCTTCACCTTCACTTGGAGAAGAACAACAACAACTCCTCTTTCACTTGGAGAAGTAGCTTCAATCAATCTTCAAAGGGATTTGCAGGTAGGAAGAGAGAAAGGAGAGTTGTACATAATACAAGGGATAGCTCTCATACATAGGGACCTAACTCACTCATAACTTACGAATTTATCTTGAAGGTAGAGAAAGAAAGGGGGTCAAGGGCTTAGAACACTCTCAACTAAGCTAGAACCAAGTTTGCAATGGAAGAGCAGCTTGGAATGAAGTCCAAGGGGTTCTGTTTATAGTTGAGGGTGACCCTTTATGTTTTGGGACACTTGGGTGCTAAACTAGTCGTTTTTTGTTCAAGAAAACGACTATATTTTTGCCCAAAATAATTCACCAACGGTCATATTACTTTTTCTACAAATTCCGTGCAGTGCAATCGGTCGAGTTTTAATGGGTGTAACTTGATCGATCAAGTAAGAGGAAATATGATATTCAAATGATCGGTCGAGTTTGTTCTGAGGAAACTCGACTGACCATTTCAACTGGAAATGGCCTGCTACCCGATCGGTCAAGTTCTGTGAGTGCACAACTCGACCGATGCAATCTTCAGAAAATCGATCAAGGATGATCGGTCGAGTTTCAGGCTAGGGAAACTCGACCGACCAAGTGCCTTTAATTGATTTTCTAATTTGCAATAAAAATGATTAGCACTTGGTGAATTTTGTCCCAAACATTTTTCTCTTCTAAGTTACAAGCAAATTCATCATTATAAGTGATTACATTGATGTTCTAAGGTAGTTTACATAGAAATCCTAAAAAGCACACTTGTAGCCATTTTGGATTCAACTTGGCCCTTTCTAGGGCTTTGTATATATGATCCATTCCATGTACCTAATGCCTACAAACAATCTTAAACGCACATATTAGATACATAGGAATGGAATGGTTAAGTCATTATCAAAATATAGGTAATGTATAACCTCTAGGTCAACAAGGTTAACTATAAACATAAGGGTTACCATCATCATTATCTTCATGAACTTTTTCCCCACCAATGGCATTGATATGTCCAATGTGGATCTCATCAATATCTCTTCACGACATCCAGGGCAACAAGGCCTGATATGATTAGGCTCTCCAAAATGGTGGCATATGAACTGACCAGTAGGTATGAGAGGACATCTACTGTTACAACCCCACTTCCCGATAACCCCCAATTAAGGGAGACCGAGAGGTCGAAGCCGCACCCATAACTTCCGGATCAAAGGTTCGGCAATTAACCAAGAATATCTATCAAATTTTAACAGACTATACTGAAAAGTTGTAAGAAAATAAATTTTTGCATACCTTTTTGAAAACTTGGATCTCTAAACTTCTATCCACTTATGGATTCTACTCTAACTAATCCTCCTTGTATTTTACTTCATGTATTACACAGTACGACAATCTACTATTTGTCCTTTTGGCTCGTACCTAAAACACCGATAAACAAAATGTCGGTCAGCCGAAGTTGGTATGTGGGGGGAAACAATAATCATGTAAATACGTTAACAATGTAATCATTTAACAATCAAGATTACATTTTAGATATAACTCCGCGATCCAAGAGTACACTATCCTCTATGTTGTCCCCGTCAAACCCCTCATGATCCACCTATAAGTGAACCAATTTATAGGGTTGAGTCACATGGCACTACTCGTAAGTAGCCCACTCCTTAACTCAGGGCAGGCTAATGAGTCTCATGGCACTACACGTAGGTAGCCTAGTTTCTAACTCTCGGTAACCTAGACCTTGCTCTAGGACTACCCCTTATTTTCTTAGCCTTTTCATTTCAATAGAGGTGGACCTGGATCTAGTTAGTTATATATGCACATTTATAGTGATAATCATAGTCACTTTATAGTTGAATGAATTAAATAAGCATCCAACAGTTATTTTCAAGCAACTGATTAAAACTTCGGGAATTGCCGAGAAACTAGAGCGATTATTCATAATCGTAACCACATACCTGATTTGGTGAGTCATGCAGATTATTCAACATATACCTCATGTGTATACAATCAAGTCAATCAACAGATCCAAACAAGTAATTCAATCATCACATAGTTCCTGAAATAAATATGTACTCTATTTATTACACACTTTATCAAGAATCTACTTTATTGACTTGGATTCTCTTTCTAGGGTTTCTAATCCGCATTAAGGTTTCATTAATATTCATTAGGGTTTCTTAAATCAATTTCTCAAACTTTATCCATTTTAGATCAACAAACCCTAAAATACTCTTTTCCATTTATATGAACCTTAATTGCTCAACTATTCATTTTAATAGTCTTTTATACCCAAATTGACTTAGGATCATCATATCCCTATTTATTTACAGATTTGAACAATTAAAACAATTAAAAGACATATTCATCTAAATTAGGGTTTTCAAGCTCATTAGTGCATAATCATGCACGAAACCCTAAATTAAACCAATTATATAAAAAAATCATCTTTTTAGATCCTATTCTCACTTTTATTAACAAATGGTTAATATCAACTTAAGTTATCCAAATAACATCATTAAGTCCATCTATCGTCAAATCTAAGGGTTTTTCTTTAACTAAAACACTAAAGATGATAAGTTTATGTACTTTTCCAATTTCAAGCATATAAACTCTAAATTAGACTAATCATGTGCAAAGTTATTCCTTTTTTAACATAATGTACCTTTTTTACATTTAACAGGTTAACATCAACTCTAATGATCCATTAAACCCTATTAAACACATTAATCATATCAAAACAGGGTTTCTTAATCTTTTTTTTGGTGAACCGAGCTCTTTCATTGCTATTTATAATTTTTGTAAACTGTACAAGAATATGAACACTCACTATACAAAGAGTGTAAACTAAGACAGTAGGAAACTGAAAAACCAAACTAATCAGCCAAAACACACCCCAAGCAGAAAACACCAAGGAGCGCAACGCAGGCTTCAGGGATCCAACACGGCCGTGTGATCCAAAACAAGGTCGTGGTCGAGAAAAAACCAACAGGAAACACAGAATAGGGACCCAACACGGTCGTGTTTCTTAATCTTTAATTCATTAAAGATGATAATTTACACTACTTTTCGAACTATGATCAGATTCAGGCTATAAAACTATTTTTAATGGGTTCCTTGCATTTTTCTGATCAAAATACATATATAATTTGTCTTGATCGGAGTTACGAATCTTTAATTATGAATTAATAAAGGAAATACCTTCCCAACCAATCAGAGCGTGCCACGTCGCTCATTCTCCATGCAACGTTGCTGTTTTGGAAATAGAATTGAATTATGATTATGCCCTCCAGTTAACTAGTGCGTCCTTCAGCCCGTGGAGGGGCAGAACGGTCCAACGCCCCCCTCCTTCATCTTCAACCTTGCGCGACTTACCCAGGCCTCCGACAGCCACCTTCCCACGGCCTGCCCCTCCCTCCTGGAGGTCCGAGAACCGCCGCCAGTGGGTGGCTTAGCTCCGTGGAGCCTTGGTGCACGTGGGGCACTCTCTTTTTGTGCCCAAGATGGCTGCGTCAAGGCAAGGTTGGTTCCGGATTGCTGCTGCACTTGCAGCGACCATGCAAACCCGTGGAAGGAGTGGCGCGGAGACAGGGACGTTGGGTTAGCCACCGATCGATCTTGGGTTGCCGTAGGAGTGCCCTGCTTCCATCAAGACCTCAACACTGCTCCTTGGTGTCCTCAGGATAGGTCTATCCCCTCGATTAGGGTTTTACATGCAAGAAACAAGAAGAGGGGAGAGAGGGGTGTGTAAGATCTTTTCAAAACCGGCCAAGGGCTCTACCCCTTATATAGGGGAGAGTATCCATGCCCTACACTACTCATCTAGGGATTAGCAACACCCCTTTCCTATTAGAAATGTAATTCCTATATTAAAAGGCTAGTCTCTCTCTCTCTCTCTTATTTCTTTAATGTTCCTTTTCTTTTGCCATTAGGATTTCAAAAATTATCCCTCTTATTCTCTTTGTTCTTGCTTTTTAATCTATTGACAAGAAATCCTATTTTCCTTTATAGAAAATATCATCCTTTTAAACAATACCACATAATTCATTAATAACGCAACACATTATCATCTTATTTTGCCTTTTTAGTATTTTCTCTTTCTTTCCTCTTTATTGGGACTCCTTGGATCCCAAGACACTCCATTATTTCGAAATTCTTTTTATTAGATACTTATTATCCTTCTAGATACATCATTATGCATTATTTCATATTCTCTTGTTTATTTCTCATTTAAATACCTCATTTTGAGGATTTCTTTTTATTTCTCTTTTGTTTTCCTCATTGGCATTCCTTTTAATATTAGCAACCTCATGGATACGAAATTTCCCCAAGAAATCTCATTTATGCATCTTTCCACTCATTTTCCACATATTATTATTATTTTCAATTTCTTTCTTAATAAAGAAATACCTAATTAATCTTTTCTTTTCTTATTGCACTCTTTATGCAACTTTGGACTCCTTGGAACCCAAGGAACCCAAGAGGCACGAAATCCATACTTGGATTACATCTCTTTGCCTTCTAGAGGTTTCTACCTCTTCCTTTTCTCAAATATTCAATTACTAATTGAATTTTCTTGTTATTTGGTCCCAATAGCCAATAAAGCCCACAAAACAATCATCAAGGCTATTGTAAACGAAATGCATGTCTTTAAAAGAAATTATATCATTATTTGTTCAATTATCTTTAATATGAGAATTTATATTTCTCACCAATTGAACCCAAAAATTGGGGTTGTAACATCCTTCCCCTCTTATAGGAATTTTGTCCTCAAAATTCAAACAAGCAAACAAACAATTTAGGAAATGACTTTTCCATATCCATCATTGGCCCCTATGTGGCTTTACCATACTCATGGCGTCTCCAAAGAACCTTTATCATCACATATTCTTTTCTCTGAGTTCTTTCATCCTGGCGTCTACAAACTGCACAGGTGGACTCAGGCCATTTCAGCCTCCCTTGGGACTCACTAGGTTCATTGCTCAGCACATGGTCGGGGTACCTCACATAGTGCTCTAAATTGGACACATGGAACTCATCACACACTACTTTATCCTGAGGGGTAAGATCAATCATAACCTTTTCCACCAATCCATCCTTAAGGGACCCATGCATCAGGAACTCAGCTCTCTTAGCTGTAACTTAGAGGGGTCGGATTTTCATGTCACATATTCTTCCACAGTGAACTGCATGTCAGTCTACCTTGTATCTTCTCATGACTCTCGTCGTCTCTAGGCTCCTTTCAACCATTGCACAATCAAAGCGACTTCGTCTACACGTACTGTGGCCCTTTTCTAACCATCACGTGGTCCTTTCACCAACATCACCTTACTGAAGTGGTGACCGATACAACCTCCCTTTCAGAGCTTCTTTGAAACCTGATACTGGCTATGATGGTCATCATCACATCTTTCATAGGACAAGAACTATCTCTAACTATCACCCTGGACGAGCACATATGCTCTCATCAGACCCTTTAGTTCGGATCATACTAACCATTATTTAGGGGTGATAAAATGTACCATCGAGTTCTTTATGTACCTACTTCCACCTTATGGAAGTGAATATTTAAGTCATGCTCATGAACTTTTGAACTCACATCATGGTGTAGTTGAACCATCTCTCTCATATGTAGCTCAACCCGATCTGTCCCTTGACATTAGTCTTTCTCTCTTATGTCATCTAGGTAAGGCGATCTACCATAACCCATATTGCATATCGACCTTCCTTGGTCTAGGGGATACTTACATCATCCATAGAGATGAACTCCCCTTCACTTTCGGGGACTCTTAATCTTTTATATCAATGCACTGGGTTACCGATGCTCATCCTTCACCTCCTATCATGCATGGCAACATACCACGTGCAACCACATCTTAGGCATCTTAAAGTGCTATTGCCATTTTCCATGGTGTATGGTGACTTCAATCATGATTTCATGTATGTCATGGTTCTTCAAGATCGATTCCTATGAAACCCTAAACCGCTCTAGTCGGGGTTTCATCACCTTCTTTTCCAAAGAAATGCATCTGAGGTTCTACAACCATCCTTTCATTGCATCAAGGACTAGACTGGATAACCAAACAACCCTTAACTTTTCAATGTTACATCTGAGTGTTGTCCAAACACCTCTCCTTTCCAAACTTAGGGTTAGCCAAACAACCTCTTTTAGTTTCTAGTCCAACAAGTCAGATGTATCTCAACCAGAGCATCCATTACCACTTCACATTCTAGGTATTAGGTAACATTGAAGACATACACTTCCATGTATTTCACTTATCATTTCACCTCAAATTCTATGTCTATTTACATTAAGAACACTCTCTGATTTCATCATCATGGTGATCAAAATCAACCTTGTATAACTTGTAAGTTCCACTTAGCTCATGATAAAAACATCCTCATAAGGTGACTACCTCATTCCTCTTAGTGTTTGCAAACCATCCATGTATCATTCACTTTACCAGGGTAGGTTATCTTCTCTATCCCCATTTCTTGTGGCAACATTCCAACCTACATCATCTCTTATCCTTGGTGTATGGCATGCGTAATGTCCTATCTCTCACCCCCATAACAAGAGGAAATAAGCATTTGGCTGCAGTCCAAATACAGAGATATTCCTGTTCCAAGAGTAGAGATGGTACATCCCACCTTGCCAGTACACCTTTAAATCTAAGTTGCAACGTGCCACATATGTCTCTACATCATGATAACAAACTAGTCTTGAACCTACTAAGGTTTATATCCTTGGTCATCTCCTCTAGGTCTATAGGGTACCAACTCGTTTGGGGTCATCCCTCTTCCCTTATGCATCAAGAGAGTGCCCTACTCATCTACCCTTTGGGGTCCCATGAGTTTATGAAGGTGATCAATCTCCTAACCCATGGCCCTCAGAAAATGATAGCTGTTACCTCCCGACCCTATGGTCATGTGCAACTGGGAAATTAGGCAACTCCTACTTTCATCGGTCTTATCCTTACCTGACCCTATGATAAACTTAGGATTATCCATTATAGTACATGTTCACTTAGAATCTTACCCAAGTCTTCATCATCTCTCTTTCTGCATTCATGGGCTGGATTTCATCCTTTCATAGGGATCATGGCAACCTGCCTACCTTGGTCAAGAACCATACCAGTTACCTCCACGGTAACACATTCATATGCAATTAGAGATGGATATCTATGGGTCTACATGTTCATTCTCATACCTTTTACTTTTCACTTAGCTTCTCAAAATCCTGTGAGACCTCTTCAGGTTACCTTAAACCAACAAAATTGATAAACACCCTACCATAGGGGTCCCTCTCCCAGGATGGGAGGAAAACTATCTCTTGATAACAAGGTCACAAAAGCTTTTAGGTCTAGGGTTTACATCCACACAAGCCTACTTAACCCTAGCAAGCTATTAAGGCACAAACAGATCACCTACTGTACCATGCTAGGTCATACTTGTCCTCTTTCCTCAATGTTGGATCAAGATCATACCTTTCTTTATCATCAACCTAGCTGTGAGGGGTCCATCAAACACACCTTAAACTTAAGGGGCTTCCCCTTTTCCTCTATACATGAGGAGTACCATGCTCGCTTCTATAGGAACTCAACTTCTCATCATGAGTATTAGGTTCACCACTTCCCCTCTTATACCTAGGAACCCTAGGTTCACTTGTAGGTGTCCAACTGCATGC
The DNA here is from genome assembly GCA_963693085.1 of Alisma plantago-aquatica. Lineage (NCBI taxonomy): Eukaryota > Viridiplantae > Streptophyta > Magnoliopsida > Alismatales > Alismataceae > Alisma > Alisma plantago-aquatica. The sequence goes on from OY856412.1 coordinate 1,039,163,328, forward strand.
TCTATCTCTTGACTACGAACCAAGCATGCAAAAGGCATGAAATGCACTTCTTGTCATCCTTCAACTCAAGAAACACTTAGGGTTGGGTCCTCCTTATGGACAACCAACAAGGTACAAGGCCTCATAACCTACTACTAAACCTTTCAAGGTCTAAGGAACTCTTCTTCCTACCTCAGAAGGTAAACACTTATACCGTAGGCACATAAGTACCAGATGCTTCATCTTCACTCTCTAGGGTTTGGTCCCTCTAAAGGCAACCAAGATATCAACAGCCTTAATGGATCATGCATGAGGCAACCTCTATCATCCACTTAGGTTGCATCATCCTCAACTCCTCAATGTTCCTCATATCTTGGGGTCTAGGTTTATGACCTTCTTGCTTGGTTCCGCTAACCCTACAACCAACCTCACCATTATAGGTCCCCTCTTCATGAAGGATCAACCTCAAAAACATGCCCTACATGGGTGAAGCCTAGGTTTGAACTTATGTTTGCTCACGATCATCCATAACCCTTTATGCTCCATCACAATTCCTTATCCAGGGTTTCAACCTACTGTCAGCACTATGACGTGCCCTAGGTGCCAGCTATACCCTACTTGCACAAGCCCATAGGGTTTCTAAGGTCCTTCACTAACATCATCATCTAAGGATCTATCCTTTACCCTAACATGCACGACCCTTCCCAGGGTTGGGTTGCCAAAAGTGCTAGGTCACCCATGGATCATATGGCATCCCAAAGGCATGTCCTTTCAAACACCTGGTCCAACTCATCTCTCTCTAACCTTCACTTAGGGTTAGGGTTAGCATCATCCTCAGAGGATGTGCCAGGTCTCTACTTGCAATGGAGATCCCTATCTCCAAAACTAACTTATCCTCCTGACAAGAAGGTCTAGCCTCAGGTCTCTTCTGAGGACATGACATCTTATGTCATACGACATAAGCATGTATCTATTCTTTAGTTTGCGCTTAAACTATTAAGCTTATGTCCATGACATCTTATTTCCATGCCTTTCGTTAATTGGATGGAGGATTCCTTAGTCCTTATTTATCTTACCCATACCTTAAGAGGGTGAGGAGAAGAGAGAGAAAACCCTAATCCTTAAGGTCCTTAATAGATTTTGTGATGAGAAGGGATGAATAAGATGAGAAGTCCTAAAGGTATCTTATTTTGATTCATACCCTAAGACTTTGGCCAGGCAGTCACACAGATCCGGGAGTCCTCGTATTCCGACTAGCGGTGCAGAGGAAAATATTGCCAGCCCCCGGTCGTGATCCTTTTCTAGACACCTCCGTCTTTCGGATAATCCTCTAATAAATCCCTTGGGTTCTATGGAGTTTGTAAAATTTAATAATGATTAATGGTTAACTGACGAACCTACACTCTGATACCAAATGTTACGACCCCACCTCCTGATAACCCCCAATTAAGGGAGACCGAGAGGTCAAAGACACACCCATAACTTCCAGATCAAAGGTTCGACAATTAACCAAGAATAATTATCAAATTTTAACAGACTATACTGAAAAGCTGTAAGAAAATAATTTTTTGCATACCTTTTTGAAAACATGGATCTCTAAACTTCTATCCACTTAAGGATTCTACTCTAACTAATCCTCCTTGTATTTTACTTCATGTATTACACAGTACGATGATTTACTGTTTGTCCTTTTGGCTCATACCTAAAACTCTGACAAACAAAACTTCGGTCAGCCGAAGCTGGTATGTGGGGGAAACAATAATCATGTAAATACGTTAACAATGTAATCATTTAACAATCAAGATTACATTTTAGATATAACTCCGCGATCCAAGAGTACACTATCCTCTATGTTGTCCCCGTCAAACCCCTCATGATCCACCTATAAGTGAACCAATTTCTAGGGTTGAGTCACATGGCACTACTCGTAAGTTGCCCACTCCTTAACTCATGGCAGGCTAATGAGTCTCATGGCACTACACGTAGGTAGCCCAGTTTCTAACTCTCGGTAACCTAGACCTTTCTCTAGGACTACCCCTTATTTTCTTAGCCTTTTCATTTCAATAGAGTTGGACCCGGATCTAGTCAGTTATATACGCACATTTATAGTGATAATCATAGTCACTTTATAGTTGCATGAATTAAATAAACATCCAACAATTATTTTCAAGAAACCGATTAAAACTTCAGGAATCGCCGAGAAACTAGAGCGATTATTCATAATCGTAACCACATACCTGATTGGGTGAGTCATGCAGATTATTCAACATATACTTCATGTGTATACAATCAAGTCAATCAACAGATCCAAGCAAGTAATTCAATCATCACATAGTTCCTGAAATAAATATGTACTCTATTTATTACACACTTTATCAAGAATCTACTTTATTGACTTGGATTCTCTTTCTAGGGTTTCTAATCCACATTAAGGTTTCATTAATATTCATTAGGGTTTCTTAGATCAATTTCTCAAACTTTATCCATTTTAGGTCAACAAACCCTAAAATACTCTTTTCCATTTATATGAACCTTAATTTCTCAACTATTCATTTTAATAGTCTTTTATACTCAAATTGACTTAGGATCATCATATCCCTATTTATTTACGGATTTGAACAATTAAAACAATTAAAAGACATATTCATCTAAATTAGGGTTTTCAAGCTCATTAGTGCATAATCATGCATGAAACCCTAAATTAAACCAATTATATAAAAAGATCATCTTTTTAGATCCTATTCTCACTTTTATTAACAACAGGTTAATATCAACTTGAATTATCCAAATAACATCATTAAGTCCATCTATCGTCAAATCTAAGGGTTTTTCTTTAACTAAAACACTAAAGATGATAAGTTTATGTACTTTTCCAATTTCAAGCATATAAACTCTAAATTAGACTAATCATGTGCAAAGTTCTTCCTTTTTGAACATAATGTACCTTTTTACATTTAATAGGTTAACATCAACTCTAATGATCCATTAAACCCTATTAAACACATTAATCATATCAAAATAGGGTTTCTTAATCTTTAATTCATTAAAGATGATAATTTACACTACTTTTCGAACTATGATCAGATTCAGGCTATAAAACTATTTTTAATGGGTTCCTTGCATTTTTCTGATCAAAATACATATATAATTTGTCTTGATCGGAGTTACGAATCTTTAATTATGAATTAATAAAGGAAATACCTTCCCGGCCAATCGGAGCACGCCACGTCGCTCATTCTCCATGCAACGTTGCTGTTTTGGAAATAGAATCAAATTACGATTATGCCCTGCACTTAACCAGTGCATCCTTCAGCCCGCGGATGGGCAAAACGGTCCAACGCCCCTTCCTTCATCTTCAACCTTGTGCGACCTACCCAGGCCGCCGACAACCACCTTCGTGCGGCCTGCCCCTCTCTCCTGGAGGTCCGAGGACCGCCGCCAGTGGGTGGCCTAGCTCCGTGGTGCCTTGGCGCATGTGGGTCACTCTCTGGTTGTGCCCAATATGGCTGCGTCAAGGCGAGGTTGGTTCCGGATTGCTGCTGCACTTGCAACGACCATGCAGACCCGTGGAAGGAGTGGCGCGAAGATAGGGACATTGGGTTAGTTACCGATCGATCTTGGGTTGCCATAGGAGCGCCCTACTTCCATCAAGACCTCGACACTGGTCCTTGGTATCCTCAGGATAGGTCTATCCCCTCGATTAGGGTTTTACGTGCAAGAAACAAGAAGAGGGGAGAGAGGGGTGTGTAAGATCTTTTCAAAACCGGCCAAGGGCTCTACCCCTTATATAGGGGAGAGTATCCACGCCCTACACTGCTCATCTAGGGATTAGCAATGCCCCTTTCCTATTAGGAATGTAATTCCTATATTAAAAGGCTAGTCTCTCTCTCTCTTATTTCTTTAATGTTCCTTTTCTTTTGCTATTAGGATTTCGAAAATTATCCCTCTTATTCTCTTTGTTCTTGCTTTTTAATCTATTGACTCGAAATCCTATTTTCCTTTATAGAAAATATCATCCTTTTAAACAATACCACATAATTCATTAATAATGCAACACATTATCCTCTTATTTTGCCTTTTTAGTATTTTCTCTTTCTTTCCTCTTTATTGGGACTCCTTGGATCCCAAGACACTCCATTATTTAGAAATTCTTTTTATTGGATACTTATTATCCTTCTAGATGCATAATTATGTATTATTTCACATTATCTTATTTATTTCTCATTTAAATACCTCCTTTTGAGGATTTCTTTTTATTTCTCTTTTGTTTTCCTCATTGGCATTCCTTTTAATATTAACAACCTCATGGATACAAAATTTCCCCAAGAAATCTCATTTATGCCTCTTTCCACTCATTTTCCACATATTATCATTATTTTCAATTTCTTTCTTAATAAAGAAATACCTAATTAATCTTTTCTTTTCTTATTGCACTCTTTATGCAACTTTGGACTCCTTGGAACCCAAGGAACCCAAGAGGCACGAAATCCATACTTGGATTACATCTCTTTGCCTTCTAGAGGTTTCTACCTCTTCCTTTTCTCAAATATTCAATTATTTAATTACTAATTGAATTTTCTTGTTATTTGGGCCCAATAGCCAATAAAGCCCACAAAACAATCATCAAGGCTATTGTAAACGAAATCCATGTCTTCAAAACATATTTTATCATTATTTGTTCAATTATCTTTAATATGAGAATTTATATTTCTCACCAATTGAATCCAAAAATTGGGGTTGTAACATCTACCATGGGGGTACTTCTTCTAGCACCTAGAGCATGCATCATTGTTTGAGTCTTCACCCGAGAACTTCCTCTTATTATTGTTCTTAGCTTGATAACCCATATATGCTTCTATATCTAGAGCCTTGTCCACCATATGTGGGATGTGTAACATACCAAAACTTGGACATTTTCTCTTTTTGGCCCTCTTTCTAAAATTTTCCTTGCATTTCTATCCTCTTTGTCGTTTATATTTAATTTGTAAAAATAATAGTGGTTTGGTGAACATTTGTTCATTATTATTGCCAACATATGGGTTTATGCACAAATACCTTAGTAAATATTTTTAATAAGGGTCTAAATGCGAATTTACCACTTAAGTGGCATAATGATATAATAAATTTGTTCTAGATCATTCCTTAGCCTTATGGAGCAAGGAAGAGAAATAGGAATGAATAATAATGCCTTACACATGATAATGTGATGTTGAATTATTTAATATGAGAAATTGTGGTAATTATGGATAATGGGCTAAAATTCATAAAAGGAAGATTGGTTAAAAATAATTTGAGATTCATTTTCTTTGGGTTTGGTTTGGCTTGGAGGCCAAGTTTCACAATTTTGGAAAATTAATAATTTTATTTGCAATAATTGAAATTGGAAAATATGAGTTTTTCTCCAAATCATAAAATAAATTATTAAATGACTTCAAAAATGAAAATAAACATCAAATTCATAATACACATGTAAAAATGGGTCTATGTGTGAATTTTCTTATAATCTGGACAATCCTAAATAGTTTATTTTATACAGGAGAGAGAAAATGATTTAAAGACAATAAATAGTAGACAATATTTTGAAAAAATAATAATTAATGTCAAAATCATGTGCTTCACATTTAGTATTTCTTATAAGGCAAGTTTCATATTTTTAGAAAGATTGTAGATGCCTCTAATTCATGAAAATGACAAAATAAGTGATAAAATTTAAATGTATTAAATAAAATATAAAAGTCTTCAAAAAATATAATAATGTCAGATTCATATTCTACATGCCAAAATAGGCCTTTGGTTCAATTTTCACTCAATTTGAAAAATATTTGATGAGAATGTGAATTTAGGAGAGAGAAAGTGTGTAGAACCTTAAAATTATTAATTAAAATAACAAACAACTTCAAAAAATATAAATAATGGCAAACTCATATCCAATACACTTAATATGACTTATGGATGAAGTTTCATTAATTTTGGAGAATCCTAGAGTCATTAATGCATGAGGGAAAAGAAAATAAATTGTGCTTAATTGATAATCAAAATTCTTCAAAAGGCAAATCTAATTGCATATTCAGACTCTACATTCTCAAATTAGCTTAGGTGTCAAATTTCACTTAATTCACTTAATTTGGAGTTCATTTGCACCTTCAAATAATGAAAGCGAAAAAGTTAAATAATTGTATACAAAATTTTAGTCTTATTCGTATTTGGTAATGACATTAAATGCCACTCCTTCTATGTATGGAACGCACGATCTGAGCCATTGGATCGGTGATCAGATGGCTAGTGTGTCATCCCTCTCATTGGGTTAGGTGTGAACAACATCTCCGTTGGACATGAAAATTCGATTTGCATTTTCTCGATTATTTCTCAATGAAAATGCATAATTTCTTCATCTATGGTTTTCAAATAAGATTTTGCACAATTTGATCTATTATTTTCATGATTTTATCAAGAAATGAGAAAAACCCTAATTCTTGGGGTGCAAAGTCCCTTCGGCCAACCTGCCTTTTGTCTGTAGTCTTACCAAAACATATATACACACACACACACACACACACACACACACATATATATATATATATATATATATATATATATATATATATATGGGTGTCAATGGCTTTGTAGCACCTTGCTAAACCTTCCTCCTCTTCCAATTTTCTCACCGCAAGTTTTTTCGTCGGAGACCATGGATGCACTTGACTTTGTGGCGGTATGTTCTCCTCCTTCTCACCACCTCTGTCCAATTGCCTTTAGTTGTAAGTTCCTCGCAACTTCTTCATTATTTCAATGCTTTCATTTTCTCATTTGATTGAGTATTCCATTTTTGACCAAATTTTCTAGAGCAAGCAGCTCCTTCTAACTGTTCATGGCGTCAGGGAGTGGGGGAAGAATCCCCTATGGTTAGTTACTATTTTGCCCCTCGTTCTTTCCTTCTTTCCTCTCTATTTTCGTGTGAGGGTGTTTCCATTTTTCATTTCTTTTAGCTTGGCTTTGACGCATTTTGACTGGGTGTGGGACCGGCTGAGTGGGGCAAGGACTATTGGGCCAACTCAATGCGGCCCACCCTGTTGGTATGTATGCCCTGAGAGCCAATCATGGGATGATTGGTGGGATACATTAAGATTGATTTGATAAACATCAAAGGCAAGCTTCCAATTCTTTTTGGTTCAGTCATATGAGATAGTGATAGAACAGATTGAATGTCTAGAGAATGAAAATATTCAATGACGTATGCTTTCAGGTTAAGGACCTGAACGATGAGATCATACAGATGCTAAGAGTTTGTACATTCTTGTTATGTCCCTAGTCGGATGTCATTGTGGAAGGTGGGTAGACAACAATGACACACAAGACTAGATTGTGGTGTTGGTTGATGACAAAATCTCATTAGTCATGATATAGAGATATCAAACCAAACACATAGGTATTTGTTAGAGAACAAGTGTACCAGACAGACCCACCATGAGTTTGACACATGGAACCATGACATGGTAGCCACAGTCAGTACTCACAGTGATGGTGCCGAGTGTGACTCTTTGATCTAAAATCACTACACTCAACACATGTCGTTGGGCACACTTTGACATCATCAAACACAGTCCTAAAACATGGGTTGTTATAAAGGTGATGATTGGGTGGCTTTGACACATGGGGCTTTTGAGGGGTGAGTGATAGATATGGGATTTGTCCCTCCTGAGGGATTTTGATATCCAAGGCCACTTGATGAGTAGGATTGAAATAGGCGTGCGCACGCATGTGTGAATCAGTATGTGATATTGATGTCATACATATCTCTTCCAATCTACTCTGAGATCAAGAAAGTGAATGAACGTTGACAGGATGACTGTTCCATGCCTCGAGTTCATTCGGGATATCAGTGACAAAGGAATTATACATTCACTGTAACACCATTCACGGATTGTAGGATTGAAATTTTTTCTCCAACTTTCTTTTTCACTTAGGTAGCACTGATGTGTGACTAGGCACCACTCTTTGCTTGTAAAGACATAAGTGTTATGGACTTTCATTGCCAACGTGAAATGGACCTGCAGAGTCACACACATAGGATTTATCTTGGAAGAGGAGTTTTGTCCACAATCAATGTTTAGATTGATTACTAAAGGAGTTTAGTAGTTCAATTAAACACTCAATCAATTGATAACTCAATGTCATAATGTTCAAGGTGTTGGACACATTGATTGGAGTATCAGATTGATTGAAATCACAATTGAGTGATTCTACAAAATCTGCACTCCCAACCGATCGACTCATGTGATGAACCGATCGTCTGAGCTTGGTGAACCGGTCGGCTCAAGTGTTGAGTCGATCGGCTCATGGTCAGGGTGAAATGATTGCTTGAATTGTTGAAACAATCGATTCAACTAGTGCAACTGAGCAAGTTGGGAAAGTAGGATTGGTGAGAATTTTCCTTTCATTTCACTTTCCCAATTTGATTGGAAATAGGATTGGTATTCGATACCAATTAGAAACAAAAGAAGGAAAGTCAATCGGGAACTGATCAGGACCACAAACTGACCGGTTCACTTGTGAAGCGACCGGTTGAGGTGTCAACCGACTGGCTCAGGTCTCCAACCGACTATTTCAGTTGTGAAATGATCGGTTCAGGTTGCGAGTTGGTTGTTTTTATGGAAAATCTCGAACCCTTCTACTCCTGCTTTTAGTCCCGCATTTCCCGGGATGGAGAACCCTATCCCATGACCCTCCTATATATAGGGGTATTGGAGGCTTCTCAAAGTATGAATCAGTGCAAACCTGTTGCTCTGCAAAGTTGTCATTCTCTCTGGTTTTGGTAACCGAGAGAGCCCGAGCAAGTGCTACCTGATAAGGGAGGCACAACAAGGGAAAGACAACTGTAGTTGCGACTGGTAGCAGGAGAGCGTGTTGGCGACTAGTACGCTGACATGAGGTGCAACTTCTTCCAATTTCTTGTGGGACAAGGAGATTGGAGTTCCAGGTGGTCCGTGTGGACTACTTCAGAGGCGGGAGATTTATACCGCTCGGAGGACAACTGTCAATCCCGACAGTCCCGGTGAGACCAGGAGTCGTCAGTCCCGATGCGACCAAGAGCTGCACAGACACCGTCCAAGACCGGAGGTGAAAACCATGCAAGCCGCGAGGTATTGTCGCCGAGCAAGCCTTGGGACAAGGTATGATTCCAGAAACCATCATTTCCTATTGTATAGACGTTGACGCGTTTCCTTGTTCTGGGTTTGGGAGAAGAAAATTTTTGTTTCCGCTGCCTTCTCTGCCAACCCTAAAACCCAATAGTGGTATCAGATCCACGTCAACTGCTCTATATTTTAGGAATATCGATATGATGGATTTTGGTTTGTCGCCTTTATTTATTGTATACGATGCGAATAAAATTGGCTTTATGCATGTCAAATCCTAAATCCACAAATCCCAATTACATATATGATATGTATTATTAATGCACTCGATACATGTCACCCTTAAACGAGTTTTGTGGTGGATGTATAGCGTGGTTATGGCCAATAAACCCTATCTGTGTATGGTTGTATGTGGTTGCTTACATCTCGGTCTGCGCACCGATCTTCCTTCTCCTATTCCTGATGTAACTCGAAATAATTCGAGATTTCTTTCCTACCTTTGCTCCCCTCGAATGTAACTCGAGGTTTCTCTTTTTACTATGTAAAATAGGATAGAATTTTATTTCTTGTTATGTCGAAGAACGGCGGACATCCTGACGACAGCTGAGATGATCGGTTCAAGGAGTGAACCGATCGGTTGACGTTCGAGATGATCGGTTCAAGGAGTGAGCCGATCGGTTGATGGCCGGTTCAAGGAGCGAGACGAGCTGGTGAAGGCCATGATGAGATGCACGATGACCAGGCGAACCGATCGGTTGGAGGAGCCAACCGATCGGCTGGTGGCACCCAGACGACCGGGCCAGAATGAGCAAGTCATTCATGGGATGAGTTGATCTACTCGACAGGCAAAGCATAGAGTTCATCTTGTATAGGTTGCATGTGATGTAGACCTAGATGACCGTGATTCCTCTTGGGTCGAGGAATCACATTAGGATGGCCATAATCATCGCTTTTATCATTTTGCATGTTTTCTGTGGGATATAGCATGTATATGATACATACTATGTATTGTGGTGATTGGATATGTATATGTATATAAAAACCAAATCCCTCATTAAATATTAAGTTTTGGATGCCTTCCAAATGCGACACATGTGAAAAACTTGATCGACCAAGTGTGGGCACGCCCTAGTGTGGTGCACCGTCTATCTCGTGGAAGCGTGAAGGATGAATGTGTGGGTCTGCCCTAGCAGGGTGCATATTCATCGTGTTTGCTTTGGGTCAGACTTAACAAGATGATCTAGGTAGGATCTAGTACCTTGAGGCATGGAGATGATCATGGCAAGGAGTTGCAAATGACATCTTATCAAGAGTTGCATATGATGCAATTGGAAAGAGTTGCCTACCTGAGAGATCTAAGTTGTGGGTGACAGCCCTAGCTGGTATATGACTTAAAGGATTTTAGGATCTTGCCCACTAGAAGGTTGTACGCTGCAATCTTCCAAATTGATGGTGAGGGCTATCAATTTGAACTAAAATAGTGGGAGCGATAATTAATTAAGGCCTAATTATATCGTCAAATTTTCAAATCAATCAAATAAGTCAAAAATGAGTTTTTGGACTAAAATTGCATATTTTCCTTTTGTAGTACAAATGGCAATAAACAACAATCAATTTTCTTTGTGATCGGTCCTTCAAAAGGACAAGCTAAATGGCACAAACTTCCACGACTGGTATAGGACATTGAGAATTGTTCTCACTCAAGAACGAAAGCTCTATGTCCTGGATACTCCAGTTTTAGAGGAACCTGCTCCTAATACACCAAAGACAGAAAGGGATGCTTATAAGAAGCATTCTGATGATGCCATTGATGCAAAGTGCTTGATGTTGTGCTCTATGAACCACGAGTTGCAGAGACAACACGAGAACATGGGTGTCATTGAGATGATTCAACATCTCAGGAACATGTATGAAGATCAGGCACGACAAGAGAGATACAATGTCTCATGGGCACTATTCAAGTGCGTCATGACAGAAGGAGATCCAGTTGGTCCTCACACACTCAAGATGATTGGGTATGTGGAGAACCTGCAAAGACTGGGATTTCCACTGAGTCAAGAGTTGGCTACTGACATGATACTGCAATCGTTGCCAGAATCCTACAGTCAGTTCGTGATGAGCTACAACATGAACAACTTTGATAGGCCACTGTCAGATTTGTTGGGCATGTTGAGGACAACTGAGATACAGATGAAGAAGGACAAGCCTAAGTCTGTGATGGTGATCATGAGCAAGAAAGGCAAGTCCAAGCGCAAGGGCAAGGGCAAAGCTAAGAAAGGTTCTGATGCTAGCCAGGAGCCCAAGTCGTCTTCAACTTTCAAGGCCAAGGGAGGCGTGACCAAGAAACAAAATTGCCACCATTGTCAAAAGCCAGGACATTGGAAAAGGAATTTTCCTCTCTATCTGGAAGAACAAAAGAAGAAGGAGGCGACTGACATCTCTACTTAAAGGTGTCATGAAAGTAAACTTATAACACTTTTTGAGGTATATGATACCATGATGTAAAGTGTAAAGCACTCATAATTGGGGCAAGTGTTGCCGCCATAGATAGGAGTACTTTAGTTTATTTTCAGCCTATAAGGCATGTAATACAATTATGAACTGCTATTTCGTATTTGCCAATAGATAGAAACACTTTATTTTGCATATTGTATGACAATGATGGCAATCAATAAAGAGATGTTTCAATTTATAAAGATATGATCTTTGTGTCAATGCCTTATTTATCTTGTGGTATTTGATATGCATAAGATAAAATGATACCTAAAAGTTATAGATAACTCAAACAATCAAATTAGCATCAATCACGAGAAATTCATTTCTAGTTTCCGTGTGATGGATAAATCTAGACTCTTTTGGTTAGATAACCAGTAAGAGACATGAATATCTTAGACATGATTAATCAATCTTCACTAATGGCAGTGGGAGAATGATTATCCTATTATGTATAATACATGTGATGTATTTACATAACTATTGGAACAAATGCTAATACTTCAAATGGTGCTTAGAGAAATACCAATATGAATATCTTGAAGTGTTCAAGAATATCATAGATGAAGTAAGAACTTGGTAAAGTGTTAATTCTTGATGAGATCAATGAATGAAATGCTTAGAGCAAAATGTTTGAGATCCTTATGAGTGATTATGATAATGTATCATAGTGAACTCATGATTAAGGCATGGTGATGTCTAAATCAAGAAGGGATCACACTCTAAGGAGTTAGAGAATGATTATCAAATAACTGAATTCTTCTTAATAATATAATACCCCTCACTAATAAAGGACATTGAGAATCACAAGGAGTTGTGAGTTCTTATATCCTTGTCAGATACACCTCAATTATCTATGTGATGAGTTGTTCATGTGATGAGTCAAATATCTAGATGAATATGAGGAACCGAATTTTGAGCTATGGTTTATGACCATTACATCCTAAATGACATCCATGTGAACCATAAGGTATGACCTTGATGGTAGCACCCATTGGATGGAAATCTATAAGTGCAAATAAGTCTTAAGCGTTAAAACACAAGAGTAACATTTGGAGAAGGATGATGCTTGTTGATTGCAACTTAATGACTAAGACATTTGGCATATGGATACTAAAACTGCATTCCTATGAGGAATAAAACAAGGATGTGTACGTGACACAACCTATAAGGTTCATGAATCCACTAATGCAAATGAAGTCTATAAGTTACAATGGACTAATCAATGTGATTGATTGAGTACAAGCAACTCAAAATTGGATCTTTACTATATGATATAGTCAAAAGGTTTGACTGATATGTCAAAGATAAAGAAGGGATCTGTGATTTAGTGGGAGCGTATTCACATTCCACATGTTGATGTGAAATGGAAATGTTCTAGAATGGAAATCCAAAAGTGGAAATTATCTTTAAGGAAGATAGAGATGTTTCCTATGTGATAGGAATAGAGATATATAGAGATAGTTCTCGAAAACCTCTTGACTTGAAAAGAGAAAGCATACATTGGCAATCTTTACTGAAGGGTTCAATATGCACAGATTCAGTGGGAGAAAACTTGTCCATGTTACATGGAGTTAGTATCCCAAGGCCAAGTGTCCAATTCTTATGAGGAATGGGAACACTAAGAATAGATATGGATCTATCATGTATGTAATCATCCCATTATCTTGCATGTATCGACATGGAAAGAACAATATGCATTCATCATCTTGTATGTAGGACATGGAAATATGATGTGCTCATCCTGATAACTCGTATGTGGGACATGACGAGTGGATGTCTGTCTTCTTCTAGTAAGGGTTACTGGAATACCATGAGAACTTGATAAGTACTTGAGAAGTACTAGTTCTATGGAGATAAGGAAGAGTTCAATGTAAAGAGTTACATTGATGTGAACTTCCGAAAGGACAAAAAATTAATCGCAAAATATATATAGGATATATAAAAGTGAAAGTTTGTTGATAATTGGAAGTGTTCCAATAAAACCATTTAAAAGGAAATGTCGAGTATCTATGCATTAGAGAATAGCAGTGGATACTATATGGATCTGGAAGTTCATGAGATGAACTTATAGATATTCGACTCATCGATGACAAGTATGGAATCCTTGATCATGCAATGTGGCTAAAGGTTAGCAAAGGAGTACTAGATCGCATATTACGACAACTCCATCTCATACATGTGACATACAACGAAGAGATGAGAGACATGCAATTTATACTGACTTTGGCAAGGTGTTGCCATTACTCAGTATGTTTGCACTAGAGCACAGTAACATGTGGGACATGTTTAAAGATCACTATGAATATGATTCATGGGTGATTGGCTCGTAGTGCAAGTGGGAGTCTGTTGTTATGTATTCCCTGAGAGCCAATCATGGGATGATTGGTGGGATACATTAAGATTGATTTGATAAAAATCAAAGGCAAGCTTCCAATTCTTTCTGGTTCAGTCATATGAGATAGTGATAGAATAGATTGAATGTCTAGAGAATGACAGTACTTAATGACGTATGCTTTCAGGTTAAGGACCTGAACGATGAGATCATACAGATGCTAAGAGTTTGTACATTCTTGTTATGTCCCTAGTCGGATGTCATTGTGGAAGGTGGATAGACAACAATGACACACAAGACTAGATTCTGGTGTTGGTTGATGACATTATCTCATTAGTCATGATATAGAGATATCAAACCAAACACATAGGTACTTGTTAGAGAACAAGTGTACCAGACAGACCCACCGTGAGTTGACACATTGAACCATGACATGGTAGTCACAGTCAGTACTCACAGTGATGGTGGTGAGTGTGATTCTTTGACCTGAAATCACTACACTCAACACATGTTGTTGGGCACACTTTGACATCATCAAAAGCAGTACTGAAACATGGGTTGTTATAAAGGTGATGATTGGGTGGATTTGACACATGAGGCTTTTGAGGGGTGAGTGATATATATGGGATTTGTCCCTCCTGAGGGAGTTTGATATCTAAGGCCACTTGATGAGTAGGATTGAAATAGGCATGTGTACGCATGTGTGAATCAGTATGTGATATTGATGTCATACATATATCTTCCAATCTACTCTGAGATCAAGAAAGTGAATGAACGTTGACATGATGACTGTTCCATGCCTCGAGTTCATTCGGGATATCAGTGACAAAGGAATTAGACATTCACTGTAACACCATTCACAGATTGTAGGATTGAAAGTTGTTCTCCAAATTTCTTTTTCACTTGGGTAGCACTGATGTGTGACTAGGCACCGCTCTTTACTTGTGAAGACATAAGTGTTATGGACTTTCACTGCCAATGTGAAATGGACCTATAGGGTCACACACATAGGATTTAACCTGGAAGAGGAGTTTTGTCCACAAACAATGTTTAGATTGATTACTAAAGGAGTTTCTTACTTCAATTAAACACTTAATCAATTGATAGCTGAATGTCATAATGTTCAAGGTGTTGGACATATTGATTGGAGTATCAGATTGATTGAAATCACAATTGACTGATTCTGCAAAATCTGCACTCCCAACCGATCGGCTCATGTCATGAACCGATCGTCTGAGCTTGGTGAACCGGTCGGCTCAAGTGTTGAGTTGATCGGCTCATTGTCAGGGTAAAATGATTGCTTCAAGTGTTGAAACGATTGATTCAACTGGTGCAAACGAGCAAGTTGGAAATTAGGATTGGTGAGAATTTTCCTTTCATTTCACTTGCCCAATTTGATTGGAAATAGGATTGGTATTCGAACCAATTAGAAACAAAAGAAGGAAAGTCAATCGAGAACTGATCAGGACCATGAACCGACCGGTTCACTTGTGAACCGATCGGTTGAGGTGTCCCAACCGATCGGTTGAGGTGTCAACCGACCGGCTCAGGTCCCCAACTGACCATTTCAGTTGTGAAACGATCGGTTCAGGTTGTGAGTTGGTTGTTTTTTTGGAAAATATCGAACCCTTCTACTCCTGCTTTTAGTCCCGCATTGCCCGGGATGGAGACCTATGTCCCATGACCCTCCCATATATTGGGGTATTGGAGGCTTCTCAAAGTACAACTCAGTGCAAACCAGTTGCTCTGCAAAGTTGTCATTCTCTCTGGTTTTGGTAACCTAGAGAGCCCAAGCAAGTGTTACCCGATAAGGGAGGCACATCAAGGGAAAGACAACTGCAGTTGCGACTGGTAGCAAGAGAGTGTGTTGGCAACTAGTAAGCTGACATGAGGGTGCGACTTCTTCCAATTCCTTGTGGGACTAGGAGATTGGAGTTCCAGGTGGTCCGTGTGGACTACTTTAGAGGCGGGAGATTTCTGCCGCTCAGAGGACAACTGTCAATCCTGACAGTCCCGGTGAGACCATGAGTCATCAGTCCCGGTGCGACCAAGAGCTACACAGACACCGTCCAAGACCGGAGGTGAAGACCGCGCAAGCCGTGAGGTATTGTCGCCGAGCAAGCCTCGGGACAAGGTATGATTCCACAAACCATCCTTTCCTATTGTATAGACGTTGACACATTTCCTTGTTCTGGGCTTGGGAGAAGAAAATTTTTGTTTCCGCTGCCTTCTCTGCCTCCCCTAAAACCCAATATACCCCTCTCCCTCTCTCTTTTCGTGAAGGTTTGCTTTTCTTATGTGGTAATTTCTTATTGGTCAACTTTAGATGATTCATAACTTTTGATTTGGTTGTCCAAAAATTAAGTAAAAATATTTTTTGGAATCAGAAAAATGTGATCTTTCCAATAAAAATACTTTTGAGTCTTGATTGTGAGTTTCATTGGAAGTTGTTTTCCAAAAATGAATTTAATACATAAAAATCACTAAAAACACATTTTAATCAACATAGCTCCAAATTGGACAAAATTGTATGTTTTCTTAATCAGGATAACCTAATAACATCAATGGTGATGTTTTCAGAGTCTAAATTGGAGTTTTGTGTGAAAAGTCCAAAACTAGGGTTTTCTCTACATTAATGTACATGATATACCCTAAAACATGATTACACGTTGGAAATAGGAAAAGTAGACCTTGGACTCAACCAAAGTGGTGAAAGTGAATAATGGAATTCATTATGAGAGGTATGTGCTTTCCTTACACCTATGTTGGCAATAATTTTCAAACCCAACCTATTTTCCCTAATGAGGCTTCTATAAAACCCTAATTTCTCTTGTGACAATTCCTTAGCTATATTTACCTCAAAATCAGTTTTATTATTTATTTCTTAGGTCTTGCACCCCACCACAATATTGTTATTTACTTGATTCTTTTACTTACCATATTTCTTAGCATGTTGATATTATTAGACTATTTAACTAGTGTAGTGGTACTTATGTACAACCACCCATAAAATAGGGCATGTGTAAATTCACCCAGGGAAATGTTTACTCTCCCCTATATAGAATATTTGTGGGTGATTGGAAGGAGTTACTCTCTCTCACCTATTGGTTAAGGTTGGGTAGGTGTCTCAACCCTACATAGTTTAGGTAGTCAATATTAATCATGCATGCAATCTTTTACTATTTTTGTTATGGCAAGAATCTATTTATTTATGCCTCATACTTTTGACATCTTCATCTTATGATGAAATATTGGCCTTTATTTCCATCTAGTTTTCTTATCTTTTATCTTTGTTCATTATATTTAACGCATACCTTGTTTTCTTTCCCATTTTGCTGGGTGCTTTGCCAACCACCCAGGCTTTGATCAAGGATCGGAGTTGAGCAAGGACTAGGAGCAGAGTTGTGCAACAGGAGCGTGGAGGACCATCCTAGGAATAGGATAAAGGGTACATGTCTTTAAATATGGACCTATCTCATGAGGTTGTTTTCTTGGAGACAAAGTTGGTGTGGTTTAGATTTCCCTCTATCTAGATCTTGTTGTTGTTGTGAACCCTATACGGAGATATGATGTACACTTTTATTAACTTGATTATAGTCATGATATCATATTTCGTTGCAATACTCTTTGGTATTTTGTATACCATTATATAAATATTTAAAAAAAATACACCCATTTCAACATACCTTTAAAGTATTCAAAATGGAAGTTTGATTCTTCAACTTTTTAGTAAAGGGGTGATTTCACTCTTTTACAACATGGTATTGGAGCCCATGGTAGTTATAATTTGACTATTTCGATTTTATCTCCTAATTAAAACCCTTGTCTTACATAATTCCCTTTAAGTGACGTATTAGCCCTAGAATTTATCTATGCAACCCTTCTTATGATAAAAGGTTGATGTAGGATCCTATGAGTTTCACATTAGAATCATGTTGTTTGAATTCCCAAATATATTTACAATAGAAAGATGTAAGTAACCATAGTAAGTTGAGATTTTTTAGATTTTCCTTTTGGCAGCTACTAGGATATGAAGTTGAAAGCAAAGGTGTCTAGAAAGGATCAGGGTTCAGGGGCTGGAAATTTTTTTTCTCTACACCATTAGCTTGGTTTACGAGGACTCCCAGATCTGCATGATACCTTCCTGGCTTGAGCTTGAGACTAATTGTCCAAAATAGCATGCTTTCAGGCAATAGTAATCTTAGACATATATTTTGGGTATCTTTGGGAACCTTAATATGTTAACCTTCTGACTTGTTTGAGGATGGATAACCAATACAGTTCCTTATGTCCCTTAGCACCACATGTTTGGTCATCCTAACCCTAGAACCTAGACTTTGAAGTTTGGTGTTTTTTAAGCCATCAGAGTGCACATTGGAAGCCTGATGGAACTTGTACGTGATTTAGTAGACTCACCTTTTTACTTGTAGTTTAGTTTGCCTTGGTAGGTCAAACCTTTTAGGGGGTGGAGAGTAGTTGGTTTTTGATGTTGGGTAGTTAGAGTTTGAGGACGAAATCCTTTCGATGTTGTGCCACACCGTGATCTAACTATGTGGCTTTAGAAACCCTAACTCCATGATTAGGAGATTAGCATGCTTGGATCCTTAGTTTTAACCAACAAGTTATAGTCATAACCTAACGTGTTTATTTATATGCTAGTGAACATATAGTGATCATCTAATGAATAGTTCACATTCTTGAACCCTAATGAAAAATTAATGCACATAATAAGAGTTACTCACATATTAATGTTAATAGTCAATATGCATGATGTTGGCCATGTCATTAACCAATAAACCCTTATGATATCATGCGCAAGATAATTGTAACCAAATCTTAGAGCTATTACATGCTAAAAAGATATATGTGAAGAATAATGATTTGGTTAATCTGTACCCTAAGTTGTAATCATATAACCTTAACCTATACATCCTTAATAACATTCATGATACATTTTAGGTGTAATAATCGGATACCATACCTTGATACACATAAATGGCATATAATCACCTAATCATAGATAAATCAAGTCATCAATATGTAATGAATATCATCTTGTTCTCTAATACACACCTAATTAGTCACCTAATCATGAATTAGTGAATGAATCAATCCATTAATATGTAATACGTTCCACCTTGTTCACTAAAATCATATAATGACTCAAATATGGATAAGAAGTAATTGGATTCACATAAATGTGCATAATCAATAATAAGAAGTGAATAAATATGAGAAATTAATTAATGAGGACTATAATGTGAGTAAGAAAAGTAATGCGACAATGATTAATATATAAGTAATTAATGTGAAATTAATTGATTAATTCTAGACTTAATAACAAATTGGATAAAATTCCTTATTTCATGCAAAATAATCTATTATAATTTAATATGGTGATAACATGAGAATGATGGAGCCTAAATCCAAGTTATTAAGAATA
This sequence comes from Alisma plantago-aquatica, assembly GCA_963693085.1. NCBI lineage: Eukaryota > Viridiplantae > Streptophyta > Magnoliopsida > Alismatales > Alismataceae > Alisma > Alisma plantago-aquatica. The sequence goes on from OY856412.1 coordinate 1,039,182,712, forward strand.
ATTGTCACATATAACTAGATAATTTTGTATAACTCTAATTATGCTTAAAATTATTAATGAGATAAATGAGAATATTTGTGGTTTCACACGTAATAATGAAATATAACTCTTGTGGCAATGAAGTGAAGATAACATGCCACAACTAGTAGAACAATAATGATAATGCGATATCTTAATTAATATAATGCTAATAAGCCAAAAATGTTAAAAAGAAATCTTAATAGTGGAACCTTAGGTGATCCTCAAGAACCTAACCTATGACTGGTTGCTAGTGAATGTTTTCATGGAAGTTGCATGGTTGGAGGAACAACATGAAGTTAGTGTTGAGATGTTACAGACCCACCCTTCCTTCTCTACTTGTGATTTTGTGGACGAAATCCTCTTTAAGGGGTGAAGTGTTGTAACATACTGAAACTTGGACATTTTCTCTTTTTTTCCTCTTTCTAATATTTCCTTTCATTTCTATCCTCTTTGGCCTGTATGTTTAATTTGTGGAAATAATAGTGGTTTGGTGAACAATTGTTCATTGTTATTGCAAACATATGAGTTTATGCACAAATACCTTGATAAATATTTTTAATAAGGGTTTAAATGCAAATTTACCACTTAAGTGGCATAATGATAAAATAAATTCGTTCTAGATCATTCCTTAGCCTTATAGAGCAAGGAAGAGAAAAATAATGAATAATAATGCCTTGAACATGATAATGTGATGTAGAATTATTTAATATGAGAAGTTGTGGTAATTGTGGATAATGGGTTAAAATTTATTATAGGAAGACTAATTGGTTAAAAATAATTTGAGATTCATTTTCTTTGGGTTTGGTTTGGCTTGGAGCCAAGCTTTACAATATTGAAAAATTAATAATTATCTTTGCATTAATTGGAATTGGAAAAATTGTGTTTTTTCTCCAAATCATTAATTTAATTATTAAATGACTTTAAAAATGAAATAAACATCAAATTTGTAATGCACAAATCAAAATGAGTCTACTAGTGAATTTTCATCTAATTTGGATAATCTAAAATATTTTATTTTATCCAGGAGAGAAAATGATATAAAGACAAAAAATAATAGATAATATGTTGAAAAAAATAATTATGTCAAAATCGTGTTCCTCACGTTTAGTATTGCTTTTAGGCCAAGTTTCATATTTTTAGAAAGATTATAGATGCCTTTAATTCATTAAAATGATAAAATAAATGATCACATTTAAATGGATTAAATAAAATAATAAATGTCTTCAAAAAATGTCAATTCGTATTCTACATGCTAAAATAGGCCTTTGGTTCATTTTTCACTCAATTTGAAAAATATTTGATGAGAAGGTGAATTTAGGAAAGAGAAAGTGTGTAGATCCTTCAAATTATTAATTAAAATAACAAATTAAAAACTTTAACAAATGTAAATAATGGCAAATTCAGATCCAATACACTTAATATGACTTATGGATGAAGTTTCATTAATTTTGGAGAATCCTAGAGTCATGAATGCATGAGAGAAGAGCAAATAAGTTTTGCTTAATTAATTTATTAAATTTCTTCAAAAGGAAAATCTAAATGCATATTTGGATTCTACATAATCAAATTAGCTTAGGTGTCAAACTTCACTTAATTTGGAGTTTGTTTGAATCCTCGAATAAGAAAAGAGAAAAAGTTAAATAATTGTATACTGAACTTTAGTCATATTCGTATATGGAAATGATATTTCACGCCACGCCTTCTATGTATGACATGCGTGATCCAAGCAGTTGGATCATCAATCGGACATCCCGCATGTCATCCCTCTTATCGATCAGATGTGAACAATTTTGTGGTGGGAGTTACAAATTCAATTTGTGTTTTCTCGATCATTTCTCAACAAAAACACATGATTTCTTTGCTTATTGTCAGCAAATAAGATTATACCCAATTTGATCTATTATTTTCGTGATTTCATTAAGAAATGAAGAAAACTCCAATTCTTGGAGTGCAAGGTCCCTTCGTCCAACCTGCATCTTGTTCGTACTCGCACCAATATATATATATATATATATATATATATATATATATATATATATATATATAATTTTGTGTGTAGGGGGGGTGGGTGGGTGCCAACGGCTTAATAGCACCTTGCTTAACCTTCCTCCTATTCTAATTTCCTCACACGTCACATGTTTTTCCATCAGAGACCATGGATGCACTTGACTTTGCGGTGGTCTGTTCTCCTCCTCCTCACCACCTCCATCCAATTGCCTTTAGTTGTAAGTTCCTCGCAACTTCTCCTTTCTTTCGGTGCTCTCATTTTATCATTTGATCAAGTATTTTGTTTTCACCCAAATTTCCTGGAGCAAGCAACTCCTTCCAACCGTTCATGGCATCATGGGAGTGGGGGAAGAATCCCCTATGGTTAGTTATTGTTTTGCCCCCCCTGATTCTTTCCTTTATTTTCTCTCTATTTTCACGCAATGTTGTTTCTATCTTTTTGTTTGTTTTAGCTTGGCTTTGAGTGGGTGTGGGACTGGATGAGTTGGCCAGCGCCTATTGGGCCAACTCAACATGGACCACCCCTCTCCCTCTCTCTTCTCGTGAAGCTTTGCTTTGCTTACGTGGCAATTTTTGAATGGTCATTTTAGATAATTCATGACTTTTGATTTTCTTGTCCGAAAATTAAGAAAAAATATATTTTGGAATCAGAAAAATGTGATCTTTCCAATAAATACTTTCGAGGCTTAGTTTTGAGTTTTATCGGAAGGTGTTTTCTAAAAATTGAATTTAATACATAAAAATCACTAAAAATACACTTCAATCATCATAACTCCAAATTGGACAAAATTATATGTTTTCTTAAGATCAACAGTGATGTTTTTAAAGTCTAAATTAGAGTTTTGTGTGGAAAGTCCAAAACTAGGGTTTTCTTTACATTAATGTACTTGATATACCCTAATCCATGAATACACATTGAAAATAGGAAAAGTGGACCTTGGACTCAACCAAAGTGATAAAAGTGAATAATTGGATTTATTATGAGAGGTATGTGCTTTCCTTATACCTAAGTTGGAAATAATTTGCAGACCCTAACCTAGTTTCCCTAACGAGGCTTCTATAAAACCCTAATTTCTCTTTTGACAATCCCTTAGCTATATTTGCCTCAAAATCAATTTGTTATTTATTTCTTGGGTCTTGAACCCCAATGCAATATATTTATTTATGTGATGCTTATACTTGTCATATTTCTTAGCATGTTGATTTTATTAGACTATTTAACTAGTGTAGCGATACTTATGTACACCACTCATAGATCGGGCATATGTGAATTTGCCCAGGTCAATGTGTTACTCTCCCAAATATTGAATATTTGTAGGTGATTGGAATGCGTTACTCTCCCGCACCTATTGGTTGAGGTTAGTTAGGTGTCTCAACCCTACATAGTTAAGGTAGTCAATATTAATCATGCATGCAATCTTTTACTATATTGTTATGGCAAACATCTACTTATTTATGCCTCATACTTTTGACATCTTCATCTTATGATGAAATCTTAGCCTTTTTTCCATATAGTTTTCTTATCTTTTATCCTTGTTCATTATCTCTTACACATACCTTGATTTTTTCCTTTTTGTTGGGTGCTTTCCTAACCAGTCAAGGTCTGATCAAGGAGTTGAGCAAGGCCTAGGATTATAGTTGTGCAACAGGAGAGTAGAGGACCATCCTAGGAATAGGATAAGGAGTACATGGCTTTAAGCATAGACCTATCTCATGAGGTTGTGTTCTTTGAGACAAAGTTGGTGTTGTTTAGATTTCCCACTATCTAGATCCTTTTGTTGTTGTAAACATGGGAACACTTTTATAAATTTGATTGTACTCATGAAATTATATTTCACTGTAATACTCTTTGGGATTTTGTATACCATTATATAAAGATTTGAAAATTTTACACCCCTTTCAACATACCTTTTAAGTATGATCAGAATAGAGGTTTGATTCTTCAAATTTTTAGTAAAGAGGTGATTTCACTCTTTTACAGGAAGGTTAGTTGTAACTGAAGAACCAATCTTCATCCAATATTATAGCACAAACCATTCAGAAACATACTAGCTTGTCTTTATTTAGTCAACCCTTTAACATAACACTCAAGCATAATCAACTTCTAACATACTCCACCACAATCATGGAGTTGTTATGTTGATTGTTGAACTCAAACTCCTTCTTTCTTAGTGTTCTAGAGGATATATACTTCTCTTTGAATAGGGTTAGGAACCGATCCCACATCACCGTAGCAAAATCACGAGTTTTGGTTGTACTATTCCACCAATGACAAGCTGGCCCGCTTAGCATGTACATAACAAAAGCAAAACTTTCTAATGGTTGGGACAATCCATGCCTATTCAATACAGATAATCCAGTCATCATTTTTTACCACCAAGCGCACTTCACTCTCACCATAGAAATGTGTAGGATGCAAACTCAAGAAATATGTGAGAGGACACTCCTTAGGCTGTGAAGAAACATTCCTCATGAGGATTGAGAAAAGACGTCCTCTAAGATAAGCCAACTCCTAGTCAGGGGGAAAACTCAAAATCATGGGAGTTGACGTTGGTGTTGAAGTAGATGGAACTACTTGGGGATGACTCTCAGCTGTCAAAGGATCTTGAGACACTAGAGGGGTAAAAGGAGGATACATTCCTATCATTTTTGTACTTTGGGTCTTGGGGTGTCTTAGATCCAGTTAGTTTATTGACAATTGAGTTGTCTCCAAACATACCAACGTGCCTGCACAAGGCAATGGTATAAACATAAGTGACATATAGGAGAGGTAATCAATCTAAGGGAGATAAAGATTGCAATAGTCAGATTAACCAACTATCTTGGCTCTAGTACCATACTTGTAAAAAAGTGGGACCTGATAGGGGAGCCACTCACGTACTTGAGGGAATAATAGAAAGCCATCCAATGCCAAACTTGATAATAATTTTTGCAAATTATAGAAGATTTAAATTCAAGTATGTAATGTATCCAATACCAAAAGTGTAGAAGGAGGAGATAAAAGTCTTACTATTACATTTCTCTTTTTATCATAGTTTCATCACCATACATGGTATTTATATAAATACCAAAGGAAGATAGACTATAATTAAGAGGTTACAAAGGGCATTTTGGCTACTATAATCTGTCTCCAAGGAAATATTACTCTTATGTAGGCTGCACCTTGAGGTCACCAATGGAAATATCCTTTTCACCTAAGGGGTTGGGATACCCCCCAAAAGAAGACAATGTGGAAGATAATTAGCAAAAGTTGGTATTTGCTTGTAATAGGGATTGGACAATCACATAGGAATAATGTTTATCAAAAGTAAAGAAATGTGTTTCCCAATGAAGAGGGAGGCAGAACATCCAAATGGACATCAAAAGAAATTTTCATGTAGTAAGACAAAAAAATGTATGAAGCAACAACAAATTTTGCAATTAACAATTCTTGCCAAATATCTCAAACTAGAGAACAACCAATAAGTAATAAGAAGATTGTATGTAGATTATCTTATAGACTACAATCATCTAAAAGTAAGTTTAGAACACTACCACATCGTTTCTAGGAAGGAGGTGAGATCACCCACAAACCTCTATGTGTTTATATATATACATATATATATACATATATATATATATACATATATATATACATATACATATATATATATATATATATATATATATATATATATATATATATATATAAGGTGAGAGAACTTGGGGCTTAGGGGAGAGCAACACAAGCCCTTATTTGGGAAAAGTCATATAATGGGATCCTACCCCATAATATACTTCTACAAATAGATAACGATAGTTTAATAGATCAAAAATGCATTAAATAGAGTGGTAAGATAATTTTAGTCCAAGCAATTCCTCAATTTAGGGCGTCCACTATTAGATGAAGCAATAAGATGCAAAAATGCAATAATGGTTGCAAATTGAATAAGTATCAATAGGATTAAATAAGATGGATTCAAGTTGTAATTTCAATAGTCTATATGATGACTTTCAGTGAATTGGATCCAACCGGGTCAAATATGTATAAGCATGCGACACAGAAAGCAATATGTAACAATTTAGTCAAGGAGAGAGAAATTATAAGAAATGATTTAGTACGACTCATAAGGAGAAGTGGAAAAACTCAAATTTTAGTGTCTAGTCATAGCAAAAACCCTAGTTCCACTCAAGGGTATTTCTTCATCCTAAATTACATTAAAAGTGAAACATTAATTAAGATGTATATCATAACCCTTAAATTTTATCTTCTTATTACATCGAATTTGGGGTATGAAGTCTACACCATCATATAGGATTTACTTCTCTAATCTTGGACATATTTTTACCTATTTTTCTAGTGATTAAACAATTAACCATGAATTATATAAGATAGAGTAATTTATTGATGTTTAAATTGGAGAAATGCAAGGCAAAATACTAATAAGACCTTGCATCACACATCAAGTTCTAAATGCACGATGGGACATGCCCGTAAAATTAGTCACTTAAATCAACGTGCAGCTAAGCATTGGAATCCAACGTTAAAAGACGTATATGCTCATGGAATGTGAGACATAATCAAACCAAAGCCAAGGTAAAGCTGTAAAATGCCATCAATCATCTTATTGATTACCCATATGTGTGACGACGGCTGTCCAACTAATAACGACATCACACAAAACCACACTGAAACAACCTTTAACAACTGATCGACCTCAATGTGAGTCGTACTTTTAAATTTATAACTCGAAACCTTCAAAGACCACCACAACTTTTATTATGGGGTTGAAGTAGATATACGGGGTCGAACACAGGGATGTGGTGACGTTTAGGATGCCACACATCTCGTTCTTTAGTCAAATAAGCCAAAATGATAGTCGATGAAAAGGTAAGTGCTAGAACTAGTCTAACAGGTTGTCATGAATTAAAACAAAGAAAAGAAAAGAAAACAAAACAAAACAGAGCTCTTGGATTATACTAATAAGAGAATGAGAGTTCCTGGCTATGTAACCACAAACGGGACAGTCTATGCACTCGTTCTCGGGTGTAGACAACTCTCGAACACCCAAGCAAGCATCTAGTACGCACAGTGGCATCTATCATGTGGGTCGTCCCACTCTCTCTCGCGATGCATGACTAGAACCATCAATGATATGTCATCGAGCCTCTTTCGAGGATGACATATCAATACCTCAGAATATGCTAAGTTCCCTCTTAGGTCTTAGGACATTTAGAAATATTAGGAATAGAGTACATTGGATCTTCCTCCTCTCAGGTTCAGATCCAAACTAACGCCTCTTATCTATTCCTACACCGAATCTCTCGATGATCAGAAGAAATAGCAGTTCAAGTGAGTAAGACATCAACCAAACTACCAATCATAACTAGAAAGAGAATATAGAACATGCAACATACTAGAACTGAAATGAATCTACTTGCTTAAGGCAAAAGTACATATACATGTCCAGATCGGGTTACATAGCCAAGAAGGAGCTAACTAGCCATGGACAAGCAGAGTTAGCACCGAACAAAGATGGATGAACATCGTTTGTACAAGAAACAAAGGAGTGCAGTAGAATGAAAGAGAAGAAGAAAGAGATACATCCTGTAGAGGAGAGGTGGCTCTCGCTCCTCAGCCTCCGTGCAGGCCAGATCTCGTCCTTTGGTTTTTCTCTTCGACCTTCTGGACTCCTCAGTTCTCTCTCTCTAGATCTACTCTGAATAGCAGCCCAGTAGAGGTGAGAGAATGGTGGTGGAGACTAATATTCTCTCTCCTCAACTTCCACCTTTGGATATTGTAGACCAGTATTCGAGGAGGGCAGTGATGCAGATCTTCTCTCTCCTTAGTGGTGAGGATGTACATAGCACATATCTTCTCTCTCCTCTTCTTTTGCCTTTGGAGAGAGTAGATCTGAGATGGAGATGGAGGAGAGAGAGTGTGGAGGCTGGTGGCTGTTGGAGCATGTAGGCTGAGTGCTTTGGTCCTCTCAAACTTTGGGATGCTCCCTTGGGGCTCTGGCTCCAATCCGGTAGCCTCTCAGTGTCTGAACTTGATCCCCATGGTAGGGGGGTACCCTTCTATTCATAGGTTGGGTGCTGGTCGTGGCATGTGCACTGCACGTGACAACTAAATCAAGTGAAATCAACCCTTTTTACACTGCACGATGAGCAGGACTAGTTGAGACCGTGATCACGGTCCAGGGACACCACGGCCACAGTCCCTTGTTGGCTCAGTCGCGGTCGTGCCCTCCTGGTCGCCGTTCAATGCCATCCCCCTATTGTGGGTGATGTGGTGTAGATGCTAGGGCGTCGGGGCCTAGCGGCTGCTGGATCCTTGTTGTTGTTGGCAGATGAAGGTGTGGAGAAAATGAGGTCCTTGCTGGTGGGGGCCTTGTTGCCGTAGTTGCTTGGGGGCACTCTCTTGTGGATGGAGGGAAGAACTCGTGAGGACTTGCTGGAGTAGCTACTGAGTAGAGGAGATGGATGGCAGTTTGTGAGCGGAGGTGGATGAGAGGTGTTTTACGTGAACAAATTTCCAATTTTATTTGGGATACTCCTTGACATTATTTATAATTGTAATGAGTTGTGTAGTGTCTGCCAATCCAGTTACAACTTCACATGTGCTCTCAAATGTTTGTTTAATACAATGTTAGCATTTCACAACTCCTCTACGAGTTCACTTGTGTTCTTAAATGCTTTTTTTTCAAAATTGTTGGTATGGCTCCTAATAAAACAATGTCACATTAGGTTTCATTAGGTAGTCTGTCTTGAAATGGAGAATGGAATGTCGGTGTGCATATGTGGGCTCTAGTGCACCGTACGAGTGTACATGGATGCCACATATGCCACAAATGGCTGGTTTGAAGACAACAACCCCCACATACCATATTTTACATGTGGTAGGGGTGTTGTTCCAAACAAATGTCACATGATGTTGCCCACGCAATGAGTACAACATTCAGTTGCCACACGACTGCGGTCCTAGGCACCGCAGTTATGAAGAGTGTCTCACCTCCAGTGTCTAAGGATGGGAGGGTTGCAAGTATGGAAGTGGAGGATCGATTAAGGGGGAGACCGTGGGCGGGGAAGACTGTGGGCACGGTCTGGCCTTCGTCGATTGCGTTGGGTGTGGGTCGAGCAGATAGTTGTATGGAGAGGAAGAGTGGCCCACGGTGTGGATGATGTCATGAGCGGCTAAGGCTGAGAAAAGGCACTCCACTTCGCGGTAGAACGGCTATCATGCGGGGGCACTGTGAGGAAGACCAGAGGGATCATGGGTGGTTGTAGTGTGCTGGGCATGGGTGGTAGCGGACTCAGTTAAGCCTACGGTCCTAGGAAGCTGCGCTGCTGGTCGCGGTTGTTAGAACCGCAGTTGTGGTTAGGTCCGTGAAGGAGAGTTGGAAGATGCGGTGTTGGGGTGTGAAGGTGGAAGTGAGGTCACGATCATGGAAGTTGCGAGAAGCGTTGCTGTTGATGGAGGTGAGTAAAAGAAGCAGAGGGCAGTGCAGATCGCGAGCGAGAGGAGGGACCACGGGTCGCGGTTCCTGGACACTGTGACCGCGGTGTGAGGGGGGACGAGGTCGCAATCATTGGAGGAAGGAAACCGCAGGAAGATGGATGAGGAACCGTGATCGCGGTGTTTGAGGGATTGCGACTGCGATGCAGGGTGTCGCGGGTCGCGATTATGTGATCTGCAGGTCACGATGTAGGTTGGTCGCGGTTCTGGGCATTCGTTGCTCGTGGTGTGTGCGCGAGGCAGAGGGAAGCGGGGGTCGTTGTTAGGGCAGACGGCTACAGTGGCCAACTATATGAAGTGGTGGGGCCCAGTGGCTTGCATTAGGAGAGAATAGTAAAGTTGGGCCATGTGAAGAAGGAGAAACAGGAGCCGCTGACCAAGCTTTGACCAAGCAACCAAAGAGCCCAAATAGAGCTGTGGGCCTTGGAGATTGGGCCCAAGAGCTCCAAAATGACTTGCACATGCAAGATAAAATCCAATTAAAATAGGAATTAAATCCATTAAGCTTAGCATGGGTTTATAAAGAGTTTTAGATAGTAAAAGAAAGTAATAAGAGCCAAACTGGGCCCAGAGTAAAGAACAAGACTTTGATGATAATGTATTCATCATAAGGTTATATATCAAACAATACAATTCACTGGGCCTCAGTTTAGTAGAGAGAGCATGGATAAGAGGTTGTTCATCTATGTTTGGTGCATGCTAGTCCAACACTGGCCATTTAGCTACGTTATTGGCTATTCTAGCTACATTATCTATGAAGAGATAGAAAGCATAAAACATGAGCATTATTGGGCATATTAAGATTAAAGTGGCACAAAACTATAGATAAATACCTAGCCAATACACGTAAATTTGGGTGTTATCAACTACCCCAAGCTTAGAACTTGCTTGTCCTCAAGCAAGACTGTGCTCAAAGAACAAAAAGATAACATCCAAATTAAGCTTGGCAATAAATGCGAAGGCTAAGAAAAATAGTTTAAAACTTCAATTCTCCTGATCATGTTATTTCATAACAAACCCCCACCAAATCAACCACAATCTTATCAAAGCAAGATCAAAGAGTTTCCAGGCAAGATTAAACAAATTCACTACAGCTTGCCGATACTAATGAGGGTTTGAATCATAATTAATTAAACATGAAAGAATTGTCACTTAGTTGATCACGTGGGTGATGAGAAATGAGCTATCACCATGAATCCATGCATACCAATCAGGAACACCACGCCTCTCACTTATTCATGTCCTAAGAAACAAAGCAAACCACTGTAATGACTTCTGAGGATCTCGATCTACATCAGGTTGGTCCATGTAATGAGCAACAGTCCCTGTAGTCTGAGCCAGTTGGCCCAAAGCAGTGAGATGAACTCCTCGTACTATGCTCGAACCAACCCTGCTACTAAGATGATCTCATAAGTCTCCTAGGGTTTCCTAGTGACTCTCTAATGAGCTTTTGGAGTGATACTTCTAGGAACGACATACCCGCATTCATGAGCACAATCATACACTGGTTGTGCACCATCCTTAACTCTCCTAAAAGAGGAAACAAACACTCATTTATTCACTCTCAGGCTTTTATTCTCTGCATTCTAGTTTTGTAGGCTTGGGTGAGAACTTTATAGATATTTTGGGATTTTCTGGGTGGCCAAGCCTCTTTGCACATTTTTATATTTTTCATCTTTTTGACTCAATCTAATGTGAGAAGGCACGTAGTCCATCAAGGAAAAATACTTCATCTTGATCATAGCTCAAATCCCATCATGATCCGCTTGACACCTGTGTGAAGAGTTGCAATTACGATTCAAGAATCCTTAGAATAGAGGCAAGCTTGTGAATTCACATCTAGGAGTCTTTAATCGTGTTTTAGCTCATTCCAACAGTCCTTTACCATGGATTTTCCATTCACAACATAGAACAAGGGAATTTAGCTTTAAGCTATGAAAAAGGCACATAACCTTAGATTTATTTACCGAGCTCAAGGAAAGAGTCAATGAGCAAGTCAAGCAAAAGGTCAAGCAATTTTCAAGATGAAACTTGTGCATTTAGGCATAAAGTCAAACATTTATCTATTAGATTCACACCATATGGACATAATTGTAAAGCTAAAAAGCTGAAAATATTTGAAAATGTAAAACTAAATGCAGGAAGTAAACATGCGTGGTAGAAGGATGAAGGGATAGAAGGGCATAGACTACCACCCCAAGCTTAAAATTTTTCTAATCCTTGAGCAAGATCTAAACTTAGAATAGAAGGTTGGGAATGCATGTAAGTTAGGTTGGGAGATTTATTAAAGTCCTGAAATGATGCATGTGTATAAGGAAAAATGAAGCAGTTAGAGGAAAGAAAACTATCTAAGCAAGGTTATGAAAAACAAAATTTATTGTAATAAAAGGGCGGGAGGGTGTGTAAGAGAAAAGGGGGTGGTTGTCCCACGATACCGACACTGGGGTCCCAAATCCTAATTTTTGGGACCACTTCCACATGTGTCTTGCCAATGGGTTCCGCCACATAATAGGAGTAGAATAGGTGGGGATGTGGGCCCTATCAAGTCTGAAGAAGAGGAATAAAATATGGTGACTTAGTGAAGTCATCTCGGTGCTGGAATTGACTTGAGCTGCACTGGGATGAATTCTTTGGCAAATCATCCTCAAGGTACCTTCCAAGATACGAATCTAAACATGAAGGCCCTAGGATGTCGACACAGGATGACATGGATGAGAGAGGTTGGACGTCTTCTGGAGGACTCATATCTTCTCTCTCCATCTCTACACTTGAGGTTGGATGCTCAGATAAATCTTCATGTATAGTCTGAGTCATCCAATCATCTTCTGAACAAGAAGTACTCCCTGAAGAATTAGTTTGTGGTTCTACCACCCTAAGCTTATCACCTGTCATGGAGTCAGGGGTATCTTCATGCTTAGCAGCCATGTTGTAGTGAACCGTCCATCATGCCCCCTTGACGTCCACCCTACCTTGTAAAGGTAAGGGTGTAAATGGCGGCTCGTGTTGCTCCAACTTGTCTTCATCAGTATACTCACTGCTCCATGTCGAGCAGCTGTCATCATCATCATCATCATCGAACAAATTGTTCCAAACCATGGTTGGTGCGCTGCTGAAAGAGAAGTGAAAAGTCTCAATATGAGAGATGTCACTCTAGTCTGGTTCAATATCAGACTCTGGTTCCTCAAACCAACCTTCTGGTTGTGAGGTTGATTGGATTTTTGAGTCTTCATCACCGTCATCATAGACCCATATATGTCTATGACTCCTATCTTCCATTGGTTCATCATCTCAGTCATCTGGATAGAATGAAGGGATTCCCTAAGTGGGTTGGTCTTCACAAAATAATCCTGATGAATCCAGTTGATGGTCTGAATAGGATGATGGTGCATACTCCACTTAAGACCCAATGGAATGGTCTTGATGACTAACTTCTTTATTGTCTTGTGATGGCAGTTGTAACTGAATTGTAACCAAATCAATGAGCTCTTGGAGCCTCCTTCCCTATTCAACATCTTTATCATGAAGTTGTTGTACTTGAGCAGTAATGCTTTCGAGACTCGTCGATTCTGCCATGCACATATGAGGGGAATCTGATGTATCAAAATAATGTGCTTGGATGGATCCTTGCTCAAGAGTTCAAAGTAGACTTCTACTATAGTCTACAGCCTCGGTGACTAGTTTGAGATGATGATCCTGCTCTTCTAGTAGTTGTTGCATTGGATCAACATCTTCTTGGAGATGAGGGGCTAAGGAGGTGAGTGCGTGAATACTTTCCCTAGCTAACTCCACTGCCTTAATCAGTTCTTGATCCCATGATAGCAGGGGAGTCGGGGATGACTAGCAGTCTCCGTTGTTGAAATCTTGACATATGACGATGATGGAGTTAAGTATAACTCGACTAGCTGTAAAGCACGACCTTCGGTTATTTTCCAGCAGTCAAAACTACGGAAAAACTTGGGAGGACAGGTGGACAAGATAACTTATCTCATCGAAGCAAGATCCATGGCATGAAAAGGGTTAAAGAAAAAGGAAAACTATTCAGTATATATGGACAAGTAAGTTTAAAACAAAAGGAAATCGTAGCATATATATACATGCTTAAAAGTGACAAAACAAAATCTGCTAGGCATGTAAACATGGAAAAACCACGTCCCCGGCAACAGTGCCAAAAATTTGACCGGCCTCGATGTGAGTCGAACTTTTAAATTTATAAACTGAAACCTTCAAAGACCCCCACAACTTTTATTATGGGGTCAAAGTATATATACGGGGTCAAACACAGGGACGTGGTGATGTTTAAGACACCACAAATCTCGTTCTTTAGTTAGATAAGCCAAAATGATAGTCGATGAAAAGGTAAGTGCTAGAACTAGTCTAGTAGGTTGTCACGAATTAAAACAAAGAAAAGAAAAGAAAACAAAGCTTGTGGATTCTACTAATAAGAGAAAGAGAGTTCCTGGCTATGTAACCACAAATAGGACAGTCTATGCACTCGTTCTCGGGTGTAGACAACTCTCAAACACCCAAGCAGGCATCTAGTACACACAGTGGCATCTATCATGTGGGTCATACCACTCACTCTCACGATGCGTGACTAGAACCATCAACGATATGTCATCAAGCCTCTTTCGAGGATGACATATCAATACCTCAGAATATGCTAAGTTCCCTCTCGGGTCTTAGGACATCTAGAGATATTAGGAATAGATTACCTTGGATCTTCCTCCTCTCGGGTTCAGATCCAAACTAATGTCTCTTAGGTATTCCTACAATGGATCTCTCGATACAGGTAGAAATAGCAGTTCAAGCGAGTAAGAGATCAACCAAACTAGCAATCATAACTAGAAAGAGAATATAGAACATGCAACATACTCGATCTAAAATGAATCTACTTTCTTAAGGAAAAAGTACATATACATTCCCAGATCGGGTTACATAGCAAAGAAGGAGCTAACTAGACATGGACAAGCAGAGTTAGCACAAGAAAAAGACGGATGAACATCATTTGTACAAGAAACAAAGTGGTGTAGTAGAATGAAAGAGAAGAAGAAAGAGATATATCCTATAGAGGAGAGGTGGCTCTCGCTCCTCGGCCTCCATGTAGGCCAGATCTCATCCTTTGGTTCTTCTCTTTGACCGTCTGGACTCCTCAGTTCTCTCTCTCTATCTAGATCCGCTCCGAACAACAGCCCGATGGAGGTGAGAGAATGGATGTGGAGACTTATCTTCTCTCTCCTCTACTTCCACCTTTGGAGATTGTAGACTAGTAGTAGAGGAGGGTGGTGATGTGGAGCTTCTCTCTCCTTGGTGGTGAGGATGTATGTAGCACATATCTTCTCTCTCCTCTACTTCTTCCTTTGGAGAGAGTAGATCTGAGATGGAGATGGAGGAGAGAGAGTGTGGAGGTTGGTGGCTATTGGAGCACGTAGGTTGAGTGCCTTGGTCCTCTTGGACTTTGGCATGCTCCCATGGGGCTCTGGCTCTAATCCGACAGCCTCTTAGTGTCTGAACTCGATCCTCATGGTAGGGGGGTACCCTTCTATTTAAAGGCTGGGTGTGGTCGTGGCATGTGCACAGCACGTGATAGCTAAATCAAGTGAAATAAACCCTTTTTGCACTGCACCGCGGGCAGGACTAGTTGAGACCACGATCGTGGTCCAGGGACACCACAACCACAATCCCTTTTTGGCTCAGTCACGGTCATGCCCTCCTGGTCGCGGTCCAGCACCATCCCCCTGTTGTGGGCGATGCGGTGTAGATGCTAGGGCGTCGTGGCCTAGCGGCTACTGGATCCTTGTTGTTGCCGTAGGATGAAGGCATGGAGAAAATGAGGTCCTTGCTAGTGGGGGCCTTAATGTAGTCGTTGCTTGGATGGAGGGACATTGGCGGGCGCTCACTTGTGGATGGAGGGAAGAACTCATGAGGACTTGCTGGAGTAGCTAGTGAGCAGAGGAGATGGATGGCAGTTTGCGAGCGGAGGTGGATGGGAGGACCGCGACTGCGGTCCTATGCACTGCGGTTATGAAGAGTGGCTCACCCTTAGTGGCTAAGGATGGGAGGTCTGCAAGTGTGGAAGTGGTGGATCAGTTAAGGGGGAGACCACGAGCAGGGCAGACCACCAGTGCAGTCTGGCCTCCACCGGTCACGGTGTGGGTGGGTCGAGCAGATAGCTATATGGAGAGGAAGAGTGGCCCACGGTGTGGATGACGTCGTGAGCGGCTAAGGCTGAGAAAAGGCACTCCAGCTCATGGTCGAATGGCTATCATGCGGGGGCGTTGTGAGGAAGACCAGAGGGATCGCGTTCTGGGACCATGGGTGGTCATGCTGCGCTGGGCATGGGTGGTTGCAGTCTCAGTCGAGCCCGCGCTCATAGGGAGTTGTGTTGCTGGTCACGGTTGTTAGAACTATGGTCACTGTTGTTAGAACCGCATTCACGG
Source organism: Alisma plantago-aquatica (assembly GCA_963693085.1). NCBI lineage: Eukaryota > Viridiplantae > Streptophyta > Magnoliopsida > Alismatales > Alismataceae > Alisma > Alisma plantago-aquatica. The sequence continues at coordinate 1,039,198,675 of OY856412.1, forward strand.
TTAGGTCCGTGAAGGAGAGTTGGAGGATGCGGTGTTGGGATGTGAAGGTGGAAGTGAACTCGCGATCATGGAAGTCGCGAGCAACATTGTTGTTGATGGAGGTGAGCGAAAGAAGCGGATGGCAGTGCAGATCATAAGCGAGAGGAGAGATCACGGGTCGCGGTTCCTGGACACTGCGATCATGGTGTGATGGGGGGGGGGCGAGGTCACGATCTTTAGGGGAAGAGAACTGCAGGCATATGGATGAGGAACCATGATCACGGTGTTTGAGGGATCGTGATTGCGATGCAGGGTGCCGCGGGTCGTGGTTATGTGATCTACATGTCACAATGTAGGTTGGTCGCGATTTTGGGCATTCATTGCCCACGGTGTGTGTGTGAGGCAGAGGGAAGCGAGGGTCAGTGTTAGGGCAAACGACTATAGTGGCCAGATATATGAAGTGGTGGGGCCCAACGACTTGCATTGCGAGAGAATAGGAAAGTTGGGCCGTGTGAAAAAGGAGAATGAGGAGATACTGCCCAAGCTTTGGCCAAGCAACGAAAGAGCCCAAATAGAGCTATTGGCCTTGGATATTGGGCCCAAGAGCTCCAAAATGATCTGCACATGCAAGATAAAATCCAATTAAAATGGGAATTAAATCCATTAAGCTTAGCATGGGTGTATAAAGAGTTGTAAACATTGAAAGGAAGTAATGAGAGCCAAACCGGGCCTAGAGTAAAGAACAAGACTGTGATGACAATGCATTCATCATAAGGTTATATATCAAACAATATAATTCACTGGGCCTCAGTTTCACAGAGAGAGCATGGATAAGAGGTTGTTCATCTATGTTTGGTGCATGCTAGTCCAACACTGCACATTTAGCTACGTTATTGGCTATTCTAGGTACATTAACTATGAAGAGATAGAAATCATAAATGAGCATTATTGGGCATATTAATACTAAAGTGGCACAAAACTATAGATAAATATCTAGCCAATACACATAAATTTGGGTGTTATCAACAACGGATAAAAACCACTGAAAATTAAAACCATCTTCCAGAAAGTTCCACTGCCAGAATCTTTTTACCAGAAGGCCCAAAGACATATATACATCAATGGTTTACTTCATACATGTATCATTCTTTCATATTGTAAGGATTTGAGATATCAGTTCCTTTACTAAAACATATACAAAAGCAACATTTTACATCGAGGCGTTCAGAAAAAATCTTAGATTGATTGCAAAAATGGATATAAAACTATCCCCTAAGGACCTGAGAGTACTAGGCTTCCATCTCTAACAAGACACGGCTGACAGCACACCACCTCAAAATTATAGGTCTTCTTCCTATTGTTATCCTATCTCAGCTACACAATCTCTTCTATCTCGTGCATATCCACCTAAAACGTTGTGGAACCCATAAGGTGAGACAAAAGTCCCAGCGGGAGATATAACCCTCCACCAACAATATTATTTTCATAGTTAAACCTTTATGAAAGAGAGAAGAAGAAACCTTTATGGAATTAAACATGTATAACTATAGGTTATATGTAGGGTAGGGAAGTGTCATCATCTACGTAGTTCAAATTATTATAACCGAGTAATAGATTATTTAATCACTTTTAAAAGGAATACAAAGAACATGTATAATATTTATCAGCAAAGACAAACAGAAGCAATAGCAACCTCATTCAATGTTTTTGCATTTGAACCTTAAGAAAATATGCTACACGACTTATTGAATCTTTTAACAGTCAATCGTATGCCTTCAGGTGATGAGGTATACTTCTCATACTCCAACCAACCTAAATTAGGTAGCATTGTTTTCATACAAGGTCCATGGAAGAGACGAACTCCACAACCTCACCCCCTCAGTCAGTATGAGAATATTGGGAGTGACATCATGAGTCAAACTACAATTATCTAGCCTGGGCATATGGGCTCATTGCTAGAGAGATACAACCTATAGTTGTTCCCTCATTAGGGTATGACCCATAGTTAATCCTAATTGTGTCAGGGTATGGTCCGTAACCAATCCTAATTATATATTTTGTGTCATGACCTACAACTACACTCTTGTTAGGGTATGGCCTAAAGCCAATCCTAATTCTATTAGGGTATGGCCCGCAGCCAATCCTGGGGTTTGAAGGAAACAAGGAAATACTTGACTTGCCACCTCGCTTATTCAAAAATATGCGGTCTGAGTAAAACTCGTTTCACCATCCAGCAAGTTCTGACATTGAATGGGTTTATGGCCAGGGAAACTACATTTTAGTTTTACTTGATAAGTTAAGTGCATTACAAAATATTTTAGCATAAATCAAGTTACAAGCATGAAGTATAGATAAATGCTACACAAAAAGGTGTAATGTGTTTTTCAAAGAATCTTGTATCAATTGGAACACATCTTGCTACACCCATCCTAGGATCTCAATTATTCTCAACACATTACTAGAAATCTCATCCCTTCAACTATTTTCATTACTATTTTCACATATTTTAGGTATCAAATCCTAGTTCATCTTTGAAAAGTGTCACCTCTTACCAATAAACAATAATCTCTAGGTCATTAGACCCATATATATATATATATATATATATATATATATATATATAATACTTGTTGTATAAGTATATTACATGGCTCACCATGCCTATGTAATTTGTATCACGTTAAATCATCATAGCTCCTACCTGGCCATGCTCATCATCTCAGTATACCTGCATAGTTAGGATTTTGGTAAAAGAATTATCAATTAAATATCATCATCATGCCATAGAGAGAATCATTCAAATTGATACCAACATACTTATTACATTGGTTTAACCCTCTTTAGGGTTTATCAACCAACACTTATTAAAGTGTATGCATCCCATTACTTCATAGTGTATCAATTGATTATATTATTGTGTTGGCCTACATTCATCAAGGTGTATTGGTTTACACTCATCAAGGTGATTGGTTTACACTCATCAAGGTTATCATTTTACACTCATCATGTTGTATGAGTTCACTAACCTTTGTGTCAAGCTGGACATATGCACTTGTCTCAAGTTAGCCACATGTATCGTCCATGACACTCTTCACTTGTGTCGGCCAAGGCACATTAAAGTCATATCGGTTTAGAGGTGCTTCAAGTGATATTGGTCATGAATCATTTCTTGGTGTATCACTTTCATTATACCTTGGTGCATCACCTTCTTCATAATTTAACATATTATTTCCTCCTTACTAAAGCATAACATCTTGACCTCACTTTAACACTTATATCAGCCTCTAGGGTTTTAATACATATTGGGTCACATGGTTTCAATTTTATTGGGTTAACCCTCACCAACACCCTATATTATTTCACCTATCAATGAATCAGCCTCACCATTATTTTGTGTGTTAGCCATGACTTCAAGGAGTGTGTTGCCCACACTTCCACATGGTGTGTTACCCTAGGTGTGTCGCCCATCATACTTGTTTTAGGCTAGAGGTGTGTCGATTTAGGGGTGTATCGGGTTGCTAGGGTTAGGGTTTTCCATGTCGAACTCTTACTCAACTAAGGTGTCATGGTTTGATACTCCAGCTTATAAGACATCCTCCTGGTCATGATGGGCTAGTACCCTCAAGGCATATCTTTCTAAGGTATCAAGCATATTGGTCTAGTTCTTATAGGTCATGATGGTACAACAAACATATCGGTTTAGGCATCACAAGTCATGAAGACCACTCACAACTTAGTGTATGTGTCGACTTGTCATCTTCAAGCTTCAACCCTTGGTTCACTAACACTCTAGTTCATGGATAAAAACCCCCTATATCCTGTAGATCTCATATAACCATCATTCAATCCAGGAAAGTTGAACTCAAAAGGAATCATCAAGTATTGTATGATTGAAGGTGAATAATAACAAAGTTGAGTTCAAGTTATATAACCTGCCTCAAAATCACCACTAGAGATTAAAGCTTCAAAGATCCATGTTCCAAGGGTTGAAGATGACTTATCAAAAGTTCAAGACTATGATCACAACACATCTATATCAAATAAGATACCATAGTTAGGAACTTGGTGAAGAAGAAAATAAAGAAAGGAACCATGACTCGAGAAGCATAGTCCATCCAATGTTGAAGATGACCATGGATTCACCTTAGAAGCATAGTCCATCCAATGTTGAAGATGACCATGGATTCACCTTAGGCAAGATGCTCGACGTTACTCTTGCTCCTTGAGCTCCTAGGGTCTTCCACCAAGAAGTATATGGTAAAAGAGTTGAAAGGTTTACTAGTTTGCGAAAAGGGGGGCTTATATAGTTAAGGTTCATGAAAGAGAGTATATGCAAGGTGCATCATCATTTGCACTTAGGTGACATGTTGATGAATGCATATTCATCATAATATTCAATCGCCATCTTGGGCTCATTTTGACTCAATACATCCGATTTCATCTCCTAAATCTCACAATATGCAAAACTTCTTAATTGATTCAATTATCAAGATTATTAACTGGGTTTATGACGATTTTATGCAGGTCATGATGAGATTCAACCATCAGATGGCACCCACCTCCTTTAACCCTAATCCATCTTCAACATAATCATCATCACCACTTGCTTCTTTCCACATTTATCTCCATCAGCCATCATCTGAATCAAACCCTAATAAATGGGTCCCACCTTTCTCAACCCTAGATCTACCTTCACTCAAGATCCTCTCATCCTCAGTCTTGACCAAACGGTCTCAAACAAACAATCTTAGAAAATCAATCTTGATCCATTCGGTTTCACCTCATTCAATCTTCGGCTATTCCCTCACCACATGATCTCAGATCAACGCCCTCATTCACCTCTCCTTTCGGTCTCCCTCCTAGTGATCTGCCCAAACGGTTTTCCCCTTTCATATGGTCTCATGACCATGTGAGGCCACACAGTCTCAAAATTGTGTGAAGCCTCACGGTCTCAAGACCGTTTGGACGATCGCTTCTCACCAGCAAGACACTAAGACCGTGAAGAGATCAAAACCTTAAAGAGCATTGTTTCCCAACACCTTCTTGACTCATCCTCTATCTTCTTCTTCCCTCCACCTAGACCTACAACCCTAACTCCTCCGGTGCCTGCAGCACCACCTGCAACCACGCCGACCGCAGCCACACCCCCGTCCAGCATTGCCTTCCTCCTCATCATCGATCGCAGTGCAACCCTAAGCACCACCATCACCTGTCGCAGGATCCACCTGCACCTCCTTCGTCGCTTAACGTGCCACCACTGCTAGACCACGTCCCGAGAAAATGTCAGCCTACGGCACTCAGTCTCGAGACCGTTGGGCAGGCATGGGCGCAAAATTGCTGAAGCCTCATCGGTCCTCAAGACTGTTAGGCCAGCAATCATGCGAGACTGTTTGGATGACAACACAAGACCATGAAAAGAGAAGGCCGTTTTGGTGCATGTTCAAGACCGTATGGCCTTCACTAGAAAAACTGTTTTGCCTACGGATATGCCTAAGACCATTTGGTCAGTAAACGGCCTCCAAGACCATTTGGACATATCAACTCCAGACCGTTAGAAGACGAAATAGTCTCCAAATCCGTTAGAGAGAAACTGTGAAAGTTGCAACGGGGTCCAGATCGGGAAGACCCCAACCAGTGCCTATAAATAGGACCAGCAGGGTCCTCATTTGAGGCATTAGATCTGGGACGCCGCCAGCCTGCCCAAACACAAGGTTCGATCCAGATACATCCACGTCCATGCCATTGCTACTCCACCTGCTTTTCCTTTTGCTACAAGCAAGAAAGTCCAGACTAGAAAACCAGGAGGAGAAGAAGGGCTGCCCGGTCTGCCTTGGTGGTTCTTCCTTCTCATCTAAAGCTACTTTGACACAATGTAGAAGACCGCATCATCTTCACCGAGATGTGACTACCTTTTGCATCATGTTCATGGCAGAATCTCCCTCTCTCTTGTTTTTCCTATTTCTCACATCATGAGTGAGTAGTTCCTTTTCGCTGGAGTGCGAGGACTAGTCCCGCTGCCCATGCAAGCATGTTCTCTTGTTCAATATTCCATGGAAATGTATATAACTTTACATTTCATTATTAATCATTAATGTTTGTAGATTGATTACCTACTTGATTTCATCTTGTTCTTCCCTATGTTGCAAGAACTTCTATATGTAGGGTAGAATGTCGATTAATGAGGTTGACTCCCAAACTAGAAATAGAATGGGATTCCTTGAGGTCGTAAGTGTATGATCCATGAGGGGACGAGCCATCTAGACCACGAAGATGCTTCTGTGGTCTAAACATCCCTCAGGGAGGGCCATACCTTCAGTTGGATATATGTATCTTCTTTGTTAATTGTCGATGTTTTCTTGTAGATTAATTGCCCGTTTGCTTGATGATTAGCATGTTTGACTCCCAAACTAGAAATAGAATTGGATTCCTTGAGGTCATAAGTGCATGATGTTGGGTTATGGAGGAGGCAGAGAAGCAGCGGAAACAAAAAAAAAATTCTCCCCCAAACCCAACACGAGGAAACATGTCAACGTATATATAATAGGAAAGTATGGTTTGTGGAATCACACCTTGTCCCGAGGCTTGCTCGGAGACAATACATCGCGCTTTGTGCGGTCTTCAAATCCGGTCTTCTACGATGTCTGTGCAACTCCTGGTTGTACTGGGACTCACGACTCCTGCTCGTACCGGACTGTCGGGTTGACAATTGTCCTCCTAAGCGGCAGTGTCCTCCCACCTCTGAAGTAGTCCACACGGACCACCTGGAACTCCACACTCCTTGTCCCACAAGGAAGTGGAAGGAGTCGCACCCTCCTGTTGACGTACTAGTCGCCAACACACTCTCCTACTGCCAGTTACAACTGTAGTTGTCCTTCCCTTGCTGCACCTCCCTTTGCAGGAAGCACTTTCTCGGTCTCTCTCGGTTACCAAAACCAGAGAACGACAACTTTGCAGAGCAATTGGTTGCACTGAGCTGTTGTTTCTTGAGAAGCCCCCAATACCCCTATATATAGGAGGGTCATGGGACAGGGTTATCCATCCCAGGCAATACGGGACTAAAAGAAGGAGTAGAAGGGTTTGAGATTTTCCACAAAAGCAACCAACTCGCAACCTGAACCGATCGGTTCACAAGTGAACCGGTCGGTTGGGGACCTGAACCGATCAGTTCACCAGTGAACTGGTCGGTTGGGACACCTCAATCGGTCGGTTCACAATTGAACCAGTCGGTTGGTGGTCCTGGTCAGTTCCTGATTGACTTTCCTTCTTTTGTTTCTAATTGGTATCGAATACCAATCTTATTTCCCAATCAAATTGGGCAATTTGAAACGAAAGGAAAATTCTCACCAATCCTAATTTCCCAAGTTGCTCGGTTGCACCAGTTAAATCAATCGTTTCAACACTTGAAGCAATCGGTTCACCCTGGACTTGAGCCGATCAGCTCAACACTTGAGCTGACCGGTTCAGCAACCTCAGCTGACTGGTTCATCACATGAGCCGATTGGTTGGGAGTGCAGGTTGTGCAGAATCAGTCAATTGTGATTTCAATCAATCTGATACTCCAATCAACGCGTCCAACACCTTGAACATTATGATATTGAGCTATCAATTAATTGAGTGTTTAATTGAACTATTAAACTCCTTTAGTAATCAATCTAAACATTGGTTGTGGACAAAACTCCTCTTCCAGGTTAAATCCTATGTGTGTGACCCTACAGGTCCATTTCACGTAGGCAGTGAAAGTCCATAACCCTTATGACTTAAAGAGCGGTGCCTAGTCACACATCAGTGCTACCCAAGTGAAAGTAGAAAGTTGGAGAACAACTTTCAACCCTACTATCCGTGAATGGTGTTACAGTTAATGTATAATTCCTTTGTCACTAGTATCCCAAATGAGCTCAAGGCATGGAACAGTCATCCTGTCAACGTTCATTCACTTTCTTGATCTCAGAGTAGATTGAAGGAGATATGTATGACATCAATATCACATACTGATTCACACATGCGTGCGCACGCCTATCTCAATCCTACTCATCAAGTGGCCTTGGATATCAAACTCCCTCAGGAGGGACAAATCCCATATCTATCACTCACCCCTCAAAAGCCCCATGTGTCAAAGCCACCCAATCATCACCTTTATAACAACCCATGTTTCAGGACTGCGTTTGATGATGTCAAAGTGTGCCCAACGACATGTGTTGAGTGTAGTGATTTTAGGTCAAAGAATCACACTCACCACCATTACTGTGAGTACTGACTGTGACTACCATGTCATAGTTCCATGTGTCAAACTCACGGTGGGTCTGTCCGGTACACTTGTTCTCTAACAAGTACCTATGTGTTTGGTTTGATATCTCTATATCATGACTAATGAGATTCTGTCATCAACCAACACCACAATCTAGTCTTGTGTGTCATTTCTGTCTATCTACCTTCCACAATGACATCCGACTAGGGACATAATAAGAATGTAAAAACTCTTAGCATCCGTATGATCTCATCGTTCAGGTCCTCAACCTAAAGGCATACGTCATTGAGTATTGTCATTCTCTAGACATTCGATCTGTACTATCACTATCTCATATGACTGAACTAGAAAGAATTGGAAGCTTGCCTTTGATGTTTATCAAATCAATCTTAATGTATCCCACCAATCATCCCATGATTGGCTCTCAGGGCATACATACCAACAGACTCCCACTTGCACTGTGAGCCAATCACCCATGAATCATATTCATAGTGATCTTCAAACATGTCCCACATGTTATTGTGCTCTAGTGCCAACTTAGTGAGTAATGGCAACATCTTGCCAAAGTCTGTATAAATTGCATGTCTCTCATCTCTTCGCTGTACATCACATGTATGAGATGGAGTTGTCGTAATATGCGATCTAGTATTCCTTTGCTAACCTTTAGCTACATTGCATGATCAAGGATTCCAAACTTGTCATCAATGAGCGGAATATCTATAAGTTCATCTCATGAACTTCCAGATCCATATAGTATGCATTGCTGTTATCTAACACATAGATACTTAGCATTTCCTTTTAAATGGTTTCATTGGAACATTTCCAATTATCAACAAACTTTCACTTTTATATATCTTATATATATTTTGGGATTAATTTTTTAGTCCTTTCGGAAGTTCGCATCAATGTAACTCTTTACATCGAACTCTTCCTTATTTCCATAGAACTAGTACTTCACAAGTACTTATCAAGTTCTCATGGTATTCCAGTAACCCTTAATGGAAGTAGACAGACATCCACTCGTCATGTCTCACATACGAGTTATCAGGATGAGTACATCATATTATCATGTCATACATACAACATGATGAATGCATTTTGTTCTTTCCATGTCGATACATGCAAGATAATGGGATGATTACATACATGATAGATCCATATCTATTCTTAGTGTTTCCATTCTTCATAAGAATTGAACACTTGGCCTTGGGATACTAACTCCATGTAGCATGGACAAGTTTTCTCCCAATGAATCTGTGCATACCGAACCCTTCAGTACAAATTGCCAATGTATGTTTTTTCTTTTCAGGTCAAGAGGTTTTCGAGAACTATCTCTATAGATCTATATTCCTATCACATAGGAAACATCTCTATCTTCCTTAAAGATAATTTCCACTTTTGGATTTCCATTCTAGAACATTTCCATTCTACATCAGCATGTGGAATGAGAACACGCTCCCACTAAATCACAGATCCCTTCTTTATCTTTGACATAACAGTCAAATCCTTTGACTATATCATCAAAGTAAAGATCCAATTCTGAGTTGCCTGTACTCAATCAATCACATTGATTAGTCCATTGTAACTTATAGACTTAATTTTCATTAGTGGATATATAAACCTTATAGGTTGTGTCATGTACACATCCTTGTTTTATTCCTCATGGGAATGTAGTTTTAGTATCCATATGCCAAATGTCTTAGTCATCAACAAGCATCATCCTTCTCAAAATGTTATCCATGTATCTTAACACTTAAGATTCATTTGCACTTACAGATCTCATCCAATGAGTGCTACCATCAAGGTCATACCTTATGGTTCACATGGATGTCATTTAGGATGTAATGGTCATATACCATAACTCAAAATCCGGTTCCTCACATTCATATAGATAGTTGACTCATCACATGACCAACTCATCATATAGATAATTGAGGTGTATCTATTAAGGATATAAGAACTCACAACCCTTGTGATTCTTAATGTCCTTTATTAGTGTGGGGTATTCTTTTATTAAGAAGAATTCAGTTATTTGATAATCATTCTCCAACTCCTTAGAGTATGATTCCTTCTTGATTTAGACATCACCATGCCTTAATCATGAGTTCTCTATGATACACTATCACAATCACTCATAAGGATCTCAAACATTTGGTCCAAGTATTTCATTCATTGATCTCATCAAGAATTAACACTTTACCAATTTTTCACTTCATCTATGATAATCTTGAACACTTCAAGATATTCATATTGGTATTTCTCTAAACACCATTTGAAGTATTAGCATTTGTTCCAATGGGTATGTCAATATATCACATGTATTATACCTTATTGGATAATCATTCTCCCACTACCATTAGTGAAGATTAATTAATCATGTACAAGAGATTCATGTCTCTTACTGGTTCTCTAACCAAAAGAGTTTAGATTTATCCATCATATGGAAACTAGAAATGAATTTCTCATGATTGATGCTAATTTCATTGTTTGAGTTATCTATAACTTTAGGTATCATTTTATCTTATGCATATCAAATACCACAAGATAAACAAGGCATTGCCACAAAGATCATATCTTTATAAATTGAAAGATCTCTTTATTAATTGCCATCATTGTCATACAATATGCAAAATAAAGTGTCTCTATCTATTGGCAAATATGAAATAGTAGTTCATAACTGTATTACATGCCTTGTAGGATGAAAATAAACTAAAGTACTCCTATCTATGGCGGCAATACTTTCCCCAATTATGAGTGCTTTACACTTTACATCTTGTTATCATATACCTCAAAAAGTGTTACAAGTTTACTTTCATGACACCTTTAAGTGGAGACTTCAGTTGTCTCCTTCTTCTTTTGTTCTTCCAGATAGAGAGGACAATTCCTTTTCCAATGTCCTAGTTTTTGACAATGGTGGCAATTTCCTCTCTTGGTCATGCCTCCTTTGGCCTTGAGAGCTGAAGACGACTTGGGCTCCTGGCTAGCATCAAAACCTTTCTTAGCTTTTCCCTTGCCCTTGCGCTTGGACTTGCCTTTCTTGCTCGTGATCACCATCACGGACTTAGGCTTGTCCTTATTCATCTGTAACTTAGCTGTCCTCAACATGCCCAACAACTCTGATAGTGGCCTATCAAAGTTGTTCATGTTGTAGTTCACCACAAACTGACTATAAGATTCTGGCAATGATTGCAGTATCACGTCAGTAGCCAACTCTTGGCTCAGTGGAAATCCCAGTCTCTGTAGGTTCTCCACATACCCAATCATCTTGAGTGTGTGAGGACCAACTGGATCTCCTTCTGTCATGACGCACTTGAACAACGCCCTAGAAACATTGTACCTCTCTTGCTGTGCCTGATCTTCATACATGTTCCTGAGATGCTGAATCATCTCAATGACACCCATGTTCTCATGTTGCCTCTGCAATTCATGGTTCATTGAACATAGCATCAAGCACTTTGCATCAATGGCATCATCAGAATGCTTCTTGTAAGCATCCCTTTCTGTCCTTGGTGCATTAGGAGTGGGTTTGTCTGGAATTGGAGTATCCAGGACATAGAGCTTACGCTCTTGAGTGAGAACAATTCTCAATGTCCGATACCAGTCGTGGAAGTTTGTCCCATTTAGCTTGTCCTTGTCAAGGACCGATCGCAAAGAAAAGTTGTTGTTGTTTGTTGCCATTTGTACTACAAAAGGAAAATATGCAATTTTAGTCCAAAAACTCATTTTTGACTTATTTGATTGATTTGAAAAATTTGACGATATAATTAGGCCTTTAATTGATTATCACTCCCACTATTTTACTTCAAATTGATAGCCCTCACCATCAATTCGGAAGATTGCAGCATACAACCTTCTAGTGGGCAAGATCCTAAAATCCTCTAAGTCATGGACCAGCTAGGGCTGTCACCCACAACATAGATCTCTCATGTAGGCAATTCTTGCCAATTGCATCATATGCAACTCTTGATAAGATGTCATATGCAACTCCTTGCCATGATCATCTCCATGCCTCAAGGTACTAGATCCCATCTAGATCACCTTGTTAAGTCCGACCCAAAGCAAACACGATGAACATGCACCTTGCTTGGGCAGACCCACACATTCATCCTTCACGCTTCCACGAGATAGACGGTGCACCACGCTAGGGCGTGCCCACACTTAGTCGATCAAGCTTTTCATGTGTGTCACATTTGGAAGGCATCTAAAACTTAATATTTAATGAGAGATTTGGTTTTTATATACATATACATATCCAATCACCACAATACATAGTACGTATCATATACATGCTATATCCCACAGAAAACATGCAAAATGATAAAAAGCAATGATTATGGCCATCCTAATGTGATTCCTCAAGCCAAGAGGAATCACAGTCATCTAGGTCTACATCACATGCAACCTGTATAAGATGAAATCTGTGCTTTGCCTTTGGAGAAGACCAATTCATCACATGAATGACTTCTTCGGTCTGGCTCGGTCGTCTGGGTGCCACCAGCCAATCGGTTGGCTCCTCTAACCGATAGGTTCACCTGGTCATCGTGCATCTCCTTCTGGCTGCCACCCACTCATCTCGCTCCTCAAACCGGTCATCAATCGATCGGTTCACTCCTTGAACCGACCGTATGGAAGGTCAACTGATCGGTTCACTCCTTGAACCAATCGTTTCAGCTGTCGTCAGATGGCCTCCGGTCTTCGACATAACATGAAATAAAATCTATCCTAATTATTACATTTCTTAAAAGGGAAACCCCGAGTTACATTCGGGGGGAGCAATGGTAGGAAAGAATCTCGAGTTATTTCGAGTTACATCAGGAATAAGAGAGGGAAGATCGGTGCGCAGACCGAGATGCAAGCAACCACAAACAACCACACATAGAAAGGGGTTTATAGGCCATAATCATGCTAGGGCGACGCATATCGAGTGCATTAATAATACATATCATATATGTAATTGGGATTTGTGGATTTAGGATTCGACATGCATAAAGCCAATTTTATTTGCATCGTATGCAATAAATAAAGGCGACAAACCAAAATCGATCATATCGATATTCCTAAAATATAGAACAGTTGACGTGGCTCTGATACCACTGTTGGGTTATGGAGAAGGCAGAGAAGCAGCGGAAACAAAAAAAAATTTCTCCCCCAAACCCAGCACGAGGAAACGCGTCAACGTCTATATAATAGGAAAGGATGGTTTGTAGAATCATACCTTGTCCTGAGGCTTGCTCGGCGACAATACCTCACGCTTTGCACGGTCTTCAAATCCGGTCTTCTACGGTGTCTGTGCAGCTCCTGGTCGTACCAGGACTCATGACTCCTGCTCATACCGGACTGTCGGGTTGACAGTTGTCCTCCTAAGCAGAAGTGTCCTCCCGCCTATGAAGTAGTCCACACGGACCACCTAGAACTCCACACTCCTTGTCCCACAAGGAAGTGGAAGGAGTCACACCCTCTTGTTGCCATACTAGTCGTCAACACACTCTCCTGCTGCCAGTTGCAACTGTAGTTGTCCTTCCCTTGCTGCACCTCCCTTTGCGGGAAGCACTTGCTCGGGCTCTCTCGGTTACCAAAACCAGAGAACGACAACTTTGTAGAGCAACTAGTTGCACTGAGTTGTTCTTTCTTGAGAAGCCCCCAATACCCCTATATATATAGGAGGGTCATGGGACATGGTTCTCCATCTCGGGCAATACGGGACTAAAAGCAGGAGTAAAAGGGTTCGAGATTTTCCACAAAAGCAACCAACTCACAACCTGAACCGATCAGTTCACAAGTGAAGCAGTCGGTTGGGGACCTGAACCGATCGGTTCACCAGTGAACCGGTCGGTTGGGACACCTCAACCGGTCGGTTCACAAGTGAACCAGTCGGTTGGTGGTCCTGGTCGGTTCCCGATTGACTTTCCTTCTTTTGTTTCTAATTGGTATCGAATACCAATCCTATTTCCCAATCAAATTGGGCAATTTGAAACGAAAGAAAAATTCTCACCAATCCTACTTTGCCAAGTTGCTCAGTTGCACCAGTTAAATCGACCGTTTCAACACTTGAAGAAATTGGTTCACCCTGGACTTGAGCCGATCGGCTCAACACTTGAGCCGACCGGTTCAGCAACCTCATCCGACCGGTTCATCACATGAGCCGATCGGTTGGGTGTGCAGGTAGTGCAGAATCAGTCAATTGCGATTTCAATCAATCTGATACCCCAATCAACTTGTACAACACCTTGAACATTATGATATTGAGCTATCGATTAATTGAGTGTTTAATTGAACTACTAAACTCATTTAGTAATCAATCTAAACATTGCTTATGGAGAAAACTCCTCTTCCAGGTTAAATCCTATGTGTGTGACCCTACAGGTCCATTTCACGTTGGCAGTCAAAGCCCATAACACTTATGACTTCACAAGCAAAGAGCGGTGCCTAGTCACACATCAGTTCTACCCAAGTGAAAGTAGAAAGTTGGAGAAAAACTTTCAACCCTACTATCCGTGAATGGTGTTATAGTGAATGTATAATTCCTTTGTCACTGATATCCCGAATGAACTCAAGGCATGGAATAGTCATCCTGTCAAAGTTCATTCACTTTCTTGATCTCAGAGTAGATTGAAGGAGATATGTATGACATCAATATCACATACTGATTCACACATGCGTGCGCACGCCTATCTCAATCCTACTCATCAAGTGGCCTTGGATATCAAACTCCCTCAGGAGGGACAAATCCCATATCTATCACTCACCTCTCAAAAGCCCCATGTGTCAAAGCCACCCAATCATCACCTTTATAACAACCCATGTTTCAGGACTGCGTTTGATGATGTCAAAGTATGCCCAATGACATGTGTTGAGTGTAGTGATTTTAGGTCAAAGAATCACACTCACCACCATTACTGTGAGTACTGACTGTGACTACCATGTCATGGTTCCATGTGTCAAACTCATGGTGGGTCTGTCCGGTACACTTGTTCTCTAACAAGTACCTATGTGTTTGGTTTGATATCTCTATATCATGACTAATGAGATTCTGTCATCAACCAACACCACAATCTAGTCTTATGTGTCATTGCTGTCTATTTACCTTCCGCAATGACATCCGACTAGGGACATAACAAGAATGTGCAAACTCTTAGCATCCGTATGATCTCATGTTCAGGTCCTCAACCTAAAGGCATACGTCCTTGAGTATTGTCATTCTCTAGACATTCAATCTGTTCTATCACTATCTCATATGACTGAACCAGAAAGAATTGGAAGCTTGCCTTTGATGTTTATCAAATCAATCTTAATGTATCCCACCAATCATCCCATGATTGGCTCTCAGGGCATACATACCAACACATGATCCGTGAGGGGACGAGCCATCTAGCCCACGGTGATGCTTCTGTGTGCCTAACGCCTGTATAGGGGGCCCACAGCTTCATTTGGATTTCTATATCTTTGGAGCCGTAAGTGAGTGATCTGGATGGTGAAGAGACATCTTATACCTAAGGTGATGCTTACATAAGACTAACACCTGAATGAGGGGTTTTATAGCAACTCCATTTGGATGGTTATTGACGTGGATATTGAATGCACTAACAAATTCACTCGGGGTTGAAATCCCCGAGCTTTTACCAAAACCAAGTGCAATAATACCACCCGCAAGAGGACGAGTCTTATCATAGTATAGTTAAGGATCGAACCCAAAAGATTGTAGGTATGTATGCCCTGAGAGCCAATCATGGGATGATTGGTGGGATACATTGAGATTGATTTGATAAACATCAAAGGCGAGCTTCCAATTCTTTCTGGTTCAGTCATATGAGATAGTGATAGAACAGATTGAATGTCTAGAGAATGACAGTACTCAATGACGTATGCCTTCAGGTTCATGAGCTGAACGATGAGATCATACAGATGCTAAGAGTTTGTACATTCTTGTTATGTCCCTAGTCGGATGTCATTGTGGAAGGTAGATAGACAGCAATGACACACAAGACTAGATTGTGGTGTTGGTTGATGACAGAATCTCATTAGTCATGATATAGAGATATCAAACCAAACACATAGGTACTTGTTAGAGAACAAGTGTACCGGACAGACCCACCGTGAGTTTGACACATGGAACCATGAGATGGTAGTCACAGTCAGTACTCACAGTGATGGTGGTGAGTGTGATTCTTAGACCTGAAATCACTGCACTCAACACATGTCGTTGGGCACACTTTGACATCATCAAACGCAGTCCTGAAACATGGGTTGTTATAAAGGTGATGATTGGGTGGCTTTGACACATGGGGCTTTTGAGGGGCGAGTGATAGATATGGGATTTGTCCCTCCTGAGGGATTTTGATATCCATGGCCACTTGATGAGTAGGATTGAGAAAGGCGTGCACGCATGTGTGAATCAGTATGTGATACTGATGTCATACATATCTCTTCCAGTCTACTCTGAGATCAAGGAAGTGAATGAACGTTGACAGGATGATTGTTCCATGCCTCGAGTTCCATTCGGGATATCAGTGACAAAGGAATTATACATTCACTGTAACACCATTCACAGATTGTAGGATGAAATTTGTTCTCCAACTTTCTACTTTCACTTGGGTAGCACTGATGTGTGACTAGGCACCGCTCTTTGCTTGTGAAGTCATAAGTGTTATGGACTTTCACTGCCAACGTGAAATGGACCTGCAGGGTCACACACATAGGATTTAACCTGGAAGAGGATTTTTTTCCACAAAGTAATGTTTAGATTGATTACTAAAGGAGTTTAGTAGTTCAATTAAACACTCAATCAGTCGATAGCTCAATATTGTATGGTTCAAGGTGTTGGACGCATTGATTGGAGTATCGGATTGATTGAAATCACAATTGACTGATTTTTGCCCAACCTGTGCTCCCAACTGTTCGGTTCATGTGATGAACCGGTCGGCTGAGGTTGCTGAACCGGTCGGCTGGAGTGTCCAGGCCGATCGGCTCATGCCCAGGTTGAAATGACCGGTTCAAGGGTTGAACCGATCGGCTCAACTGGTGCAACCGACCAGTTGGGAAAAGTCATGTCGGCAAGAATTTTCCTTTGGTTTCAAATTGCCAATTTGATTGGGAATAATATTGGTATTCGATACCAATTGGGAAAGAAACAAGGAAAGTCTTTTTGAGCCGGATTAGGACCATGAACCGATCGGTTCAGGGCACCAACCGATCGGTTGGAGTGCCCCAAATGATCGACTCAGGCCCAACCGATCGGCTCAATGGCCGAACCGATCGGTTCAGTTGTGAACCGATCATTTCAAGTTGCGAACCGGTTACTTTTTGTGGAAAATTCTTGAACCCTTCTACTCCTGCATTAGTCCCGCATTGCCCGGGATGGAGAACCCTGTCCCATGACTCTCCTATATATATAGGGGTATTGGGGGCTTCTCAAAGTACAGCTCAGTGCAACCAGTTGCTCTGCAAGTTGTCGTTCTCTCTGGTTTTGGTAACCATGAGAGAGCCCGAGCAAGTGCTTCCCGCAAAAGGGAGGTGCAGCAAGGGAAGGACAACTGCAGTTGCAACAGGAGGCAGGAGAGCGTGTTGGCGACTAGTACGTCAACAGGAGGGTGCGACTCCTTCCACTTCCTTGTGGGACAAGGAGAGTGGAGTTCCAGGTGGTCCGTGTGGACTACTACAGAGGCGGGAGGACACTGCCGCTTAGGAGGACAACTGTCATCCGACATTCCGGTTCGAGTAGGAGTTGTCAGTTCCAGTGCGACCAGGAGCTGCACAGACACCGTCAAAGTCCGGAGTTGAAGACCGTGCATTGCGTGAGGTATTGTCGCCGAGCAAGCCTCGGGACAAGGTATGATTCCGCAAACCATCTTTTCCTATTATATAGACGTTGACGCGTTTCCTCGGTATGGGTTGGGGAGAAAATTTTTTGTTTCCGCTGCCTTCTCTGTCTCCCCTAAAACCCAACAGTGGTATCAGAGCCACGTCAACTGCTCTATATTTTAGGAATATCGATATGATCGATTTTGGTTTGTCGCCTTTATTTGTTGCATACGATGCGAATAATATCGGCTTTATGCATGTCCAATCCTAAATCCACAAATCCCTAATTACATATATGATATGTATTATTAATGCACTCGATACGCGTCTCCCTTAAACGAGTTTTGTGGTGGATGTGTGTAGCATGATTATGGCCTATAAACCCCTATCTGTGATTGGTTGTGTGTGGTTGCTTGCATCTCGGTCTGCGCACCGATCTTCCCTCTCTTATTCCTGATGTAACTCGAAATAATTCGAGATTCTTTCCTACCTTTGCTCCCCCCGAATGTAACTCGGGGTTTCCTTTTTTTAAAGCAATGTAATAAATAGAATAAGATTTTATTTCCTGTTATGTCAAAGACCGGCGAACATCAAGACGACTGCTCTGACGATCGGTTCAAGGAGTGAACCGATCGGTTGACCTTCCAGACGGTCGGTTCAAGGAGTGAACCGATCGGTTGATGACCAGTTCGAGGAGCGAGACGAGCGGGTGGCGGACATGATGAGATGCACGACGACCAGGCGAACCGATCGGTTGGAGGAGCCAACCGATCGGCTGGTGGCACCCAGACGACCGGCTGGAGAGTACAGATCATTCATGTGATGAGTTGATCAACTCGAAAGGCAAGGCACCAAAGTTCATCTTGTACAGGTTGCATGTGATGTAGACCTAGATGACTGTGATTCCTCTTGGCTCGAGGAATCACATTAGGATGGCCATAATCATCGCTTTTTATCGTTTGTGCATGTTTTCTGTGGGATATAGCATGTATATGATACGTACTATGTATTGTGGTGATTGGATATGTATATGTATATAAAACCAAATCCCTCATTAAAATATTAAGTTTTAGATGCCTTCCAAATGCAACACACGTGAAAAGCTTGATCGACCAAGTGTGGGCATGCCCAAGCGTGGTGCACCGTCTATCTCGTGGAAGCGTGAAGGATGAATATGTGGGTCTGCCCAAGCAGGGTGCACATTCATCGTGTTTGCTTTGGGTCGGACTTAACAAAGTGACCTAGATAGGATCTAGTGCCTTGAGGCATGGAGATGATCATTGCAAGGAGTTGTAGATGACATCTTATCAAGAGTTGCATATGATGCAATTGGCAAAAGTTGCCTACCTGAGAGATCTATGTTGTGGGTCACAGCCCAAGCTGGTTCATGACAGAGGATTTCAGGATCTTGCCCACTAGAAGGTTGTACGCTGCAATCTTCCGAATTGATGGTGAGGGCTATCAATTTGAAGTAAAATAGTGGGAGCGATAATTAATTAAAGGCCTAATTATATCGTCAAACTATCAAATCAATCAAATAAGTCAAAAATGAGTTTTGGACTAAAATTGCATATTTTCCTTTTTGTAGTTCAAATGGCAACAAACAACAACAACTTTTCTTTGCGATCGGTCCTTGACAAGGACAAGCTAAATGGGACAAACTTCCACGACTGGTATCGGACATTGAGAATTGTTCTCACTCAAGAGCGTAAGCTCTATGTCCTGGATACTCCAATTCTAGAGGAACCCGCTCCTAATGCACCAAAGGCAGAAAGGGATGCTTACAAGAAGCATTCTGATGATGCCATTGATGCAAAGTGCTTGATGCTATGTTCGATGAACCATGAGTTGCAGAGGCAACATGAGAACATGGGTGTCATTGAGATGATTTAGCATCTCAGGAACATGTATGAAGATCAGGCACGGCAAGAGAGGTACAATGTTTCTAGGGCACTGTTCAAGTGCGTCATGACAGAAGGAGATCCAGTTGGTCCTCACACACTCAAGATG
Organism: Alisma plantago-aquatica; assembly: GCA_963693085.1. Classification (NCBI taxonomy): domain Eukaryota; kingdom Viridiplantae; phylum Streptophyta; class Magnoliopsida; order Alismatales; family Alismataceae; genus Alisma; species Alisma plantago-aquatica. Next base: position 1,039,218,707 of record OY856412.1, read on the forward strand.
ATTGGGTATGTGGAGAACCTGCAGAGACTGGGATTTCCACTGAGCCAAGAGTTGGCTACTGACGTGATACTGCAATCGTTGCCAGAATCTTACAGTCAGTTTGTGATGAACTACAACATGAACAACTTTGATAGGCCACTGTCAGAGTTGTTGGGCATGTTGAGGACAGCCGAGTTACAGATGAAGAAGGACAAGCCTAAAGCTGTGATGGTGATCACGAGCAAGAAAGGCAAGTCCAAGCGCAAGGGCAAGGGCAAAGCTAAGAAAGGTTCTGAAGCTAGACAGGAGTCCAAGCCATCTTCAGCTCTCAAGGCCAAGGGAGGCGTAACCAAGAAAGGAAATTGCCACCATTGTCAAAGGCCAGGACATTGGAAAAGGAATTGTCCTCTCTACCTGGAAGAACAAAAGAAGAAGGAGGCAACTGAAGCCTCTACTTGAAGGTGTCATGTAAATAAACTTGTAACACTTTTTGAGGTATATGATACCAAGATATAAAGTGTAAAGCATTCTTACTTGGGGCAAGTGTTGCCTTTATAGATAGGAATACTTTAGTTTATTTTCAGCTAATAAGGCATGTAATACATTTATGAACTGCTATTTCATACTTGCCAATAGATAGAAACACTTTATTTTTGCATATTGTATGACAATGATGGCAATCAATAAAGTTGTGTTTTCAATCTTAAAGATATGATCTTTGTGGCAATGCCTTATTTATCTTGTGATATTTGATATGCATAAGATAAGACGATACCTAAAAGTTATAGATAACTCAAACAATTTAATTAGCATTAATCATGAGAAATTCATTTCTAGTTTCCATGTGATGGATAAAACTAGACTCTTTTCGTTAGAGAACCAGTAAGGGACAAGAATATCTTAGACATGATTGATCAATCTTCACTAATGTAGTGGGAGAGTGATTATCCTATTAGGTATAATACATGTGATGTATTTACATACCTATTGGAATAAATGCTAATACTTCATATGGTGTTTAGAGAAATACCAATATGAATGTCTTGAAGTGTTCAAGATTATCATAAATGAAGTACAAATTTGGTAAAGTATTAATTCTTGATGAGATCAATGAATGAAATACTTGGACCAAATGTTTGAGATCCTTATGAGTAATTATGATAGTGTATCATAGTAAACTCATGATTAAGGCATGGTGATGTCTGAATCAAGAAGGAATCATACTCTAAGGAGTTAGAGAATGATTATCAAATAACTAAATTCTTCTTAATAAAAGAATACCCCACACTAATAAAAGAAATTAAGAATCACAAGGGTTGTGAGTTCTTATATCTTTAACAGATACACCTCAATTATCTATGTGATCAGTTGTTCATGTGATGAGTCAACTATCAAGATGAATATGAGGAACCGAATCTTGAGTTATGGTTTAAAACCATTACATCCTAAATGACTTCCATGTGAACCATAAGGTATGACCTTGATGGTAGCACTCATTGGATCATATCCATAAGTGCAGATGAGTCTTAAGTGTTAAGACACATGGATAACACTTTGAGAAGGATGATGCTTGTTGATTGCAACTTAATGGCTAAAACATTTGGCATATGGATACTAAAAACGCATTCCTATGAGGAATAAAACCAGGATGTGTACGTGACACAACCTATAAGGTTTATGAATCCACTAATGCAAATGAAGTCTATAAGTTACAATGGACTAATCAATGTGATTGATTGAGTACAAGCAACTCAAAATTGGATCTTTATTTTGATGATATAGTCAAAGGGTTTGACTGATATGTCAAAGATAAAGAAGGGATCTGTGATTTAGTGGGAGCGTGTTCACATTCCACATATTGATGTGAAATGGAAATGTTCTAGATTGGAAATCCTAATGTGGAAATTATCTTTAAGGAAGATAGAGATGTTTCCTATGTGATAGGAATAGAGATCTATAGAGATAGTTCTCGAAAATCTTTTGACCTGGAAAGACAGAGCATACATTGGCAATCTGTACTGAAGTGTTCAGTATGCATAGATTCAGTGGGAGAAAACTTGTCCATGTTACATGGAGTTAGTATCCCAAGGCCAAGTGTCCAATTCTTATGAAGAATGGGAACACTAGGAATAGATATGGATCTATCATGTATGTAATCATCCCATTATCTTGCATGTATGACATGGCAAGAATAAAATGCATTCATCATCTTGTATGTAGGACATGGCAATATGATGTGCTCATCCTGATAACTCGTATGTGTGACATGACGAGTGGATGTCTGTCTATTTCCAGTAAGGGTTACTGGAATACCATGAGAACTTGATAAGTGCTTGTGAAGTACTAGGTCTATGGAGATAAGGAAGAGTTCGATGTAAAGAGTTACATTGATGCGAACTTCCGAAAGGACAGAAAATTAATCGCAAAATATACATAAGATGTATAAAAGTGAAAGTTTGTTGGTAATTGGAAGTGTTCCAATAAAGCCATTTGAAAAAGGAAATGTCGAGTATCTATGTGTTAGAGAACAGTAGTAGATACTATATGGATCTGGAAGTTCATAAGATGAACTTATATTCCGCTCATTGATGACAAGTCTGGAATCCTTGATCATACAATGTGGCTAAAGGTTAGCAAAGGAATACTAGATCGCATATTACGGCAACTCCATCTCATACGTTTGACGTACAGCGAAGAGATGTGAGACATGCAATTTGTACAGACTTTGGCAAGGTGTTGTCATTACTCACTATGTAGGCACTAGAGCACAATGACATGTGGGACATGTCTGAAGATCACTATGAAGATGATTCATGGGTGATTGGCTCACAGTGCAAGTGGGAGTCTGTAGGTATGTATGCCCTGAGAGCCAATCATGGGATGATTGGTGGGATACATTGAGATTGATTTGATAAACATCAAAGGCAAGCTTCCAATTCTTTCTGGTTCAGTCATATGAGATAGTGATAGAACAGATTGAATGTCTAGAGAATGACAGGCATCAATGACGTATGCCTTTAGGTTCATGACCTGAACGATGAGATCATACGTATGCTATGAGTTTGTACATTCTTGTTATGTCCCTAGTCGGATGTCATTGTCGAAGGTAGATAGACAACAATGACACACAAGACTAGATTGTGGTGTTGGTTGATGACAGAATCTCATTAGTCATGATATAGAGATATCAAACCAAACACATAGGTACTTGTTAGAGAACAAGTGTACCGGACAGACCCACCGTGAGTTTGACACATGGAACCATGATATGGTAGTCACAGTCAGTACTCACAGTGATGGTGGTGAGTGTGATTCTTAGACCTGAAATCACTGCACTCAACACATGTCATTGGGCACACTTTGACATCATCAAACGCAGTCCTGAAACATGGGTTGTTATAAAGGTGATGATTGGGTGGCTTTGACACATGGGGCTTTTGAGGGGCGAGTGATAGATATGGGATTTGTCCCTCCTGAGGGAGTTTGATATCCATGGCCACTTGATGAGTAGGATTGAGAAAGGCGTGCACGCATGTGTGAATCAGTATGTGATACTGATGTCATACATATCTCTTCCAGTCTACTCTGAGATCAAGGAAGTGAATGAACGTTGACAGGATGACTGTTCCATGCCTCGAGTTCCATTCGGGATATCAGTGACAAAGGAATTATACATTCACTGTAACACCATTCACGGATTGTAGGATGAAAGTTGTTCTCCAACTTTCTACTTTCACTTGGGTAGCACTGATGTGTGACTAGGCACCGCTCTTTGCTTGTGAAGTCATAAGTGTTATGGACTTTCACTGCCAACTTGAAATGGACCTGCAAGGTCACACACATAGGATTTAACCTGGAAGAGGAGTTTTGTCCACAAAGCAATGTTTAGATTGATTACTAAAGGAGTTTAGTAGTTCAATTAAACACTCAATCAGTCGATAGCTCAATATCGTATGGTTCCAGGTGTTGGACGCATTGATTGGAGTATCGGATTGATTGAAATCGCAATTGACTGATTTTTGCCCAACCTGTGCTCCTAACCGATCTGTTCATGTGATGAACCGGTCGGCTGAGGTTGCTGAACCGGTCGGCTGGAGTGTCCAGGCCGATCGGCTCATGCCCAGGTTGAAATGACCGGTTCAAGGGTTGAACCGATCGGCTCAACTGGTGCAACCGACCAGTTGGGAAAAGTCATGTCGGCAAGAATTTTCCTTTGGTTTCAAATTGCCAATTCGATTGGGAATAATATTGGTATTCGATACCAATTGGGAAAGAAACAAGGAAAGTCTTTTTGAGCCGGATTAGGACCATGAACCGATCGGTTCAGGGCACCAACCGATCGGTTGGAGTGCCCCAAACGATCGGCTCAGGTCCAACTGATCGGCTCAATGGACGAACCGATCGGTTCAGTGGTGAACCGATCATTTCAAGTTGCGAACCGGTTGCTTTTTGTGGAAAATTCTCGAACCCTTCTACTCCTGCATTAGTCCCGCATTGCCCGGGATGGAGAACCCTGTCCCATGACTCTCCTATATATAGGGGTATTTGGGGCTTCTCAAAGTACAGCTCAGTGCAACCAGTTGCTCTACAAGTTGTCGTTCTCTCTGGTTTTGGTAACCGTGAGAGAGCCTGAGCAAGTGTTTCCCGCAAAAGGGAGGTGCAGCAAGGGAAGGACAACTGCAGTTGCAACAGGAGGCAGGAGAGCGTGTTGGCGACTAGTACGTCAACAGGAGGGTGCGACTCCTTCCACTTCCTTGTGGGACAAGGAGAGTGGAGTTCCAGGTGGTCCGTGTGGACTACTACAGAGGCGGGAGGACACTGCCGCTTAGGAGGACAACTGTCATCTGACATTCCGGTTCGAGTAGGAGTTGTCAGTCCCGGTGTGACCAGGAGCTGCACAGACACCGTCGAAGTCCGGAGTTGAAGACCGTGCATTACGCGATGTATTGTTGCCGAGAAAGCCTCGGGACAAGGTATGATTCCGCAAACCATCTTTTCCTATTATATAGACGTTGACGCGTTTCCTCGGTATGGGTTGGGGAGAAAATTTTTTGTTTCCGCTGCCTTCTCTGTCTCCCCTAAAACCCAACAAGGATAACGTTTTTAAGAATCCTTATCAGTTGAATCTAGCTCAAGTAAAACTAATATTTACAACGATAGGTTGACTTTGGGGTTACTTAAACTAATTGCAAGAAAGTAAAAGCTAAATTAAAGATGGGTTGAGATCAATGATATGGAATCACTGGGATGGTACCGGGTTTGACCACCGCTACACACACAAACATATTCGATTGTAAACAAACCAGGCAAGATATAACACTCCAAGTAGAGCTGCTATAGAACCCCCCATACGGGCGTTAGGTTCACGTAAGAATCACCATAGGTATCAGATGTCTCGTCACCATCCGGATCACTTTACTTACAGCTCTGAAGATACAAAAATCCACGGAGATTGTGAACCCCCCATACGGGTGTTAGGCGCACAGAAGTGTCACCGAAGGCTAGATGGCTCGTCCCCTCGCGGATCACACACTTACGACCTCAAGGAATCCTTCAGAAGTTCTCGTCAAGGAGTCTAACTTGTTAAACGACATTCATACCTATGTATAGATGTTATCGCAACATAGGGAGCACAAAGATGAAAGCAAGCAATTACCCAAACTACGAACATAACGGTTAACAACAAAATGAAGAGTTATATACATTGCCATGAAGAGTTTAACAAAAGAACATAGTTTGCATGGGCAGCGGGGCTAGTCTCCGCACCCCAGCGAAAAGGTACTACTCGCTCATGGTGCGAGATACAAGAAGCATGAGAGAGAAAAAGAGATCCGCCATGAGCTCGGCGCAGAAGGTGGTCACAGCTCGGTGAAGAAGATACGCCCCTTGCTCCATCTTACTTCTCTTCTCGGCCTCCTTGGTTGCAACACGGGTAGTAGGTGGAGTGGAACTTGATCGGAGTTGTGCTCTGGCAGCCTGGCGGCGTCCGGATCCCATGCCCTCAAATGAGGACCCTTGGGGTCTATTTATAGGCTCAGATCTGTCTCCAAACGGTTTGGATAAGTTGCTGGAAATATCTTCTCCAAACAGTCTGGAGACCGTTTGGTGCCAAACGGTTTGAAGATCGTTTGGTGCCAAATGGTTTGGAGACCGTTTGGTGCCACATAGTTTGGAGACCGTTTGGTGCCAAATGGTTTGGAGATCGGTATCCGCGTCAATCGATCTTGAGGTCGGTCTCGGTCTCGGCGCGGACGCGTAGCTTTTGTTCTTCGATCGGTCTTTGCGCTTGCGGCAAACGGTTTTGGAAACCACATGGATCCAAACGGTCTTGAGACCGCATGGACCCAAACAGTCTTGGGACCGCATGGACTCAAACGGTCTTGAGACTGCATGGACCCAAACGGTTTTGAGACCGCATGGTCATGCGGTTTACAGCTCGCGCGGTTTTCTTTGGCAAATGATTTTGTCATTCATTCTTCATGTATTCCAGGAAACGGTCTTGGGACTGCATGGACCCAAACGGTCTTGGGACCGCATAGACCCAAACGGTCTTGGGACCGCAAGGGCTCAAACGGTCTTGGGACCACATGTGTGGAATTGCTTGGTTACCTGCATTAAATGAATAATATTTAGTTAAAACCTTAATTATTGAATCAGCCAAGTAGTTTTGCTCATAATGATTCTTATTTGGGTGAAAAGGTGTGAAAAAGAGTTGAATTTGTTCCAAAGAAGTACTTGAATTCCATGATGAGTATGCACTCATCAAAACACCCCGCACTTAAACGTTGCTCGTCCTCGAGTAACATAAAATTTGAAACAGTTGCCAAATGAATACTTTCAATTCGTGTGATTGCTTCATCTTCACATCACGAATGTTTTCTTTCTGCTCTGTATGAATCAGTACCTCAACCAACCTGGGACCACTAAACACGTCTTACCATAGCTTCGTTCCTGAGTTTGTTTTCCAATATCACTTCCTCCTCACTTTTTCCAACAACAAGCATGTCAAAGAGTTTTTAAGAGTCCAGAGATACCCACAGAATCAACAAGTGTGCATCCAATCTGACACTGGTGTTTTTCGGGATGGTGGGGGCATGCATTGTGCCCTTAGGTAGAAAAATGTGTGAAAGGTGGTATGGAAAGAAGAATTAAATCTCTCCTCTATTTGACTCGAGATTTTTATTTGTTTTTGCAATTTCATTTATTGCATTTTTTTGTGCAAATCTCTCCTCTATTTGACTCGAGATTGCATTTCTTTTTGTGTGCACTTTGGCATCTTTTATTTGCAAATCTCTCCTCTATTCGACTCGAGATTGCATATTTGGTGGTACACCCCTATTTATTGCGAGGGGTATGAAAGAAGCGGATAAGGGGGAAGTGGCGTGCCACCCCGAACTTAGGGTTTGACACATATTCGGCTATTTTGTTGCTTTTTGATGGATGGAGGGGTACAAAGATGATAGAAGAAGTGTAGAAGAGAATTCAGATCAAAATGCAACTTGATTTACAATTCAATGTACCGGGTTGTTCTCTTTGTCGTACTCTGCTCAAATAATTAATTGATGAGGATCTGGTGGGGATTCCGAGCTATTGTTCCACTAGTCAGTTAGGAAGCACGACGTGCTTGATCCCTATCAGTTTTGAGAGTTACTTATCATTTTTGTAAAAAGTATTATGATGTTAGGAATCATAAGCTTCACATGATGATTTCAAGCAAAAGGCATGTTTCAAAAATCGGTCCTCTTGAGGATTTACTTCGAATAAGGAGGATATTATGATTGAAGATGCATAGCAAATTAGTTAGTTAATTTTTATCAACAAGTGTCAAAAATTCATCAAGTATCTGTTCAAAAATTTTGAAAATTTTTAAAAATTTTTATGATAGAGAAAACTTGACTATGAAAAGAGGGTGTATGTCGAAAGTGAGGTATGTACCACCCACCCTCCACCCCGAACATAGAGATTTTCTCGTCTCGAGCAAACCCTAAATCCGAGATGGAGGGGAAAGATTACGCCAGTAATGACCACTGAGTGTGATTGCGTTCCGATCAGCGCAACTCCAATCTCTTATCTGAAATTTTGCAAGGGTAAAGGGTAGTTAGATCTTAAAAATATCATCTCGCAAAGCGAGTTTTATTAAAGGAAAAGCTAACTAGAAGGTAAAAACAAAATTTTGAAAAGAAAAGAAGAGCAGATTTATTGATCGGGTTGCCTCCCGACAAGCACCTTTGTTTTATGTCGATGGCTCGACTGAGTTTTTTTGCTTCATGGTGGATCCTTTGGATTGGTGAGATCCAGCATTGTTTCAGTGCCTATGTCAACAGAGGTGAAATATCACTTCAAGAGATGCCCATTTATCATAAATTCTCCAGACTTGTCACTCCATAAAGAGAAAGCACCATGTGGGGAGATGCTGTTAACGATGTATGGTCCACACCAGCGTGAGCAGAGTTTTCCTGGGAATAACTTTAATCTTGAGTTGAATACAAGAACTTGATCTCCCACTTGTATGTCTTTTCTTTTCAGATGTCCATCGTGCCAAAGTTTTGTGCATTCTTTGTAGATTCGTGCATTCTCATAAGCTGTCATCCTGAGTTCATCCAGCTCTTGGAGTTGCAGAATCCTGGCCTGCCCTGCCTCTTTCATATCAAAGTTCAATTATTTACTTGCCCACCATGCCTTGTGTTCCTGTTCAACTAGCAGGTGGCAAGCCTTTCCATATATTAATCGAAAAGGTGTAGTCCCAAGGGGAGTTTTATAAGCAGTACGATAGGCCCATAAGGCGTCGTTGATTTTTGTTGACCAGTCCTTTCGATTACGTCCAACGGTTTTCTCAAGAATATCTTTTAGGTGACGGTTAGAGACCTCTACCTATCCACTTGTTTGTGGATGATAAGGTGAAGCTACCTTATGTGAGACACCATATTTTCTCAGTAAAGCTTCAAAGCTTCTTTCAAGGAAGTGGGACCCTCCGTCCGATATCACTGTTCGTGGCACTCCAAACCGGGGGAAAATAATATCTTTGAATAATTTGATGACAGGTGTGGAATCACTAGTGACGGTTGGTATAGCTTCGACCCATTTTGAGACGTAGTCTACCGCCACTAGGATGTGTGAAAATCCATTAGAAGATGGGAAAGGACCCATATAGTCCACCCCCCAAACATCGAATATCTCGACTTCTTGCCATAGATTTAGCGGCATCTCGTCTCTCTTAGTTATATTGCCAGATCTTTGACATTTGTCACAGGACAGGACAAAATCATAAAAATCTTTGGATATGGTTGGCCAGAAGAATCCACACTTTAAAACCTTTAGAGCAGTCTTTTTAGAGCTCATATGCCCACCCACAGGTCCTGAGTGATATTGTTCCAGAATAGAATGAGCATCTTCTTCGGTGATACAACGTCTATACAAACCATCAACGCAAAGTTTAAAAAGATATGGTTCATCCCAGTGATAGTGCTTCACATCATGCATAAACTTCTTCAGTGCATTTCCGGTGCATTGGGGATGGATGACTCCAGCAACAAGGTAGTTTACTAAATCAGAATGCCATGGTATAACTTCCGAGACCCTCATTAGTTGATCATCTGGTAGGGAGTCATTGATCGGGATCTTCTCAGTATCCAGAGTGTGGATGCGAATGAGGTGATCTGCTACAACGTTTTCCATCCCTTTTTTATTTCTTATCTCTAAAGCAAGTTCTTATAATAAGAGGATCCATCTAATCAGCCATGGTTTTGCATCTTTCTTTGCCAGAAGGTAATGAATAGCAACATGGTCTGTGTAGACAATGACTTTTGAACTGATAAGGTATGACCTAAACTTGTCGAAGGCATATATGACTGCTAGAAGTTCTTTCTCGGTAGTCGCATAATTCCTCTGGGCTTCGTCGAAGGTTTTTGATGCATAATAGATCACATAATGTTTCTTTTCTATATATTACCCTAAAACAGCACCCACCGCGTAATCACTGGCATCACACATAATTTCAAAAGGATGGTACCAGTCAGGAGCTCTAATGATGGGGGTAGTTGTAAGGGACTTCTTCAGCATGTTGAAGCTTTTGACACATTCTTCACTGAAATTGAAATCAACATCCTTTAGCAATAGGTTCGTCATCGGCTTAGTTATCTTGGAAAAATCCTTTATGAATCTTCTATAGAATCCGGCATGACCAAGGAAGGCACGAACTTCTTTTACATTTGTGGGAATAGCCAATTTAGAGATCACTTCAATCTTGGCTTTATCTACTTCAATTCCTCTATTACTAACCCTATGGCCCAAGACAATGCCGTCTGTTACCATGAAGTGGCATTTTTCCCAATTTAGCACGAAATGCACTTCTTCGCAACGTTTGAGGACTAGAGAGAGGTGCTTTAGACAAGAATTGAATGAGTCTCCGTATACAAAAAAATCATCCATGAAGACCTCCAGAATAGTTTCAGTAAGCCCCGTGAAAATTGCAGCCATGCAACATTGAAAAGTTGCGGGTGCATTACAGAGACCAAACGACATTCTTTTAAATGTGTATGTTCCGAAAGGACAGGTGAAAGTCATTTTTTCTTGATCATCTGGATGTATGGGAATATGATAGAATCCAGAGTAACCATCAAGATAACAGAAATATTCTTGGTGAGCCAACCTTTCTAAGACTTGGTCAAGGAAGGGCATAGGAAAATGATCTTTTCGAGTTGCCTTGTTTAATTTCCTATAATCAATGCACATACGCCACCCTGTGACTGTTCGAGTGGGGATGAGCTCGTTGTTGTCATTCCTTATAACAGTTGTTCCACATTTCTTTGGCACCACATGTACTGGGCTCACCCATGGTGAATCTGATATAAGATAGATTATTCTAGTTGTGAGAAGTTTAATGACCTCACGACAGACCACTTCCTTCATATCAGGATTCAACTTCCGTTGATGCTCAATAGTCGGCTTGTGATCTTCCATCATAGGAATTTTATGCATACACAGTGCTTGATTGACCCCCGTGAGGTCACTCATTTTATAGTCTATGGCTTTCTTCCTTCCCCTTAATTCCTCTAGAAGCTTCTTTTCTTGTTCAGTTGTTAAATAGGAGTTTATAATAACTGGACAAACCTTGAGATCATCTAGAAACATGTACTTTAGTCCTTCGGGTAGAAGCTTCATTTCGGGAGCCTTTGGGTTTTCGCTTGCTTCTTCTAAAGTTTTCGTAACTTTGAGTTCTTTGCTAGTGGCTCCGACGTATTCTTCAGCAGAGTCGAGGGATTTGATGTAATCCTTTTCTCGATTGGTTCATCGATCGACAGGTCTGATAGAGCAGTTTCCAAGGGATCGTACGATTCGTGATACTCTTGGGTCAGTTGTGACATTTGCTCAACACAATCAATTAGATAGACTTCTTCCTGTATACTTGGTCTTCTCATACTTTCGAAAACATTGAATTCTAGGGTCTCCTTGCCTAATCTTAGCAATAAGGTACCAGCTTCAACATCAATTAGGGCTCTTGCAGTGGTGAGGAAAGGACGACCGAAGATGAGAGGATATCTGGTGTCTTCTTTTATATCCATAATGACGAAGTCGCATGGAACATATGTGTCCTTGCCCACCTTGACTGGGATATCTTTGAGGATTCCTAACGGTCTTTTTATCGAATTGTCTGCGAGTTGAATAGTCATAGCAGTAGGAAGCAATTCTGCAAACCCTAATCTTTTACACAGGCTGAATGGCATAATAGAGATGCTTGCGCCAGGATCTGCCAATCCTTTCTTGCATGATGAGTCACCAATGTGACATGAAATCCAAAGGATCCTGGGTCTTTTTGTTTCTTTGGCATCTTGCTCAATATGATATCCGATGGAGTTGTAGCCAGTTTTACTGTTTCGTACTCTTCAGTTATGTACTTCCTGGTGAGGAGCGACTTTAGATACTTAGTTCAGGCTGGTATCTCAGCAAGAGCGTCTAAGAAGGGTATATCAACATGAAGTTTCTTCATATCCTCTTTAAACTTATTGAATCTAGTATCGAGCTTGGTTTGCCTTAGGTGGGATGGGAAGGGTATACGAGGCTTATACACAGGAATATCTGGTTCTGGTGTTTCTTCATCAACAAATTTCTCAGGACTTCCCTTATCAGTCTTATCTTCCTTTGGTTGTGACTCTGGTGTTGTTGAGTCTTGGACAATCACAGGTTCAATTTCGTCAGTAATAACCACATGTGTCTTTACTGGAGGATCCAAATAGTCTTTTCCTGACCTGGTGGTGACTGCCTTCAACTGTTCAGGATGCTTAGGATTGTTCTCGGGTTGGCCGACAAAGACTCCTGCCAGTGGCTTTATGCTAGTTGCAAGTTGAACTAGTTGAGTTTCAATTGCTTTCTGATGGGCTTGTTGGTTGGCTATCATCGTTTGCTGAGTTTGCAACATTTTTTGAATGGTTGATAGCTTGTCATCAGAAGGGATGGGTCCTGTTTGTCCTTGCTGCTGATTCAAGTTCTGATATTGAGAGTTGTTTTGATAGTTATTGTAGTTCCTATTTTGAAAGTTTCCTTTGAAGTTTCCTTGATTCCCAAAGTTCTGTTGTTGGTTATACTGGAATCCTGGTGGGCCTCTTGATTGATTGTTGGGACCGAATTGATGCGAGTTTAATGCTCCTGAAGGGTTTCCATATTGAAAACCTGGGTGATTCCTATTTTGATTTGAATTGTAATAGTTCTGCCCAGGGATGGTTTTGATAGCATTAAGATTCTCCATATGGCCATTATCTCCTTGTCCACATGCATTTCTTAGAACCACCTCATACAAAACATTGCATGATAGAGTGGAATGATCGGTGCTTTTGCATGCTTCACAGAACAGAGAAGTGGAATTGACCTGTTCTGGTTGCCGAGTGGGTGAACGTCCTCTTCCAATAGCAGCTAGGGATGATTCTATATGATCTTGCTTGGCAACTAAGACCTTCAAGGTTTCAGCGATAGACTTGTACTCTGGAATAGCTTCAGCCATAACTACCTTCAAGACTCCTTTACCTACAGATCTACCCCAATTGGCTTGATTTTCTGCTCCCAGGGTGACGAATCTCCATGCGCTGTCATAACTTTGACACATGAAGTTTCCTCCGGATGAGGAATCTAGAAACATCTTGACATCGTCCTCCACACCCCTATAGAAGATTTCTATGAGTTGATTCTTGGAATTCCATGGTGTGGACATTTGCGTAGGGGCTCTTTGTACCTATCCCATGCTTAAACGAGAGTTTCTCCAGGGACTTGAGTGAAATTTGTTATTCGGCCCCTGATTTCATATGTAAGGGATGGAGGATAGAATTTTTCCAGAAACACATTTTGGAGTTGCTCCTAGGTGGTGATGGGTACTTCACTTTGGAGTGAATTATACCAACTAATGGCTCTATCAGCAAGGGAATACTTGAAGAGACGGAGTCGAATGGCATCATCGGAGACTCCATTTTGCTTTGTCATAGCACATAGGTCGATGAATCTCAGAAGATGTCCTTGGCTGTCCTCCGCTTGTTTGCCAAAGAAAGGGTTGTTTTGAAGCAATGTGATCCAATGTGCTTTAATCTCAAAATTTGCAGCATCGATGGGAGGAGGATGTACTGGATGGTAAACATTCGCAGCCTTCGGGATCGAGAAATCTCTAAAATCCTTTTGTAGCTCGGCTGCTTGTGCCGTTGCTTGTGCTGCAAGGATTTCCTATTGAACTGCAGCTCTAGCTTCTTGCATGAGTCTTTCTCTTTGTGCATTGATGGCTTGAGCTACTCTTTGGGCTACTTCTTCTTCTTGTTCCATCCTTGCTTGATTCTCTCTGATCTGACGATGGAAGGTTCTATCTATTTCGGGATCAAAGCTCGCTGTGAGTCCGGGACTGTCTGAACGGTGCATGCACTATGCGTTGGGTAGCACCTAAAAATTAGAAAGATTTTGAAAATGAGATCCACAAAGTAGAGTCAAATTCAAGTGGATAAGAGATTATTTCAAGAGAAAAGAAAAATCCTAGATTATTCTTAGAAGAACTAGATTTGACTGACTGATTCCGTTGTCCCCGGCAACGGCATCAGAATTTGACGTGGATATTGAATGCACTAACAAATTCACTTGGGGTTGAAATCCTCGAGCTTTTAACAAAACCAAGTGCAATAATACCACCCACAAGCGGACGAGTCTTATCGCAGTATAGTTAAGGATCTAACCCAAAGGACAACATTTTTAAGAATGCTTGTCAGTTGAATCTAGCTCAAGTAAAACTAATATTTAAAACGATAGGTTGATTTTGGGGTTACTTAAACTAATTGCAAGAAAGTAAAAGCTGAATTAAAGATGGGTTGAGATCAATGATATGGAATCGCTGGGATGGTACCGGGTTTGACCACCGCTACACACGCAAACATATTTGATTGTAAACAAACCAGACAAGATATAACACTCCAAGTAGAGCTGCTACAGAACCCCCCATACGGGCGTTAGGTTCGCGTAAGCATCACCATAGGTATCAGATGTCTCGTCACCATCCGGATCACTTTACTTACTGCTCTGAAGATACATAAATCCACAGAGATTGTGAACCCCCCATACGGGCGTTAGGCGCACAGAAGCGTCATCGAAGGCTAGATGGCTCGTCCCCTCACAGATCATACACTTACGACTTCACTAAAATCCCATCCTATTTCTAGTTTGGGAGTCATATACGTTAATCGATAAGCAAGCAGGCGGGTAACATACTAGAAAACATCGACGATTAACAAGAAGATATAAAATCCAACTAAGGTTGTGAACCCCCCATACGGGCGTTAGGGACACAGAAGCATCACCGAAGGCTAGATGGCTCGTCCCCTCGCGGATCACACACTTATGACCTCAAGGAATCCTTTCAGAAGTTCTCGTCAAGGAGTCTAACTTGTTTAACGACATTCATACCTACGTATAGATGTTATCGCAACATTGGGAATACAAAGATGAAAGCAAGCAATTACCCAAACTACGAACATAACAGTTAACGACAAAATGAAGAGTTATATACATTGCCATGGAGAGTTTAACAAAAGAACATAGTTTGCATGGGAAACGGGGCTAGTCCCCCCACCCCAGCGAAAAGGTACTACTTGCTCATGGTGCGAGATAGAAGAAGGATGAGAGAGAAAGAGAGATCCTCCATGAGATCAGTGCAGAAGGTGGTCGCATCCCGGTGAAGAAGATACGCCCCTTGCTCCATCTTCCTTCTCTTCTCGGCCTCCTTGGTTGCAACACGGGTAGTAGGTGGAGTGGAACTTGATCGGAGTTGTGCTCTAGCAGCCTGACGGCGTCCGGATCCCATTCCATCAAAGGAGGACCCTTGCGGTCTATTTATAGGCTCAGATCTGTCTCCAAACGGTTTGGATAAGTTGCTAGAAATATCTTCTCCAAACGGTCGGGAGACCATTTGGTGCCAAAAGGTCCAACTGGTTTGGAGACCGTTTGGTGCCAAACGGTTTGGAGATCGGTAGCCGCGTCAATCGATCTTGAGGTCAGTGTAGGTCTCGACGCGGACGCATGACTTTTGTTCTTCGATCGATCTTCACACTCGCGGCAAACGGTCTTAGAAACCGCATGGACCCAAACAGTCTTGGAACCGCATGGACCCAAACAGTCTTGGGACCGCATGGACCCAAACGGTCTTGAGATCGCATGGTCATGCGGTTTACAGCTCACGCGGTTTTCTTTGGCAAACGATTTTGTCATTCATTCTTCATGTATTTCAGCAAATGGTCTTGGGACCACATGGACCCAAACGGTCTTGGGACCGCATGGACCCAAACGGTCTTGGGATTGCAAGGGCTCAAACACTCTTGGGACCACAGGGCTCAAACGGTCTTGGGACCGCATGCATGGAATTGCTTGGTTACCTGCATTAAATGAATAATATTTAGTTAAAACCTTAATTATTGAATCAGCCAAGTAGTTTTGCACATTATGATTCATATTTGGGTGAAAGGTGTGAAAAAGAGTTGAATTTGTTCCAAAGAGGTACTTGAATTCCATGATGAGTATGCACTCATCAAAACACCCCGAACTTAAATGTTGCTCATCCTCGAGTAACATAAAATTTGAAACAGTTGCCAAATGAATACTTTCAATTCGTGTGATTGCTTCATCTTCACATCACAAATGTTTTCTTTTTGCTTAGTATGAATCTTCACATCACCATGTGGGGAGATGCTCTTAACGATGTATGGTCCACACCAGCGTGAGCAGAGTTTTCTTGGGAATAACTTTAATCTTGAGTTGAATACAAGAACTTGATCTCCCACTTGTATGTCTTTTCTTTTCAGATGTCCATCGTGCCAAAGTTTTGTGCGTTCTTTGTAGATTCGTGCATTCTCATAAGCTGTCATCCTGAGTTCATCCAGCTCTTAGAGTTGCAGAATCCTGGCCTGCCCTGCCTCTTTCATATCAAAGTTCAATTATTTAATTGCCCACCATGCCTTGTGTTCCTGTTCGACTGGTAGGTGGCAAGCCTTTCCATATATTAATCGAAAAAGTGTAGTCTCAAGGGGAGTTTTATAAGCAGTATGATAGGCCCATAAGGCGTCATTGATTTTTGTTGACCAGTCCTTTCGATTACGTCCAACAGTTTTCTCAAGAATATCTTTTAGGTGACGGTTAGAGACCTCTACCTGTCCACTTGTTGTGGATGATAAGGTGAAGCTACCTTATGTGAGACACCATATTTTCTCAGTAAAGCTTCAAAGCTTCTTTCAAGGAAGTGGGATAATAGATCACTGCTAGAAGTTCTTTCTCAGTAGTCGCATAATTCCTCTGGGCTTCGTCGAGGGTTTTTGATGGATAATAGATCACATAATGTTTCTTTTCTATATATTTCCCTAAAATAGCACCCACCGCATAATCACTGGCTTCACACATAATTTCAAAAGGATGGTTGATGAGTGCATACTCATCATGAGATTCAATTACCTCTTTGGAAGAAATTCAATTCTTTTCACATCTTTTCACTCTAATATGAATTATAATGTGCAAATCTACTTAGTTGATTCAATAATCAAGGTTTTAACTTAATATCATTCATTTAGTG
The DNA here is from genome assembly GCA_963693085.1 of Alisma plantago-aquatica. NCBI lineage: Eukaryota > Viridiplantae > Streptophyta > Magnoliopsida > Alismatales > Alismataceae > Alisma > Alisma plantago-aquatica. The sequence goes on from OY856412.1 coordinate 1,039,235,760, forward strand.
CAGGTAAATCAAGCAATTCCACGCATGCGGTCCTAAGACCATTTGAGCTCTTACGGTCCTAAGATCGTTTGAGCTCTTGCGGTCCCAAGACCGTTTGAGCTCTTGTGGTCCCAAGACCGTTTGAGCACATGCGGTCCCAAGACCGTTTGAATTAATGGGGTCTCAAGACCGTTTGGGATCATGCGGTCCCAAGACCGTTTGCTGGAATACACGAAGATTGAATGACAAAGATCGTTTGCCAAAGAAAACCACGCGAGCTATAAACCGCGGGTCCATATAGTCCCAAGACCGTTTGGTTCCATGCGGTCCCAAGACCGTTTGGTTCCATGCGGTCACAAGACCGGTTGGTTCCATGCGGTCTCAAGACCGTTTGGTTCCATGCGGTCTCAAGACCGTTTGGTTCCATGCGGTCTCAAGACCATTTGGGTCCATGCGGTCCCAAGACCGTTTGGTTCCATGCGGTCTCAAGACTATTAGGGTCCATGCGGTCCTAATACCGTTTGGGTTCATGCGGTCTCAAGACCGTTTGGGTTCATGCGGTCTCAAGACCGTTTGGATCCATGCGGTTTCCAAGACCGTTGGCCGCAAGCGCAAAGACCGATTGAAGAACAGAAGCCGCACGTTCACACCGAGACCGAGACCGACCTCAAGATCGATCGACGCAAACCGTTTGATGCCGAAACGGTCTCCAAACCGTTTGGCACCAAACGGTCTCCAGACCGTTTGGAGAGGATATTTCCATCAACTTATCCAAACCGTTTGGGATCAGATCTGAGCCTATAAATAGACCCCCAGGGTCCTCATTTGGAGGCATCGGATCCGGATGCCGATAGGCTGCCAGAGCACCACTCCGATCAAGTTCCACTCCACCTAGTGCTCGTGTTGCAACCAAGGAAGCCGAGGAGAGAAGGAAGACGGAGCAAGAGGCGCATCTTCTTCACCGGGCTGTGACTACCTTCTACACTGAGCTCATGGCGGATCTTTCTTTCTCTCTCATCCTTCTTGTTTCTCGCATCATGAGCGAGTAGTGCCTTTTCGCTGGGGTGCGGGGACTAGCCCCGCTACCCATGCAAACCATGTTCTTTTGTTAAACTTCCCATGGCAATGTATATAACTCTTCTTGTTGTTGTTAATCGTTAAGCTCGTAGGTTGGTTATTTTCTTGTTTTCATCTTTGTGCTCCCTATGTTGCGAGAACTTCTATGCATGGGTTCGAACATCATTTAGCAAGTTAGACTCCTTGACGAGAACTTCCGATGGGATTCCTTGAGGTCGTAAGTGTGTGATCCGTGAGGGGACGAGCCATCTAGCCTTCGGTGACGCTTCTGTGCGCCTAACGCCCGTATGGGGGGTTCACAACCTTAGTTGGATTTTGTATCTTCTTGTTAATTGTCGATGTTTACTCGTACTTTAATCGCCTACGTGCTTGTCGGTTAGTGCGGTTGACTCCTTTATGAGAACTTCTGATAGGATTCCTTGAGGTCGTAAGTGTATGATCCGCAAGGGGACGAGCCATCTAGCCTTCGATGATGCTTCTGTGCGCCTGACGCCCGTATGGGGGGTTCACAACCTTAGTTGGATTTTGTATCTTCAGAGCCGTAAGACAGGTGATCCGGATGGTGATGAGACATTTGATGCCTATGGTGATGCTTATGCGAACCTAACGCCCGTATGGGGGGTTCTGCAGCAGCTCTACTTGGAGTGTTATATCTTGCCTGGATTGTTTGCAATGGAGTATGTTTGTGTGTGTAGTGGTGGTCAAACCCGGTACCATCCCAACGATTTCATATCATTGATCTAAAACCATATTTAATTCCTCTTTTACTTTCTTGCACTTAGTTTAGATAACCTCAAATCAACCAATCGTTTTATATATTAGTTTTACTTGAGCTAGATTCAGCTGACAAGGATTATTAAAAATGTTGTCCTTTGGGTTCAATCCTCAACTATACTGTGATAAGACTCGTCTGCTTGCGGGTGGTATTATTGCACTTGGTTTTGGTAAAAGCTCGGGAATTTCAACCCCGAGTGAAATTGTTAGTGCATTCAATACACACGTCAAATTCTGGCGCCGTTGCCGGGGACAACGGAATCAGTCGCGTCTAATCTAGTTCTTTTAAGACTAATCTAGGATTTTGCTTTTCTTTTTGAAACAATCGCTTATCTACTTGAATATGACTCTACTTTGTGGATCTCATTTTCAAAATCTTTCTAATTTTCAGGTGCTACCCGACGCATAGTGTATGCACCGTTCGGACAGTCCTGGACTTACCGCGAGCTTTGATCCCGAAATAGATATAACCTTCCATCGTCAAATCAGAGAGAATCAAGCAAGGATGGTGCAAGAAGAAGAAGTAGCCCGAAGAGTGGCTCAAGCCATCAATGCACAGAGAGAGAGGCTCATGCAAGAAGCCAAAGCTGTAGTTCAACAGGAGATCTTAGCAGCACAAGCAGCAGAGCTACATAAAGATCTCAAAGAGTTCTCAATGCCGAAGGCTGCGGATGTTTATCACCCTGTACAACCTCCACCCATCGATGCTGCCAACTTTGAGATTAGAGCACATTGGATCACATTACTTCAAAACAACCCTTTCTATGGCAAACAAGCGGAGGACAGCCAAGGACATCTTCTGAGATTCATCAACCTATGTGCTATGACAAAGAAAAATGGAGTATTTGATGATGCCATTTGACTCCGTCTCTTCAAGTATTCCCTTGCTGATAGAGCCATCAGTTGGTACAATTCACTACAAAGTGAAGTACCCATCACCACCCGGGAGCAACTCCAAAATGCATTTCTGGAAAAGTTCTATCCTCCATCTCTTACTTTTGAAGAATCAACTCATATGTAAGGGATGGAGGATAGAATTTTTCCAGAAACGCATTTTGGAGTTGCTCCCTGGTGGTGATGGGTACTTCACTTTGTAGTGAATTATACCAACGGATGGGTCTATCAGCAAGGGAATACTTGAAGATACGGAGTCAAATGGCATCTTCGAAGACTCCATTTTGCTTTGTCATAGCACATAGGTCGATGAATCTCGGAAGATGTCCTTGGCTATCCTCCGCTTGTTTTCCATAGAAAGGGTTGTTTTGAAGCAATGTGATCCAATGTGCTCTAATCTCAAAATTTGCAGCATCGATGGGAGGAGGGTGTACTGGATGGTAAACATTCGCAGCCTTCGGGATCGAGAACTCTCTAAGATCCTTTTGTAGCTCAGCTGCTTGTGCTGCAAGGATTTCCTGTTGAACCACAGCTCTAGCTTCTTGCATGAGTCTCTCTCTTTGTGCATTGATGGCTTGAGCTACTCTTCGGGGTACTTCTTCTTCTTGTGCCATCCTTGCTTGATTCTCTCTGATCTGACGATGGAAGGTTCTATCTATTACGGGATCAAAGCTCACTGTGAGTTCGGGACTGTCTGAACGGTGCATGCACTACGCGTTGGGTAGCTCCTGAAAATTAGAAAGATTTTGAAAATGAGATCCACAAAGTAGAGTCAAATTCAAGTGGATAAGCAATTGTTTCAAGAGAAAAGCAAAATCCTAGATTAGTCTTAGAAGAACTAGATTTGACTGACTGATTCCGTTGTCCCCGACAACAGTGCCAGCATTTGACGTGGATATTGAATGCACTAACAAATTCACTCGGGGTTGAAATCCCCGAGCTTTTACCAAAACCAAGTGCAATAATACCACCCACAAGCGGACGAGTCTTATTAAAGTATAGTTAAGGATCTAACCCAAAGGACAACGTTTTAAAGAATCCTTGTTAGTTGAATCTAGCTCAAGTAAAACTAATATTTAAAATGATAGGTTGATTTTGGTGTTACTTAAACTAATTGCAAGAAAGTAAAAGCTGAATTAAAGATTGGTTGAGATCAATGATATGGAATCGCTGGGATGGTACCAGGTTTGACCACCGCTACACACGCTAACAAATTCGATTGTTAACAAACCAGGAAAGATATAACACTCCAAGTAGAGCTGCTGCAGAATCCCCCATACGGGCGTTAGGTTCGCGTAAGTATCACCATAGGTATCAGATGTCTCGTCACCATCTGAATCACTTTACTTACGACTCTGAAGATATAGAAATCCACGGAGGTTGTGAACCCCCCATACAGGTGTTAGGCGCACAGAAGCATCACCGAAGGCTAGATGGCTCATCCCCTCACGGATCATACACTTACGACCTCGGTGAAATCCCATCCTATTTCTAGTTTGGGAGTCAGCCGCGTTAACGGATAAGCGAGCAGGCGGGTAACATAGTAGCAAACATCGACTATTAACAAGAAGATACAAAATCCAACTAAGGTTGTGAACCCCCCATACGGGCGTTAGGCGCATAGAAGCGTCACCAAAGGCTAGATGGCTCGTCCCCTCGCGGATCACACACTTACGACCTCAAGGAATCCTTTCAGAAGTTCTCATCAAGGAGTCTAACTTGTTAAACGACATTCATACCTACGTATAGATGTTATCACAACATAGGGAGCACAAAGATGAAAGAAAGCAATTACCCAAACTACGAACATAATGGTTAACAACAAAATGAAGAGTTATATACATTGTCATGGAGAGTTTAACAAAAGAACATAGTTTGCATGGGCAGCAGGGCTAGTCCCCGCACCCCAGCAAAAAGGTACTACTCGCTCATGGTGCGAGATACAAGAAGGATGAGAGAGAAAGAGAGATCCGCCATGAGCTCGTTGCATAAGGTGGTCGCAGCCCGGTGAAGAAGATACGCCCCTTGCTATGTCTTCCTTCTCTTCTCGGCCTCTTTGGTTGCAACACGGGCAGTAGGTGGAGTGGAACTTGATCGGAGTTGTGCTCTGGCAACCTGGCGGCGTCCGGATCCCATGCCCTCAAATGAGGACCCTTGAGGTCTATTTATGGGCTCAGATATGTCTCCAAATGATTTGGACAAGTTGCTGGAAATATCTTCTCCAAACGGTCTAGAGACCTTTTGGTGCCAAACGGTTTGGAGACCGTTTGGTGCCAAACGGTTTGGATATCGGTAGCCGTGTCAATCGATCTTGAGGTCATTCTCGGTCTCGACGCGGACGCACGACTTTTTTTCTTCGATTGGTCTTCGCTCTCGCGGCAAACAGTCTTGGAAACCGTATGGACCCAAATGGTCTTGAGACCGCATGGACCCAAACGGTCTTGGGACTGCATGAACCCAAATGGTCTTGGGACCGCATGGACCCAAACGGTCTTGAGACCGCATGGACCCAAATGGTCTTGAGACCGCATGGACCCAAACGGTCTTGAGATCGCATGGACCCAAACGGTCTTGAGACCGCATGGTCATGCGGTTTACAACTCACGCGGTTTTTTTGGCAAATGATTTTGTCATTCGTTCTTCATGTATTCCAGCAAACGGTCTTGGGAGCGCATGAACCCAAACGGTCTTGGGACCGCATGGACCCAAACGGTCTTGGGACCGCAAGGGCTCAAACGGTCTTGGGACCGCATGCGTGGAATTGCTTGGTTACCTGCATTAAATGAATAATATTTAGTTAAAACCTTGATTATTGAATCAGCCAAGTAGTTTTGCACATTATGATTATATTTGGGTGAAAAGGTGTGGAAAAGAGTTGAATTTGTTCCAAAGAGGTACTTCAATTCCATGATGAGTATGCACTCATCTGTTATATCTTGCCTGGATGTTTGATGTTTGGATGTGTTTGCATGTGTAGTGGTGGTGAAACCCAAGACCATCCCAGCGATTCCAAATCATTAATCTAGAATCAACTTCAATTCCACTCTTTACTTTCCTGCATTTAGTTTAATCTACCTCAAATCAACCTTTGTTCTAAATATCAGCCTTACTTGAACTAGACTAGACTAGCAACGATTCTTAAAAATGTTTTCCCTTGCAATTCGATCCTTAACTATACTTAGATAAGACCCATCCACTTGCGGGTGGTATTATTGCACAAGGTTTTGGAAAAGCTCAGGGATTTCATCTCTGAGTGAATTTGTTAGTGCGATAATAAACCACGTCAAATTCTGGCATTGTTATCGTGGACAACGGAATCAGTTAGCCAAGTCTAGTTCTTTTGAGGATAATCTTGGATTTTGCTTTTTATTTTGATACAATTGATCGTTCACTTGAACTCAGTTCTACTCCGTCAATCTCACTTCTGAAAAATCTTTCCATCCTAGGTACCAACAAAGTCTAGTGCATGCAGCGCTCAAACAATCTCGGTCTCACTGCTAGCTTTGACCCTGAGATAGACAAAACTTTTCATCATCGGAACAGAGAGAACCAAGCAAGGATGGCTCAAGAGGAGGAAATAGCCCGAAGGGTTGCTCAATCCCTTGCTACACAAAGAGATAGGCTTATGTAAGAAGCCAGGGCTGTAGTTCAAATAGAGATCTGAGCAGCACAAGCAGCAACACAAGCCACATAACTACAAAAAGACCTTAGGGAGTTCTCAATCCCTAAAGCTGCTAGCGTTCATCACCCATTACCCCATCAACGCTCCAAACTTTGAGATTAGGGAACATTGGATCATCTTGCTTCAAAACAACCCTTTCTATGGTAAACAAGGAGAAGATAGCTAGGAACATCTTCTAAGGTTTATCGATTTAAGTATTCTCTCGTTGATAGAGTTGTAAGTTGGTACAACTCCTTGCAATGTGAACCCATCACTACCTGGGAATAGCTTCAAATGTTTTTCTAGAAAAATTCTACCCTCCCTCTCTCACCTATGAAATTAGGGGTCGAATAACAATGTTCACTCAAGCCCTTGGAGAATCCCTTGCTGAAGCATGGGAAAGATATAAAGATCTTCTATGCAGGTGTCCACACCATGGAATTCCTAAGAATCAACTCATTGAGATCTTCTATAGGGGTGTGGATGATGATATAAAGAGATTTGTAGACTCCTCATCTGGAGGAAACTTCATGCGTCAAAGTTATGATAGTGCATGGAAGGTTGTCACCCTTGGAGCTGAAAATCAAGCTAATTGGGGTAGGTCTGTAGGCAAGGGAGTGTTGAAGGTAGCTATGGCTGAAGTTATTCTAGAGTACAAGCCCATCACTGAAACCCTCAAACTCTTAGTTGCCAAACAAGATCATATCGAATCGTCCCTTGCTGCCTATGAAAGAAGACATTCACTCCCTCAACAACAAGAATAGATCAAGTCAGCCTCATTATTTTGCGAAGCATGTAAAGGCACTGATCATTCTACCTTAGCCTGCAATGTTATATATGATGTGGTTCTAAGAAATGCTTATGGACAAGGAGATAATGGTCAAATGGAAAATCTTAATGCCATCAACACCATCCCAGTCAAGGATATTACAATCTGAATCAGAATGGGAACCATCATAGCTTTCAATATGGAAATCCTTCAGGAGTGGAAAACTTGCAACAACTTGGTTCAAATAATTAGCAACAGGGCCCACCAGGATTCTAGTATAATCAACAATACAATTTTGGGAATCAAGAGAATTACAGGGGTAACTTTAAGAACAGGAACTACAACAACTACCAGAATAACTCTCAGTTCCAGAATCCCAGCCAAGTCCCATACTAGAACCCACAACAGGGGCAACAAGCAGGTCCTATCTCCTCTGATTACAAGCTAATGACCATTGAAAAGATGATGCAGTCACAACAAACCATGATAGCTAACCAGCAAGCCCATATGAAGGCTATTGAATCGCAACTAGTTCAACTTGCAGCAAGCATGAAAGCACCTGCTGGAGCCTTTGCTGGTCAACCAAAGAACAATCCTAAGCACCCTGAGCAATTAAAGGTTGTCACCACCAGGTCTGGAAAAGACTATTCTGATCCTCCTGTCAAGACACATGTGGTTATTATAGACGAGGATGAACCAATGATTGTTCAAGACTCTAAAACATCTGAGTCTCAACCAAAAGAGCCAACAACTACTGATAAGACAAACAAGGAAAGTTTTGAAAATCCTACTGATACCAAGAAATAAATACCAGAGTCGGATGTGTCAGTGTACAAACCTCATCCCCCGTTCCCTGCTCGTTTAAAATAAACCAAGCTTGACACTCGTTTCAACAAGTTTAAGGAGGCTGTGAAGAAACTCCATGTTGATATACCCTTTCTAGATGCGTTGGCTGAGATACCAGCCTAAACGAAGTACTTGAAGTCACTTCTCACAAAGAAATATATAACTGAATAGTACGAGATAGTCAAGTTGGCTGCTACCACTTCATACATTATCTAGAGTAAGATGCCAAAGAAAAAAAAAATCCAGGATCTTTTGGAATCTCTTGCCATATCGGTGATTCTTCATGTAAGAAAGGATTGTCCGATCTTGGTGCTAGCATTTCTATCATGCCACTTAGCCTTTGCAAGAGGCTAGGGTTTTCTAAACTGCTCCCGATTGGCATGACCATACAGCTTGCAGACAACACTGTGACTCTCCCCTTAGGAATCATTGAGGATGTCCCTGTCAAGGTCGGCAAAGATTCTTATGTTCCTTGTGACTTTGTCATCATGGACATAAAACAAGACACTACATACCATATCATCTTTGGAGGTCCATTCCTGACCAATGTAAAAGCTCTAATTGATGTTGAAGCAGGAACCTTACTGCTCAGACTAGGAAAAGAAACCCTCAAATTTAAAGTTTTTGAAAGTATGAGAAGACCAAGCATGCAAGAAGAAGTCTACTTGATTGAGTGCATAGAGAAGATGTCACTCCTCTCGCAAGAGGATTATGAACAAGAAGATTCCTTAGGAGTGGCCCTTACTAATCCAAATGCAGATAGTTCAATTGACAAACAAGTGAAAAGTTTTGTTCTCCACCTCGAAATTGAGGAACTCAAAGCTGTGGATGTCCCTGAAGAACCATGTGAAAAACCACAAGCTCTTGAAATGAAACCCCTACCTGAGGGATTGAAGTATGTGTTTCTAGATGACCTCAAAGTCTGCCCAGTCATCATAAATTATGATCTAACGACAGAACAAGAAGATAAACTATTGACAGAATTAAAAGAAAGAAGAAAAGCCATAGGCTACAAGATGAGTGATCTCATCGAGGTCCGTCAAGCGCTTTGTATGCATAAAATCCCCATGATGGAAGATCATAAGCCGACCGTTGAACATCAAAGGAAGCTTAATCCAAACATGAAGGAAGTAGTCCGTCGAGAAGTCATTAAACTGATCACTACTAGAATCATCTATCCAATATCCAATTCTCCATGGGTAAGTCCAGTACATGTTGTCCCCAAGAAGGGTGGAACTACCATGATACGAAATGAAGAAAATGAACTCATCCCCACTCGAACAATCACAAGGTGGAGGATGTGTATTGATTACAAGAAGTTAAACAAGGTGACTAGAAAGGATTATTTCCCGATGCCTTTTCTCGATCAAGACTTAGAGCGGTTGGCTCACCAAGAATATTTCTGCTATCTTGATGGTTACTCTGGATTCTGTCAAATTTCTATACATCCATATGATCAAGAGAAAACTACTTTTACTTGCCCATTTGGAACATATGCCTTTAGAAGGATGTCGTTCGGCCTCTATAATGCACCTGCAACTTTCCAACGTTGCATGGCGGCTATATTCACTGGTCTCACTGAAACAATCATGGAAGTTTTTATGGATGATTTTTTCGTATATGCAGATTCTGACGACTCGTTCCTGAAGCACCTCCCCCTTGTCCTTAAACGTTGTGAAGAAGCACATCTCATGTTGAAATGGGAGAAGTGTCACTTTATGGTAAGGGAAAGAATTGTCCTTGGCCATAGAGTCAGTAGTAGAGGTATCGAAGTTGATAGAGAAAAAATCAAAGTGATTTCCAAACTCGCTATCCCGAAAAATGTAAGAGAGGTTCACGTGTTCCTCGGTCATGCAAGCTTTTACAGATAGTTTATAAAGTATTTCTCCAAGATAACCAAGCCAACGACGAATTTGTTGCTGAAGGACACTAATTTCCATTTTGACGAAGAATGTGTAAAGAGTTTCAACAACCAAAAGCATGCTCATTCTTGAACACCCATCATCAAAGCCCCAAATTGGGATCACCCATTTAAAATTATGTGTGATTCCATTGATTACGTTGTGGGTGATGTTTTAGGTCAATATATAGAGAAGAAACATTATGTGATCTATTATGCATCTAAGACCCTCGACAAAGCTCAAAGGAACTACGCGACAGCTGAAAAGGAACTCCTTGCATCCGTGTATGCCTTTGACAAGTTCTGATCCTATCTCATTGGTTTAAAAGTCATTGTCTACATAGATCATGCCGCAATATGTTACCTCCTAGTGAAGAAAGATGCTAAACCCAAGCTAACCAGATGGATTCTCCTCCTATAAGAATTTGATCTGGAGATAAGTGTAACACCCCTGACCTGGGTTATGAGCTAACCCTAGGTGTTTTGCCTAATTATGAAATTAGATGTTTGTAATTATCCTTCAGTATATAATTAAAGCTCCTATGGAACATATGTTTCCATTTCTATCCCTTATGAACAATGTTGTAGTATTGTTTTGCATACAAGGACCTATATGAAATATACCCAAATTATGGGGTGCAACTTGTAAAATACACCTTCTAGAACATCTAGTATGACTCTTGACATAATTTAGAGTAGAAATGATGAAAGGATCACATTAATGAATAATTAGACAAGAAGAATGATCTTTGTAGTAGTTTCACCAAGTATGAGCATGATGACCCTTCATATATGTATCCTAGTTGAAAGATGACTTTCTTTCACCATAGATCTCGAGTTTAGATGGGATTTCATAAGCTTTGATGTCTTGGACGTGCCTTAGAAACAAGGAGGGACTTGGATGAGAAATCCATGTTCTAGAGGTCCTTATGGTGTAATATAGCCTAAAGTATATAAGCTCTTGTCTTTGCAAATCAAATGAACGGATCCTTTATCCTCTTCACTTCTCTTCTTTCTCAAAACGGCCAAGGCAGAGCTCTAGACCTCAGGAGATGACCAAATAGTGATAAGGTGAGTAGGAACCATCTTCAAGCTTGAATTCATGGAGGAATTCTTCTTAAAAGGTTGGTTCTATGGTTAACTAACTTAGGTTCTTTGTTCTAGCCAACCATCCCCATCTTTTCTTTGGAGAATCACCACTGACCAAGTTGTGGATCTCAGGACACCATTAGAGGCTTGAAGCTTGGAAGCTTGGAGCTCTAGGAACAATGTTCTAAGGCGGGTTTTATAATTCTAAACTCCTTGCTTTTTATGTATATTTTGATTCTTGCAATTAAGCTTTAGTTCTTCTTCTACCTCCCTTCTTCCTTGCACTTTTGCAAGAAAAACGATGGAGTAACCGACCTGAATAGAGGTTGAAGATGATGGGCGTGATTTCCTAGGCAACTTTATCAACCGATATTGGACCCTTTTGGTCCAAACGGTTGCAAACCGTTTGAAGTCAAGCGGTTTCAAACCGTTTGATCTCAAACGATCTTGCAAGACCGTTTGGATCAAACCGGTCTCAAGACCGTTTGATAGGGTTGACAAAGGGATGACCGTTTTAGGGTTTGTTGGTAACATATTGAATTTAATTCCTACAAAATTAATAATCTAATTCTTAACAAATTGAGAGTTGAAGGCACTTCAACATCCTAACCTTAATCGGGTTGAAATCACTGTTTATAAGTATAAATCTTGTTGAGTTTTGGGTTGAAGGACCCAAACGGTCTCAAGACCGTTTGGGAATTCATCCAAACGGTCTCAAGACCGTTTGGTGACAACCCAAGACCGTTTGGAGGTCTAGGGTTGAGCCAATTTGAGGAATTGAGGGTCCAATTGCAACAAGTTGATGAATTGATAAAATTGCTGATTTTAGACCTAATTAGGGTTCAACCCTTATCCAACCGACTTAGTTTTCAGCCAAACTTTGGGCAAACGGTCTCAAGACCGTTTGGAGGGTGTCCAAACGACCTCAAGACCGTTTGGTCCAAGTTTGAGCCCAATTGGAGGTCAATTGATGGGTTCAACCTCGAATTGACTCACATTGTTGAAAATTGATGACCATCCGATTAGAAACCCTAATTGAATTAGAATCAACCCTAATTGGCTTTCAATCAAGGGTCAATTTGATGTCCAATTGATTAAGGCTAATCTTAGTTCACTCAATTCATAATTGGTTATCATGGATTTGGTTATTTGAGGGCTTCAACATACATATCCATGACCAATTGCAACTTTTGAACCACTTTGGAGGTCCAAACGGTTTGAGCCATTTGGACCAAACAGTCTCAAGACCATTTGGATCCAAACGGTCTCAAGACCGTTTGAGGCCAAACGGTCTCAAGACCATTTGGGGCCAAACTGTCTCAAGACCGTTTGGGCTCAAACGATCTCAAGGTCGTTTGGACCAATCGATCTCAAGTTGTTTTGATCAAAAGGTTTCAAACCGCATAAGCTCAAACGGTTTGGAAGTCAACCTTTCCAAACGGTCAACGCACCCAAACGGTTTGGGAAAATGACCTTGAGGTCATGCGGTCTTGGAGTCAAACCTGGCAAATGGTCAACACATCCAAACAGTTTCAAACCGTTTGGAGGTTGAAGGTTGAAACCGTTTGGAGGTTTTCAATGTTGTTTATGCTTAATCACTTGAAGGTGTTCTTGGTTCAATGGTGATATAATCTAAACCCTAATGGTAACCTAGGACATTAAGGGGTTTATGTTCTTAAATGAAGATAGAATTTTAAGAACATCCCTTGTTAGGGGTTTATGTTCTTAAAATAAACATATCCTTTTTCCAGAATGACTGATAAGTAAATCCTTGTTTGAAGAGAAAACTTTTCTTTATGATAAAAAATGGTTAAATGCATATAATAAAGAAAGTTAATATGCTATATATCAGATGTGATGATACACTCAGAGTGAAAAGGCACTTATATGATCTCAAATAAATATCAGGGCTTGATTTTGATCCTAAGAAATGTTGATCAAAATTCTATAACATCTCCCTAAAAATAGAATGTCACCTAAGGATGTAACAATGTATATGCTGAAACAATATCTGCCTTCCCTTTTTCTTCCTGAGATTTCGGGGACGAAATCCTTGTTAGGGGTTTATGATTTGTAACACCCCTGACCTGGGTTATGAGCTAACCCTAGGTGTTTTGCCTAATTATGAAATTAGATGTTTGTAATTATCCTTCAGTATATAATTAAAGCTCCTATGGAACATATGTTTCCATTTCTGTCCCTTATGAACAATGTTGTAGTATTGTTTTGCATACAGGGACCTATATGAAATTTACCCAAATTATGGGGTGCAACTTGTAAAATACACCTTCTAGAACATCTAGTATGTTCTCCTTTCATCATTTATACTCTAAATGATGTCAAGAGTCATACTAGATGTTCTACAAGGTGTATTTTACAAGTTGCACCCCATAATTTGGGTAAATTGCATATAGGTCCCTGTATGCAAAACAATACTACAACATTGTTCATAAGGGACAGAAATGGAAACATATGTTCCATAGGAGCTTTAATTATATACTGAAGGATAATTACAAACATCTAATTTCATAATTAGGCAAAACACCTAGGGTTAGCTCATAACCCAGGTCAGGGGTGTTACAAATCATAAACCCCTAACAAGGATTTCGTCCCCGAAATCTCAGGAAGAAAAAGGGAAGGCAGATATTGTTTCAGCATATACATTGTTACATCCTTAGGTGACATTCTATTTTTAGGGAGATGTTATAGAATTTTGATCAACATTTCTTAGGATCAAAATCAAGCCCTGATATTTATTTGAGATCATATAAGTGCCTTTGCACTCTGAGTGTATCATCACATCTGATAATTAGCATATTAACTTTCTTTATTATATGCATTTAACCATTTTATCATAAAGAAAAGTTTTCTCTTCAAACAAGGATTTACTTATCAGTCATTCTGGAAAAAGGACATGTTTATTTTAAGAACATAAACCCCCTAACAAGGGATGTTCTTAAAATTCTATCTTCATTTAAGAACATAAACCCCTAACAAGGGATGTTCTTAACATTCTTACTTTGGTATTAATTACTTGTGTTATCAACACTTTATATCTCTTTCTCCCTTTTATCATGGGACATTGCTCATTACATATATTCTTTCAACTTTTACTAATCAGGGTTGACCCTCCCTATTCTCATATTTCTTTTCTTATGCTACTCTTTAGGTTGTTTCTGATTGACTACTTGATCAGAGTAATCAAAAGGTAACAATTTAAGAGTTTCCATATTTACCTTTATCATCAGTAATTGTATACCTGGCCAGGGTATATGATTACTGAGGTAAGAAAATATGTACTTGAGTACTATCATATTCTTTCTCTTTTCTCATCCTTACAGACATAACTATTAACTTTACTGAATCCTATATCCAGATCAAATCTTTAATACCTTTTCTTCTTATAGAAGTAAGCATGTAACATGAAACATCTATCTGATGCAACATTAAAAGCTTTTATGAGACCAATCAAGGAAAGTTCAATCAATTACTATTTCAATTTTATCCAAAAGATCATAAGGAGATTTATAAGAAATACCATTTATCTTGTCTAACCAGTCATGGCTCGAGGATTTTATCAAATCCTTGCATATCAAGGTATAATATCCACTTGAATGCAACGATTAGAAAAAAAGAGGATGCAGGGAGATCATACCTCCTGCATAACAGCAGACTCACTCAACAGAGTCTCCAACAACAACTTTCTGCCCTATGACTGAATGTCATATTGCAGAGGATCATTCTTCGAGTAATAAAAGAGTGCATAACACCCGGGTCAATCAGAACAGATACTACACAGGATGTAGACATATCAGAATATAAAAGTTTCATCTGACCTGCCACAACCCGTGGATCGACCACTGCATCAGGTGGGTTCATAGCATAGAACCTCGCTGTAGCCTGGTGTTGAGGTGGTGCTGATGATCCAGCTTGAGACGCTTGTCCATGTCCTCGAGCTACTCCTTGAGATTGCCTTCTCTGTGATCCCTGTTGACCTTGTCTCGAAGGCTGTGTCACATTGACAGGCTTAGATCGACAGTACTTCATCAAATGCCCCACCTTACCACAGTTGTAGCAGCGTCTCTCCAGTTGTAGTGATCTAAAGGGTTCCTTATCCTTTCTGGATAACCATTGCCTTGGTGTACTAGGTCCTGGTTGTGTTGGTGACACCAAAAACTTCTTCCTTCTGGAACTCGTAGGCCTTTACTTCTGGGTTTGGATAGGCCTTTTCTCAATTCTTCCTCTATATATCCTTTCTGGACAATTAGATGTGATATGTCCAGGCCTCCTACAATTATGACAGGTCCTGGTCTCTGGCTGTATTCTAATCCCTACATTGCTGTGGACTGATTCATCAGGCTGAGATTGAGCATAAGATTGCTCTAAGTTTAAAGCTTCATTATTTACTTCTGCTTCAACCTGCTGCTGAGGGTTATGTATTCTATGGATATCCAAAACATCATCATTAGGAGCTGGTAATATGGGCTGTATAGCTAGTGTTTGATCCACTAGATACATCATGGTTGCCCTAAATTCTCCAACAGTGATTCCTAAGGAAGGATTCCTTATCATGGTTGGATTAACTAGGGGAACCTCATGTATGTGTTCCTCTACTGCTTGCTCCTCTGCACTCCTTCTAGGTGTAGCATTGTTGCTTCCTGCAACAAACTCCTCGTCCTTATATATCTTCTTCTCCTGAGGAGCATAAGATTCTATTAGATGAGGAAGAAACACTAAAGATAGACTCAACATCCTATGTCCTATGTCTCTGTAGACTCGGAAAACCTAGAGCTCTGATACCACTAAATTGTGGGCTCCGATCTCCAAAGCCACGATATAAACACGATTTAAACTTAGCGGAAGCATTCGATTAGTTGTGGAATATGAAAAATTACTGGAAATTGAAATTTTTGAGACAAGATCTAGAAATTATAAAACTCCTTTTTATAAGAAACCAAGTAAACAATTTACATCTCTGTTAAACCACTTCTTGAGTAGTTATATACAACATGATTCAAAAATCTCAGGAGCCAACACCAAAAACTCAAACCAATGATTCCTAGGACCTGAGAGTACAGAGACGACATAGGACTATCTAACTACATAACTCAGTAGACAGTATCTCCACCTGAGATACACTACTGCCTTCGGTACTGTTGTTGCTGTTGTTGCTCATCCTTAAACGGGATCGTTCGTCTTCGACGACCACCTAAAAAGTTGAAATCTACGGGGTGAGACAATGTACAAATTGTCCCAGCGAGAGTTATAACTCTCAACTAGAAGCTTTATATGGAAATTCAAGAAAACAACATAGGCAAGGTAACTTAAATCATGCAACAACAGATTTAATAACAAGTGAAGCAACTTCTACTTAAGAAGTCATTCCTTTAAAGCATATAAAGAACATGTATACAAAATATCTGAACAGATCATTAATGTAAGCAATGTAACACCAAACATTGTTTCTCGTAGTTTAACCTAAGCAGTTATACTACGCGGTTGATTATGTTTTACAAACATTATTATGCCCTGTGGAGATGAGGTATACCACTCATACTCCAACCGATCACTAGTAAGTTGCATCGGTATCATACATAGGTCATTAAAAGAGCCGGATTCTTAACACCTCATCTTCCTCAGTCAGTTAGAGGATTTCTTGCAGGACATCTTGTGTCTCTGCTGTTATAGCTTACCAGGGTAATCTGGTCCTTTGCTATTTTAGAGTTACAGTGGCGTTCTGTACTCTCTTCGTCATCGGAAGATTTCTTGTTTATCTTTCACCAATGCGGTGTTTGTGTCTTCTTTGGGAGATTTGTGGTACATCTCTCCATTTGGGTTTGTAGTGAAGGGTTGATGGATTATGATAAATCTACATCAATTCCTATACTAGGATGTAAGGATTTACGCATCCATTTCCCCCACATACTCAAAAGTATGTGCTCCAGGAGTTCCCTTAGGAAAACCTGTTTCACCATCATTTGGTCTCTGACAATGATGGATCTATGATCAGGGCTCTACATGGTATGATTATACTTGATTAGTTAGGTACATTTCAGTATTCTTTTAACATCATACATGTTCTCAAACATTTAATCACTAGCATAACAGCTATGAAAATAGAATACTAAATATACAGGTCTAACTCACATCAATTATCATTTCTCAATCACCTCTTCACAAGTCTTCTGTTAAGCATGACCTTGATGATATTTATGGCTTTCATAGCCCCTCAATCTCATAGGATGCCACTTAACAAGGCATCAGAATATTTCACTTATTCATAAAGCTAAAGCATGTTTTCAATGAATATAGTATAATAATCCTTACCTGGATTTGATCATGCTCATATAGGAACCTGCATGGTTAATTTGATTGATAACAGTAAACAATTCATTTCAATGAAGTTGTACCTTCCTACTCTTACAAGAGTTAGGTTCCCTGATTTTCATCAATTAGGGTTATTCATTTCCTTTACTTATGATTAGGAATATTGATTCCTCATCTCATACTTCAATCATGAAGATTGATGCTTAAAAGCATAATTGGAAATAGGGTTTCACCCTATTCAATTAAGGTTATTGAAATATCTTTATCTTATAAGGTATCATATTTGTAATATGTTCACAGAGTTTCATACCTAAAAGCATAACACAGGACTAAGGTTAACATACCCCATCCTTCATTATTAATATTTCCTTTTCAGGTTATCAGTCCAATTCTAGTATGCAACTCTGCCATCCTTGGAAGCATACCAGGGTATGATGAGTGTTTGTCTTTAAATACAACATTTATTAAACATCATAATGATTATCAATTCAAGGTATGAATTCACTTCTTATTCTTATCATGGTGTGAATACATCATACTCATTGATTTGTCTATACTTTACTTAAAGGCATTACCTTATAGACATCTCCAGGATTTCATAATTGCTAGGTCATAAACTAGGCTCACTATCATCCCTCTAGGATTTTCATATTTTCATTTCTAATTTAGGGATTCTTATTCATATCACATATCCCCTGGATTAGATTTATCAAACCTCTTAGCTCACAAGGCATAAGGATTCCTTATTTTACAACTTGTAATTAGGGTTTCATACTCAAAGGCATAACCCTGAACTACTACATTTATCAAATCACTCTAAATTAGGTTTTACTATTCCCATTAAATGTCATCACCCTAGAATTAGGGTTTACTATTCACCTCATGGTGAACTGAACTCATGACATCATCATGTATGAGAAACATCATCATTAAAGCCCTCAGATAAGATTAAGATTCATCAATTATCATAATTAGGGATTCCATGATCTCACATAGATGGATCATACCCTAATCATGCACATTCATGTGTATTGAAGGTACTTTTCTTGAGTTTCCACCATTAAAGGGTACTTTCTCTCTCCTTTGATACTTTCTCTCTCCTCTTACTAGTAGATGGTGATTACACCACTCTAGGTCAGGTTTGGTCAAGTCCTCATTGACTACCATAAGCCAAGACATCACTATCATGTGATTAGGGTGATTAGGGTTTGATTAGAACAAGGTATTACTCAATTGAACCCCTCAAGGGTATTTTGGTAAACTACCCCATTGATCACTATCATGGGTCAATTCATTAATCACATAGTCCCTTAATGTCCTAGGTTACCATTAGGGTTTAGATTAGATCACCATTGAACCAAGAACACCTTCAAGTGATTAAGCATAAATAACATTGAAAACCTCCAAACGGTTTCAACCTTCAACCTCCAAACGGTTTGAAACCGTTTGGATGTGTTGACCGTTTGCCATGTTTGACTCCAAGACCGCATGACATCAAGGTTGTTTTCCCAAACTGTTTGGGTGCGTTGACCGTTTGGAAAGGTTGACTTCCAAACCGTTTGAGCTTATGCGGTTTGAAACCTTTTGATCAAAACAACTTGAGATCGATTGGTCCAAACGACCTTGAGATCATTTGAGCCCAAACGGTCTTGAGACCATTTGGCCCCAAATGGTCTTGAGACCGTTTGGCCTCAAATGGTCTTGAGACCGTTTGGATCCAAACGGTCTTGAGACCGTTTGGTCCAAATGGCTCAAACCGTTTGGACCTCCAAAGTGGTTCAAAAGTTGCAATTGGTCATGGATATGTATGTTGAAGCCCTCAATAAACTAAATCCATGATAACTACTTATGAATTGAGTAAACTAAGATTAGCCTTAATCAATTGGACATCAAATTGACCCTCGATTGAAAGCCAATTAGGGTTGATTCTAATTCAATTAGGGTTTCTAATCGGATGGTCATCAATTTTCAACAATGTGAGTCAATTCGAGGTTGAACCCATAACTTGACCTCCAATTGGGCTCAAACTTGGACCTAAAGGTCTTGAGGTCGTTTGGACACCCTCCAAACGGTCTTGAGATCGTTTGCCCAAATTTTGGCCGAAAACTAAGTCAATTGGATAAGGGTTGAACCGTAATTAGGTCGAAAATCAGCAATTTTATCAATTCATCAATTTGTTTCAATTGGACCCTCAATTCCTCAAATTGGCTCAACCCTAGACCTCCAAACGGTCTTAGGTTGTCACCAAACGGTCTTGAGACCGTTTGGATGAATCCCCAAATGGTCTTGAGACCGTTTGGGTCCTTCAACCCAAAACTCAACAAGATCTATACTTATAAACAGTGATTTCAACCCGATTAGGGTTAGGATGTTGAAGTGCCTTCAACTCTCAATTGGTTAAGAATTAGATTATGAATTTTTGTAGGAATGAAATTATGAAAATCCTAGAGGGATGATAGTGAGCCTAGTTTATGACCTAGCAATTATGAAATCCTGGAGATGTCTATAAGGTAATGCCTTTAAGTAAAGTATAGCCAAATCAATGAGTATGATGTATTCACACCATGATAAGAATAAGAAGTGAATTCATACCTTGAATTGATAATCATTATGATGTTTAATAAATGTTGTATTTAAATACAAACACTCATCATACCCTGGTATGCTTCCAAGGATGGCAGAGTTGCATACTAGAATTGGACTGATAACCTGAAAAGGAAATATTAATAATGAAGGATGGGGTATGTTAACCTTAGTCCTGTGTTATGCTTTTAGGTATGAAACTCTGTGAACATATTACAAATATGATACCTTATAAGATAAAGATATTTCAATAACCTTAATTGAATAGGGTGAAACCCTATTTCCAATTATGCTTTTAAGCATCAATCTTCATGATTGAAGTATGAGATGAGGAATCAATATTCCTAATCATAAGTAAAGGAAATGAATAACCCTAATTGATGAAAATTAGGGAACCTAACTCTTGTAAGAGTAGGAAGGTACAACTTCATTGAAATGAATTGTTTACTATTATCAATCAAATTAACCATGCAAGTTCCTATATGAGCATGATCAAATCCAGGTAAGGATTATTATACTATATTCATTGAAAGCATGCTTTAGCTTTATGAATAAGTGAAATATTCTGATGCCTTGTTAAGTGGCATCCTATGATATTGAGGGGCTGTGAAAGCCATAAATATCATCAAGGTCATGCTTAACAGACGACTTGTGATGAGGTGATTGAGAAATGATAATTGATGTGAGTTAGACTTGTACATTTAGTATTCTATTTTCATTGTTGTTATGCTAGTGATTAAATGTTTGAGAACATGTATGATGTTAAAAGAATACTGAAATGTACCTAACTAATCAAGTATAATCATACCATGTAGAGCCCTGATCATAGATCCATCATTGTCAGAGACCAAATGATGGTGAAACGGGTTTTCCTAAGGGAACTCCTGGAGCACATACTTTTGAGTATATGGGGGAAATGGATGCGTAAATCCTTACATCCTAGTGTAGGAATTGATGTAGATTTATCATAATCCATCAACCCTTCACTACAAATCCAAATGGAGAGATGTACCACAAATCTCCCAAAGAAGACAAAAACACCGCATCGGTGAAAGATAAACAAGAAATCTTCTGATGACGAAGAGAGTACAGAACGCCACTGTAACTCTAAAATAGCGGACCAAATTACCCTGGTAAGCTATTACAGCAGAGACACAAGATGTCCTGCAAGCAATCCTCTAACTGACTGAGGAAGATGAGGTCTTAAGAATCCGGCTCTTTTAATGACCTATGTATGATACCGATGCAACTTACTAGTGATCGGTTGGAGTATGAGTGGTATACCTCATCTCCACAGGGCATAATAATGTTTTTAAAACATAATCAACCGCGTAGTATAACTGCTTAGGTTAAACTACGAGAAACAATGTTTGGTGTTACATTGCTTACATAAATGATCTGTTCATATATTTTTTATACATGTTCTTTATATGCTTTAAAGGAATGACTACTTAAGTAGAAGTTTCTTCACTTGTTATTAAATCTGCTGTTGCATGATTTTAGTTACCTTGCCTATGTTGTTTTCTTGAATTGCCATATAAAGCTTCTAGTTGAGAGTTATAACTCTCATTGGGACAATTTGTACATTGTCTCACCCCGTAGATTTCAACTTTTTAGGTGGTCGTCGAAGACGAAGGATCCCGTTTAAGGATGAGCAACAACAGCAACAACAATATCGAAGGCAGTAGTGAATCTCAGGTGGAGATATTGTCTACTGAGTTATGTAGTTAGATAGTCCTATTCCGTCTCTGTACTCTCAGGTCCTAGGAATCAGTGGTTTGAGTTTTTGGTGTTGGCTCCTGAGATTTTTGAATCATGTTGTATATAACTACTCAAGAAGTGGTTTAACAGAGATGTAAACTGTTTACTTGGTTTATTATAAAAAGGAGTTTTATAATTTCCAGATCTTGTCTCAAAAATTTTAATTTCCAGTAATTTTTCATATTCCACAACTAATCGAATGCTTCCGCTAAGTTTAAATCATGTTTATATCGTGGTTTGGAGATCGGAGCCCACAATAAGAGATACGAAAGGTACTGAGAATGTTGTAGAAGATCACCTCAGTCGTATCCACACACTAGAAACTGAGAAGATCCTGATTAATGATTTTCTTCCAGACGACCAACTCATGAAAGTTTCAGAAGCTACCCCTTCATACTCAGACTATGTGAACTACCTTGCTGCTGGTGTCATCCACCCTGAATGCACTGAAAATGCACTAAAGAAATTCATGCATGATGTAAAGCAATATCACTGGGATGAACCGTACCTCTTCAAGCTCTGTGTTGATGGTCTCTATAGACATCGTATCGCTAAGGAATAAGACCATCTTATTTTAGAGCAATGTCACTCAGGCCTAGTTGGAGGCCATATGAGTTCTAAGAAAACTACTGTAAAAGTTTTGCAATGTGAATTATTTTGGCAACCATATCCAAAGATTCCTACTATCATGTGACAAATGTCAAAGAACAAGAAACATTATGAAGAGAGATGAGATGTCGCTGAAGTTGTGGCAAGAAGTTGAGATATTTGATATTTGGGTTGTGAACTACATGGGTCCATTCCCATCTTCACATGGATTTTCCTACATCCTAGTCACGGTTGATTACATCTCGAAATGTGTAGAGGCCATACCAACCATCACTAGTGATTCCAAACCCGTCATCAAGATGTTCAAAGATATTATATTCCCCCAATTTGGAGTCCCACACATTGTGATATCCGACGGAGGATCTCATTTTCTGGAAAGAAGCTTTGAAGCATAGCTAAGGAAATATGGTGTAACACACAAAGTAGTCTCCCCCTATCATCCACAAACAAGTGGGAAGGTTGAGGTTTCTAATCGTCAACTCAAGGCTATCTTAGAGAAGACAGTAGGCCGCAATCGAAAAGATTGGTCAGTGAAAATCAATGACGCATTGTGGGCCTACCGAACTGCTTTTAAGACTCCCCTTGGAACTACACCATTTCGATTAATATATGGAAAGTCTTTCCACCTGCCTGTTGAACTCGTACACAAAGCATGGGGGGGCAATAAAATAGCTAAATTTCGACATGAAGAAAGCAATCCAAGCAAGGATTCTACAACTTTAGGAGCTGGAAGAACTCTGGATGACAGCTTATGAAAATGCATGAATATATAAAGAACGTACGAAACTTTGGCACGATGGTCATCTGAAAAGAAAAGACATACAAGTGGGAGACCAAGTTCTTCTATTCAACTCAAGACTGAAGTTATTCCCAGGAAAACACCGTTCTCACTGGTCTGGACCTTACATTGTCTAAAGCATGTACCCACATGGTGCTTTCTCTTTATGGAGTGAAACGTTAGGTGACTTTGTGGAAAATGGTCAACGCTTGAAGAGATATTTCACCTCAGATGACATGGGCACCAAAGCAATGTTGGATCTCATCAACCCAAAATATCCACCTTAAAATTGAAGGATTCATTCGATCCATAGACATAAAACAAAGCACTTATCAGGAGGCAACCCAATCAATAAATTTGTTCTACTTTTAATTTTGAATTAGGAATTTTCCTTAATTTTGTTTTTTTAAATTTAGATAATCTTGCACTAAATAAAAATCGCATCATGAGATGCCATCTTGATTTCTGATTAATCTTCATTTTGATATTTTCAGATGGAGGACACACACTTATTGGAATGCAACCACATATGGTAGTCCAAACGGCATGAATTTTCCCCTCCATCTTGGATTTAGGTTTTGCTCGGGACGAGCAAATTTCTAAGTTCGGGGTGGAGGGTGGGTGGTATGTACTTTACTTGTATTTTACTTTCCACCTTCACCCATCTAATTTAGACTATTGATTACAATTTCTAATTTCATCGTTTCATTTTTGACCAAAACTTTCAAAAAATTTAGAGTTTTTCAAAGAAATTGAACAGATACTTGATGAAGTATTGTCACTATATATTTCATTAAAAGCCTTCTATGCATTTCGAATCATTGTACCCTCATTATCTGAAGCAGATCCTCAAAAGGACCACTTTTTGAAAGTAACATATTGCTTGAAATCATCTTGTGTAGCTTATGAATCCTAACATCATGATCCTTCTACAAAAATGACAAGTGTCTGTCGAATTGATAGGGATCAAACACGTCGTGCTTCCTAATTGACTAGTGGAACAATAACATGGAATCTCCATCAGATCCTCATCAAGTCATTATTTGAGCAGAGTACAATAAAGAGAGCGACTCGGTGCACTGAATTGAAAATCAAGTTGCATTCTGATTTGAACTCTCTTCTATACTTTTTCCATCATCTTCATACCCCTTCGTCCATCAAAAAGAAACAAAATTTGCCAAAATAATGCCAAACCCTAAGTTTGGGATGACACGCCACTTCCCTCTATACCTGCTTCTTCCATACCCTCGCAAATTAATAGGGGCGTACCACCAAGAAAAGATGCCAAAGCGCATACAAATAATTGCAATCTCGAGTCAAATAGAGGAGAGATTCACACAAAAAATACAATAAATGAAATTGCAAATCATATAATAAAAAAATCTCAAGTCGAATAGAGGAGAGATTTATTTCTTCCTTCCATACCACCCTTCACTCCTTTTTCCACCTAAAGGCACAATGAATGCCTCCTCTACCCTGAAAAACACCAGTGTCAGATCAGGTGCACACTTGTTGTTCTACGGGTATCTCTGGACTCTTACAAAACTCTTAGAAATGCTTGTTGTTGGAAAACGTGAGGAGGAACTGATGTTGGAAAACAAACTCAGGAATGAAGATAGGGTAAGATGTGTTCAGTGGTCCCAGGAAGTTGAGATGCTTAGTCATACTGAGCAGAAAGAAAACAATCGTGATGTGAAGAAGAGGCAATCAAATGATGATAAAGTATTCATTTGGTGACTATTTCAGGTTTTTCATTTCTCGAGGACGAGCAATGTTTAAGTTTGGGGTGTTCTGATGAATGCATATTCATTATAATATTCAGTCACCATCTGGGGCTCATTTTGAATCAATACATCCGATTTCATCTCTTATATCTCACAAAAATCCAAAATTGCTTAACTAATTCAAATATCAAGATTGTTAACTGAGTTTATGTTGATTTTATGCAGGTCATGATGAGGTTCAACCATCAGATGGAACCCACCTCAATTTAACCCTAATCCATATTCAACATAATCATTATCACCTCTTGCTTCTTTCCACATTTATCTCCATCAGCCATCATCTGAATCAAACCCTAATAAGTGGGGCCCACCTTTCTCAACCCTAGATCTACCTTCACTCAAGATCCTCTCATCCTCGGTCTTGACCAAACAGTCTCGACCAAACAGTCTTGGCAAATTGATCTTGATCCATTCGGTTTCACCTCATTCGATCTTTGTCTATTCCCTCACCACACAATCTTGGATCAATGCCCCTCATTCACCTCTCCTTTCGGTCTCTCTACTAACGATCTGCCCAAATGGTTTTCCCCTTTCATACGGTATCAAGACCGTGTGAGGCCACACGGTCTCAAGACCGTGTGAAGCCTCACGGTCTCAAGACTGTTTGGACGATTGCTTCTCACCAGCAAGACACCGAGACCTTGAAGAGATCAAAACCTTGAAGAGCATTGTCGCCCAACATCTACTTAACTCATCCTCCATCTTCTTCTTCCCTTTGCCTAGACCTGCAACCCTAACTCCTCTGACGCCTGCAACACCACCTACAACCACGTCGACCGCAGCCGCACCCCCGTCCAGTGTCGCCTTCATCCTCATCCTCAATCGTCGTGCAACCCTAATCACCACCATCACCTATCGTGGGATTCACCTGCACCTCCACCATGGCTCAACATGCACCACCGCTAGACCACATCCCGAGCAAATGTCGGCCTACGTCGCTCGGTCTGAAGACCGTTGGTCAGGCAAGGGCGCAAGACCGCTCAAGCCTCATCAGTCCCCAAGATCGTTAGGCCAGTAATCACGTGTGATCGTTTGGATGACAACATAAGACCATGAAAAGCAAAGACTGTTTGGGTGCATGTTCAAGACCATATGGCCTTCACTAGAAAAATTGTTTTGCCTACGCATATGCCCGAGACCTTTTGGTCATTAAACAGTCTCCAAGAACATTTGGAAATATCAACTCCAGACCGTTAGAAGATTAAACGATCTCCAAATCCATTAGAGCAAAACTGTGAAAATTGCAACGGGGTCCAGATCGTGAAGACCCCAACCAGTGCCTATAAATAGGACCAGCAGGGTCCTCATTTGAGGCATCGGATTTGGGACACCGCCAGGCTGCCCAAATGCAAGGTTTGATCCAGATACATCCACGTCCATGCCATTTCTATTCCACCTGCTACTCCTTTTGTTGCAAGCAAGAAGGTCAAGACGAGAAAAGAAGGAGGAGAAGAAGGACTGCTCGGTCTGCCTTGTTGGTTCTTCCTTCTCATCCAAAGTTGCTCCGACACGACGTAGAAGACTTTATCATCTTCATCGAGCTACGACTACCTTCTATATCATGCTCATGGCAGAATCTTCCCTCTCTCTTGTTTTTCCTGTTTCTCACATCATGAGCAAGTAGTTCCTTTTTGTTGAGGTGTGGGGACTAGCCCTGCTGCCCAAGCAAGCATGTTCTCTTGTTCAACATTCCATGGAAATGTATATAACTTTTCATTTTGTTGTTAATCATTAATGTTTGTAGATTGATTACCTACTTACTTTCATCTTGTTCTTCCCTATGTTGGGAGAACTTCTATATGTAGGGTAGAATGTCGATTAACGAGGTTTACTCCCAAACTAGAAATAGAATGGGATTCCTTGAGGTCATAAGTGTATGATATGTGAGGGGACGATCCATCCAGCCTACGGTGATGCTTCTGTGGTCTAAACATCCCTCAGGGAGGGCCACAACTTTAGTTGGATATCTGTATCTTCGTTGTTAATTGTCAATGTTTTCTTGTAGATTAATCACATGCTTGCTTGACGATTAGCGTGGTTGAATCCCAAACTAGAAATAGAATGGGATTCCTTGAGGTTGTAAGTGCATGATCTGTGAGGGGGTGAGCCATGTAGCCCACGGTGACGCTTCTGTGTGCCTAACGCCTGTATAGGGGGGCCACAGGTTCAGTTGGATTTCTATATCTTTGGAGTCGTAAGTGAGTTATCCATATGGTGACGAGACATTTGATACCTAAGGTGATGCTTACGCTAGCCTAACGCCCGTATGGGGGGTTTTGCAGCAGCTCCATTTGGATGGTTATATCTTGCCTAGATGTTTGATGTTTGGATGTGTTTGCATGAGTAGTGGTGGTGAAACCCGGGACCATCCCAGTGATTCCATATCATTAATCTAGAATCAAATTTAGTTCTGCTCTTTACTTTCCTACATTTACTTTAATCTACCTCAAATCAACATTTTTTCTAAATATTAGCCTTACTTGAACTAGACTAGACTAGCAACAGTTATTAAAAACGTTGTCCCTTGGGATTCAATCCTTAACGACACTATGATAAGACTCGTCTTCTTGCGGGTGGTATTATTGCACAAGGTTTTGGTAAAAGCTCAGGGATTTCATCTCTGAGTGAATTGGTTAGTGTGATAATTGTTGGGTTTTAGGGGAGACGGAGAAGGCAGCGGAAACAAAAAAATTTCTCCCCCAACCCATACCGAGGAAATGCGTCAACGTCTATATAATAGGAAAGGATGGTTTGTGGAATCATACCTTGTCCCGAGGCTTGCTCGGCGACAATACCTCACGCAATGCGCGGTCTTCAACTCCAGTCTTGGACGGCGTCTGTGCAGCTCCTGGTCGCACCGGGACTGACGACTCCTCCTCGTACCGGACTGTCAGATGACAGTTGTCCTCCTGAGCGGCAGTGTCCTCCCACCTCTGTAGTAGTCCACACGGACCACCTGGAACTCCACACTCCTTGTCCCACAAGGAAGTGGAAGGAGTCACACCCTCCTATTGACGTACTAGTCGCCAACACGCTCTCCTGCCTCCAGTTGCAACTACAGTTGTCCTTCCCTTGTTGCAGATCCCTTTGTGGGAAGCACTTGCTCGGGCTCTCTCTTGGTTACCAAAACCAGAGAGAACGACAACTTGCAAAGCAACTGGTTGCACTGAGCTATTGTCTGAGAAGCCCCCACTACCCCTATATATAGGAGGGTCATGGGACAGGGTTCTCCATCCCGGGCAATACGGGACTAAACGCAGGAGTAGAAGGGTTCGAGATTTTCCACAAAAGCAACCAACTCGCAACCTGAACCGATCGTTTCATAACTGAAACGGTCGGTTGGGACCTTGAACCGATCGGTTCACAAGTGAACCGGTCGGTTGGGACACCTCAACCAGTCGGTTCACAAGTGAACCGGTTGGTTGGGGTTCCTAATCGGTTCCCGATTGACTTTCCTTCTTTTGTTTCCAATTGGTATCGAATACCAATCCTATTTCCCAATCAAATTGGGCAATTTGAAACGAAAAGAAAATTCTCACCAATCCTACTTTCCCAAGTTGCTCGGTTGCACTAGTTGAATCGATCGTTTCAAAACTTGAAGCAACCGGTTCACCCTGGACTTGAGCCGACCGGTTCAACAACCTCAGCCGACCGGTTCATCACATGAGCCGATCAGTTGGGAGTGCAGGTTGTGCAAAATCAGTCAATTGCGGTTTCAATCAATCCAATACTCCAATCAACGCGTCCAACACCTTGAACATTATGATACTGATCTATCGATTAATTGAGTGTTTAATTGAACTTACGAAACTCCTTTAGTAATCAATCTAAACAATGCTTGTCGACAAAACTTCTCTTCCAGGTTAAGTCCTATGTGTGTGACCCTGCAGGTCCATTTCACATTGGCAGTGAAAGTCCATAACACTTATGACTTCACAAGCAAAGAGCGGTGCCTAGTCACACATCATTGCTACCCAAGTGAAAGTAGAAAGTTGGAGAACAAATTTCATCCTACAATCCGTGAATGGTGTTACAGTGAATGTATAATTCCTGTGTCACTGATATCCCGAATGAACTCAAGGCATGGAACAGTCATCCTGTCAACGTTCATTCACTTTCTTGATCTCAGAGTAGATTGAAGGAGATATGTATGACATCAATATCACATACTGATTCACACATGCGTGCGCACGTCTATCTCAATACTACTCATCAAGTGGCCTTGGATATCAAAATCCCTCAGGAGGGACAAATCCCATATCTATCACTCACCCCTCAAAAGCCCCATGTGTCAAAGCCACCCAATCATCACCATTATAACAACCCATGTTTCAAGACTGCGCTTGATGATGTCAAAGTGTGCCCAATGACATGTGTTGAGTGTAGTGATTTCAGGTCAAAGAATCACACTCACCACCATTACTGCGATTATTGACTGTGACTACCATCTCATGGTTCCATGTGTCAAACTCACGGTGGGTCTGTCTTGTACACTTGTTCTCTAACAAGTACCTATGTGTTTGGTTTGATATCTCTATATCATGGCTAATGAGATTTTGTCATCAACCACCACCACAATCTAGTCTTGTGTGTCATTGTTGTCTATCTACATTCCACAATGACATCTGACTAGGGACATAACAAGAATGTACAAACTCTTAACATCCGTATGATCTCATCGTTCATGTCCTCAACCTGAATGCATACGTCATTGAGTACTGTCATTCTCTAGACATTCAATATGTTCTATCGCTATCTCATATGACTGAACCAGAAAGAATTGGAAGCTTGCCTTTGGTGTTTATCAAATCAATCTTAATGTATCCCACCAATCATCCCATGATTGGCTCTCAGGGCATACATACCAACAGACTCCCACTTGCACTGTGAGCCAATCACTCTTGAATCATATTCATAGTGATATTCAAACATGTCCCACATGTTACTTTGCTCTAGTGTCAACATAGTGAGTAATGGCAACACCTTGCCAAAGCCAGTGTAAATTGCATGTCTCTCATCTCTTCACTGTACGTCACACGTATGAGATGGAGTTGTCGTAATATGTGATCTAGTATTCCATTGCTAACCTTTAGCCACATTGCATGATCAAGGATTCCATACTTGTCATCAATGAGAGGAATATCTATAAGTTCATCTCATGAACTTCCATATCCATATAGTATCCACTGTTGTTCTCTAACACATAGATACTCGACATTTCCTTTTAAATGGTTTTATTGGAACATTTCCAATAATCAACAAACTTTCACTTTTATATATCCTATACATATTTTGCGATTAATTTTTTGTCCTTTCGGAAGTTCGCATCAGTGTAACTCTTTACATCGAACCCTTCCTTATCACCACAGAACTAGTACTTCATAAGTACTTATCATGTTATCATGGTACTCAAGTAACCCTTACTGGAATCAGACAGACATCCACTCGTCATGTCTCACATATGAGTTATCAGGATGAGCACATCATATTGTCATGTCATACATACAACATGATGAATGCATTTCGTTCTTGCCATGTCAATACATGCAAGATAATGGGGTGATTGCATACATGATAGATCCATATCTATTCTTAGTGTTCCCATTCTTCATAAGAATTGGGCACTTGGCCTTGGGATACTAACTCCATGTAACATGGACAAGTTTTCTCCCACTGAATATATGCATACTGAACCCTTCAGTACAGATTGCCAATGTATGCTTTCTCTTTCCAGGTCAAGAGATTTTCGAGAACTATCTCTATAGATATCTATTCCTATCATATAGGAAACATCTCTATCTTCCTTAAAGATAATTTCCACTTTTGGATTTCCATTTAGAACATTTCCATTTCACATCAACATGTGGAATGTGAATACGCTCCCACTAAATCACAGATCCCTTCTTTATCTTTGACATGTCAGTCAAACCCTTTGACTATATCATCAAAGTAAAGATCCAATTTTGAGTTGCTTGTACTCAATCAATCATATTGATTAGTCCATTGTAACTTTTAGACTTCATTTGCATTAGTGGATTCATAAACCTTATAGGCTGTGTCACGTACACATCCTTGTTTTATTCCTCATAGGAATGCGGTTTTAGTATCCATATGCCAAATGTCTTAGTCATTAAGTTGCAATCAACAAGCATCATCCTTCTCAAAATGTTATCCATGTGTCTTAACATTTAAGACTCATTTGCACTTATGGATTTCATCCAATGGGTGCTACCATCAAGGTCATACGTTATGGTTCACATGGATGTCATTTAGGATGTAATGGTCATAAACCATAACTCAAAATTCGGTTACTCATATTCATCTAGATAGTTGACTCATCATATGAACAACTCATCACATAGATAATTGAGGTGTATCTGTTAAGGACATAAGAAGTCACAACCCTTGTGATTCTTAATTTCTCTTATTAGTGTGGGGTATTCATTAAAGAAGAATTTAGTTATTTGATAATCATTCTCTAACTCTTTAGAGTATGATTCCTTCTTTATTAAGACATCATCATGCCTTAATCATGAGTTCAATATGATACACTATCATAATCACTCATAAGGATCTCAAACATTTGGTCCAAGTATTTCATTCATTGATCTCATCAAGAATTAACACTTTACCAAATTTTCACTTCATTTATGATAATCTTGAGCACTTCAAGATAGTCATATTGGTATTTCTCTAAACACCTTTCGAAGTATTTGCATTTGTTCCAATAGGTATGTAAATACATCACATGTATCATACCTAATAGGATAGTCATTCTCCCACTACCCTTAGTGAAGATTGATTAATCATGTCCAAAATATTCATGTCTCTTACTGATTCTCTAACCAAAAGAGTCTAGATTTACCCATCACATGGAAACTAGAAATGAATTTCTCATGATTGATGCTAATTAGATTGTTTGAGGTATCAATAACTTTAGGTATCATTTTATCTTATGCATATCAAATACCACAAGATAAACAAGGCATTGCCACAAAGATCATATCTTTAAGATTGAAACATCAACTTTATTAATTGCCATCATTGTCATACAATATGCAAAATAAAGTGTTTCTATCTATTGGCAGTTTATGAAATAATAGTTTACAACTATATTACATGCCTTATAGGCTGAAATAAACTGAAAGATACTCCTATCTATTGGCAGCAACACTTGCTCCAATGATGGGTATTTCTTTCTTGGTCCTTTCACAAAGGCCATCACTTCTTTGTGGATATTGCATATCATATATGACATATCCATATCTTGGTATCATATACCTCAGATAAAGAAGTGGTTCATTTCCTGATACCTTAGGTGGAGATCTCCATCCCCTCCTTCATCTTCTTTTGTTCTTCCAGATATAGAGGGCAATTCCTCATACACCCTTTCCCCATGTGCCTTGAGGCTGAAGACGGCTTGGATTGCTGGCTAGCATCAGAACACTTCTTTGCTTTGCCCTTGTCCTTGCCCTTAAGAATTACCTTTTCTTTTATCATATCAAAGATTATGGTTTGTCTTTCTTCATCTTTGCCTCTACTATCCTCAACATGTCCAACAACTCTGTCAACGCTTGTCAAAGTTGTTCATGTTGTATCTTATCATGAATTGTATGATTCTCGCAAAATTTGCAGTATCATACCAATAGCCAACCCTTGGCTCAGAGGGGATCCTTCTTAGTCAGGTTTTCCACATACCCAATCACATTGAGTGTGTGAATCCCTTACTGGATCTCCTTCTGTCATGACATACTAGGATAGTGTCTTAGAGACATCATATGTCTCATGTTGTCTCTGCAACTCATAGTTCAGAGAACACAACATCAAGCACTCCTCATCAATGTCATCCTCGGTATTCTTCCATAAGCATACTTTCAACCATTGATTGGTGGGATCGAGTTCATCTGGTTCTGGTATAACTAGGACTTAGAGCTTCCGCTCTTTGATTAAGAACACTTCTCATCATCCTAACCAGTCATGGAATTATTCCCATTTAATTTGTTGGTCTCAAGGACCGATCGCAAATAAAGTGATTTGTTGATCAACCATTTATTTTAACAAAAAGGAAATATATGCAATTTTAGTCCAAAAACTCATTTTTGACTTATTTGATTGATTTGAAAATTTGACGATAAAAATCAGGCCTTTAATTAATTATCGCTCCCACTATTTTACTTCAAATTGATAGCCCTCACCATCAATTCGGAAGATTGCAGCGTACAACCTTCTAGTGGGCAAGATCCTGAAATCCTCTAAGTCATGAGTCAGCTTTGGCTGATCGCCCACAACTTAGATCTCTCAGGTAGGCAACTCTTGCCAATTGCATCATATGCAACTCTTGTTGAATGAACATGTACAATACCTTGCCATGAACATTCCTTGCCTCTGGGCTTAGACGCTCTAAGAATCACTAGTTAAGTCTAACCCAAAAGCCGACACGGCAAACATGCACCCTACTTTGGCAGAACCTACATGTCTACCCTTCACACTTCCACAAGGTAGACGGCGCACCACGCTTTGGCGTAACCTACGCTTGGTCGATCGAGCTTTTCATGTGTGTCGCTAATGGAAGGCATATAAGACTTAATATTTAAATGAGGGATTTAGTTTTTATATACATATACATATCCAATCACCACAATACATAGTACGTATCATATACATGCTATATCCCACAGAAAACATGCACAAAATGATAAAAGCGATGATTATGGCCATCCTAATGTGATTCCTCGAGCCAAGAGGAATCACGGTCATCTAGGTCTACATCACATGAAACATGTACAAGATCAACTCTGTCCTTTGCCTTTGGAGTACATCAACTCATCATATGATTGACTTCTCTTCTGGCTCGGTCGTCTAGGTGCCACCAACTGATCGGTTGGCTCCTCCAACTGATCGGTTCGCCTGGTCGTCGTGCATCTCGTCATGTCTGCCACCCGCTCGTCTCACTCCTCGAACCGGTCATCAACCGATCAGTTCACTCCTCGAACTGACCGTATGGAACATCAATCGATCGGTTCACGCCTTGAACCGATCGTCTGGGCTGTCGTCTTGATGTCCTCCGGTCTTTGACATAACATGAAATAAAATCTATCCTAATTATTACATTGCTTTAAAAAGGGAAACCCCGAGTTACATTCGGGGGGAGCAAAGGTAGGAAAGAATCTCAAATTATTTCGAGTTACATCAGGAATAAGAGAGGGAAGATCGGTGCACAGACTGAGATGCAAGCAACCACACACAACCAATCACAGATAGGTGTTTATAGGCCGTAATCACGCTACACACATCCACCACAAAACTCATTTAAGGGCGACGCGTATCGAGTGCATTAATAATACATATCATATATGTAATTTGGGATTTGTGGATTTAGGACTGGACATGCATAAAGCCGATATTATTCGCATCGTACGCAATAAATAAAGGCGACAAACCAAAATCGATCATATCGATATTCCTAAAATGTAGAGCAGTTGACTTGGCTCTGATACCACTATTGGGTTTTAGCGGAGACGGAGAAGGCAGCGGAAATAAAAAATTTTCTCCCCCAACCCATACTGAGGAAACGCGTCAACGTCTATATAATAGGAAAGAATGGTTTTTGGAATCATACCTTGTCCCGAGGCTTGCTCGGCGACAATACCTCGCGCAATGCGCGGTCTTCAACTCTGGTATTGGACGGCGTCTGTGCAGCTCCTGGTCGCACTGGGACTGACTCCTCCTCCTACCAGACTGTCGGATGACAGTTATCCTCCTGAGCGGCAGTGTCCTCCCGCCTCTGTAGTAGTCCACACGGACCACCTGGAACTCCACACTCCTTGTCCCACAAGGAAGTGGAAGGACTCGCGCCCTCTTGTTGACGTACTAGTCGCCAACACGCTCTCCTGCCTCCAGTTGCAACTACAGTTGTCCTTCCCTTGCTGCACCTCCCTTTGTGGGAAGCACTTGCTAGGGCTCTCTCTTAGTTACCAAAACCAGAGAGAACGAAAACTTGTAGAGCAACTGGTTGCACTGAGCTGTTGTCTGAGAAGCCCCCACTACGGGACATGGGACATGGTTCTCCATCCCGGGCAATACGGGACTAAACGCAGGAGTAGAAGGGTTCGAGATTTTCCACAAAAGCAACCAACTCACAACCTGAACCGATCGTTTTATAACTGAAACGGTTGGTTGGGACCTTGAACCGATCGGTTCACAAGTGAACCGGTCGGTTGGGACACCTCAACCAGTCGGTTTACAAGTGAACTGGTCGGTTGGGGTTCCTAGTCGGTTCTCGATTGACTTTCCTTCTTTTTTTTCCAATTGGTATCGAATACCAATCCTATTTCCCAATCAAATTGGGCAATTTGAAATGAAAGGAAAATTCTCACCAATCCTACTTTCCCAAGTTGCTCGGTTGCACCAGTTGATTCGATTGTTTCAACACTTGAAGCAATCGGTTCACCCTGGACTTGAGCTGATCAGCTCAACACTTGAGTCGACCGGTTCACCAACCTCAGCTGACCGGTTCATCACATGAGCTGATCGGTTGGGAGTCCAGGTTGTGCAGAATCAGTCAATTGCGATTTCAATCAATCTGATACTCCAATCAACGCGTCCAACACCTTGAACATTATGATACTGAGCTATCGATTAATTGAGTGTTTAATTGAACTTACTAAACTCCTTTAGTAATCAATCTAAACATTGCTTGTGGACAAAACTCCTCTTCCAGGTTAAATCCTATGTGTGTGACCCTACGGGTCCATTTCACGTTGGCAGTGAAAGTCCATAACACTTATGACTTCACAAGCAAAGAGAGGTGCCTAGTCACACATCATTGCTACCCAAGTGAAAGTAGAAAGTTGGAGAACAACTTTCATCCTACAATCCGTGAATGGTGTTATAGTGAATGTATAATTCCTTTGTCACTGATATCCCAAATGAACTCAAGGCATGGAACAGTCATCCTGTCAACGTTCATTCACTTTCTTGATCTCAGAGTAGATTGAAGGAGATATGTATGACATCAATATCACATACTGATTCACACATGTGTGCGCACTCGTATTTCAATCCTACTCATCAAGTGGCCTTGGATATCAAACTTCCTCAGGAGGGACAAATCCCATATCTATCACTCACCCCTCAAAAGCCCCATGTGTCAAAGCCACCCAATCATCACCTTTATAACAACCCATGTTTCAGGACTGCGTTTGATGATGTCAAAGTGTGCCCAACGACATGTGTTGAGTGTAGTGATTTCAGGTCAAAGAATCACACTCACCACCATCACTGTGAGTACTGACTGTGACTACCATCTCATGGTTCCATGTGTCAAACTCACGGTGGGTCTGTCTGGTACACTTATTCTCTAACAAGTACCTACGTGTTTGGTTTGATATCTCTATATCATGACTAATGAGATTCTATCATCAACCAACACCACAATCTAGTCTTGTGTGTCATTGTTGTCTATCTACCTTCTACAATGACATCCGACTAGGGACATAACAAGAATGTACAAACTCTTAGCATCTGTATGATCTCATCGTTCAGGTCCTCAACTTGAAGGCATACGTCATTGAGTACTGTCATTCTCTAGACATTTAATCTGTTCTATCACTATCTCATATGACTGAACCAGAAATAATTGGAAGCTTTCCTTTGGTGTTTATCAAATCAATCTTAATGTATCCCACCAATCATCCCATGTTTGGCTCTCAGGGCATACATACCAACAATAATAAACCACATCACATGTGTCCATGCATAGTGAAACCATGCAACCATAATTATCTCAACATGCAAAACTTTTATGAATAATTCAAGGGTGAGATATCGACCATCGGGTATCTTGCTTGATAAGATATCTCAACTCAATATCACTTTATGCACAAACCAATAGAACTTTTGTAAGGAACATCTAAACTGATATGATTCACCTACTTGAGGTGCTTAGCCCGATATGAGTACTTAAAAAAAGTTTCTAAACAAATATGGGACCTCGTCTATGGTTTCTAAACCAATAGGCACTCCCATATACTCTACATAACTCGACACAACCTCATCTAGGGTTCAAGATACTGAACATTCTTTGGTTCCTTCACCACCAAGAGTGTTATCACTCAACTAAGACTCAAACAAGGTGCCCCTTCCTTTCTCTATCTTATAGATAATGCTAAGATAGAGAAGGGACACTCTCGAGGTGATAAACTCACATCAACCACATATTTTGGATAAATTGCAATTTGCACCAAAACTGTCATATATAGCACAAACAACCTTCAAACAAGCTCAAACGTGAAACTGGAGCTCTCCTTAAGTCTTAATTACTTTAAAAAAGATTAATACAAGGTTCTAGTCATATCACTTAGGCAAAACTTCTAGGGTTATCTCAAAACCTAGGTCAGGGTCCTTACAATATGCTTGAGAAGCACAAAGCTAGAAGTCTAGCATTCCAACTTGTGATCAGATGCAATGTAGGTCTTGAGGCCATTGACATTGACTTCTACCAAGTATTTTGAACTCTAAGACCTATAATTCAACTTATGAGATGGTCAGACGCATATGGGCTACACATGTTCCTAGATGACTAGGTATAGAAAATAGGAGAAGTAGCAAATGATAAGCA
The DNA here is from genome assembly GCA_963693085.1 of Alisma plantago-aquatica. Classification (NCBI taxonomy): domain Eukaryota; kingdom Viridiplantae; phylum Streptophyta; class Magnoliopsida; order Alismatales; family Alismataceae; genus Alisma; species Alisma plantago-aquatica. The sequence goes on from OY856412.1 coordinate 1,039,273,210, forward strand.
CACCATGAAATCAAAGATCCTTGATGACTTGCAACAATGTTCTAAGATCACCCGATAAGAAACCAAGCAAGAACATTGTCAAGAAATCTCAAACTATCGGGGATTGATGTTAGATAGGGACGAGCAGTGAAAGAGGGAAAAAGGAAACACACCTAATATTGTTCAATTAGGGATCCCAAAAGCTTCAAGAAGGCTCCCGGAGTTGAGACAACTATCTATCTCACTATTTAGAGGTCAAGTTCATGTTGTCGAACTCGTGGTGGATGCAACGAGAGGACAAAGACAATGGAGATAGCCACAAGAAAATAGCAAAAATCTAAGATTAGAATACAGTTTTAGGGGGTTGTGTTGATGTGTTCATAAGGTTATGTAATAGTGTGGGTCATGCATAAGCAAGGACTCCTAAAGGAGGGGGGAAATATGGGACTAGAGGAATCCTATCATTGGCTGGAATGTAGACACCCAAAACTAGATAACATAGGTATCAACAGCTTGATCTCACTGCAAGGATCATGAAGGAGGGGAGAACGTGAGGTGATGCGGACAGAAGAGAGAGAGAGAGATCAAGGAGGATGAGTTAATGATCCAATAGATAGGGAGGAGTCCAGGAGGACGCAAACCCAATGAAGAAAAAATTGTGACAATCATGTGATGTTGATCCAACGGATCAAATATAGCCCCTGAAAGCCAAAGAAATAGTGTGACGCTTTTACATTAGAAAAGTTGAGAAAATAATCGTATGACAACAAACATCACTTTAAATCATACTAAACAAAGTCTGAAAGGAATGCATATTTTACATAATTATCTTCTTTAAGCAATCTGGGATAGGAAACATTATCCAATTAAATTAAAAGTATGCACCTAGACTAATTAGGACACAAGGGACACAATTTTGGATTTATAATTCACCTTTTAGTACTCCCTATATGATCTCTACTACAATTATATTTTACACTATTTTCTCACTATTTATTATTATGCGCAACCATTATCCGCAATATTTAGGACTTGGAGACCACTTATCATCATATTACTACTATTAAGGTCACAAGATATTATATTATGCAACTTATGACATTTTACTCACTAATTCTTTTATGTCCATTTATTTCAGAATTAACTCAAATAATGGAATATTAATTAATTCCACTCATATTAAATATCCATTTATTATTATACCAAATCTATTAATCACATTGTTCTTCGCATAAATCATTCAATTATACTTATTCATTTTAGGTTACCAATTATGCACATTTAGTCATTATATGTGTATTAGTGAGCAAGGTGACACATATTACATATTAATGAACTAATTTACATATCAAACCATGATTGTGTGATTATGTCCAATCTATGTGTATTAAGATATATTATGTGATTAGAGAACCTACTATCACTTATGAATTATAATCAATATCAAGGATGCATATATTAGAGTCAGTCAACTTTAACCTATGATTAGGTCAACATGGTTGCTATTAGGACCTCTCTTGTGATTAGTACTAATGCCAACCAATAGAGAAAAACCCAAAACCTAGTCCTGATTCTGAAACAAAACAACAATTCTCAACAAAGGCAATTAAAACAGTATACAAAAATCATAGATACATTTTTCCTTTTCATTTCTTCATGCTTTTCATAATCCAATGTCACATAAAGGACATCACACTATGATATCACAATTTTTATTCAACTCCATTAAAACCAAAAGCAAATCTTACTACTCACATGCAATCCACATTACATCATATACAAGTACATCAAAGAACAAACTCAGTATACTACACATCCTGAGAAAGAGAGTTTACACGGACAATCTAATATATCTAGATTATTCTATTTATATCTTCCTTGTCACAACCTCTCTGTTGGATAGCATTATATCTATAATCATTTGAAACAACCTCATGAGATGCATATGGAGCCCATGTGAGTAGATACCTCCCTCTTAAGCTGGTTGCATGCATCATCATCAGATTAAGTAGAATGAAATTAAAAAGAAGATATTGAAAAGTCTAGGAGATAGTTATAGCATCTAGTCAAATACAGTTTACAATGGTAAACTAACTGAATTGATTAGACAATCACTTAAACCAAATCCAACTTTAAAACATCTTTTAGATCATGTCTTTGAGCAAACCAATATATACTTCTTAGTTCAGACTAACAATCCTTAAGTATGAGTAACAAGTTAAGATCTAAACATTTTGAATCAATGCAAAATATTAACATTATCTTTGTGAAACCCCACCATCCAGACTAGGGATACATCCTGTAGTCTTAAAGATGAGGTACACATAAGACATGGCTACCAAAAAATACTATAAAATGACAAGCAATCGAAACTTCACAGTGCATATAAGTCCCAACATTCACTACTTGTCAACAAGACAGATCAGAATGCGAAATAGATAATATCTATAATAGAATTATTATTTTCCACATTAAGAAACATAATAAAAAATGAAAAATTATCATCTAGTAGTACTAGGAATGTAACAAACATTCAAATCATATTCAACATGACTTGTCATCTTTTATTCATTTACCTTGAAACTACTTGGCTTGTACCTCACCAAGTAGAAGTTTCCATGCCTGATTCTCATGTCAACGACTCACCGTCACTACCTTAGGATTTATTCGAACATCCTTAGATATCAAAAACAAACCTTGGCCACCTCAGGGTTTCCTAAAGAGTCTCATGTCCTCATCTCAGGTACACGAGATAGAAACCAACAAAACAAAATATCACATATCACAACAATTCTCGTTCTTTTCATATTTCACATATTTTATTTCATCAAATTATATTCCTCGTGGACATAGACTTTCACAACAAGGATTTGAGTCTAGAGTCATTTTAGATGACCCACTCCTAAATCCTGGTGGTTTAACCTTTAAGATCTCTATCCACACTTTCAAGAGTGGGACCCAATATGGGATCCACTCAAATGATGCAATACAAGATCCATGTAATAATAAAGCAACAAAAACAACCTATTATAAAGTTACATGATAACTCATTTACAATTGTTTCTCACCATAAAAAATGGTATAGCTAAGTGAAATGGTACACAACTAATTAATTTAATCACGTGCAAGACCTATTGGAGAGGGCAACCCAACCATTCCATGATATCCTTAAGTCCAATACCATGTATAAGATCTTCATTCATTCTTGTCTTCTAATGAACTTAAATCCTGGGTGGAAGGGACATTAGCAAGAAACATAGGAAACAAGGTATAGGTCAGCAAAGATTGATTATGTACATATACTAATCACTTTGGGCATTGTACTGGGTTAAAAGTACAAAAATGGATGTTTCCAAAAGAAGGGGGTATTTGCAACTTGGTAACTTCAAAATAATTGTAACAAGAGAATGATGCATATTAAACTCTAGATTACAAGCATGAGGGTAAAAGTACATTGCCCTAAAAGTTATCAACAATCTCAATATGAAGCAATACCTTTTGCATGTATAACGTTGTAGACTCTCTATATATAAAACATGGGCATAACACCATAGGATCATGGCCTAAAAGAAATAAGGGTGGAAATGCACATCCCTAAAGGAATATGTTCACCCGATATATATGGTTGTACATAAGTACCACTATTCTAGATATTCTAGTCAAACATGTAGCATGAACACAATAGAGAGGCAAGACTATCATTTCAGTCAATTTATAACAAAAAGGCAATCATAGCAGAAGCAGTCCAACGACCCATTATAAGAGGGTAATTCAACAATAACATGAATCTAAATAAATCCAAATCAGGAAATATGAATGTCAAACAATTGATTTTCAAATAAAATTGATATTCAAGAGATACCTCATTAAAGAATTAGGTTTAAGTCAAATAATACCCAAAATAAAATAGAGGATGTACATGCCTAATTTTCATGACTAATGGTTCACTCAATAGATATACACGGTCCATGAAGTTGACTTTTCATCATAGGAACATATTAGTATGTTATTCAAACCAAATAAAACATGTGTATGAATTCCTATTTTATATTTTTATATTGTTATTATCCTAGTCTCAATCGCATAGTGACATATTAGGGTTTTTAATCTTATTAAGTGAACATATGACCCACTATACATATATAAATGTCTAGATTAGATATGTGTGTGGAGTATGAGTAATAATAAAATTCCTCCCTTTAGGTCTTTTAATCCTCTTCTCTCCCTATATAGCATATTGTTTGAGTTTAGTCAACTATGGTCACATACACACTCCACAATATTATCCTTTAAGTAGGGTCTTCCTTTATAAAATCATTTAAATCAAATTGTGAATATAGAGATTTTATTTGACTCATTCATTTTTACAAAGTTGTCCAAAATACACTTGCTACTATATCTAGGGTTTTAAGGCCCTAACATCTTTGGTAGTTATAGTTACTCATTTAGATTCAGTTAATGATACATATAGGGTGTGATAGATGAACTACCTAAAAACGAATATATTACATAAATATGGTTAGAATCATAGTATCATCATTAAATATCACATTAATGACTAATCATGTATGTTGAGTTTATAGGAAAACCAATACAATTGCTAACTTGTTTTATACTAGTATTAACCTTAGTATATACTTATTCAGATTCATTTATTAAGATATAGTAAAAATGGATTATGAACTTTCTAGCAACCAATATAGGTATAGTTCCATATATGCATGTGTATACCATGTGATTGAGATTGTTTGGATTAATATTGATGTTATTCCCTAATGCACTAATTGTATTGGATTAGTATACTTAATTTATTTACTATAGTGCTATTGAAAACTGAACAGTTATCTTACAGAAATAGTGGACACTTGTTTTGATGATATACAGTCAGGTTCCATGGATCAATATAAAGAGTTTGAGATCACCTCCTTACTAAAATATGATAATCAAAACTCATTGGAAAGCAGCGGAATAAAAATTTCTCTGACTATATTCAATTTCATAAAAGATTGTACAAGATACATCAAAATTCTCCCATTTAGGGTTACATCAACATACACAACTAGGATCTAGATAGAGGGAAGTCTAACTACCACAACCTTGTCTCCCAAAGCATAACTCCATCAGCTAAGTCCAAGCCAAAGCCAAGATCTTCAAGTCCTATTCATCACTTTGCTCCACATTTTGGTGATTGGGAAGGCACCCAACAAACGGGAAAGGAAAATAAAAAAGTATGTGTCACAAACAATTCTACGATAGAGAGGTAAGAAAAGCAAGTAAAATTAGGCTAATGTTCATCATAATATGAAGACAATCAAGAGAATGAGGCCATTTACAAAAGAATATTTCATTAGATGCTTTCCATAAACAACATATAACAAAAGGATTGCATGCATTATTTATATTGACTACCTTAACTATGTAGGGTTGAGGCACCTACCGGACCCTCAACCAAAGGGTGAGGGGAGAATAACACAGCCTTAGTCACCTACACATATTTCATGTGTGGGGGAGAGTATCACATTCCCTAGGGTGATTAACTACATGCCCAACTATGGGTGGTTGTACATACAAGTACCACTACTATAGCTAGTTAGTCTAATAAAATCAACATTCTAGGATCAATGGCAAGTAATAGGACATCATATGTAGAACATGGCAGTGGGGTACCAAGACCCAAGAATAATATTCCAAACTAATTATCAGGCAAGTATAGCAATAGATTCAAGAGAAAAGAATATAGCGTGCAATTAAGCTTCATTATGGAAAAGCATAGGTTAAGGTACAAATAATTCCCAACTTAAGGTCTAAATGCACATACATAGCACATACCTTTAATATGGATTCCAATTACCAACTTGGAGATGAAGCGAGGAGGGAGCAACATCCACTACAACACTAGTGGTTCAGTGGCTCGTTGGAGGCCAAAACAACAGTAAAACTTGTGATTGAAGGGTGCATTAAGTCTTAAAGGAGAGAGGGTTTCTCAGGGTAGGTTTATATATAGGTGGGGAGCAGAGGGCTAGGGTTTTAGAACCTGAGATGAGAGAAGATTTCCAACCGGTTTGAAGCTTCTCTGGATAAACACAAAAATACCAAAAATTTGGGATAAATTGAAGCAGAATCCAATGAGGAATCCAACAAACCAAAAAATTTGAGATTTCATGGAGTATTGAGAGAGATAAAAGAATTTGAAAAAAAACACAAAACCCAACTCTATTTCCCAGTCAGACCGAGGTAGGAGACAACCCCAGATCGTCCGATCAATCCACGGGGCACTCCTGGTCATCAGATCATGCACATGAGATAAAAGGCCACGTGACATTTGATTTTCGATTTCCAATCTAATTTTGACTAAAGTAACATATGCATTATTTAATGAATTTATCTCTCTTCTTTTGAGGGCACAAACGATTTCCAAAAATAACCAAAATTTGCACCCTGACTGATTTTGACACTTAGAATCTAAATATGGAATTAGTTTTCCTTTTGGGGATTTTTAGTAGGTTAAACAATTCAAATATCATTTTCTCTTTCCTCCTTCTTTAGAGGTGATAAGATTCCTAAAAATTTGTGAAACTTCACCCATAAGTCTCTCTAACGGACTAGAACATGATTTTTTCATTAATTTAACAAGTTGAGATTATTTATTTATTTAATCAATTTATAGAAGATTCTACATACTTTCTCTCTCCTATTTTTACTCATTATCCAAACATTATCTAAATTAGTTGCAAATTTTCCCAAAGGCTTATTTCTATGTTTAGATCACGAATTTGGAGTTAGTATTCCAATTTGAGGGCAATAAATATTTTATTTCACTTTATTGGCCTATTTCCTATTTTCTTTTGATAAGGACATTAATATATGCATTTATCTTTCAAATTAGATGATACTTGGCCCTTAAGTTTCTTTTAGGTCAAGAAAAAGAGATTGTTACCAAAATTATCTTTGTGGGTTTCTATTTAGGATTTTTGTAACAATATATTCCTCATTATCTTCTATTATCCAAAATATCCCATATTATCCCCAATTATTGCATTTATCATCTCCTTTATGTATATTTTGGGATTTCTTTTCTTTTTCATATTCTAAAACGCATTAGAAAGTTCTAGGACGAAATATTTTATTATATTTATTACTTAAGTGGACATTTTACATATTAAACCCATTACTAAGCTTTCACTGAGGTATTTGTGCTTAAACTCAAATATTGGTGAAAAAGGTGAACAAATGTTCATTAAACCATCATATTCTCTACAAATTAAACAGGAAAGACAAAGAGGATAGAAATGAAAGGAAAAGATGGGAAAAAGGATCAAAGGAGAAAATATTCAGAATTTAGTATGTTACAATCAACTTCTGACTCCCTTGTTTTTTATAGGTTGAATCAAACTGCTCTTGTTCAAATACTAAGGGAAAATGAGGCTCTCATCAATTTGTTGCATTATTGTTGGATGTAAGGGATTGCATATCCAGTTGTAGCCAGCAAAGGTGGAATTCACAACATGTGAAGGCGTAGCATGGCCACTGGGCACACAGCCAGGCCAGATCTTGTGCACTAAAAGCAAGAAAAAATAGAGATGAGGGGGAGAACACAGTTACAAAAGCATGTTGGTATGTATGCCCTGAGAGCCAATCATGGGATGATTGGTGGGATACATTAAGATTGATTTGATAAACATCAAAGGCAAGCTTCCAATTCTTTCTAGTTCAGTCATATGAGATAGTGATAGAACAGATTGAATGTCTAGAGAATGACAGTACTCAATGACGTATGCCTTCAGGTTAAGGACTTGAACGATGAGATCATACATATGCTAAGAGTTTGTCCATTCTTATTATGTCCCTAGTCGGATGTCATTGTGGAAGGTAGATAGACGACAATGACACACAAGACTAGATTGTGTTGTTGGTTGATGATAAAATCTCATTAGTCATGCTATAGAGATATCAAACCAAACACATAGGTACTTGTTAGAGAACAAGTGTACCGGACAGACCCACTCTGAGTTTGACACATGGAACCATGATATGGTAGTCACAGTCAGTACTCACAGTGATGGTGGTGAGTGTGATTCTTTGACCTGGAATCACTACACTCAAAACATGTCGTTGGGCACACTTTGACATCATCAAACGTAGTCATGAAACATGGGTTGTTATAAAGGTGATGATTGGGTGGCTTTGACACATGGGGCTTTTGAGGGGTGAGTGATAGATATGGGATTTGTCCCTCCTGAGGGAGTTTGATATCCAAGGCCACTTGATGAGTAGGATTGAGATAGGCGTGCACACGCATGTGTGAATCAATATGTGATATTGATGTCATACATATCTCATTCAATCTACTCTGAGATCAAGAAAGTGAATGAACGTTGACAGGATGACTGTTCCATGCCTTGAGTTCATTCAGGATATCAATGATAAAGGAATTATACATTCGCTGTAACACCATTCACAGATTGTAGGATTGAAAGTTGTTCTCCAACTTTCTACTTTCACTTGGGTAGCACTGATGTGTGACTAGGCACCACTCTTTGCTTGTGAAGTCATAAATGTTATGGACTTTCACTGCCAACGTGAAATGGACCTACAGGGTCACACACATAGGATTTAACATGGAAGAGGAGTTTTGTCCACAAGCAATGTTTAGATTGATTACTAAAGGAGTTTATGTTGGTATATGTATGCCCGTAGAGCCATCCCAAGCGATTGCATGGAGTCGGATATTAATTAATCAATTAATGTGATTATTTGGTTAATTAATGAATTCTGGAATATTCTAATTAATCCACGAGCGTTTTGATTAACACAATGTTTCTGTTTACTGATGGGTTTAGGAAACCCTACTTCCCCTCGTATCCTATTTAAAGGAGGATTGACGGCCAATATCTATATAAGATAGAGAGAGGTTTTTCCGTTTACGCTAACGCACGTAAACCTAGCCGTCGCCGTCCTTAGGAGAGAAAGGAGAGCAACGCGCCGCTAGCACACCACCGCAGAGACAAGCTCCTTCCCGCTGGCTTGAGAAGCGCGACGTGGAGTTCCGTCCATCCGCATGGACGAAGTAGAGACACATACTCCTTGGCGCCTACGTTTCGAGGACGTCGACGACCACTTGTACGTGTTGCAAATAGCTTATGTCACCGCCGCAAAGGAGCGCCGGCGGATCAACCTGCCACAGCGAATGGGAGAGAAGATCCGTCCGTGTTTGACAAGCAGCGTTGCATCGTCGTGCAGCGGGACATCGCCGGACTTACTCCGTGATAAGGTATATCCCGCAAACCTGTTTCTGAATACGCTGTTATCGACGAGATCCTGTTATGGGTTGCGTGGATTTAGTTGCTTCCGTCACACATGTTTTCTCCACAAAACCCAACAGTGGTATCAGAGCAGCGTCGATCTACGACGTATTTGGATTAGTTTCGATATGATCGAATCGCTGTATACTATTTTTATGTTGCATACGAACCTGCTAATGTGCAAATCTAAACCTAATTCCACATACGCCACATGCTTCTATTTTGACATTTTGGACGGGGTCGACTATAGAAAATATTGATTTTCCTAAGTGCACGGAAGTGAAATTCCGTAGACCTTTCAGGGGCTCTGCCCCTGAGATCCCCACACAGGGGCGCTGCCCCTGTGTACCCCGCATTGTCTGCGTGGGAGTCAAAAAAATTATTTAATGGGGAATGTCCTGCATTAAATGTAATGCAATTTTAAATATGTATATACGTATATGTAGATATACCTATGATAGCATACACGTCGCCTTTAAAATATGTTTTATGTGGTGATTGCATACACGGTTATGGCCAAGTATCCCCTTTTGTGAATGTTGTGAATGAATGTGGATGTCGATCTTGTGGATATGTTTGTTTGTGAATTCTATGGATGTATAATGGTTACATATGGATCCTTTGCATAAAGTATTCGACTTGCATGCCGAGCCTCATCTCTTACTTCAAAGTGTAATTAATTCTTTCCTTTTTTGTTTGTACTCATATGATGTAATAGAGATAGGATTAGTTTTAGTCCTTGTAAACTTGATGTAAGGAGGCCACTTGAAGATCCAACTCCAAGGAGTGTCCATGGAGAAGCACCATGAAGATCTAATTCCAAGAAGCAACCTGAAGATCCAACTCCAAGGAGCGTCCATGGAGAAGCAACAAGAAGATCCCATTCTAAGAAGCAATTTGAAGTTCCAACCTGACGAAGCATCCATGAAGTTGTTCATTGTAATGTTGATCATTACATGCTTACAGGTTGATTCACAGGTGTTGCATGAGATGCATAAGACCATAGGTGGACCGTAATCCTTTGTTGCTCCAAAGGATTACAATAGTATGGCCATAACCGATGTATTTGTGTTTGTGATTGCATGTCTATCGTTTGTGGTTGTGGATATAGTAGTATATGATACGTACTATAAGTATGTGGTGTTTGGATATGTATATGTATTAATAAAACCCATCAATTAATAATATTAAGTTTTAGTTGCCTTCCATAAAGCAACACACATGAAAAGCTTGATCGATTATGTGTGGGCACGCCTCCGCGTGGTACACTGTCTATCTCGTGGAAGTGTGATGGTGGGTGTGTGGGTCTGCCTCCGCAGGGTGCACACTCATCGTGTTGTCTTATGGGTTGGACTTGACTAGGGAACCTTGATAGGATCAAGTACCTAGAGGCACACAAATGCATCATGGCAAGGAGTTGTACATGATCATCTATCCAAGAGTTGCATATGATGCAATTGGCAAAAGTTGCCTACCTTAGTATTTGGTCTTTGACGCCGGCGTTGGCTGGGCATTGATCCATTTATTTTGGGTCTTGGCTCACTAGAAGGTTGTGCATTGCAATTTTCCGAGTTGATAGTGAGGGCTATCAATATGAATAAAATAGTGGGAGCGTAATTAATTAAAGACCTAATTAATCTCGTTTATCAAATCTTTACAAGTCAAAATGTTTTGGACTAAATGCAAACTTTTCTTTTGTAGCAATCAAATGGCAACCAACACCCACACTTTCTCATTGCGATCGGTCCTTGAGAAGGACAAACTTACCGGAACCAACTTTCAAAACTGGTTTAGGATGTTGAGAATTGTTCTCACACATGAGCGTAAGCTCTATGTCCTTGAAACACCAGAGCCAGAGGAGCCCGCCGTAAATGTGCCCAAGGCTGAAAAGGATGCTTACAAGAAGCACCTTGATGATGCCGTGGATGTCAAGTGCCTAATGTTGTGCTCAATGAACTATGAGTTGCAAGAGCAACATGAGAACATGAATGTCATGGAGATGGTAACACATCTCAAGAACATGTATCAACATCAAGCAAGACAGGAGAGATATGATGTCTCAAAGGCGTTGTTCAAAAGCAAGATGAAAGAGGGAGACTCAGTTGGCACCCATATACTCAGCTTGATTGGATATGTGGAAAGCCTATCCAAGCTGGGATTTCCTCTAGGTCAAGAGTTGGCCACTGATGTGATTCTACAATCGTTGCCTGAGTCATATAATCATTTTGTCATGAACTACAACATGAACAATTTTGACAAGCCGTTGTCAGAATTGTTGGGCATGTTGAGGACAGCTGAAGCACAGATGAAGAAAGACAAGCCCAAGTCTGTGATGATGATCAACAAGACAAAGGGAAAGTCAAAAGGCAAAGGCAAGGCTAAGAAAAGTTCTAAAGCTGGGCAGAAGCCAAAGTCATCCGTGCTCAAAGATAAAGGTGGGATCTCCAAAGAAGGCAGTTGTCACCATTGTCACCAGCCTGGACATTGGAAAAGAAACTGTCCTCTCTACCTGGAGGAACTGAGGAAGAAGAATTAGGGGATAGAGATCTCCACTTCAGGTATATACGTTATTGAGATAAACTTAAATACTTCTTCATCATGGGTACTGGATACCGGATGTGGATCTCACATATGTTCTAATATGCAGGATCTGATAAGAAGTAAGCCTTTACGAAAGGTCCAAGTCGAGCTGCGGGTTGCTAATGGAGCAAGAGTTGCTGCCACCGCAGTTGGAGTTATTAGTTTATCGTTGCCTACGGGCCTTGTAATAGAATTAGAGAATTTCTATTACGTACCTGCCATTAATAGAAATATTATTTCTGTATCTTGTATGGACAAGAGTGGATTTGAATTTCACATTAAGAATGGAATCTTTTATGGAAATGCCCCTATGTCTTATGGTATCTACTTGTTAGAACTTGAGACTAGCATATATAATGTAAATACGAAAAGGTTAAAACTTGACAACTCAAACAAAACATTCTTATGGCATTGTCGTCTTGGGCACATAAACGAGAAGCGCATATCTAGACTCCATAAGGATGGTTATCTAGACTCTTTTGATTTTGAATCATTAGAGACACGTGAGGCATGTTTATTAGGGAAGATGACCAAAACTCCTTTCACTGGACACAGCGAGAGAGCCAATGATCTGCTAGGGCTCATACATACTGATGTATGTGGACCTTTTAGATCAAATTCTAGAGGAGGCTATCAATACTTCATTACCTTCACTGATGACCTCAGTAGGTATGGCTATGTATATCTTATGAAACACAAGTCAGAAACTCTTGAAATGTTCAAGACTTTCATGAATGAAGTAGAGAAGCAACTTGGTAAGAGTATTAAAGCACTCCGTTCAGACCGAGGTGGTGAATACTTAAGCCAAGAGTTTGAGGACCTTCCGAGAGACCGTGGTATTGTATCACAATGAACTCCACCTGGTACACCACAACATAATGGTGTGTCAGAAAGAAGGAATCGTACATTATTAGACATGGTACGATCAATGATGAGTTCAGCCGAACTTCCAATATTGTTCTGGGGATATGCTCTTGAAACTGTAGTGTTTACACTTAACCGTGTACCTTCCAAATCGGTTCAAAAGACACCATATGAGATATGGAATGGGAATCGTCCCAATTTGTCTATGTTAAAGATTTGGGGATGTGAAGCTTATGTTAGGAAACAATTTCCTGAAAAACTTGAAAACCCAAATCGGAAAAATGCTATTTTGTTGGATACCCCAAGGAAACTCGGGGATACTACTTCTACACACCAACTGACAACAAAGTGTTTGTTGCTAGGACTGTTGTATTTCTTGAAAAGGAATTTATTTCCAAATGAATTAGTGGGAGGAATGTAGAGCTCGAAGAAGTTCAAGACCAACAAGAAAGAAGAGAACCTGAGGAGGTACATAAGGAACATGAAGACTCACAAGTTGTTGTGGAATTTCAAGTTCCAAATGTAACACAGGAACCTCGTAGGTCTAGTAGGACACGACTTGAGCCTGAGAGATTTGGATTTCTCGTGACTCAAGATAGTGATGAATTGGGCATAACAGATGAGCCAACTTCCTATCTAGAAGCTACTAAGGGACCATAATCTGAGAAATGGCTCGAAGCCATGAGATCTGAGATGGAATCCATGTACACCAACAAGGTATGGACCTTGGTGGATCCACCCGAAGGGGTAAGACCCATAGGGTGCAAGTGGGTCTTTAAGAAGAAGACTGACATGGATGGAAATGTTAAAACCTATAAAGGTAGATTGGTTGCGAAAGGATTCCGTCAAATTCAAGGTGTTGATTATGACGAGACCTTCTCACCAGTTGCCATGGTTAAATCCATCAGAATCATGCTTGCCATTGCAGCTTATCATGACTATGAGATTTGGCATATGGATGTTAAAACAACATTCCTTAATGGGAATTTACTCGAGGATGTGTACATGACACAACCTGAGGGTTTTATCGATCCAAAGGAAGCCAATAAAGTCTGTAAGCTACAAAGGTCAATCTATGGATTGAAGCAAGCATCTCGGAGATGGAATCTACGTTTTGATGAAGTAGTCAAAAAGTTTGGCTTTCGTCAAAATGAAGATGAACCTTGTGTTTACAAAAGGGTTAGTGGGAGCACAGTCGTATTTCTCATATTGTATGTGGATGACATACTATTGATGGGAAATGACATCCCTACTCTTCAGACAGTAAAAGGTTGGCTAGGGAATACTTTCTCCATGAAGGATTTACGCGAAGCATCCTATATACTTGGGATTAAGATCTATAGAGATAGATCTAGAAGGATTCTAGGCCTAAGCCAGAGCATATACATTGACAAGGTGCTAAAGAGGTTTAGCATGGAGGGTTCTAAGAAAGGTAACTTGCCCATGTCCCATGGGGTTACAATCTCTAAAGCCCAGTGTCCTAGTTCATGTGATGAACGGGCACGCATGAGTAAGATTCCATATGCATCAGCAATTGGATCTATCATGTATGCAATGTTATGTACTCATCCTGATGTGTCGTATGCTTTGAGCATGACGAGCCGGTATCAGTCAGATCCAGGTGAATGTCACTGGACAGCCATAAAGAACATCCTAAAGTACTTAAGAAGAACTAAGGATCAATTCTTGGTATACGGTGGTGAGGAAGAGCTCGTGGTAAAGGGTTACACCGATGCTAGCTTCCAAACTGACAAAGATGACTACAGATCGCAATCTGGATTTGTATTTTGCCTGAACAATGGAGCTGTGAGCTGGAAGAGTTCCAAGCAAGAGACGGTTGCGGATTCTACAACAGAGGCCGAATATATTGCCGCATCTAATGCTGCAAAGGAAGCTGTGTGGATCAAGAAGTTCATTTCTGAACTTGGAGTGGTTCCAAGTGCTGGTGATGCAATTGAGTTGTTTTGCGACAACAATGGAGCAATTGCACATGCTAAAGAACCAAGATCGCACCAACGTTCCAAACATATTCTACGGTGGTTCCATCTCATACGAGAGATCGTACAACGAGGAGATGTGAAGATTTGCAGATTACCTACAGAAAGCAATGTGGCTGACCCGCTCACAAAAGCACTTTCACAGTAGAAACATGACAGACATGTTCGATCACTTGGATTGAGATTCATGAGTGATTGGGTATAAGTGTAAGTGGGAATCTGTTGGAATGTATGCCCATAGAGACTATCATTCGATGAATGTAATGGGATACTATGTAAACGATTTGTAATACTACATTGATCATATCAATAAAGGCAAGTTTCCAATCTATATGTTTGTGTTTTATATTATGAGATGACCATAAAACTTATAGATGTCTATAGAATAGTATACTCAACGACATATGTCTTTGGGTTGATGACCTGAACAGTGAGATCATATGTATGCTAAGAGTATGTATTCTTGTTTTGTCCCTAATCGGTTGTTATTTTTGAAATATCCATAGACATCAATAACACATAAGATTAGAATGTATGTTGGTTGATGGAAGATTCTCATTATCCATGATATGGAGATATCAAACCAAATACATAGATACTTGTTAGAGAACAGTGTATCGGATAGACTCACCTTGAGAGTGACACATGGATACCATGATTGGTAGTTAGAGTCATATCTCATAATGATGGTGGTGATTGTGGTTCTTAGACCTGAAGTCACTACACTTATCACATGTCGTTCGGTGTACTTTGACATCATCCACCGTGGTCCTGAATAAGGATTGCCATAAAGATGGTGCTTGGGTGCACTGTGACACATGGGGATGACTGTGAGTGATGTAGATGGAATTTGTCCTTCCTACGGGAGTTTGATATTCCGGCCACTTGATAAGCGAGACTGAGAAATGCATGGCCATGCTGATGTGAATCAATATGTGATATTGAGCTTACATATATCTCAGACAGTCTGCTCTAGTTCAAGGAACATGGATTGAACATTGAAAAGGATAACAATTCCATGACTTGAGTTCAATCCAGATATCAGCGACAAAGGAACTGTACAATCACTGTACCACCAGTCATGTATGATAGGTTAAGTTGTTCTCCAACTTCTCCAATTACTTGGGTAGCAATGAAGTCTTGCTAGATACCAATCATTGTTTGTGAAATCATAATATGATTATGGATATCACTGCTAATGTAATTTGGAGCCTACTGGGTCACACACATAGGTAGTATTGGAATAGGAGTATAATTGTGGATTTGATTGGAATTGCTCCGAATCACATTGATTACTAAAATGTTTATGTAATGGATTAGAATAATATTGGAGTGACTGGCTCTGAGTGCAAGTGGGAGTCTGTTGGTATATGTATGCCCGTAGAGCCATCCCAAGCGATTGCATGGAGTCGGATATTAATTAATCAATTAATGTGATTATTTGGTTAATTAATGAATTCCGGAATATTCTAATTAATCCATGAGCGTTTTGATTAACGCAACGTTTCTGTTTACTGATGGGTTTAGGAAACCCTACTTCCCTTCGTATCCTATTTAAAGGAGGATTGACAGCCGATATCTATATAAGATAGAGAGAGGTTTTTCTGTTTATGCTCACGCACGTAAACCTAGCCGTCGCCGTCCTTAGGAGAGAAAGGAGAGCAACACGCCGCTAGCACGCCGCCGTAGAGACAAGCTCCTTCCCGCCGGCTTGAGAAACGCGACGTGGAGTTCCGTCCATCCGCGTGGATGAAGTAGAGACGCAGACACCTTGACGCCTGCGTTCGGAGGACGTCGACGACCACTTGTACGTGTTGTGAACAACTTATGTCACCGCCGCAAAGGAGCGCCGGCGGATCAACCTGCCACAGCGAACGGGAGAGAAGATCCGTCCGTGTTTGACAAGCAGTGTTTCACCGTCGTCCAGCGGGACATCGCCGGACTTGCTCTGTGATAAGGTATATCCCGCAAACCTGTTTCCGAATACGCTGTTATCGACAAGATCCTGTTACGGGTTGCGTGGATTTAGTTGCTTCCGTCGTGCTTGTTTTCTCCACAAAACCCAACAGTTTAGTAGTTCAATTAAATATTCAATTAATCGATAGCTTAATATCATAATGTCAAGGTGTTGGACGTGTTGATTGGAGTATCGGATTGATTGAAATCGCAATTGACTGATTCTGCACAACCTGTACTCCCAACCGATTGGCTCATGTGATGAACCGATCAGATGAGGTTGCTGAACAAGTCGGCTCAAGTGTTGAGCCGATCGGCTCAAGTCCAGGGTGAACCGATTGCTTCAAGTGTTGAAACGATCGATTCAACTGGTGCAACCGAGCAACTTGGAAAAGTAGGATTGGTGAGAATTTTCCTTTTGTTTCAAGTTGCCCAATTTGATTGGGAAATAGAATTGGTATTCGATACCAATTGGAAACAAAAGAAGGAAAGTCAATCGGGAACCGACCTAGAATCCCAACCGACCGGTTGACATGTGAACCGACCGGTTGAGGTGTCCCAACCGACCAGTTCACTTGTGAACTGATCGATTCAGGTTGCGAGTTGGTTGCTTTTTGTGGAAAATATCGAACCCTTCTACTCCTGCTTTAGTCCCATATTGTCGGGCATAGAGAACCCTGTCCCATGACCCGCCTATATATATAGGGGTATTGCGGGCTTCTCAGAGTACAACTCAATGCAAGCTAGTTGCTTTGCAAAGTTGTTGTTCTCTCTGGTTTTGGTAACTGAGAGAGCCCGAGCAAGTGCTTCCCGCAAAGGGAGGTGCATCAAGGGAAGGACAACTGTAGTTGCAACTGGCAGCAGGAGAGTGTGTTGGCAACTAGTACGTCAACTGGAGGGTGCGACTCCTTCCACTTCCTTGTGGGACAAGGAGTGTGGAGTTCCAGGTGGTCTGTGTGGAGTACTTCAGAGGCAGGTGGTCAC
Organism: Alisma plantago-aquatica; assembly: GCA_963693085.1. NCBI lineage: Eukaryota > Viridiplantae > Streptophyta > Magnoliopsida > Alismatales > Alismataceae > Alisma > Alisma plantago-aquatica. The sequence continues at coordinate 1,039,290,872 of OY856412.1, forward strand.
TGCCGCTCAGGAGGACAACTATCAATCGTGATAGTCCGGTGAGAGGAGGAGTCGTCAGTCCCGCTGCGACCAGGAGCTGCACAGACACCGTCCAAGACTGGAGGTGAGGACCGCGCAACGCGCGAGGTATTATCGCCGAGCAAGCCTTGGAACAAGGTATGATTCCATAAACCATCCTTTCCTATTATATAGATGTTGACGCGTTTCCTCGTGCTGAGTTTGGGGAGAAAATTTTTTTGTTTCCGCTGTCTTCTCTGTCTCCCCTAAAACCCAACAGTGGTATCAGAGCCACATCAACTGTTCTATATTTTAGGAATATCGATATGATCGATTTTGGTTTGTCGCCTTTATTTATTGCATATGATGCGAATAAATTTGGCTTTATGCATGTCCAATCCTAAATCCACAAATCCCAATTACATATATGAAATGTATTATTAATGCACTCGATACGTGTCGCCCTTAAACGAGTTTTGTGGTGGATGTGTAGCATGATTATGGCCTATAAACCCCTATATGTGTGTGGTTGTTTGTGGTTTCTTACATCTTGGTCTGCACACCGATCTTCCCTCTCTTATTCCTGATGTAACTCGAAATAATTCGAGATTCTTTCCTACCTTTGCTCCCCCCAAATGTATCTCGGGGTTTCCCTTTTAAGCAATGTATTTATTAGGATAGATTTTATTTCCTGTTATGTTGAAGACCGGAGGCCATCTGACGACAGCTAAAATGACCGGTTCAAGGAGTGAACCGATCGGTTGACATTCCAGACGATCGGTTCAAGGAGTGAACCGATTGGTTGATGACCGGTTCGGGGAGCGAGACAAGCGGGTGGCAGCCATGACGAGATGCACGACGACCAAGCGAACCGATCGGTTGGAGGAGCCAACCGATCGGCTGGTGGAACCCAGACAACCGGGCCGGACCGAGCAAGTCATTCATATGATGAATTGATCTTCTCCAAAGGCAAAGCACAGATTTCATCTTGTACAGGTTGCATGTGATGTAGACCTAGATGACTGTGATTCCTCGTGGCTCAAGGAATCACATTAGGATGGCCATAATCATCGCTTTTTATCGTTTTGCATGTTTTCTGTGGGATATAGCATGTATATGATACATACTATGTATTGTGGTGATTGGATATGTATATGTATATAAAAACCAAATCCCTCATTAAATATTAACTTTTAGATGCCTTCCAAATGCGACACACGTGAAAAGCTTGATCGACCAAGAGTGGGCACGCCCTAGCGTGGTGCACCGTCTATCTCGTGGAAGCATGAAGGATGAATGTGTGGGTCTGCCCTAGCAGGGTGCATGTTCATCTAGTTTGCTTTGGGTCGGACTTAACAAGGTGATCTAGATGGGATCTAGTACCTTGAGGCATGGAGATGATCATGGCAAGGAGTTGCATATGACATCTTATCAAGAGTTGCATATGATGCAATTGGCAAGAGTTGCCTACCTAAGAGATCTACGTTGTGGGTGACAGCCCTAGCTGGTCCATGACTTAGAGGATTTCAGGATCTTGCCCACTAGAAGGTTGTACGCTGCAATCTTCCAAATTGATGGTGAGGGCTATCAATTTGAAGTAAAATAGTGGGAGCGATAATTAATTAAAGGCCAAATTTTATCGTCAACTTTTCAAATCAATCAAACAAGTCAAAAGGAGTTTTGGACTAAAATTGCATATATTTCCTTTTGTTAAGATAAATGGTTAATCAACAAATCACTTTATTTGCGATCGGTATTTGAGACCAACAAATTAAATGGGAATAATTCCACGATTGGTAAGGACGTTGAGAAGTGTTCTCATTTGTAGAGTGAAAGATCTAAGTCCTAGTTATACCAGAACCAGATAAACTCGATCCCACCACATCAATGGCTGAAAGTATGCTTATGGAAGCATACTGAGGAAGACATTGATGAGGAGTGCTTGATGTTGTGTTCTATGAACTATGAGTTACAGAGACAACATGAGACATATGATGTCTCCAAGACACTATCCTAGTATGTCATGACAGAAGGAGATCCAGTAAGGTATTCACACACTCAATGTGATTGGGTATGTGGAAAACCTGACTAAGAAGGATTCCCTCTGAGCCAAGGGTTGGCTATTGGTATGATGCTGCAAATGTTGCAAGAATCATACAATTCATGATAAACTACAACATTAACAACTTTGACAAGCGTTGACAAAGATGTTGGACATGTTGAGGGCAGTACAGGCAAATATGAAGAAAGAATAACCCTAATCTTTGATGAGATCAATGAAAGGTAAGTCTTAAGGGCAAGGGCAAGGGCAAAGAAAAGAAGTGTTCTGATGCTATCCAGTAGCCCAAGCCGTCTTTAGCCTCAAGGCACATGGGGAAAGGGTGTATGAGGAATTGCCCTCTCTATCTGGAAGAATAAAAGAAGAAGGAGACAACTGAAGTCTCCACTTGAAGGTGTCATGAAAGTAAACTTGTAACACTTTTTGAGGTATATGATACCAAGATGTAAAGTGTAAAGCACTCATAATTGGGGCAAGTGTTGTCGCCATAGATAGGAGTACTTTAGTTTATTTACAGCCTACAAGGCATGTAATACAGTTATGAACTGCTATTTCATATTTTCCAATAGATAGAAAACACTTTATTTTGCATATTGTATGACAATGATGGCAATTAATAAAGTTGAGTTTTCAATCTTGAAAGATATGATCTTTGTGGAAATGCCTTGTTTATCTTGTGGTATTCGATATGCATAAGATAAAATGATACCTAAAAGTTATAGATAACTCAAACAATTAAATTAGCATCAATCATGAGAAATTCATTTCTAGTTTCCATGTGATGGATAAATCTAGACTCTTTTGGTTAGAGAACCAGTAAGAGACATGAATATCTTGGACATGATTAATCAATCTTCACTAATGTAGTGGGAGAATGATTATCCTATTAGGTATAATACATGTGATGTATTTACATACCTATTGGAATAAATGCTAATACTTCAATTGGTATTTATAGAAATACCAATATGAATATCTTGAAGCGTTCAAGACTATCATAGATGAAGTATAAATTTGGTCAATGAATGAAATACTTGGACCAAATGTTTGAGATCCTTATGAGTGATTATTATAGTGTATCATAGTGAACTCATGATTAAGGCATGGTGATGTCTAAATCAAGAAGGAATCATACTCTAAGGAGTTAGAGAATGATTATCAAATAACTGAATTCTTCTTAATAAAAGAATACCCCACACTAATAAAAAAATTAAGAATCACAAGGGTTGTGAGTTCTTATATCCTTAACAGATACACCTCAATTATCTTTATGATGAGTTGTTCATGTGATGAGTCAACTATGTAGATGAATATGAGGAACCAAATTTTGAGTTATGGTTTATGACCATTACATCCTAAATGACATCCATGTGAACCATAAGGTATGACCTTGATGGTAGCACCCATTGGATGAAATCCATAAGTGCAAATGAGTCTTAAATGTTAAGACACATGGATAACATTTTGAGAAGGATGATGCTTGTTGATTGCAACTTAATGACTAAGACATTTGGCATATGGATACTAAAACTGCATTCCTATGAGGAATAAAACAAGGATGTGTACGTGACACAACCTATGAGGTTTATGAATCCACTAATGCAAATTAAGTCTATAAGTTACAATGGACTAATAAATGTGATTGATTGAGTACAAGCAACTCAAAATTGGATCTTTGCTTTGATGATATAGTCAAACGTTTTGACTGATATGTCAAAGTTAAAGAAGGGATCTGTGATTTAGTGGGAGCGTATTCACATTCCACATGTTGATGTGAAATGGATGTGAAATGGAAATGTTCTAGAATGGAAATACAAGAGTGGAAAGTATCTTTAAGGAAGAAAGAGATGTTTCCTATGTGATAGGAATAGAGATCTATAGAGATAGTTCTCGAAAAACCTCTTGACCTGGAAAAGAGAGAGCATACATTGGCAATTTGTACTGAAGGGTTCAGTATGCATAGATTCAGTGGGAGAAAAAACTTGTCCATGTTACATGGAGTTAGTATCCCAAGGCCAAGTGTACAATTCTTATGAAGAATGGGAACACTAAGAATAGATATGGATCTATCATGTATGCAATCATCCCATTATCTTGCATGTATCAAAATGACAAGAACAAAATGCTTTCATCATGTTGTATGTAAGAAATGACAATATGATGTGCTCATCCTGATAACTCAAATGTGGGACATGACGAGTGGATGTCTATCTACTTCTAGTAAATGTTACTGGAATACCATGAGAACTTGATAAGTACTTGTGAAGTACTAGTTCTATGGAGATAAGGAAGAGTTCGATGTAAAGAGTTACATTGATGCAAACTTCCGAAAAGGACAGAAAATTAATCGCAAAACATATATATGATATATAAAAGTGAAAGTTTGTTGATAATTGGAAGTGTTCCAATAAGACCATTTAAAAGGAAATGCCGAGTATCCGTGTGTTAGAGAATAGCAGTGGATACTATATGGATCTGGAAGTTCATGAGATGAACTTATAGATATTCCGCTCATTGATGACAAGTTTGGAATCCTTGATCATCCAATGTGGCTAAAGGTTAGCAAAGGAATACAAGATCACATATTATGACAGCTCCATCTCATACGTGTGACGTACAACGAAGAGATGAGAGGCATGTAATTTATACTGACTTTGGCAAGGTGTTGCCATTACTCACTATGATGGCACTAGAGCACAGTAACATGTGGGACATGTTTGAAGATCACTATGAATATGATTCAAGGGTGATTGGCTCACAGTGCAAGTGGGAGTCTGTTGGTATGTATGCCCTGAGAGCCAATCATGGGGTGATTGGTGGGATACATTAAGATTGACTTGATAAACATCAAAGGCAAGCTTCCAATTCTTTCTGGTTCATTCATATGAGATAGTGATAGAACATATTGAATGTCTAGAGAATGACAGGTGTCAATGACGTATGCCTTCAGGTTAAGGACCTGAACGATGAGATCATACAGATGCTAAGAGTTTGTACATTCTTGTTATGTCCCTAGTCGGATGTCATTGTGGAAGGTAGATAGACGGCAATGACACACAAGACTAGATTGTGTTGTTGGTTGATGACGGAATCTCATTAGTCATGATATAGAGATATCAAACCAAACACATAGGTACTTGTTAGATAACAAGTGTACCTGATAGACCCACAGTGAGTTTGACACATGGAACCATGATATGGTAGTCACAGTCAGTACTCACAGCGATGGTGGTGATTGTGATTCTTTAACTTGAAATCACTACACTCAACACATGTCATTGGGCACACTTTGACATCATCAAACGCAATCCTGAAACATGGGTTTTTATAAAGGTGATGATTGGGTGGCTTTGACACATGGGGCTTTTGAGGGATGAGTGATAGATATGGGATTTGTCCCTCCTGAGGGAGTTTGATATTCAAGGCCACTTGATGAGTAGGATTGAGATAGGCGTGCGCACGCATGTGTGAATCAGTTTGTGATATTGATGTCATACATATCTCATTCAATCTACTCTGAGATCAAGAAAGTGAATGAACGTTGATAGGATGACTGTTCCATGCCTTGAGTTCATTCAGGGTATCAGTGACAAAGGAATTATACATTCGCTGTAACACCATTCACAGATTGTAGGATTGAAAGTTGTTCTCCAACTTTCTACTTTCACTTGTGTAGCACTGATGTGTGACTAGGCACCGCTCTTTGCTTGTGAAGTCATAAATGTTATGGACTTTCACTGCCAACGTGAAATGGACCTGTAGGGTCACACACATAGGATTTAACCTGGAAGAGGAGTTTTGTCCACAAGCAATGTTTAGATTGATTACTAAAGGAGTTTAGTAGTTGAATTAAACACTCAATTAATCGATAGCTCAATATCATAATGTTCAAGGTGTTGGACACGTTGATTGGAGTATCAGATTGATTGAAATTGCAATTGAATGATTCTGCACAACCTGCACTCCCAACCGATCGGCTCATGTGATGAACCGATCGGCTGAGGTTGTTGAACCGGTCGGCTCAAGTGTTGAGCCGATAGGCTCAAATCTAGGGTGAACCAATTGCTTCAAGTGTTGAAACGATCGATTCAACTGGTGCAACCGAGCAACTTGGGAAAGTAGGATTGGTGAGAATTTTCCTTTCGTTTCAAGTTGCCCAATTTGATTGGGAAATAGGATTGGTATTCGATACCAATTGGAAACAAAAGAAGGAAAGTCAATCGGGAACCGACCAGGAACCTTAACCGACCGGTTCATATGTGAACCGATCGGTTGAGGTGTCCCAACTGACCGATTCACTTGTGAACCGATCGGTTTAGGTTGTGAGTTGGTTGCTTTTTGTGGAAAATCTCAAACCCTTCTACTCCTACTTTAGTCCCATATTGCCGGGCACAGAGAAACTTGTCCCATGACCCGCCTATATATATCGGGGTAATGGGGGCTTCTCAGAGTACAACTCAATGCAAGTCGGTTACTTTGCAAAGTTGTCATTCTCTCTGGTTTTGGTAACCGAGAGAGCCCGAGTAAGTGCTTCCCGCAAAGGGAGGTACAACAAGGGAAGGACAACTACAGTTGCAACTGGCAGTAGGAGAGTGTGTTGGTGACTAGTACGTCAACAGGAGGGTGCGACTCCTTCCACTTCCTTGTGGAACAAGGAGTGTGGAGTTCCAGGTGGTCCGTTTGGACTACTTCAGAGGCGGGAGGTCACTGTCGCTCAGGAGGACAACTATCAATCCCGACAGTTCGGTGAGAGGAGGAGTCGTCAGTCCCGGTGTGACCAGGAGCTACACAGACACCGTCCAAGACCGGAGGTGAAGACCGCGCAAAGCGCGAGGTATTGTCGCCGAGAAAGCCTCGGGACAAGGTATGATTCCACAAACCATCCTTTCCTATTATATAGACGTTGACGCATTTCCTCGTGCTGGGTTTGGGGAGAATTTTTTTTGTTTCTGCTACCTTCTCTGTCTCCCCTAAAACCCAAAAAAGCATATGTTAAGGGAAGAACGAGGTTGAGTGAAGGGAGGCAATGTTATGGGGTGTGAAATAGCCACTAGAGTAGATTGATATACACCGACAATGGATGTTGTGATACTACTGATGTCAAGGGAGTGGGGTCAAGGAAGAGGAAGAAGGAGAGAATCAGGTGGTGACTGTTCTTGGTGGAAGTGGTTGTCCACCATAGAGGCAATGTCGACGGTGTTGGTTGTGCCTGATGGAGGGGGGTACACCATGAGCCAAGTGAGAATCTGATAGATGGGGTGGAGGCAGATGAGCGCACATTGTTGGTGATGAGATTGACACGGGTGGGTGATGCTAACCGCTAGTTGAGGATTGATAGGTTGCTGGTGGTGGAAGTGTTTGGGATGACATATTAGGAAGACAAGGATGACAGGAAGGAATATGATGTAGATAATGCAAACCCAGATGTAATGGACTGGTAGCAGCTATTACAAGTTCTGGTGCTAAGATGGAACAAGGAGCAATACCACAAATGTGGTTAGTAAGTGGTGCCAGATCTGGTAGCATGCAACCATGGTCGTTAGTGAGGTAGACATATTTGGCAGTGACTACAACATGCTGCCATGGTCATTGTTGAGGAAGGATATGGATGATGACAGTTTGTCACAAGGAGTTTCCAGTGCATCTAAACTCCTTAAGATGGTGAACCCAGAGGATTTGTAGGTGTCGAGTTGACATTGTAGGGAGTTCTTTGATGCGAGTTGATGCAAGTGAAGGATTACTAGCTGTCGAGCAAAGTAGTGTTAATGGCGATCTTTTAGACTCAACGGGGCCCACCACTAGTATTGGTAGTGATATGCTACCACCTAGGGGAGGAGAAGCAAAAGGGGGAGGGGAAGGTCTTCAATCTAACCCCTTATGTGTGGTCCTCTATCAACAATATATGGTATCAAGATTCTTCTCATGGCCAAGACTGCTAGGTGCATGGAGAGGGGTGTGTTGCCAACTAGGGGTAGTTGAGTTGGACCAAACATTGGAGGCTGACATGGGAGTCGCTGTTGCGGGATGCACGACCGCTTGGCACAGACATGATGAGAAGCGAGCCACTGGGGCAAGGTCAAAGAAGACGAGGGGAGATGGAGGTGGAGAGGAAGCAGTTGATGAGAAGAAGAGGATGATGAGAAGGGGAGGCAGAGAATACAACATGTCACAGAAATTGTGATATGTAGGGTAGGGGCACATTGATCGCATCAAAGATGGGAGCGGGTTTCATGGACACAGAAAATCGATGGCAGTGAATGTAATTACTCAACTTAGGTGATTTAAAATATTTGTATCTAATTTAATTGGGGATGCAAATACAGTCCAATAAACTTTTGCACATAGATTAGTTAAGATGTAAGGAATTTAATGGAATTTTATTTTTTCCCTCTAAAAATGTTTAATAATTTATTTCTTTACTTGGTGTGTTAAGTATACATTTAATGTATTTGTTCCTCTTTTTAGCATACCGGACACATTTATTTGTATTTATCTATTTACTTTTCTCAAATATACTTAGTAATATTTTGAAGTGTCAGAGTAAAGTCAACACTTATTTATTGATAAATTTTCACATTGAACCCCAGAATCAAAATTGATTTGGTAATTTCATCCTAATTATAATTTAGGGGAAAAATTTCTAGATATTAACATAGTCGAGAAGGAATTGAACAAGGTAGGAATAAGATATGGTCCTTGTATGTTACACCACTCCACCCATTAAAGAGTATTTCTTCCTCAGAATCCATCTAGCTATAGCCTAGTGCCTAAGTTGTACCTTATAATAAAAAAAATAGTGGTCTAGAGTGCTCAAACTAGTGGATCATAGTGTAACACCTCTTATTACTCTTATAGTCCATTCCCAAGGTGGAATTATAACACATATGCATCATTTCTCTATTACTTATTTATATAAGATTTTGAGCTAGGAAAGTTACACCAAATACATGTGCTATCTTTATAGTATTGTATTCATTATTAAGATGATTTCACCTTTTTCGTGATTTTTTAATAATTTAATTTGCCAAGGTATAACAATTCAGATACAAAGAAAAATTTAAGTCTTCTTTTATTTTAATTATCCAAGAAACATCCATGGTACTCAAATTGGCAAAGTTTACCCACTAATCCTAGTTAGGTAGTGGTTAAATCATCACCCAAGTATTATTTGTTCCAAGCTCAATTTATTTCAATAACTCCTCAATTTATTTTATACTCATGATGATTAAGGCGTACAAGACTCGAACCCTTAAAAGGATTAATCTATAACTTAACCAGTCATATAGATGGGAAAAATTGTGGACCGACTAGGTCTTATATAGAATTTAAACCATCTTCTTCTCACTCTCTACACCACACCAAGGCCTAGAGTCTCAGGGGTGTTCATGCCACTGAACGGATTCTTAATTAAAAGGGTTTTTCTATTGTTGAACTTTCTTATGGTGGTTACTTGGTTCAAAACCATCGATACTTGTTAAATATTTTTTAAATATTATTTAATATTGAAAATAGGTTTTGTGGTGAAAATCCCAAAATGGCTCCATAATTGATCTGAGAAACAAGACAACCACTTTTCCACTAGACAAACACCTATATAATTATTTTAACTTCACTTCATTAAACTAAAAGAGCTTAGTTCTTCAAACTTCTAAAAGGTTATCCCAACATGTATCTAATTTTTAATCATAAGAGGAGAGAAAGGTTTTCTAGTACACAAGATCAATTTCTAATAGACCCTAATTGGAAAAAAAATCATTATTCCTCACTTCATATGAATCATAATTTACTAATCTCATCTCAGGGCATTAGGTAGCCATCAAATTATCCAATTTCAATAGGATGAAATCAAGATTTCCTCATTGATTTGTGGCTTACAACCATGGCGGTGTCATAAGAGAAAGTGGACTATATAATTTAGTCACCCTCATCATGCTCACTAGGTACACCAAATACATTATGTAGCTATGAGATGTGAACTCCTAAGAATTGTTCACTAAAATAATGGCTTCCATCGACCAATACCCATACATGAGGCATGACAAGACCAATGAGGATAGTATCCATCCCTTAAATAGATGGATTTGGACAAAGCCATCTGGACATACTCCATGTTGCAAGCAAGGCATGTCTAACCATGACATTGCCAATTCAAATCATCACCTAGCATCAAGGTAATCATCACTATTCTACAACTCATGTTAGGGTTTTGTGTTTGTCATCCTTGCATTCTCAAATCAAGGGTTTGGACAGTCAAATCATGCATAAATATGTTTCTACCCCCATAGGGAGGGTAGAGTGATTAAGGTTACTAACAACTAAGTCTCACCTACATAACCAATGTGAGATGTGGAAGTGGCCTAATTGATCATGGATCAAAACCCTAGTTGGTATTCCACCAGTTAGGGATAGACATATCAACAAGTTATATAGGATCACTTATCTACCTAATTCAAGGAATAATTTGTATAACTTAAAATAGTCTAGTTACCGACTACTTAGGCTCTGATACCATTTTATAAAGAGTGGTACCTAATAGGGGATCCACTCAAATAATACAATACAAGAGCCATGTAATAATAAAGCAACGGAAAAAAAACTATTAAAAAGTTATATGATAACTAATTTACAATTGTTTCTCAGCATAAAAGGTGGTATAGATAAGTAAAAAGGTATACACCTAATAAATTTAATTATGTGCAAGACCTATTGTAGAGGGAAAACTGACCATTCCAAGCTATCCTCAAGTCCAATACCATGTATAAAATCTTCATTCATTCTTGTCTTCTAATGTACCTATACCTACATAGAAGGAACATTACCCAAAAACACAGGAAACAAGGGATACGTTAGAAAAGGATGAGTATGTACATATAATAAACACTTTGGGCATTATATTCTGTTAAAAGTACAAAAAAGGATGTTCCCAAAAGAAGGGGGCTATTTGGAACTACATAAGTTCAAAAGAATTGTAACAAGAGAAATGATGCATATCAAAATCCATATTACAAGCATGAGAGTAAAAGTGCCTTGCCATAAAAGTTATCAACAATCTCAATATAAAATAATAACTTTTTCATGCATAACATTGTAAACTAAATATGCCTAAAACAGGGCCATATCGCCATATGATCATGGCCTAAAAGAAATAAGGGTGGAAACGCACACCCATAGCAGAATACACACGTCCTATATAAGTATGGTTGTATATAAGTACCACTATTCTAGATATTCTAGCTAAACATGTATCATGCATAAAAGAGTGAGGTAAGACTATCATTTCAGTCAATTTCACATAAAAATACAATCACTACAGAAGGGGTCCAAAGACCGATTATATCTGGGTAATTCAAAAATAACAAGAATCTAAATGAATCCAAATCTAGAAATATGAATGTCCAACAATTTAGTTTCAAATAAAATTGAAATTCCAGAGATGCCTCACTAAAGAATTAGGTTTAAGTCAAATAATATCAAAATAATATAGAGGATGTACATGCCTGATTTTCATGACCAATGGTTCACTAAATAGATATACTTGGTCCGTGAAGTTGATTTTTCATCCTAGAAACATATTTGTATGTTAGTCAAACCAAAAAAAACTTGTGTATGAATTCCTGTTATATATTTTTATAATGTTCTTATCCTAGTCTCAGTCACATAGTGACATATTACAGTTTTTAATCTTATTAAGTGAATATATGACCCATTATACATATATAAATGTCATGGTTAGATATGTGTGTGGAGTGTGGGTAATAATAAAATTCCTCCTTGTAGGTCTTTTAATCTTATTCTCTCTATATATAGCATATTGTTTGAACTTAGTAAACTATGGTCGCATCCACACTCCACATTATTATCCTTTAAGTAGAGTATTCCTTTATAAAATTCATTTAAATATAGGAATTTTATTTGACTCATTCATTTTTATAATGTTGTCCAAAACACACTTTCTAGCTATATCTAGGATTTTAAGGGCCTAAATCTTTGGTAGTTATAATTTCTCATTAGGATTCACTTAATGATACATATAGGGTGTGATAGATGAACTACCTAAACACATATCTATTACATAAGTATGGTCAAAATCATAGTATTATGATCTTACTTATCATTACCTATCATTTTAATGACTAATCATGTATATCAAGTTTATAGAAAAACCAATACAATTTCTAGCTTGTTTTATACTAGTATAAGTACCTTAGTATATATACTTATTCTGATTCAATTAGTAAGATATAGTAAAATTGGATTATGAACTTTCTAACAAGTAGTATAGGTATAGTTCCATATATGTATTTGTATACCAGGAGATTGAGATAGTTTGTATCAATATTGTTGTTATTCCCTAATGCACCAATTGTTATTGGATTGGTATCTTAATTTACTTACTACAGTCCTACTGAAAACTAAATAATATTCTTACTAAAATAGTGGACACTTCTTCTGATGATCTACATGTCAAGTTCCATGGATGAACTTCTGACTCCCTTGTTTTATAGGTTGAATACAACTTCTCTTGTTCAAAGACTAAGGCAAATGAGGCTCTCATCAACCCAGTGCATTGTTGTTGGATGTAAGGGATTGCATATCAAATGGTAGCCGGCAAAGGCAACGTTCACAATGTATGAAGGCATAGCATGGCTTTTGGGCACACAACCATGCCAGAGCTTGTGCACCAGAAGTAAGAAAGAAGCAAGTTGAGGGCGATAAAATAGTTTTAGGAGCATAGGTTAAGGGGAGAAGGAGGTTGAGTGAAGGGAGGCAATGTTATGGGGTGTGCAATACCCACTAGAGAAGATGGTGTACCCCAACAATGGATGGCATCAGACTACTGATGTCAAGGTAGTGGGGTCAAAGAAGCGGAAGAAGGAGAGAATTAGGTGGTGACTATTCTTAGTGGTAATGGTTGTTCACCATAGGGGCAATGGCGATGGTGTTGGTTGTTCCTGATGGAGGGGGTAATGACAACGAGGTGGTTATGCAGCATAGATACACTGTGGGTCAAGTGAGAATCTGATATATGGGGTGAAGGTAGATGAGTGCACATTGTTGGTGATGTTGACCTCTAGTTGAGGCTTGATAGGATGCTGGTGGTGGAAGCATTTGGGATGACAAATTTGGAAGATGAGGATGATAGGAATGAAGACAATGTGGACAACACAAACCCAGAGGCAATGGACTGATAGCAGCTGTTACGAGTATTGGTGCTGAGATGGAACAAGAAGTAGTACCACATATGTGTGTGGTAAGTGGTGACAGATGTGGTAGTTAGAGGTAGATATGTTGGGCTACGACTAGAGCATGCTTCCATGGTCATTGACGAGGAAGGAGACGGATGATGTTAGTCTGTCACAAGGAGTTTCAAGTTTATCTGAACTCCTCAGGTTGGTGAACCTATAGGATTTGTATGTGTCGAGTTGAAACTGCAGGGAGTTCCTAAATATGGGTTGATGAAAATGAAGGAGTATCGGTAGTCAAGGCCAAAGGTGAGGGTGGTATATCTATAGGTGAATCAAAGTCATAGTGGTTTCTAGACTTGATGACGCCCAACAAAGTAGTGTTAATAGTGATCTTCAAGACTCGACGATGCCCACCACACTGTGTTGGCAATGATCTGCTACCACCTAGAAAGAGCGTGGGGGGGGGGAGAATCAAACGGATGAGAGGAAGGTCTCCAATCTGATACCCTACAGGTGGTCCTTTGCCAACTATAGACGATGTTAGGATTCTTCTCATGGCCAGGAACATTAGGAGCAAGGAGAGGGAAGTGTTGTCAATTAGGGATAGCTGAGTTAGACCAAATGTTGGAGGCTGACATGGGCACCATTGTTGTCTGTAGCATAGCCTCTTCCAGTCAATGTAGAAGGGGGAAACAACTCCTACCATCACGACCACTTGGTAAAGAGAGCATGAGAAGAAGACCATTGGGGCTAGGTCAAAAAGGTGAGACGAGAGGGGGGTGGAGAGGAATAGGTCGAGGAGAAGAAGAGGAGGAGGACAAAGGGGAGTTGGAGAAGAACATGTCTGTGAAAATGGTGATCCTCGGGGTAGGGGCATGTTGATCATGTCAAGGAGGGAATCGGGTCTCATGGACAGAGAAAACTAATGGCGGTGAATGTAATTAATAGATTTCATCCAAGGAGGGGACCAAGTCTCATGGATAGAGAAAATTGATGATAGTGAATGTAATTAATAGATTTCATCCATCAACTTAGGTGATTTAAAATCTTTGTGTTTCAAATTTAATTGGGGCTGCAAACATAGTTCAATAAATTTAAAAAATTTCACACAAACTAATTATGATGTAAGGAATTGAGTTGTATTTTATTTTAGCCCTATGAAAATGTTTAACATTTCATTTCTTTACTTGGGGTGTTAAGTAAACATTTAATGTATTTATTCATCTTTTTAGCCAATTTGACACGTTTATTTGTATTTATGTATTTATTTTCCTTACATAGACTTATTAAAATTTTGGAGTGTCAAAGTAAAGGCAACATTGATTTATTAATAAATTTTCACATTGAACCCTAAAATCAAATTTATTTGGTAATCTCATCCTATCAAATTTTAATTTAGGAAAAAAAGTTCTAGATACGAACATACTCGAGAAGGAATAGAATAAGGCAGGAGTGAGATTTGAACCTAGATTTTAGTATGTTACACACACTCCAGAAATCTTTCTCATAATTCATCAATTACTACAAGGAGATCCATTTTATTTTCCCAGTGTGGTCCTTGAGGGAAACTCAAGGTATGCATTGTCATTTTAGTTGTTATTAATCTCTTTTACTCATCTTAAAAGAAAGAAATTGAACGGAGGAACCACTGGAGGAGGGCTTTCTACACGTTCCAGATCAAACTCGTGGCGACTTGAGTTGGAAAGGGTCAGGCGGCGAGATGCCAAGGTGAAGATGACGGAAGCCAGTATGAGGGATATCAGGCGTTTGGGAACTACGACACCTCATGCCTCGTTTTAGGGTTTCTCATGTCCTTTTTGTTCTCCTGAAACATTTTCCAATGATAACGCAGGCAATGAGGGCATGTTTGTTTACATGGATCTGAATCGTATTGGATTGTAAACATGAGTCCAACAGCACATAATTTATGTTTGGTTAGTAGGACTGGAGATATATGAGGACTCCTGCATTTTTCATCATAACAGTAACTGTCGTATTTCATCATCCTTTTGAAAAAGGTCGGACGCCGTTATCCATCAGGCCTCCCGCTAGTCGTCCTTCCGCCACACCCACTGACGGCCACCTTTGGTCGCTTGATTAATCAAGCCCTAAAAATACCTTTTTTACTATTAGAGAAGTATGGTATCAAAACCAAGCCATATTTTAGATTATATTTTTTGATTTCAAAATATATTTTATTTTATTTTTCTAACTTATAGATTATCAGTTTTAAATTTTACAAATGATAACCAATTAGGAAAATCCATTAAAATTCATATATTAATTAATTTGGAATTAGGTGATAAAACCAATACCAATTGATAGAGAATCTTTTTCTAAATTTAACAATTATTTATTTGTACTTTTTAAATAAATAGAGAATTAGTTATCGATTTTGGAAAATCAACCAATCAAAATTTTCCACATCAACAAAACACTTGCGAGAGAGAAAGAGGGGGGAGGGCCACACGGTCTAATTTGACCCATTCTAGACTTGACAACTTAGCCTGCCCCACTCAATTGGGAAAGTTTCCTCAATGTAGAAACAAACCCAAAACCGACGTGAACTGACTGAAAAGCCCCTATGGTGAAAAATCAATCACAAAAGAAATAGAAGGGTATGAAGGAGAAAGCACACAGAGGATTCATCCCCAGAGAACACCCCACCATCGACATGAGAAGCAACCTCCAGACCATGCGTGAAAGAGGTATTGAGACATCATTGCTCCCTGCAACACCCCTAGAAGCATCACACAATTGCCATGGAGCCATGGAAGCAATCCCAAACTCGAGAACACCATCAACTGACAACCATGACAATCATCAAGATGAGAAACTGAGTTTTAAGGGTGAACTCAAAACCAAATAAATAGAGGGAACATGCACAAAAGAAAAGCACACAAAGCTTTGGAGATGGAAAATGAATACCATGGATCTGAAGATGAGGTCTAACCATGTCTAAATCGTGAAGGCGGCGTACATAAAGCTGGTTCAAGAGCTCGAGTTTGGAAACCAAGACAATGAGAAATAGATAGAGGTTTAAGGTAAAGAAAACAAAGCCTAGGACCTAAGGGTGCTCGTCATGTAGTCAATTGAACAACAAACAACGTAGGAGGTCGGGTTGGAGCCAGATTCATCAGAGTTCAAATTGGAGTAGGTCCAGTATTTCAGGGGAAACCACGAAACAATTAACAGAGGAGGAGGGTTAGAAAATGTCTGGTGGTCGTTTCTGATCTCTTGTATGAAGGTGGGGTGTGGTGGAGGAAGTTCTGCTAAGAAATGGTGGAGAGAAGGAAATTGGCCATTTACTATATATAGGGAGCCAGTGATCTTGCAAGGGATCATTACATGAAGAATCAAAAAAGGAAACCAATGTCAAAAGAATCGTGGGAAACAAATGAGAAATGAGGAATCTAAAAGAAAAGTAAAATTGGGGTTACTGTACCCGGCGGCTCTCTCTCCTACTTGAGGTAGGAGATGATTCCACAATCGTTAGATGAAAATATCAACATTCATATCAAGCAAATAATCACATTAGGAAACCAAGGCGTGTGACAAAGTGACAAAATCCAATTAATTAAATAAAGTGATATTGCATTTAATTTTCTTTTTCTCTTTCTTCAATTAAGGGTTCAAACCTTATCCAAATTAAGTGAAGTTTTGCCTATTAAAACATGTACATTCTGATTGTGCAATTTGATTGCATGTTTGGAAACTTTGAATGTATTATCTAATCAAATCTTAGTTTCTCTTTCCTTATGCATTAATGACATTAGGATTATCCAAATTGAGTGAAACTTCATCCACATGTAATCTTTAGTGTGTTGAATATGAATTTACCTCTATTTCCTTGTTTTGAAGTTAGTTATCATATTATTCTACTTATGTGGCTTTTACCAATTTTCTCTCTCCTAAACTTACCATAATTATTCAAGTTTGTTCAAATTAGATGAAAATTAACATGTACGCTATTTTAACATGTAAATTATGAATTTGAAGTTTGTTTCCATTTTTTAGATTCTCTTATATGAGATATATCATAACTACTATTTGTGACCTATTATCCTTTTATTGATCACATTTATCATCACTATTACCTTTATTCATCCAATTAAGTCCCACATCTTCATATTAACACTAAAGGAGTATTATAAGATTATTTTGCATGAGTTATTATGAAATCTCGATATTTATGTGTCCATTATTGGCCTAAGACTAAGGTGAAAACATTAGGTTACTTTACGATAATTTATACATGCATTACCTCATTAGGGTTATACTAAACGTCTTTTAGGTCTAACCTCAACCTTTTTTGGCTAAATCCAAAAGGTCAAAGATCTAGGGTAGGGTCTAAGATCTAGTATGTTACAACAACATTATCAGGGTTTTCAAATGTAACTAGTACATGTTAAATTAAATCTCAACATATTTCTTATTAGTATATTCCATATCATAATTCTCAAGAAATATTCACAGAGACATTAAAACTATCAATAATATAGGCATATAACATCTTCTGTCATTCAACATACTTAGAACATGTTCATCATGTAACATATACTTATTCTGTTTGATTCCCATACATATAAATAAATCTCAAAGCATGAATGTGTGTAATGCACTTACTATTCCTCACTTACTAAAGAACACTCTTCAATAAAGGTTTTATTCAATGGCATAAGTAATCTCATTATAAAATTAATCAGAGAAGGTCATTCCCAGATTATAAGTTTGCTAACATACATTTGCAATCCAAGAGAACATTATTATAAACCAATTCATATCTTGTACCTCATTTTATAACTTACTTAAACCGTACTCATATGCATTCCATAATCCCTCATTTGAGATTGTAATTCATTAACATCACATATCTCATCATTTTAGGATTAGGGTTAGGTATTAGATCCATACACTAATTTTCATCATTTCTATTTCATTTCATTAGTTTTAAACTTCTTTCATATGATGCTCACCACTATTCTTAAAATCAATGATTCTAAATTTACATAATATATAAAGTTTCTCTCTCATTGAAATCCTTCATGATCTAATTTTAATATATTTCATGCAATTTAGATCAACACACATGCAATCAAAATCTACATACTATATACTTAATCATACATAATTCATTAATTCCATTTTGTAATTTGTCATCACCATTCAGTTATTCTTATCCTCTCCTTTCTTGTAATTAGTTGATTGTACCATGTCATGACTTAAAATGGCATTCTTATAATTAACCAGGATCATTTTGTCCCTTATAATACTACTCGCTATATCTAAAAAGAATGGATTAGGTTACGTCTTCTTACATATTAATCTCTAATCATCCTCCCCAATTCATTAATATGTAGCTTATATAAAAGGACCCACATTCATGCAAGGGATACTCATTGTTCCATCAATTATATTAAAGTAGATTCATTAGTATTATATAATATTAGTGAGACTCATCATCTACGATTGAAGTATTAATACAGACACTTCAGCATTTCATCACATTTATAACATTGTAAGTATAAGTTCTAGCTTTATCACCCATACTCATCTTAATACTAAACTTCTAGGATTCTCAGGAAGTCATCCTTAGTTCAACAAATCATAAGAATCATATCATCAAGTAATCTCATCATGGTGGGGAGGGGTTCATTAGGGCTATTCACACACATGAAAACCCTAGTTTCCATTTCCACATATTTCATCCATCAATCATAAGTGTACATTGATTAATTGACTAATTTGATTCAATCCCTTAGCACAAACCCTAATAAAGGAATATCACTACCACATAGTGATCCATATGTATATATGATTTTCAATATAGTAAAACTCAACAATATACTTGCATAATTCATTCTAATACAATTTAAATATGATTCTAGACATATAAATTTAATTCCCAAGCATATCACATGTTGGGCAGATTTTTAGACAATATTCACATAAAATAGCATAGTCATCTCTCCATGGAATTTTCCATGGAACATAAATCAATACATAAGAAACTTATCAAGTTCCGTTCAATGAGGAATAATCGAAATCAATAAAATTTGATTGCCTAATATCTTTTCAAATCAATACCTAGTCACATACAAATACAAGCAAGATTTCTGATTATTTTAGCCAGATAGAATTAGACTTTCAACATGAATTCAAAATTTAAGAGGGAGAAAAGATCTACCTAATGTGATAAGCACCTTAGAAATGTAGGTCAAACTCTAAATTTCTAGAAATCCAATCAAACTCTAGCAACTGAGTCCATTTCTTCCTCCTCTCAACTCGGAAACCTTAGAAATGGATATTAGGAGAGAAAGAGTGATAAAAGAGGGATATTTGATATCATTTCAAATCAAATTAGAGGAGGGACAAAATCTTGACATGTTAGAGAAGATTCACCATGAAGGGATATGAAAAAAAGCTAAACTTACTTGATCTCATCATATCTCAGATGGTGAAACCCTAGGTCAACATCTCAACCACTTTCTCTTCTCAAAACCCTACATTTGCTCTCTCTCTAGGATTCGTTTCTTTAGAATGAATCACAAAATATGATATATCCTTGGGTTCTAGGTTACTCATATAGATCAACTAAGGTGCTTGGGTCAATCGTAAATTGACCCAACTTTTCACTTTTTTATTTCAACTAGTTTCTCTATCACAAAACATGTTAATCAAAATCGTCTATTGTATAGGTCAAAACTCCTCTAAAAATTATGTAACATTTTCATGTTGTCTGAAACAAAATTTTAGATCTCCAGTAAATATTTCACATTGATCCGAGTTACCAATAAATGAATAAAAAACAAATACCAAAACTACAATTTTTCAGCCAGAATGCATGGTCGATTGACTTTGTCCAGGGTTAACTTGATCGACACCACACTCTGTAGAATTCAAACATCATCCAAAAATTATTATAATTTAATAAAATGTCTATGATGGAATTAACAATCTATACTTAAATTTTTAGATCAATTAGATATATTAATAAAAATATAAATTCAAATATCACACTGCTATATTTTAATCTGAGTATATGGTTGACTGAGTTTGTCCCGGGGAAACTCAAACGACAAATAGGTCAGAGAATTTTTCAAAAATTCTAATGTTTTACAAGACTATTAATAATTGATTTCTCCAAACCATTTCCAAATTTCAACTGAATCAAAGTTGTACATAAATACTCATAATTATTTAGTAGACCACTATACTTATTAAATTTTGTATTCCTATGTTACCAAAACCCTAGTTTGGATGATTAGGGTTTTCAATTCTCAAACCCTAATTATTCAAAGTAAAAGCATGATTAGGATATTTCATTAGATTTATGGAATCATAATTATACTACCATCATTAACTCAAGTTTTATAATATGATCAGTTTAGTTAAGCATACAATCATCCAAGTAAACTCTAATTAGATGGTTAATCTGAAAACGGGTTGTTACAAATTCCCCCTCCTTATAGGATTTCGTCCTAAAATCAATGAAAAGGTCTGGAAGAATGCCATATGATCTAATCATTCATCTATGTCGACATCAATTTAGACTAATTTCCATTTTATATTTCTTTCATACGACACTAATTCATTCATTTTTTCATTGCATTGGATGGATATTTCATCCCTTGTCATCATCATATATCTCTTTGATTATTAGAAACACTTACAACACAAATCTTATTAATACATCTTTTATTAAGATGTGATTCACATCACCTTTCATAATCTTTGAAATTTTGATAATGTATCTCATAAGATCAAGATTACAATTGATTCTACATTATTATTCACATTCTTCAATTTTCTTCACAAAGAAGATCATTTAGTGTGCATCATTCTTATTTCTAAGCTTTTTTCTTACAATTTCATATTTAAAATCATTAGGAATTATCTTCATAATCCATTAGGCTTTCATATTTCTTATATGAAATTTCCATGCTTGTCATAGGTTCCATATTGAATCATAAAATCCTCTATTTTACCATTTTAACACCATTCTTTTTTTAACATCATGCATCTTACTATCCTCCCAAACTGTAGTCATTTGGATGCTTGGTTAGGGTAGCCAGAAGAAGAAAAATGGGCAGATCCATACTAGCTTATCTCAACACCCAAATACTTGACCAAGTATCTAGATACTGATTTCAGTTAGTAAGCACATCATTCATGTTATATTCAACATCCACATTATCATTTAGCCCTAGATCTTGTTGTCCCTGTATAATCATCTAATCTAGGCTCTGAAACCACATTGTCATGACCTCTATTATGATTAGCACGAATGCCAACCATTAGAGAGAAACCCAAAACCTAATCCCGATTATGAAATAAAACAACAATTTACAAAGGCAATTAAACACTATACAAAATCATAGATAAATTTTTTCATTCTCTTTCTTCACAATTTTCATAAACCAATGTCATATCAAGGACATCACATTAAGATATCACAATCCTTATTCAACTCCATTCAAACCAAAAGCTAATCTTACTACTCACACATAGTTCAATTTACATTATATGCAAGTACATGAAAGAACAAAACTCAATATACTACCACCCTAGGAAAGAGAGTGTGTAAGGCAAATCTTATCTATCTATGCTATTCTATTTATGTCTTCTTTTTCACGACCTCTCCACTAGATAGCATTATACTTAAAAACATTTGAAACAACCTCATGAGACTCATATAGAGCCCCAATGAGTGGATACCTCCCACTCAACATGAGTGCATTCATCAACATCAGATTAAGTATAATAACTTAAAAGAAACATGTAGATATTAAAATTCTAGTTGATAGTTATAGCATCTAGTCAAATACATTTTACAGTGGTAAACTAATCAAACATATAAGGTAATAACTTAAACCAAATCCAACTTTAAAACAACTTTTAGAGCATGTGTATGAGCAAATCAATAGATACTTCTTAGTTCAGACTAACAATCCATTGAGTATGAGTAACAAGTCAAAATCTAAACATTTTGAATCAATACATTAGTCACATCATCTTTGTGACACCTACCAACTGGACTAGGAACAAATCTTGTAGTCCTGAAGTTGAAGTACACATAAGACATGGCTACCAAACAATACTATCAAATCACGCGCAATCCAAGTCATCTTTAGAGTGGATATAAGTTTGAACATTCACTACTTGTCAACAAGACAGATCAGATTATGAAATATATAATCTCTATAATAGAATGATTATTTTCCAAAATAAGAAACATAATACACAATGGAAAATTATCACCTAGCAGTAAAAGGAATGTAACAAATATTCAAACTATATTCTACATAGTTTGTCATATTTTATTCATTTACCCTAAAACTACTTGGGTTATAACTCACCAAGTAGAAGTCACTACAACTAATTATCATGTTAGCAACTCACCATCACTATCTAAGGGTTTAGTCGGCCACCCTAAGATATCAATAACAAACCATGTCCACCTCAGGATTGCCTAAAGAGGCTCATGCCCTCATCTTGGGTACACAATATTGGAACCAACAAAACAATATATCACATATCATAACATATCTCATTTTATTGCATATTTCACATATTTCATTTAATTATAGTCTATTCCTCATGCGCATAGACTTTTACAACAAGGATTTAGGGCCAGAGCCACTCCAAATGACTCAATCCTAAATCCTTGTGGTCTAACCTTTAAGGTCTTGATCCAAACTATGGAAATACTTCTCATAATCCATCGATTACTACAAGGAGATTGGTTTTGTTCCCCCTCTGTGGTATTCTAGGGAAACTCACGGTGTTTTGGGAACCTAACTAGACATGTCATCATTTTATTTGTTATTAATCTCTATTACTCATATTACAAGAATTCAAAACATAATGTATCATATGTGTGTATTTTTACACAAAAAGAATATCATGAAAAAGATTAAGCTTATCAAAACAACGAATAAAATAAGAAGCACAAAAAAATGAGTAATTTGCAACACATATAATTCATTACATTTCTACATCATCTCATAGCAGTCATCGTCAATGGGCCTTCATCCCAAAACATAATCTCATTGTCTAACATTTACCCCATCAGAGTTTTATCATCATTAGTGGGCCTTTAGCCCAAGATATAATCTCATTGTGAAACATTTACCCTCATTAGAGTTTTTGAATGTAATTAATGCATCTTTAATTCAATCTCAACATATTTCTTATTAAACATTCCATATCACAATTCTCAACAAATATTCATAGAGACATTAAAACTAACAATAGTATAGGCATATAAACATCTTGTGTCATTTGGCTTACTTAGAACATGTTCAACATGCAACATATACTTATTTTATTTCATTCCTATACATATAGATAAATCTCAAAAATAACACTGTTAATATTCCTCACTTACTATATACCACTCTTCAGTAAAGCCTATATTCAATACATAAGTGATTTCCTTATAAAGTAATCAGATAATGTCATTCCTAGAATATAAGTATCCTAACATACAATTATAATATAAGAGAGGATTCTTATAAACCAATTCATATCCTTGTACCTCATTTTGTAATTTACTTAAACCATACTCATATGCATTCCTTAATCCCTCATTTGAGATTATTATTCATTATCATCACATAGGTCATCCTTTTAGGGATAGGGTTAGGGCTAGGTTCTTAGATCTATCCACTAATTTTCATCTGTTTCATTTCATATTCATTAGTTTTTAACTTCTTTCATATGATGCTCACCTCTATTCTTAAAATCAATCATTCTAAATTTACATAATATATAAAGTTTCTCTCTCATTTAAATCCTTCATAATCTGATTTTAATAAATTTCATGCAATATAGGTCAACACACATGTAATCAAAATATATAGATTATATATTTCATATACACAATTCATTTGTAACTTGTCATCACCATTCAGTTATTCTTATCCATCTCCTTTATTTTAGTTGAGTGTACCATGTATGACTTCTGATGACATTCTTATAATTAACAAGGATCATTTTTCCCTTATAATACTACTTGTTTTATCTAAAAAGAATGGATTAGGTTACATCTTCTTACATCATAATCTCTTATCATCCTTCCCAGTTCATTATTATGTAGCTTGTATAAAAGGACCCATATTCATGTGTGGGTTACTCATTATTCCATAATTTATATTAAAGTAGATGCATTAGGATTAGATCATATTAGTAGGAGTCATCATCTTCAATTTAAGTAATAATACCTACACTTCAACCTTTCATCACATTTATAACAATATATGTATAAGTTCTAGCTTATCAATCATACTTGTCTTAATACTAAACATCTAGGGTTTTCAAGAAGTCATCCTTAGTTCAACACATCATAAGAATCATATCATTCAATAATCTCATCATGGTGTAGAGGGTTTCATTGGGGATATTCACACACATGAAAATCATAGTTTCCATTTCCACATATTGCATCCATAAATCTTAACTATACATTAATTAATTCACCCATTTGGTTCAATCCCTCAATATAAACTCCAAAAAAGAAATATCATCACCTCATACTAATTCATATGTATATATCATGTCGACAAGGAGTGGCTCAAGTGGTCAAGCACGGTGTCTCCTAACAAAGGGACCCAGGTTTGAATCTAAGTTTCTGCTTTGATTTACCACCCTCACGGGCATTCGGCCTCTGCCACATGCATGGGAGAGGGGGGGGGGAGAAATCTTTCTCTCTTAATCCCATATGAATATATCATATTCAATTTTAGTAAGATTCAAAATACACTTACATGATTCATTATAATCAGTTCAAATATGATTCTAGACATGTCAATTCAATTCCCAAGCATATCACACATTAGGCTAATTTTTGAAAATATTCACATGAAATAACATAGTCATCTATCCATAGAATTTTCCATGGAACATTGATCAATATATCAGAATTTATCAAGTTTCATTCAATGAGGAATAATTGAAATTAATAGAATTTTATTCCCTAATATCATTTCAAATTAATACCTAGTGACATACAAATACAAGCAAGATTTTTTATTATTTTATCCTGATATAGATATGCTTTAAACATTAACACATAGATTAAGAGGGGGAAAATCACTCACTTAAGGTGACAAGCACATAGGTCAAAGTCTAAATTTCTAAAAATCCATTCTAGCTTTAGAAATTGAATCCATTTCTCCCTCATCTCAACTCAAAAACTCTATAAATGGAGATTAGGAGAGAAAGAGTGAGAATATAGGGATATTTTATGTCATATTGAATCATATCATAGGAGGAATCATATCAGAGGAGGGGCGGAATGTTGACATGTTAGAGAAGATTCACCATGAAAGGCAATGCAAAGAAGCTAAACTTACTTGATTTCATCATATCTCAGATGGTGAAACCCTTAGTCGACATATTTACCACTTTATCTTCTTAAAACCCTAGATTTTCTCTCTCTCTAAGATCTATTTCTCTGGAACAAATCATGAAATATGAGAGCTCCTTGGGTACTAGGTCACTCATATGGAACGTGTGAGACCCCTAACCTTGCTTAAATGGTTGAACATGCTTAATTACCATAATTGATATCTTTAAACCCTAATCTAACCTTTTTATATGTTTTGGTATCATGTAAAAAGCTTACATTTGAAATTTGGTCCGATTTGGACACTGTTTGTGCAAATTATGCAATTTTATGCACATTTTGGACTTTTATGCAATTTACCCAATTGATAGGTTTTCTTTGCCATTTGTCACTGGAATTATGGTCCTTGAATGTTCTCTTATCATTCTTGAGCTTTTTGAGCCATGGTATGCTCAATTGTACCTTAGTTTGGAGGTGTTTTCTTCAAGTGTATTTTAGGGTTTACCCCTTTATGGATGAGCTACCCTTAGGAGCTATCAACCAATGGTTTATATGTTTGGCTTGGAAATTAAACAAACGGTGCCTAAGAAGGTTTCCATGAAAGGTGGGGCATCATCTTGTGTGTTTTCTTGTATATCCTTAAAAATTTAAGGCCATAGACACACGGGGAGCTACTTGTACACCTCGTGCTTCTTCTCTGCCTTATCCTCCAAGCTTTATATATTTATCCTCAAGATCCCAAACAAAACTTTTACTCTCTACCACTTCCCTCCTGCTAAGATAATTGACCTTCCTTTGTTTGGCTGTGTATCTTCTATCTAAGTAAGAAGAAGGTGTGGATCTTCTTGGCAGAAGCATCTAGGTTTACTATTTGCTTCCTTTAGGGTTTCTAAATCTCCTTCTTAGTGATCTTGACCTAAACAAGTAAGTATCCCCTTCTTTCTTACATTTCTTTCTCTGTTCTTCTTCCTCCTACATTTCTATAGGTCAGAACCTTTATGTTCCATGGTAGAAGTTTCTCTAGAACTCAAGAATCTACCTTTCTTGCTTCTTCTTCTAGGGTTTTGCTTCTTTTTGGAGAAAAGTGCCTACTTGGCCGAGTTCAGATCTAAAACTTGGGTTTTCTTACCTTCTTTTCTAGAGTTTATTACTTCTAGAACTTTTTTCTTCTTAGTTGAGGTGATTTTTTTAACCCGTTTACTTATATTGTTTACTATAAGCTTGTTAACTCATGTTTTGCTTAAAAATGGTGATTTAAGCATTAAGAAGCTAAGCCTGTTTTGGATTTCAATTTTTATGGTGTTTCCTTTTTTGTTTCCAATTCTAGATGAACCTGTAATCATGTTAAGGTTCTTCTTAAGGAAGTAGATGACTTATTTTAGGTTGGTATCACCACCTATGATGCTAAGCACTTATCAAACGATGGTCCATATTAGGGTTTCTAAGATGTTTTCTTCTCTAAACACATGACCCGATGGTGTGGTATTCATGACAACCGAAGGTGGCAACCAAGGGTGATGAACGATGGTCTGAACTGATAGTTACAACTTGGGTTAGTTTTAGGCTCTCTTGGAATCTCAATGAGCAATGGTTTGATTCTCTAATGATGCTATCAATCAATGATGACATTAGCTTAATATTCGATTGTGTTAAATGAATATAGTGTTGATCCTATCAACTGATGGTGACCTAAGATGTCACAACCAATGGTAGATCAGGTCCCACAACTAATGGTGAGTCAAGGCTTTATATGTAGCTTCAATAAAACCCTAACCCAATAGTTTCCTGGGTTAAATGATTCAAAGGTTAGACCTATACTCCAAATGATGGTTTTAAAATATGAACTTGATCTGAGATAATGATGTAACATCATAAATGTCTAGATAATATTATTACTTGATGACGTATTTCTTCAAGTATTATACTTGAAGAAATGAGTTCATATGGATGTTAGACACCATGCTAATTTTTCATAATTTTTAAAGGAGATTTGACCGATTTAGTACATGATTTTTTGTAACATGTTTCATGATAGAAAAACCTATCAAAATAAAAGAAAGTGTAACATTGGATCAATTTGCTATTGACTCAAGAACCTTAATTGATCTGTGAGAGCCCATTACACTAAATGAGATTACTCAAAATACAAAACATGATTACTCATTAATTAACCAAAAACCCAGAAATAGGGTAAATTAAAACCAATTTCAACATTTCCCATTTGCTCATAAGCATTTACATAAAAGCCTTGCAACTTGATTTATTTCATATAATGACAAAATCTCTTACAATTGTTCCATGGCCTCATCCACCATATATACATATTACACAAGAAACATTTCCACATTTATCACGTGAACAAGCATAAAACATGCTAACAAAAAAACCTAATTCGATTAAAACACTGATTGTTAACTTTTCACCCAGACCTGAGAGTACAAGGACTACTCAAGGACACACTAGACCACTAAACAACGATCTATAGGGTTCATCCCCTCAGATTCTCCTTGCTATCATGGTACTACTATTGCTACTATCGATCACCTAAAAAGATGTGGTGACCCACGAGGTGAGACTCAGTCCCAGCGAGAGATATAACTCTCTCCAACAGATACTGATTACATCAGATTACCAATAAATAACTCAACAGTTGGAGTATTTAATAGTCAATTGAGCATATTGAACTATTCAAGTATGCTAAACATATTAAGCAAATACGCTTATCAACAAGTATGATTATCAATGTAGATATAAGTAACAAATAAATCCATTTCTTTTATCATATATCTACTCAGGTTTCATAAGATTGCATCTTATAGCAATTGTTATCATTAATCTGACAATTATCATATGCCTTACTAACAATACCAACAATCTAGAAGCATAAGCATCTTTGACATCATGAATATGTCTAGTAGCATAACATGGCTATCAATATTGGCATGTTCAATAAAGCGAATAAATCTACATTATAAGTGGTGCTAACATCATAAGCACAACTAACTGCATAAGCATGTTCAGTAGTTTAAGCATTTCTAATCATAGAGGCATGGATAGCAATATTAAACATAGCTAGCAACATAATCTTAACTATCAATGTCAGTATATTTGACAACATAAGTTGGTTTACAACATGAGCATGTCCACACCATAAGCATATCTATCATCTCTTATTGTACTATAAATCATATCTATATAAGAAGAGCAAACAATGGTATCCATTAGGAGGTGTTGTGTATAATCCTAAGTAGATATGCTACACGACTATATTAAATATTTTATTATGCCCTCAGGATTTTGAGTTGTACCACTCAAAATCCAACTGACCCCAGTGAAGGGCTATCTGATTCCTTACAAATCTAGGAGTGTCAGTATCCTAAGATATCACCCCCTTGGTCAGTATGAGTAAAAAAGTAGTGACATATCAGTCAATGCTACCACTACAATGGCATATAGTCAAGATGCTAACAACTAGTCCACCCTAGGTACAGGGCACAACACTAGAGAACAAGCTCACACATGGTTGTTCTATAAGAGGCATCTTGCAGTTATACAGTTGCCTTTCACATATCACAATATTTGAGGCATGACCACAATCATCCTCCAAAACCTACAATTGTGGATGACAAGGATATGTCCTAAACTTACCACCCCCCACATACTCAATAGTATTTGCTCCAAGTTTCCCTTAAGAATACTCATTTCACTATCCAACAAGTTCTGACACTGAAGATGGTTCTATGGCACAAGGCACTACATGATTAGGATTTCACTTGATTAGTTATTATCAATTGGATGAATTAAGGCTGCATCAAACAAGTGGACATACAAACCCTAATTCACCTCTAACAAACATTGGTATATAACAACTTCAGAAGATATAAAACATATGAGACATAGTTTCTCATCTCAGCATCACATGGAAGTATTCACATGTCAATCAAGAAACTATACTTGTCATCACATCATCATCACGCGGTACTATTCTCTTGCCATTCATGAAACTACACTTGTCATCATACTATCACATGATAAATCCTTAGCAAAATATTACAAGGTATCAACCCTTGTCAATATAAGAATATTACACCTCATTTAGGGCTCAACCATGCCCTAAGGTCATCAAGACCATCATTTCTTTCCTACAAGTTCATCATTATCTTTCTATGCCTTATAACAAGTCTCAACAAACATCACCACACATGTGATAAACATGCTCATCATAATTTGCATTGAAGAACTAAAAGATGTTCACATGATAACATTATAGAATTATCTTAGCAATTAAGTGCATT
This sequence comes from Alisma plantago-aquatica, assembly GCA_963693085.1. Lineage (NCBI taxonomy): Eukaryota > Viridiplantae > Streptophyta > Magnoliopsida > Alismatales > Alismataceae > Alisma > Alisma plantago-aquatica. The sequence goes on from OY856412.1 coordinate 1,039,320,758, forward strand.
CCTGTATTTTATCAACATATAAGGAAGCTAGGTATGATTGGCCATCATCACACTTATAGTACACAAGTTTAACATAAGAAATCATACATGATGAAGATATATGATGACCACCAATCAACACATCAGAGTTCAATCAAACATTAGGAAGAATATTCCATCATTATATTAATCATTCAAGAAAGGATATCATGATTAACCACCATTGTATACTTTCATTATGGTTAGGTTTAGTAAGGTAGGTTACTTAGAGTTCTAGTTCAACATTCATTCACAAGCCTTAACATATAGCATCCCTATATAAATCTTGGATGCATAAGACACAACATCTTCAACACATTCCATACATTTCTCAAATATGGATCCATGTATAACTCAGGATGTTACCATAAGATTATAGTATACTAACATTCCACAAAAATATAAGAGACTCCATTATTGTATTATTCCACTAACTAAGGATGATCATAGTTACCCATCATCATCTGAGTTCATTAGGATTAAGTATAGCAAGCTATATCCCATTAGGGTTACATGTTAACATGATATGATCATTATCCATTCTATTGATATCAGGGCGAAGGTAATACTACCTTATTAAAGGAAAACCTCCATGGGTTCCATCATCATTCAACCCATATCACCATACCACAACATCATCCAGAACCATTGGATGTTGAAAAGGTAAGATCATTTGTTATTTACATAAGTAAACACCTTAACAAACCATATGTAAATCCATCTAGTTGTGACCTAGGAAGAGTCACTATTAAACTATAAACATCCATTATTTAATAACATAAAAGGGGCACCATAGATTATGGGGTTAAAACCCATCATCATTTGTACATATTAAGCAAGTCATCATGTCAACAATCAAGCTCCTTAAATTGATCACATGAGGGAAACCATCAAATTTCAATTATTAGAAATCACATGTAATACTTTTAGTTTCAATCCAAACCATTGTATTGTGAATCATCCAATCTCAACCATTGGACTTAGTCCATATTCAAAACTATTAGATGAAGAAGTGTTAGATCCTAACCATTGATTTAAACAAAATAAATTGGAATCATTTTACATGTTATGCCATTACAATCATCACATGATTGGCTCTTTGGGCATACATACCAACAGACTCGCACTTTCACTTAGAGACAATCACCCATGAATCTTATTCTGATTGACCTAACATGACCATCATGCTTCTGCTGTGAAAGTGTCTTAGTCAAGGGATCAACAACGTTTTTCTCAGTTCGTACTATGCAAGTCTTTACATATCCTCCATGTATGATCTCTCATATGATATTATACCACCTTTGTATATGCTTTGAATGTAAATGTGAACTGGGTTCCTTAGATTGTGCAATATCTCCATTGTTGTTGCATTATATCTCAATTGTGTCGATCATGCTTAGAACAACCCCAAATTCTATAATGAACTTCTTGATCCATACAACCTCCTTTTCTAGCATTTGATGTAGCAATATACTCGAACTCTATTTTAGAATGGGAAACTATTTCTTTCTTGGAACTCTTCCCGCTAACAACTCCATTGTTTAGGCAAAACATGAAATTGGATTGCAATTTGAAGTCATCTTGATCAGTCTGGAAGCTTGCCTCAGTGTAACATTTTACCACCAACTCTACCTCGCTGATGTATACAAAGAATTTATCCTTAGTCCTTCTCAAGTACTTGAGCATGTTCTTCACAACCGTCCAGTGAGAATCACCTAGATCTAACTGATATATGCTCATCATGCTCAAGGCATACGAGTTGTCTATATAGATACACTACATTGTATGCATGGTTAATCCAATTGCTGAGCCATATGGAATCACACTCATGTGTTCCCTTTCTTCACAAGAACCAGGACATTGAGCTCTAGAGATGGTCACTCCATGCAACGCTGATATGTTTCCTCTCTTTGAGTTGTCCATGCTGAACTGTTTCAACACTTTGTCAATGTATGTGCTTTGACTTAGTCCAAGAAGCCTTATGGATCTATCTCTATAGATATTTATCCCCAAGATGTAGGATGCTTCTCCCAAATCTTTCATAGAGAATGTATTTCCATGCCATGTTTTTACCTTTTATAAAGTATGGATGTCATTCCACATCAATAGTATGTCATCATTAGATAATAGAGGAATGTCACTATGCTCCCACCAACTTTCTTGTACACACAAGATTTGAACAAAGCTAAACTCTTTAACTATCTCATCAAAATGAAGATTCCATCTCTGAGATGCTTGGTTCAATCCATAGATTGCCCTTTATAGTTTATTGAATTTATTTGCAAACTTTGGATCTATAAACCCCTCACTTTGTGTCATATACACATCCTCAACAAGATTCCCATTATGAAATGTGGTTTTAACATCCATTTGACAAATCTCATAGTCATAATAAGCTGCAATACTAAGCATGATCCTGATGGACTTAACCATGGCCATTGGAGAAAATGTTTCATCATAGTCAACACCTAGAACTTTTCTAAAACCCTTTGAAACCAATATTCCCTTATAGGTTTGTACCTTACCATCCATGTCGGTTTTCTTCTTGAAGACCCACTTGCACCCTATAGCTTTTACCCCTTCAGGTGGATCCATCAAAGTCCATACTTTGTTGGTATACATGGATTCCATCTCGAATCTCATGGCCTCAAGCCATTTCTCATACTTTGGTCCCTCTATGGCGTCATTGTAGGAAATTTTCCCAACATCTATGACATATTCATTGCCTTCCTAAGTTACAAGATATCCAAATCTTTTAGTCTCAAGGAATGTCCTATTAGATCTACGAGATTCCTCTGTCACTTGAGGAATTTGAGATTCCACAACACTTTGTGAATCTTTAGGTTCCTCTTATACATCTAACAGTTCAATGTTTTCTTGTTGGTCTTGAACCTCTTTGAGTTCTACTTGCCTCCCACTGATTCCTTTGGAAATGAATTCCCTTTCTAGTAATACAACATCTCTGGCAACAAATACTTTGTTGTCAAATGGATTATACACATAGTATCCCATGGTTTCTTTGGGATATCTAAGAAAATAAAAAATTTCAGATCTAAGGCCAAGCTTTTTAGGAAACATTTTCTTTACATAAGCTTCATACCCCCAAATCATCATAAAGACATTTTGGTACGTTTTTTAGTCCATATCTCATATGGTGTCTTTTGAACCGATTTAGATGGTACTCAGTTTAGTGTAACACAATGATTTGTAGAGAAAAAATCTAGAAGGTATTTGAAATATTGTCAAAACTCATCATAGATCACACCATATCCAATAATGTGTGATTCCTTCTTTTAATACACCATTATGTTGAGGTGTTCTAGGTGGAGTCCACTGGGATACAATCCCATGGTGTAACATTCTTGACCTGGGTTTTGGGATAACCCTGGAAGTTTTGCCTAAGTAAGTTTTTGAGAACCTTGTCTTAATCTTTGAAAAGTAATTAGGAGTTGAGTTTAATTCTCAAGTTTAAGCTTGTTTGCAAGTTGATTGTGCTTTATATGATAGTTTTAGTGCAAATTGTAATTTACCCAAAATGTGGGGTTGATGTGCAAATTATCACCTCTAGAGTGTCCCTTCTCTCTCTCTTAGCATCATCTAGAGGAGAGATAAAGGAGGGAGTGCCTTGTTTGAGTCTTAATTGAGTGATAGCACTCTTAGTGGTGAAAGAGCCAAAGAATGTTGAGTGTCTTAAACACTAAATGGGGTTGTGTCGAGTTATGAAGTATATATGGAAGTTTCTATCGACTTGGAAGCCATAGAGGAGGTCCCATATCAGTTTAGAAACTTTTTGAAAGTATTAATATTGGGATAAGAACCTCAAGTAAGTGAATCATATCGGTTTAGTTGTTCCTTGAAAAAGTTGTGCCGGTTAGAATATAAAGTGATATTGGGTTGTGATATCATGTCAAGAAAGCTACCCAATGACCGATCTATCATCTTTGGATTATTCTCATGAATTTTTCATGAAGAGATAATTATGGATGCATGGAGTCACCATGTATGGACACGTGTCACCTCAGTTCATTTGGTGGTGACACCTCACATACAGTCTCTCTCTTGAACCTCAACTATATAAGCCTTTTTTTCACCTACTAATGAAACATTTTGACTCTCATATTATCCCTGTCTTGGTGGACGACCATAGAAGCTTGAGGAACATGAAGGAGTTCGAGAATCAAGCCTAAGGTGAAGCCATGGTCATCTTCAACCTTGGGTTGACTATGCTTCTTGAGTCATGGTTCCTTTCTTTTCTCCTTCACCAAGTTCCTAATTATGGTATCTTCTTTTACATAGAAGTGTTGTGATCGATTCTTGGACTTTTGATAAGTCATATTCAACCTTGGGAATCTTAATATTTTGAGCTTGAAGCTCTTGTGGTGATCTTGAGGTGGGTTATATAACTTGAACTCAACTCAATTGTTAGTCACCTTCAATCATGCAATACTTGATGATTCCTTTTCAATTTCAACTTTCCTTGGTTGAGTAATGATTCTATGAGATCTAATGGATATATGGGGCTTTTTTCCATGAACTAGAGTGTTGGTGGATGAAGGGTTGAATCTTGAAGATGATGGAATCTCCCATGCACAAACCGATATTGGTTTAGGAAACCCTAACCCAATATGGGGTTATGTGAGGGGAACCCGATACACATGAAGTACTAACTCATTACCAATATGTTACATGTGAAGGACAATCGTCCTTATAGTTTTCTAGCCTATTACCTAAGATGAAACATGAAGGCAGACCAATATCTTGAAAGTTGAGTGAAGATATGAAGTCAATTGGGCTAACTTGATATGCCCTGACCCTAGCAACCCGACACCCCTCTAACCTGACACCAATGTGAAGGGCAACACACTTCTTTGAGTCTAAGGTCGATACACCATGTGCAAGTGTGGGCGAAACACTCCTTGAAGTCATGGTCGACTCACCAAGTAGTGGTGAAGCCAGTACCTTGATAGGGAAAGTATATAAGGGTGTGGATGATGGCTAACCTGATACTATCCAAACCCTAGAACTCGATATGTATCAAAACCCTATAGGTTGATATCACTTGGTGATAGCTAGTACGACACAGTAGATGGTTCTATGGCTGATACACTAGATGATAGTGTGGCCAATACCCTAGATATACTATGGCTGACACACAAAGTCATAGGGTGGTCGATACCCTAAAGTGAGGTCAAGATGTAATGGTTAAGTGAGGTGAAAATATTATGATAAAGTGTGAAGAAGGTGATGCACCAAGGTATGGTGAAGGTGAAACACCAAGATATGATTCATGGCTGATATCACTTGAAGCACCTTGAGGAGGATATTACCTTAAGCACCTTAAAACTGATATCACCATAAGCACCTCTAAACCGATATCAGTTTGATGTGCCATGGGTGACACAAGTGATATTTTCATGGGAGACACAAAGTGATAATGGTATCTAGGACGATACACCTTGATGAGTCTAGCCTGACACATGATGAATATAATCAATTGATACATTGTGAAGTAATTAGATGGATACATTTTGATAATTGTAGGTTGATAAACCCTAAAGTAGGTCAAGCTAATGTAATAAGTATGTTGAAATCAATATCCTCGTAAGAATGAGAGAGAAAATTTTACTACTCATATGAGAAAGGTAATACTTCATGTTGATAATCAATTGACTATAATTGATCAGAGTAATTAAGTATGCTTGAATACTTATGGCAATAAAATAAGATTTTATTATGTAAATTAAGGTTTGGTTGTTAAATATGAAGTTGAAAACCCTAATCGGCTACAAGGGGAAACCCTAACGCCAATTATGGGAGGGTTGCAATATGAATGATTCTCTTTATGGAATGGTGATGATATTTACTTGATATTGCTTTTACCATGAAATCCTAACCATGCAGGTATTATAAGATGATGAGCATATCCAGGTATGAGCTATGATGATTTATCATGATACAATTTAAATAGGCCTTGTGAGCCATGTGAAATACTTACAAAACAAGTTATTAATATATATATATATATATATGGGTTTGATGATCTAGAGATGATTTTTGCATGGTAAGAGGTGACACTATTCGATGATCAACTGAGGGTTTCATACCCAAAACATGTGATCATGATAATGAAACTATTTAAGGGATGAGATTCCTAGTATTGTGTTCAAGGGATTGAGATCCCATGATAGGTGTAACAAGATGTGTTCCAATTGATACTAGTTTCCTTGAAAAATGCATCACACATTTCTTTATAGCATTTATCTATAATTCATGCTTGTAACTTGATTGATGCTAAAAGATGTTGTAATGCACTTAACTTATAAAGTGAAACTAAAAATGTAGTTTGCCCTGGCTAAGATCTATTCAGTGTTATAACTTTTTGGATGGTGAAATAAGTTTTACTCAGAGTGCATATTTTTGAATATGCGAGGGTGTAGTCGAGTATCTCCTTACTCCCTTTATTCATCAAGATTGGCTTCGGTCCATACCCTAATAAGAGTGTGGTTGTAGGCCATGACTCAATATACAATTAGGATTGGTTATAGACCATACCCTGATAAAAGTGTGGCTACATTCCATGACTCAATAATACAATCAGGATTGACTATGGGTTATACCCTGATAAGGGAACAAATACCAAATGTATCTCTCTAGCGTTGAGCCAATATACCTAGGCTAGATAAATCACAGTTTGACTCATAATGTCATTGCTAATAATCTCATAATGACCGAGAAAGGAGAGGTCGTGGAGTATGGATCTTCCATGAACCTTGTATGGCACTGATGCTACCTAATTTAGTTTGGTTGGAGCATGAGTGTTATAGCTCATCTCCTCAAGGAATAATATTGATTATTGAAAGAGATAATCATTCATGTAGCATATTTTCTTAAGGATCAAATATGGAAATATTGAATGAGGTTACAATTTTTTATGTATGTCATAGTTGATCAATGTTATACATGTTCTTTAGTTCCTTCTAAAAGTGATTAGATGATCTATTTCTCACTCATAGATATTTGAACTACTTTAATGATGAGATTTCTCTGCTCTGCCTATAACAAGTAGTTATACCTATTTAATTGAATAAAGGTTTCTTCTTCTCTCTTTCATAAAGATTTATCTGTGATAATAATATTGTTGGTAGAGAATAATATTGTTGGCAGAGGGTTATATCTCTCGCTGAGATATGGATCTCACCCTATGGGTTTCCACACTTTTTAGGTGGACGTGCATGAGGAGATAGAGATTGTGCAGTAGAGATCAGGCAATAGCAGCATCAAGGATGGTAGTAACAACTCAGATTGAGTGTGTTGTTATGTGTCTTATAGAAATAGAGTCATATGTGTCGTCCATGTACTCTCAGGTCCTTGGGAGATTTTGCATAAACATTTTTATAATCAGTCTGAGAATTTGGCTAGAACATCTCGATGTAGAATGTTTCTTTTGTATTGTTTTGGTAAAGCAACTGATATCTCATATCCTTGCAATGTGATGGTACAATGTATGTATGAAGTGAACCATGAAGTATATATGGCTTTGGTTCTTTCTGTAAAGAGTTTCCTGGTAGTGGATCTCTTGGTAAAAAGGTTATAATTTTTAGTGATTTTCGGTAATCCACTGCTAATGGTTATTCTGTGTAGTTTTGTATGATGTTGATTTTGGTTTGATAGTGGTCATCACACATGGGCTCTAAAAAGGTCCTCAAACTCTTAGTTTAAGTATTATTTGCCTCAATCACAATAAAGTGCCTTAATACTTTTACCAAGGTCGTTCTGTACTTCATTCATAAACTCCTTGAACTTTTTGAGAGTTTATGGCTTATGTTTCATCAAGTAAACATAGCCATACCTATTGAAGTCATCAATGAAGGTAATGAAGTACTGATACTCACCTCTAGAGGTTGTTGTAAAAGGTTAATACACATCAGTATATATGAGTCCTAATAGATCACTAGCCCTCTCATTGTTACCAGTAAAAGGGATCTTAGTCATCTTTCCCACCAAACAAGATCCACATGTCTCTATTGATTCAAAATCAACAGAGTCTAGATAACCATCTTTATGGAATCTAGATATGTGATTCTGATTTATGTATCCTAGACGACAAGGCCAAAGGTATGTTTTGTTTGAGTTTTTGAGTTTAGTCTTTTGGTATTAATGTTATATACATCTGTCTTTAGATCTAAAAAATAAAGACCATAAGACAATATGGCACTAACATAAAATATTCCATCTTTTAAAATAGAACATCGACCATTTTTAATATGGAATTCAAATTCATCCTTGTCCAAAAAAGACACAGATACAATGTTTCTCTTATAGTAGGTACATAATAGAAGTTCTTTAAATATATTGCAAGCCTTATAGGTAGATATATACTATAGGTTCCAACTACGCTGGCCGCAACTCTTGCACCATTAGCAACTCATAGTTCCACCTCACCTTTTTGTTGGTATGTATGCCCTGAGAGCCAATCATGGGATGATTGGTGGGATACATTAAGATTGATTTGATAAACATCAAAGGCAAGCTTCCAATTCTTTCTGGTTCAGTCATATGAGATAGTGATAGAACAAATTGAATGTCTAGAGAATGACAGTACTCAATGACGTATGCCTTCAGGTTCATGACCTGAACGATGAGATCATACGGATGCTAAGAGTTTGTACATTCTTGTTATGTCCCTAGTCGGATGTCATTGTGGAAGGTAGATAGACAGCAATGACACACAAGACTAGATTGTTGTGTTGGTTGATGACAGAATCTCATTAGTCATGATATAGAGATATCAAACCAAACACATAGGTACTTGTTAGAGAACAAGGTACCGGAAAGACCCACCGTGAGTTTGACACATGGAACCATGAGATGGTAGTCACAGTCAGTACTCACAGTGATGGTGGTGAGTGTGATTCTTAGACCTAAAATCACTACACTCAACACATGTCGTTGGGCACACTTTGACATCATCAAACACAGTCCTGAAACATGGGTTGTTATAAAGGTGATGATTGGGTGGCTTTGACACATGGGGCTTTTGAGGGGTGAGTGATAGATATGGGATTTGTCCCTCCTGAGGGAGTTTGATATCCAAGGCCACTTGATGAGTAGGATTGAGATAGGCATGCGCACGCATGTGTGAATCAATATGTGATATTGATGTCATACATATCTCCTTCTGTGACAAGGTGGTTTTTCTGGCTTAATTTCGAGGACGAAATTTCTTTTAAGGTGTGTAGGATGTGATGAAATGGAATTTTAGAATCCCTATATGTTCAATGACATAAGTGAACTTATTCCATGCTGAGTTATCTTAAGTGTTACAAGTGCTTTAGTAAGGTTTGGATGGGGATTGATGTTTATATCATGATTAAGATCCCTCTTTAATGTCTTTTGAGGAATTTAATTGATTGGTCATATAATTGAGTCTTACACCAAAGTTGGATGGGATGTAGCTTGGATGATAATAAAGCTATGGTTCGAATTTCAAAAAGTTTGAAGGTTCCTAGATGATGTTATTTAGGCTTGTGTATCATGATTTATGTGTATTATTGATTATAATTGACAAAGTTGCATGATGTATAGCTATGTTTTGGATATAGTTGCCTAGTTGAGTGTCACACCTCGCCTCCAGGCTCCAACTGTTGAGCTACGGATCGGCTGCCTTGGGTCTTTTACTACCCTTGGATCTACTAGATCAAATGGTCTGTAAGGTGTCCTCTTCATGGTAGTTCCATCCCCCGCCCATGCCGTGGTGGCGTGGAGGACGTGGGTGAGAGGGGAAGACCAATGCAGCTTTGATTAATCTCACCACAACGAGCGTGCGGTCTTCACTTTCTTAATCTTAGAGGCTAGTGAGGCACAAGTGTTGGGCTTATCCAGTGGAGGAGATCCATCGGCGGCAACAACCCAAGGAAGACTCTGGTGGCGGCGCTGCCTCACGGACAAAGAAAGGAAGATGCGTGGGCGTCATGGAAGAGATTAAGAACGTAGGTGGGAACTAGACGGGCTGGCGACGTGTTGCTGCTAGAAAATGATGGTACCCACAGGGTTGGCAAGGAACACCTAGGTGTGGATGCTAGCTCGCTAGAGCTGAGCGACGCCAACCTCTCACCAGAGGCGCAGTCAGCGGTGCCGACCTCCTCGAGCTCACGATGAGGAGATTCAGGCAGAGAGACGAGAGGTCGAGGAAGTGGGGTAGTACATGAGTCAGACGAGGAGGACAGTAGCTGCTGCGGTTACATGCCGGAGAGGAGCACGGAGGCCTGCGGCGGTGCCGACGCAACCGTTACTCATTGGAGGTGAGCTGTGCGGCGGCGACAGTGAGGATGACCTGTACGGGCGAGGAGGAGGTCGTGTTGCCTACTTGGTCGCCATCGTGTTCAAGCACAGGCGGGTGAGGAGGAGGCTGCGTTGCTCGATTGCTTGCCGTTGGGTTCAAGTGCAGCCGAAGCAAGGAAGATCCTCGATGGCGCCCAGGTCATGCGGCTGGCGGCAAGAAAGGACGCCGGGGATGCTAGATCCCGGCGGCGGTGCTGATGGATCGGGAGAGGAAACAAGCGGCGGCTCTCGTGGTGGCTGAAGAAGCTTGAACAGAGAAGCCTCGCGGCGGCAGCCTGCATAAGGGAGAGACGGCGGCATGGAGCGGAAGACGGTTTGGAGAAGTCAAAACTGGAGGGAAGCACTAGGACGGCGGCATCCATCCAGAGACGAGGTCAGCGGCGGCGGGCAGACCTTCACGTGAAGGACGGGAGTCAGGCACGTCCGTGATTAGGCGGGGAGCCCTTGCGGCGGCGCGTTGCGGAGAACGCAGACGGAGCGGGCGTCGGGGGAATGAAGACGACCTGCGTGAGAGAGAGAGAGGAGTCGGACCGGGTCCAGAAGCTGAACCAGAGAAGAACCGACCGAGTCAACGCTAAACCGCCCGAGGACCAGACAGCTCAAGCCTGCCCACGTGGCTTCTTGCGATTGGCCCAGATAAGGTAATTAACTCATAATTACTCAGAATTTGTAAAATTCATAGTAATTCGCTGGAATGTCAGAAAAATATAAACTAGGTACCAAAATTCTCAGAAAAATGAGTAGAACACAATGAAAGCATAATATCAGGGTTTTGAGTAACTAATATAGTTGATATCATGTAAGATATGTAATACTTAGTTCTTGGATAATAAATATCAAAGGATGATATAAAATTATGGGAAAATGTCAGTAACTCCATAATAACGTTTATAATGCATATGATATCAGATATGTCCAAGTTGATGCATGAAATCATGTAATTTGCTTAATATGTCTAATTAAGGGCTAATAACCCTAAAGAAAATGTAGAAAATGCATTAATGATCAATTAATGATGAAATTTACAGAGTAAGCTCATATCAATATATGAAACCTCAGTTTTAATTATGAGATCATCATGATGAACAGAATCTATATTATATGAATATGAACCTTAATACATGTTATAAAACCCTAATCTAGGTTAATGATTTAACTTAGAGTAAATATGTATAAATAATGATATGGAACCTGATGTTAGTTTATGTATCCTAATCTGGAATATGATAATAGTGAGATAATTTTAAGATGAGAATGAAAGTGATAATGTATATAACCTAATGAGATAAGAGAAACCCTAATATGAACACGACTAGGGTTAACATGAGATACAAATGATGAGAATCTGATAATAGTACATGGTCTTGTCTTAATCAGGGTTGACCAAGATATAGTTGACATCAGAAGTATATGTGATGATTAGGAATATATCTTTGGAAGGTACGCTATTACCTCTTACTTGGCTTATTATACAATATGCTTGTGTTATATGAGTAGTAAAATACTTGGCATATGGTATTGATTGAAATGATTGTTCTTGTATGCTATGTTGCTTGATTCTCCATACTTATTGCTATGAACACATCAAACATAAAATATCAGTTCCATTATATGAAAGCACTAATTCTCTTTGGTAGCATAGTGCTTGAAAGTGATCATTCTCTTTGGTAGCAGATCACATTGTACAATGATCTAACTCTTTGGTAGTAGATCATAAGGCCTTACATCTCATTCTCTTTGGTAGCAGAGATGATGCATTATTCCCTCAGGTGGCAAATGCATGGATGATATAATGGAAAATGAGCTTAAAATATGTGTTCTCTTTTGTTAATGAACATCTTTGTGCAAGTATATGCTTTTCTTCTATTCTTCTGTTACTGCCAAGTATATTAGTTTTATCTTATTGCCAAGATATGATGAGAGGTAAATAAAAGACACGTAGGCGTACTCAGTACAATATTCTTGAAATATTGTGCTGACGTGTACCGCATGTAATCTTTTGTTTAGGTTGTGGTTATGCTCTTGAAGATCCAGGATAGAGAGAGTTGTGTAGCGAGCTGATGTACAGGTGGACCTGTTGTCTTAAGATCCTGTAGTTTAGATGTAGTACGTGTATATGTTATAGTTTGCTGTTCAATATGTAATATCAAATGTTGTAACAATTCATGTTGTAATTATATGTTGAATGGTGAACATGTGTGTATGGTTTTATTATTGTTCATGTGCATGTGCTACTGATTGTTTCCTTCTGACTACCTTGATTTTCTTCTTCTTAGCCTCGTGTGGGATGTTTAAATTGGGATTCTCGCTGAGGTGAGGGTTTCAATTTGGACGTCGCACATCAGATTAAGTTTTAGAAAATCCGGGGACGTCACAGGTGGTATCAGAGCATGAACAATAGCAAAGCCTGACATTTGCTCATTATGCAACTCAAAACTAAAGAACCTTGAACCTCAATAATCTTTTAGGGTTAGATTAGTTGTCTTTTAGAGACTAGATCTGACCTAGCCTCTAGGTTAGCACCTAGATGTCTGAGAACTAGGTCTAGACTAGTGCTTGTTGAATAGCAAGTCCTTAGATGTCATTCTTTCCTTGTAGTGCAGCGGTATGGGACGTTGCACTATATCGAAATGACGTGCATCAAGGGAAGAGAAACCCTAGACATATTTTGCACGTTGTCTAGAGTAGCTACACTAGTCTACCCCTTGTTCTCACCCTTTTCACTAGTTTCATGACACTTGACTCTCTACTATGTGTGGGACACTCGTTTCTGGTTTTGGTTTTTATTCCAAATGGATCGAACCTCGACAGTTTTCTCTGACGCATGTTTTATCGGAGAAAAAAACTATATGATATTTTATTATGTATATGTATTACAAAAATGTGTCCCCACACATGTACGAGTAGGAGGTGGTCATGCAATCTAAGTTAAAGTGAATGACATCAGTCTAGAAGAGAGTGTAGTTCTAGATTAGATGTCTAGAGCCTTGTTGGAATATATGATGGATGGAATAGATGACATAAGTTTTGATGATATGATGTAAGCCTTATATAGATGACATAAGATGGTTACGATGATCTATGTTTGTCTTCGAGGATTTAAGTTCAATTGTGAGGATTTGAGATAAGTTTTGATGATGCATGTAAATATGTTTTTATGAGATGAGACAAGTTAAGTTATGACAAGGCTGTGAGTCAGCATGGGCCTCAAGCTCTTTTACAAAGGAGGACCTCTGGTGTTAGGACCAGTTTTTGGGGTTAGCTCAAGAGAGAGCGAGACCCACACGGAGAAGGTCAGAGAACCTAGACTCCACGATATGAAAAATATGAGATATGTGATATGATATGTCCTAAACTAGACTACTCCTGAGTGATTGAGTTGAGTCGCTTTATGTGTGATTCCTATAGTCTTGTTGAACCCTAGATGTCCTTGGGAGGACCAAACCCTAGAGACAGAGAGAGGCTGGTAACATGTGCATATGTGAATATATATATGAGTGCCTGCCATCTGGGTGAGGGAGAGAGCCCAAGACCCTGGAGGAGGTAGTATGTTAGTTTCTGTGAAGCCTCATGCTCGGGTTGGGGGTTTCCCACATAGGAATCTAGTGGTGTGTATATAAGAGACAGAGAGTTGAGAAATAGTTCTCATGGGTAGACACCTATGAAGAGTATGTCATAGAATGTTTTAGTTTGTGCTTTGTGGCTAGATCTTATGAAGTTGATCACCAGTGCCAATGAGGTAATCCGAGAACCCTAGACTAAGAGAGGAAAGATAAAGTTTATGCATATGAGATGCTCATAGAGTTGAGTTGGCTCAGAGAGACTGAGCATGGAACTACCCTCGTGGTATGGGTTAGGAGAACCTCAATTGGACTAGACAAAGTTTTTGATATATGTTTGATTAGCCACTCACATAAGCTTGTTTAGCACAGTCACAATATAATATATGCAAGATGTGATCTAATATTGAGATGTGATATATGGATATGATATAATGTAAATCTAGAGATGGTATGATTGATATCAATGCATAAATGGTTGACCATATACATGAATAATGATGATAATTTGATAGTGTTGGTCAATCTTGTGAGAATTCATTAATAAATGTTGCAATTTATTATGAGAAATGAAATAAGATCATATGAATAGAACATGTTACATGAGGTGTTAATATCAGTGCTTAATAAAGATGAAGAATATAGTTTGACAATTAGCACAACATAACGTTTATGACACCTTGATATGATCTAAATGGATAAAGCGGGTTAACTATAGTTAATACCCTCCTAAAAGGCATATGTTGATGTTGAACATGTTCTAACAATGAGCTAAATAAAATGTTGAAGATACCTTGACGCATGAGTTAATCTTAGTTAACTCATTTAAAACATGGTAATATGATGTGAGAAACCCTAACATATGGGTAAAGATAAAGCTGCAACCTTAATATATGAGATATGTAATGACATAGACAGAGTTTATAACCCTTGTTTGAACCTTCTATGGAGTTAGATTTCACCCTTGATGCTTTTGAAACCCCCCCCCTAATAGTGCTTTGGAAACATGGTTCTAGGTAACCTTGTGGATAAGTTACACATAGAATAGTGCCCTACATGTGGATGAGAGCAAGATAAGGTTTTTCCTGGAAGTATGAGTCTGGTTGACTTTCGAGGACGAAAGTTCTTTTAAGATGTATATGATGTGACAAGGTGGTTTTTCTGGCTTAATTTCGAGGACGAAATTTCTTTTAAGGTGTGTAGGATGTGATGAAATGGAATTTTAGAATCCCTATATGTTCAATGACATAAGTGAACTTATTCCATGCTGAGTTATCTTAAGTGTTACAAGTGCTTTAGTAAGGTTTGGATGGGGATTGATGTTTATATCATGATTAAGATCCCTCTTTAATGTCTTTTGAGGAATTTAATTGATTGGTCATATAATTGAGTCTTACACCAAAGTTGGATGGGATGTAGCTTGGATGATAATAAAGCTATGGTTCGAATTTCAAAAAGTTTGAAGGTTCCTAGATGATGTTATTTAGGCTTGTGTATCATGATTTATGTGTATTATTGATTATAATTGACAAAGTTGCATGATGTATAGCTATGTTTTGGATATAGTTGCCTAGTTGAGTGTCACACCTCGCCTCCAGGCTCCAACTGTTGAGCTACGGATCGGCTGCCTTGGGTCTTTTACTACCCTTGGATCTACTAGATCAAATGGTCTGTAAGGTGTCCTCTTCATGGTAGTTCCATCCCCCGCCCATGACGTGGTGGCGTGGAGGACGTGGGTGAGAGGGGAAGACCAATGCAGCTTTGATTAATCTCACCACAACGAGCGTGCGGTCTTCACTTTCTTAATCTTAGAGGCTAGGGAGGCACAAGTGTTGGGCTTATCCAGTGGAGGAGATCCATCGGCGGCAACAACCCAAGGAAGACCCTGGTGGCGGCGCTGCCTCACGGACAAAGAAAGGAAGATGCGTGGGCGTCATGGAAGAGATTAAGAACGTAGGTGGGAACTAGACGGGCTGGCGACGTGTTGCTGCTAGAAAATGATGGTACCCACAGGGTTGGCAAGGAACACCTAGGTGTGGATGCTAGCTCGCTAGAGCTGAGCGACGCCAACCTCTCACCAGAGGCGCAGTCAGCGGTGCCGACCTCCTCGAGCTCACGATGAGGAGATTCAGGCAGAGAGACGAGAGGTCGAGGAAGTGGGGTAGTACATGAGTCAGACGAGGAGGACAGTAGCTGCTGCGGTTACATGCCGGAGAGGAGCACGGAGGCCTGCGGCGGTGCCGACGCAACCGTTACTCATTGGAGGTGAGCTGTGCGGCGGCGACAGTGAGGATGACCTGTACGGGCGAGGAGGAGGTCGTGTTGCCTACTTGGTCGCCATCGTGTTCAAGCACAGGCGGGTGAGGAGGAGGCTGCGTTGCTCGATTGCTTGCCGTTGGGTTCAAGTGCAGCCGAAGCAAGGAAGATCCTCGATGGTGCCCAGGTCATGCGGCTGGCGGCAAGAAAGGACGCCGGGGATGCTAGATCCCGGCGGCGGTGCTGATGGATCGGGAGAGGAAACAAGCGGCGGCTCTCGTGGTGGCTGAAGAAGCTTGAACAGAGAAGCCTCGCGGCGGCAGCCTGCATAAGGGAGAGACGGCGGCATGGAGCGGAAGACGGTTTGGAGAAGTCAAAACTGGAGGGAAGCACTAGGACGGCGGCATCCATCCAGAGACGAGGTCAGCGGCGGCGGGCAGACCTTCACGTGAAGGACGGGAGTCAGGCACGTCCGTGATTAGGCGGGGAGCCCTTGCGGCGGCGCGTTGCGGAGAACGCAGACGGAGCGGGCGTCGGGGGAATGAAGACGACCTGCGTGAGAGAGAGAGAGGAGTCGGACCGGGTCCAGAAGCTGAACCAGAGAAGAACCGACCGAGTCAACGCTAAACCGCCCGAGGACCAGACAGCTCAAGCCTGCCCACGTGGCTTCTTGCGATTGGCCCAGATAAGGTAATTAACTCATAATTACTCAGAATTTGTAAAATTCATAGTAATTCGCTGGAATGTCAGAAAAATATAAACTAGGTACCAAAATTCTCAGAAAAACGAGTAGAACACAATGAAAGCATAATATCAGGGTTTTGAGTAACTAATATAGTTGATATCATGTAAGATATGTAATACTTAGTTCTTGGATAATAAATATCAAAGGATGATATAAAATTATGGGAAAATGTCAGTAACTCCATAATAACGTTTATAATGCATATGATATCAGATATGTCCAAGTTGATGCATGAAATCATGTAATTTGCTTAATATGTCTAATTAAGGGCTAATAACCCTAAAGAAAATGTAGAAAATGCATTAATGATCAATTAATGATGAAATTTACAGAGTAAGCTCATATCAATATATGAAACCTCAGTTTTAATTATGAGATCATCATGATGAACAGAATCTATATTATATGAATATGAACCTTAATACATGTTATAAAACCCTAATCTAGGTTAATGATTTAACTTAGAGTAAATATGTATAAATAATGATATGGAACCTGATGTTAGTTTATGTATCCTAATCTGGAATATGATAATAGTGAGATAATTTTAAGATGAGAATGAAAGTGATAATGTATATAACCTAATGAGATAAGAGAAACCCTAATATGAACACGACTAGGGTTAACATGAGATACAAATGATGAGAATCTGATAATAGTACATGGTCTTGTCTTAATCAGGGTTGACCAAGATATAGTTGACATCAGAAGTATATGTGATGATTAGGAATATATCTTTGGAAGGTACGCTATTACCTCTTACTTGGCTTATTATACAATATGCTTGTGTTATATGAGTAGTAAAATACTTGGCATATGGTATTGATTGAAATGATTGTTCTTGTATGCTATGTTGCTTGATTCTCCATACTTATTGCTATGAACACATCAAACATAAAATATCAGTTCCATTATATGAAAGCACTAATTCTCTTTGGTAGCATAGTGCTTGAAAGTGATCATTCTCTTTGGTAGCAGATCACATTGTACAATGATCTAACTCTTTGGTAGTAGATCATAAGGCCTTACATCTCATTCTCTTTGGTAGCAGAGATGATGCATTATTCCCTCAGGTGGCAAATGCATGGATGATATAATGGAAAATGAGCTTAAAATATGTGTTCTCTTTTGTTAATGAACATCTTTGTGCAAGTATATGCTTTTCTTCTATTCTTCTGTTACTGCCAAGTATATTAGTTTTATCTTATTGCCAAGATATGATGAGAGGTAAATAAAAGACACGTAGGCGTACTCAGTACAATATTCTTGAAATATTGTGCTGACGTGTACCGCATGTAATCTTTTGTTTAGGTTGTGGTTATGCTCTTGAAGATCCAGGATAGAGAGAGTTGTGTAGCGAGCTGATGTACAGGTGGACCTGTTGTCTTAAGATCCTGTAGTTTAGATGTAGTACGTGTATATGTTATAGTTTGCTGTTCAATATGTAATATCAAATGTTGTAACAATTCATGTTGTAATTATATGTTGAATGGTGAACATGTGTGTATGGTTTTATTATTGTTCATGTGCATGTGCTACTGATTGTTTCCTTCTGACTACCTTGATTTTCTTCTTCTTAGCCTCGTGTGGGATGTTTAAATTGGGATTCTCGCTGAGGTGAGGGTTTCAATTTGGACGTCGCACATCAGATTAAGTTTTAGAAAATCCGGGGACGTCACAGGTGGTATCAGAGCATGAACAATAGCAAAGCCTGACATTTGCTCATTATGCAACTCAAAACTAAAGAACCTTGAACCTCAATAATCTTTTAGGGTTAGATTAGTTGTCTTTTAGAGACTAGATCTGACCTAGCCTCTAGGTTAGCACCTAGATGTCTGAGAACTAGGTCTAGACTAGTGCTTGTTGAATAGCAAGTCCTTAGATGTCATTCTTTCCTTGTAGTGCAGCGGTATGGGACGTTGCACTATATCGAAATGACGTGCATCAAGGGAAGAGAAACCCTAGACATATTTTGCACGTTGTCTAGAGTAGCTACACTAGTCTACCCCTTGTTCTCACCCTTTTCACTAGTTTCATGACACTTGACTCTCTACTATGTGTGGGACACTCGTTTCTGGTTTTGGTTTTTATTCCAAATGGATCGAACCTCGACAGTTTTCTCTGACGCATGTTTTATCGGAGAAAAAAACTATATGATATTTTATTATGTATATGTATTACAAAAATGTGTCCCCACACATGTACGAGTAGGAGGTGGTCATGCAATCTAAGTTAAAGTGAATGACATCAGTCTAGAAGAGAGTGTAGTTCTAGATTAGATGTCTAGAGCCTTGTTGGAATATATGATGGATGGAATAGATGACATAAGTTTTGATGATATGATGTAAGCCTTATATAGATGACATAAGATGGTTACGATGATCTATGTTTGTCTTCGAGGATTTAAGTTCAATTGTGAGGATTTGAGATAAGTTTTGATGATGCATGTAAATATGTTTTTATGAGATGAGACAAGTTAAGTTATGACAAGGCTGTGAGTCAGCATGGGCCTCAAGCTCTTTTACAAAGGAGGACCTCTGGTGTTAGGACCAGTTTTTGGGGTTAGCTCAAGAGAGAGCGAGACCCACACGGAGAAGGTCAGAGAACCTAGACTCCACGATATGAAAAATATGAGATATGTGATATGATATGTCCTAAACTAGACTACTCCTGAGTGATTGAGTTGAGTCGCTTTATGTGTGATTCCTATAGTCTTGTTGAACCCTAGATGTCCTTGGGAGGACCAAACCCTAGAGACAGAGAGAGGCTGGTAACATGTGCATATGTGAATATATATATGAGTGCCTGCCATCTGGGTGAGGGAGAGAGCCCAAGACCCTGGAGGAGGTAGTATGTTAGTTTCTGTGAAGCCTCATGCTCGGGTTGGGGGTTTCCCACATAGGAATCTAGTGGTGTGTATATAAGAGACAGAGAGTTGAGAAATAGTTCTCATGGGTAGACACCTATGAAGAGTATGTCATAGAATGTTTTAGTTTGTGCTTTGTGGCTAGATCTTATGAAGTTGATCACCAGTGCCAATGAGGTAATCCGAGAACCCTAGACTAAGAGAGGAAAGATAAAGTTTATGCATATGAGATGCTCATAGAGTTGAGTTGGCTCAGAGAGACTGAGCATGGAACTACCCTCGTGGTATGGGTTAGGAGAACCTCAATTGGACTAGACAAAGTTTTTGATATATGTTTGATTAGCCACTCACATAAGCTTGTTTAGCACAGTCACAATATAATATATGCAAGATGTGATCTAATATTGAGATGTGATATATGGATATGATATAATGTAAATCTAGAGATGGTATGATTGATATCAATGCATAAATGGTTGACCATATACATGAATAATGATGATAATTTGATAGTGTTGGTCAATCTTGTGAGAATTCATTAATAAATGTTGCAATTTATTATGAGAAATGAAATAAGATCATATGAATAGAACATGTTACATGAGGTGTTAATATCAGTGCTTAATAAAGATGAAGAATATAGTTTGACAATTAGCACAACATAACGTTTATGACACCTTGATATGATCTAAATGGATAAAGCGGGTTAACTATAGTTAATACCCTCCTAAAAGGCATATGTTGATGTTGAACATGTTCTAACAATGAGCTAAATAAAATGTTGAAGATACCTTGACGCATGAGTTAATCTTAGTTAACTCATTTAAAACATGGTAATATGATGTGAGAAACCCTAACATATGGGTAAAGATAAAGCTGCAACCTTAATATATGAGATATGTAATGACATAGACAGAGTTTATAACCCTTGTTTGAACCTTCTATGGAGTTAGATTTCACCCTTGATGCTTTTGAAACCCCCCCCCTAATAGTGCTTTGGAAACATGGTTCTAGGTAACCTTGTGGATAAGTTACACATAGAATAGTGCCCTACATGTGGATGAGAGCAAGATAAGGTTTTTCCTGGAAGTATGAGTCTGGTTGACTTTCGAGGACGAAAGTTCTTTTAAGATGTATATGATGTGACAAGGTGGTTTTTCTGGCTTAATTTCGAGGATGAAATTTCTTTTAAGGTGTGTAGGATGTGATGAAATGGAATTTTAGAATCCCTATATGTTCAATGACATAAGTGAACTTATTCCATGCTGAGTTATCTTAAGTGTTACAAGTGCTTTAGTAAGGTTTGGATGGGGATTGATGTTTATATCATGATTAAGATCCCTCTTTAATGTCTTTTGAGGAATTTAATTGATTGGTCATATAATTGAGTCTTACACCAAAGTTGGATGGGATGTAGCTTGGATGATAATAAAGCTATGGTTCGAATTTCAAAAAGTTTGAAGGTTCCTAGATGATGTTATTTAGGCTTGTGTATCATGATTTATGTGTATTATTGATTATAATTGACAAAGTTGCATGATGTATAGCTATGTTTTGGATATAGTTGCCTAGTTGAGTGTCACACCTCGCCTCCAGGCTCCAACTGTTGAGCTACGGATCGGCTGCCTTGGGTCTTTTACTACCCTTGGATCTACTAGATCAAATGGTCTGTAAGGTGTCCTCTTCATGGTAGTTCCATCCCCCGCCCATGACGTGGTGGCGTGGAGGACGTGGGTGAGAGGGGAAGACCAATGCAGCTTTGATTAATCTCACCACAACGAGCGTGCGGTCTTCACTTTCTTAATCTTAGAGGCTAGGGAGGCACAAGTGTTGGGCTTATCCAGTGGAGGAGATCCATCGGCGGCAACAACCCAAGGAAGACCCTGGTGGCGGCGCTGCCTCACGGACAAAGAAAGGAAGATGCGTGGGCGTCATGGAAGAGATTAAGAACGTAGGTGGGAACTAGACGGGCTGGCGACGTGTTGCTGCTAGAAAATGATGGTACCCACAGGGTTGGCAAGGAACACCTAGGTGTGGATGCTAGCTCGCTAGAGCTGAGCGACGCCAACCTCTCACCAGAGGCGCAGTCAGCGGTGCCGACCTCCTCGAGCTCACGATGAGGAGATTCAGGCAGAGAGACGAGAGGTCGAGGAAGTGGGGTAGTACATGAGTCAGACGAGGAGGACAGTAGCTGCTGCGGTTACATGCCGGAGAGGAGCACGGAGGCCTGCGGCGGTGCCGACGCAACCGTTACTCATTGGAGGTGAGCTGTGCGGCGGCGACAGTGAGGATGACCTGTACGGGCGAGGAGGAGGTCGTGTTGCCTACTTGGTCGCCATCGTGTTCAAGCACAGGCGGGTGAGGAGGAGGCTGCGTTGCTCGATTGCTTGCCGTTGGGTTCAAGTGCAGCCGAAGCAAGGAAGATCCTCGATGGCGCCCAGGTCATGCGGCTGGCGGCAAGAAAGGACGCCGGGGATGCTAGATCCCGGCGGCGGTGCTGATGGATCGGGAGAGGAAACAAGCGGCGGCTCTCGTGGTGGCTGAAGAAGCTTGAACAGAGAAGCCTCGCGGCGGCAGCCTGCATAAGGGAGAGACGGCGGCATGGAGCGGAAGACGGTTTGGAGAAGTCAAAACTGGAGGGAAGCACTAGGACGGCGGCATCCATCCAGAGACGAGGTCAGCGGCGGCGGGCAGACCTTCACGTGAAGGACGGGAGTCAGGCACGTCCGTGATTAGGCGGGGAGCCCTTGCGGCGGCGCGTTGCGGAGAACGCAGACGGAGCGGGCGTCGGGGGAATGAAGACGACCTGCGTGAGAGAGAGAGAGGAGTCGGACCGGGTCCAGAAGCTGAACCAGAGAAGAACCGACCGAGTCAACGCTAAACCGCCCGAGGACCAGACAGCTCAAGCCTGCCCACGTGGCTTCTTGCGATTGGCCCAGATAAGGTAATTAACTCATAATTACTCAGAATTTGTAAAATTCATAGTAATTCGCTGGAATGTCAGAAAAATATAAACTAGGTACCAAAATTCTCAGAAAAACGAGTAGAACACAATGAAAGCATAATATCAGGGTTTTGAGTAACTAATATAGTTGATATCATGTAAGATATGTAATACTTAGTTCTTGGATAATAAATATCAAAGGATGATATAAAATTATGGGAAAATGTCAGTAACTCCATAATAACGTTTATAATGCATATGATATCAGATATGTCCAAGTTGATGCATGAAATCATGTAATTTGCTTAATATGTCTAATTAAGGGCTAATAACCCTAAAGAAAATGTAGAAAATGCATTAATGATCAATTAATGATGAAATTTACAGAGTAAGCTCATATCAATATATGAAACCTCAGTTTTAATTATGAGATCATCATGATGAACAGAATCTATATTATATGAATATGAACCTTAATACATGTTATAAAACCCTAATCTAGGTTAATGATTTAACTTAGAGTAAATATGTATAAATAATGATATGGAACCTGATGTTAGTTTATGTATCCTAATCTGGAATATGATAATAGTGAGATAATTTTAAGATGAGAATGAAAGTGATAATGTATATAACCTAATGAGATAAGAGAAACCCTAATATGAACACGACTAGGGTTAACATGAGATACAAATGATGAGAATCTGATAATAGTACATGGTCTTGTCTTAATCAGGGTTGACCAAGATATAGTTGACATCAGAAGTATATGTGATGATTAGGAATATATCTTTGGAAGGTACGCTATTACCTCTTACTTGGCTTATTATACAATATGCTTGTGTTATATGAGTAGTAAAATACTTGGCATATGGTATTGATTGAAATGATTGTTCTTGTATGCTATGTTGCTTGATTCTCCATACTTATTGCTATGAACACATCAAACATAAAATATCAGTTCCATTATATGAAAGCACTAATTCTCTTTGGTAGCATAGTGCTTGAAAGTGATCATTCTCTTTGGTAGCAGATCACATTGTACAATGATCTAACTCTTTGGTAGTAGATCATAAGGCCTTACATCTCATTCTCTTTGGTAGCAGAGATGATGCATTATTCCCTCAGGTGGCAAATGCATGGATGATATAATGGAAAATGAGCTTAAAATATGTGTTCTCTTTTGTTAATGAACATCTTTGTGCAAGTATATGCTTTTCTTCTATTCTTCTGTTACTGCCAAGTATATTAGTTTTATCTTATTGCCAAGATATGATGAGAGGTAAATAAAAGACACGTAGGCGTACTCAGTACAATATTCTTGAAATATTGTGCTGACGTGTACCGCATGTAATCTTTTGTTTAGGTTGTGGTTATGCTCTTGAAGATCCAGGATAGAGAGAGTTGTGTAGCGAGCTGATGTACAGGTGGACCTGTTGTCTTAAGATCCTGTAGTTTAGATGTAGTACGTGTATATGTTATAGTTTGCTGTTCAATATGTAATATCAAATGTTGTAACAATTCATGTTGTAATTATATGTTGAATGGTGAACATGTGTGTATGGTTTTATTATTGTTCATGTGCATGTGCTACTGATTGTTTCCTTCTGACTACCTTGATTTTCTTCTTCTTAGCCTCGTGTGGGATGTTTAAATTGGGATTCTCGCTGAGGTGAGGGTTTCAATTTGGACGTCGCACATCAGATTAAGTTTTAGAAAATCCGGGGACGTCACACCTTCAATCTACTCTGAGATCAAGAAAGTGAATGAACGTTGACAGGATGACTGTTCCATGCCTTGAGTTCATTCGGGATATCAGTGACAAAGGAATTATACATTCACTGTAACACCATTCACGGATTGTAGGATGAAAGTTGTTCTCCAACTTTCTACTTTCACTTGTGTAGCACTGATGTGTGACTAGGCACCGCTCTTTGCTTGTGAAGTCATAAGTGTTATGGACTTTCACTGCCAACGTGAAATGGACCTGCAGGGTCACACACATAGGATTTAACCTGGAAGAGGAGTTTTGTCCACAAAGCAATGTTTAGATTGATTACTAAAGGAGTTTAGTAGTTCAATTAAACACTCAATCAGTCGATGGCTCAATATCATATGGTTCAAGGTGTTGGACGCATTGATTGGAGTATCGGATTGATTGAAATCGCAATTGACTGATTTTGCCCAACCTGTGCTCCCAACCGATCGGCTCATGTGATGAACTGGTCGGCTGAGGTGCTGAACCGGTCGGCTGGAGTGTCCAGGCCGATCGGCTCATGCCCAGGTTGAAATGACCGGTTCAAGAGTTGAACCAATCGGCTCAACTGGTGCAACCGACCAGTTGGGAAAGTCATGTCGGCAAGAATTTTCCTTTGGTTTCAAATTGCCCAATTCGATTGGGAATAACATTGGTATACGATACCAATTGAGAACGAAACAAGGAAAGTATTTTTGAGCCAGATTAGGACTATGAACTGATCGGTTCAGGGCACCAACCGATCGGTTGGAGTGCCCCAAACGATCAGCTCAGGTCCAACCGATCGGCTCAATGGCCGAACCGATCGGTTCAGTTGTGAACCGATCATTTCAAGTTGTGAACCGGTTGCTTTTTGTGGAAAATTCTCGAACCCTTCTACTCCTGCTTTAGTCCCATATTTCCGGACACAGAGAACCCTGTCCCATGACCCGCCTATATATATAGGGGTATTGGGGGCTTCTCACAGTACAACTCAATGCAAGCTGGTTGCTTTGCGAAGTTGTCGTTCTCTCTGGTTTTGGTAACCGTGAGAGATCCCAAGCAAGTGCTTCCCGCAAAAGGGAGGTGCAGCAAGGGAAGGACAACTGCAGTTGCAACTGGTAGCAGGAGAGTGTGTTGGCGACTAGTACGTCAACAGGAGGGTGCGACTCCTTCCACTTCCTTGTGGGACAAGGAGAGTGGAGTTCCAGGTGTTCCGTGTGGACTACTACAGAGGCGGGAGGACACTGCCGCTCAGGAGGACAACTGTCATCCGACAGTCCGGTAGGAGGAGGAGTCGTCAGTCCCGGTGCGACCAGGAGCTGCACAGACACCGTCCAAGACCGGAGTTGAAGACCGCGCATTGCGCGAGGTATTGTCGCCGAGCAAGCCTCGGGACAAGGTATGATTCCACAAACCATCCTTTCCTATTATATAGACGTTGACGCGTTTCCTCGGTATGGGTTGGGGGAGAAATTTTTTTTGTTTCCGCTGCCTTCTCTGTCTCCCCTAAAAACCAACAGTGGTATCAGAGCCACGTCAGCTGTTCTATATTTTAGGAATATCGATATGATCGATTTTGGTTTGTCGCCTTTATTTATTGCATACGATGCGAATAATATCGGCTTTATGCATGTCCAATCCTAAATCCACAAATCCCTAATTACTATATGATATGTATTATTAATGCACTTGATATGCGTTGCCCTTAAAGGAGTTTTGTGGTGGATGTGTGTAGCATGATTATGGCCTATAAACCCCTATCTGTGTGTGGTTGTTTGTGGTTGCTTGCATCTCGGTCTGTGCACCGATCTTCCCTCTCTTATTCCTGATGTAACTCGAAATAATTCGAGATTCTTTCCTACCTTTTCTCCCCCCGAATGTAACTTGGGGTTTCCCTTTTTAAAGCAATGTAATAAATAGGATAGATTTCTATTTCCTGTTATGTCGAAGACCGGCGGACATCAAGACGACTGATCAGACGATCGGTTCAAGGAGTGAACCGATCGGTTGACGTTCTAGACGATCGGTTCAAGGAGTGAACCGATCGGTTGATGATCGGTTCGAGGAGCGAGACGAGCGGGTGGCGGACATGACGAGATGCACGATGACCAGGAGAACTGATCGGTTGGAGGAGCCAACCGATCGGCTGGTGGCACCCAGACAACCGGCCAGAGAGAGCAGATCATTCATGTGATGAGTTGATCAACTCGGAAGGCAAGGAACAAAAGTTCATCTTGTAAAGGTTGCATGTGATGTAGACCTAGATGACCGTGATTCCTCTTGGCTCGAGGAATCACATTAGGATGGCCATAATCATTGCTTTTATCGTTTTGTGCATGTTTTCTGTGGGATATAGCATGTATATGATACATACTATGTATTGTGGTGATTGGATATGTATATGTATATAAAATCCAAATCCCTCATTAAAATATTAAGTTTTAGATGCCTTCCAAATGCGACACACGTGAAAAGCTTGTTCGACCAAGTGTGGGCACGCCCTAGCGTGGTGCACCGTCTACCTCATGGAAGCGTGAAGGATGAATGTGTGGGTCTGCCCTAGCAGGGTGCATATTCATCGTGTTTGCTTTGGGTCGGACTTAACAAAGTGACCTAGATAGGATCTAGCTCCTTGAGGCATGGAGATGATCATTGCAAGTAGTTGTATATGACATCTTATCAAGAGTTGCATATGATGCAATTGGCAAAAGTTGCCTACCTGAGAGATCTATGTTGTGGGTGACAACCCTAGCTGGTCCATGGCTTAGAGGATTTCAAGATCTTGCCCACTAGAAGGTTGTACGCTGCAATCTTCCAAATTGATGGTGAGGGCTATCAGTTTGAAGTAAAATAGTGGGAGCGATAATTAATTAAAGGCCTAATTTTATCATCAACTTTTCAAATCAATCAAATAAGTCAAAAGAGTTTTGGACTGAAATTGCATATATTTCCTTTTGTTAAAATAAATGGTTAATCAACAAATCACTTTATTTGTGATCGGTCTTTGAAACCAACAAATTAAATGGGAATAATTCCACGACTGGTTAGGATGGTGAGAAGTGTTCTCAAAGAGCGAAAGCTCCAAGTCCTAGTTATACCAGAACCAGATGAACTCGATCCCACCACATCAATGGCTGAAAGTATGCTTATGGAAGCATACTGAGAAAGACATTGATGAGGAGTGCTTGATGTTGTGTTCTCTGAACTATGAGTTGCAAAGACAACATGAGACATATGATGTCTCCAAGATACTGTCCTAGTATGTCATGACAGAAGGAGATCCAGTAAGGTATTCACACACTCAATGTGATTGGGTATGTGGAAAAACTTGACTAAGAAGGATTCCCTCTAAGCCAAGAGCTGGCTATTGGTATGATACTGCAAATGTTGCAAGAATCATACAATTCATGATAAGCTACAACATGAACAACTTTGACAAGCGTTGACAGAGTTGTTGGACATGTTGAGGATAGTAGAGGCAAAGATGAAGAAAGACAAACCATAATCTTTGATGTGATCAAAGAGAGAGGTAAGTCTTAAGGGCAAGGATAAGGGAAAAGCTAAGAAGTGTTCTGATGCTAGCCAGAAATCCAAGCCGTCTTCAGCCTCAAGGCACATGGGGAAAGGGTGTATGAGGGATTGCCCTCTATATCTGGAAGAACAAAAGAAGATGAAGGAGGGGATGGAGATCTCCACCTAAGGTATCATGAAATGAACCGCTTCTTTATCTGAGGTATATGATACCAAGATATGGATATGTCATATATGATATGCAATATCCACAAAGAAGTGATGGCCTTTGTGAAAGGACCAAGAAATAAATACCCATCATTGGAGCAAGTGTTGCTGCCATAGATAGGAGTATCTTTCAGTTTATTTCAGCCTAAAGTGCACGAAATAGAGTTGAGAACTGCTATTTCATATATTGCCAATAGATAGAAACACTTTATTTTTTCATATTGTATGACAATGATGGCAATTAATAAAGTTGATGTTTCAATCTTAAAGATATGATCTTTGTGGAAATGCCTTGTTTATCTTGTAATACATGGTATGTATAAGATAAAATGATACCTAAAGTTATTGATAACTCCAACAATTAAATTAGCATATATCATAAGAAATTCATTTCTAGTTTCCATATGATGGATAAATCTAGACTCTTTTGGTTAGAGAACCAGTAAGAGACATGAATATCTTGGACATGATTAATCAATCTTCACTAATGGTAGTGGGAGAATGATTATCCTATTAGGTATAATACATGTGATGTATTTACATACCTATTGGGACAAATGCTAATACTTCAAATGGTGTTTAGAGAAATACCAATATGAATATCTTGAAGTGTTCAAGATTATCATAGATGAAGTACAAATTTGGTAAAGTATTAATTCTTGATGAGATCAAAGAATGAAATACTTGGACCAAATGTTTGAGATCCTTATGAGTGATTATGATAGTGTATCATAGTGAACTCATGATTAAGGCATGGTGATGTCTAAATCAAGAAGGAATCATACTCTAAGGAGTTAGAGAATGATTATCGAATAACTGAATTCTTCTTAATAAAAGAATACCCCATACTAATAAAGGAAATTAAGAATCACAAGGGTTGTGAGTTCTTATATCCTTAACAGATACACCTCAATTATCTATGTGATGAGTTGTTCATGTGATGAGTCAACTATCTAGATGAATATGAGGAACCAAATTTTGAGTTATGATTTATGATCATTACATCCTAAATGATTTCCATGTGAACCATAAGGTATGACCTTGATGGTAGCACTCATTGGATGAAATCCATAAGTGCAAATGAGTCTTAAGTGTTAAGACACATGGATAACATTTTGAGAAGGATGATGCTTGTTGATTGCAACTTAATGACTAAGACATTTGGCATATGGATACTAAAACCGCATTCCTATGAGGAATAAAACAAGGATGTGTATGTGACACAACCTATAAGGTTTATGAATCCACTAATGCAAATGAAGTCTATAAGTTACAATGGACTAATCAATGTGATTGATTGAGTACAAGCAACTCAGAATTGGATCTTTATATTGATGATATAGTCAAAGGGTTTGACTGACATGTCAAAGATAAAGAAGGGATCTGTGATTTAGTGGGAGCGTATTCACATTTCACATGTTGATGTGAAATGGAATTGTTCTAGAATGGAAATCCAAAAGTGGAAATTATCTTTAAAGGAAGATAGAGATGTTTCCTATATGATAGGAATAGAGATCTATAGAGATAGTTCTCGACAAATCTCTTGACCTGGAAAAGAGAGAGCATACATTGGCAATCTGTACTGAAGGGTTCAGTATGCACAGATTCAGTGGGAGAAAACTTGTCCATGTTATATGGATATTAGTATCCCAAGGCCAAGTGTCCAATTCTTATGAAGAATGGGAACACTAAGAATAGATATGGATCTATCATGTATGTAATCATCCCATTGTCTTGCATGTATGACATGGCAAGAATAAAATGCATTCATCATTTTGTATGTATGACATGACAATATGATGTGCTCATCCTGATAACTCGTATGTAGGACATGACGAGTGGATGTCTGTCTACTTCCAGTAAGGGTTACTGGAATACCATAAGAACTTGATAAGTACTTAGGAAGTACTAGTTCTATGGAGATAAGGAAGAGTTCGATGTAAAGAGTTACATTGATGCGAACTTCCGAAAGGACAAAAAATTAATCGCAAAATATACATAGGATGTATAAAAGTGAAAGTTTGTTGATAATTGGAAGTGTTCCAATAAAACCATTTAAAAAGGAAATGTCGAGTATCCGTGTGTTAGAGAACATCAGTAGATACTATATGGATCTAGAAGTTCATGAGATGAACTTATAGATATTCCACTCATTGATGACAAGTCTGGAATCCTTGATCATGCAATGTGGCTAAAGGTTAGCAAAGGAACACTAGATCGCATATTACGGCAACTCCATCTCATACGTGTGACGTACAGCGAATAGATGAGAGAAATGCAATTTATACTGACTTTGGCAAGGTGTTGTCATTACTCACTATGTTCGCACTAAGAGAACAATAACATGTGGGAAATGTTTGAAGATCACTATGAATATGATTCAAGAGTGATTGGCTCGCAGTGCAAGTGGGAGTCTGTTGGTATGTATGCCCTGAGAGCCAATCATGGGATGATTGGTGGGATACATTAAGATTGATTTGATAAACATCAAAGGCAAGCTTCCAATTCTTTCTGGTTCAGTCATATGAGATAGTGATAGAACAGATTGAATGTCTAGAGAATGACAGTACTCAATGACGTATGCCTTCAGGTTCATGACCTGAACGATGAGATCATACAGATGCTAAGAGTTTGTACATTCTTGTTATGTCCCTAGTCGGATGTCATTGTGGAAGGTAGATAGACAGCAATGACACACAAGACTAGATTGTGGTGTTGGTTGATGACAGAATCTCATTAGTCATGATATAGAGATATCAAACCAAACACATAGGTACTTGTTAGAGAACAAGGTACTGGACAGACCCACCATGAGTTTGACACATGGAACCATGAGATGGTAGTCACAGTCAGTATTCACAGTGATGGTGGTGAGTGTGATTCTTAGACCTGAAATCACTACACTCAACACATGTCGTTGGGCACACTTTGACATCATCAAACGCAGTCTTGAAACATGGGTTGTTATAAAGGTGATGATTGGGTGGCTTTGACACATGGGGCTTTTGAGGGGTGAGTGATAGATATGGGATTTGTCCCTCCTGAGGGAGTTTGATATCCAAGGCCACTTGATGAGTAGGATTGAGATAGGCATGCGCACACATGTGTGAATCAGTATGTGATATTGATGTCATACATATCTCCTTCAATCTACTCTGAGATCAAGAAAGTGAATGAACGTTGACAGGATGACTGTTCCATGCCTTGAGTTCATTCGGGATATCAGTGACAAAGGAATTATACATTCACTGTAACACCATTCACGGATTGTAGGATGAAAGTTGTTCTCCAACTTTCTACTTTCACTTGGGTAGCACTGATGTGTGACTAGGCACCACTCTTTGCTTGTGAAGTCATAAGTGTTATGGACTTTCACTACCAACGTGAAATGGACCTGCAGGGTCACACACATAGGATTTAACCTGGAAGAGGAGTTTTGTCTACAAAGCAATGTTTAGATTGATTACTAAAGGAGTTTAGTAGTTCAGTTAAACACTCAATCAGTCGATGGCTCAATATCATATGGTTCAAGGTGTTGGACGCATTGATTGGAGTATCGGATTGATTGAAATCGCAATTGACTGATTTTGCCCAACCTGTGCTCCCAACCGATCGGCTCATGTGATGAACCGGTCGGCTGAGGTGCTGAACCGGTCGGCTGGAGTGTCCAGGCCGATCGGCTCATGCCCAGGTTGAAACGACCGGTTCAAGAGTTGAACCGATCGGCTCAACTGGTGCAACCGACCAGTTGGGAAAGTCATGTCGGCAAGAATTTTCCTTTGGTTTCAAATTGCCCAATTCGATTGGGAATAACATTGGTATACGATACCAATTGAGAACGAAACAAGGAAAGTCTTTTTGAGATGGATTAGGACTATGAACCGATCGGTTTAGGGCACCAACCGATCGGTTGGAGTGCCCCAAACGATCAGCTCAGGTCCAACCGATCGACTCAATGGCCGAACCGATCGGTTCAGTTGTGAACCGATCATTTCAAGTTGTGAACCGGTTGCTTTTTGTGGAAAATTCTCGAACCCTTCTACTCCTGCTTTAGTCCCATATTGCCGGACACAGAGAACCCTGTCCCATGACCCGCCTATATATAGGGGTATTGGGGGCTTCTCACAGTACAACTCAATGCAAGCCGGTTGCTTTGCGAAGTTGTCGTTCTCTCTGGTTTTGGTAACCGTGAGAGATCCCGAGCAAGTGCTTCCCGCAAAAGGGAGGTGCAGCAAGGGAAGGACAACTGCAGTTGCAACTGGTAGCAGGAGAGTGTGTTGGCGACTAGTACGTCAACAGGAGGGTGCGACTCCTTCCACTTCCTTGTGGGACAAGGAGAGTGGAGTTCCAGGTGGTCTGTGTGGACTACTACAGAGGCGGGAGGACACTGCCGCTCAGGAGGACAACTGTCATCCGACAGTCCGGTAGGAGGAGGAGTCTTCAATCCCGGTGCGACCAGGAGCTGCACAGACACCGTCCAAGACCGGAGTTGAAGACCGCGCATTGCGCGAGGTATTGTCGCCGAGCAAGCCTCGGGACAAGGTATGATTCCACAAACCATCCTTTCCTATTATATAGACGTTGACGCGTTTCCTTGGTATGGGTTGGGGGAGAAATTTTTTTTGTTTCCACTGCCTTCTCTGTCTCCCCTAAAAACCAACACTTTTCCCAAATGCCTACTTCCTTTCAGATCCTTCATATGTGAGCATATGTGAGTTCCACATCTGGTAATTAATACCCATGATGATGATGTAGATAGATTTGTCTCAATAATGTATATACCTAAAGTGGATATCACCATTCCCATATTTTGTTTCATGAAAGCCTTCAAGTACAAAGGATGAGTTCCTCTTTTACTTTTCTTTCTCTTTGTCTTCAGTATTGAAGAATTGGACTTACGCTTGACCACAAAACTATTCTTGGTTTAGCTTTGATCCTTGGACTCAGCTCCACTGATCACCATCACAGACTTGTCTTTCTTCAATCTTGCTATAGTGTGAATCAACATGGCAAGCAAGTCTGAGATTTGTCCATCCATATTAATCACATGGTGACATGAAATAAAGTAGTTATATGATTTAGGCATAGAACTCAGAATCATACCAGTTTCCAACTCTTGGCTCAAAGTGAATATCAATTCTTTAAGATGATACACATGTCAAATCATATTGAGCACATATTCTTCTATTAAGGTTCCCTCTGTCAGTTTTGACTCAAGTAGAACCTTTCAGATAGTGTCCCTTTCTTGCTTTTCAATACCAAGTGTCAATTTTTTAAGATGTGTTACCATCACAATAACACTCATGTATTCACACTGCTCATGCAACTCATAGTTCATACAGCTAAGCATAAGGTACTTTATCTCCAAGGCAGCATTGGCATGTTTTCAGTAAGCATCCACATGTGCCCTAGGTGCATCAGAAGGAGGTATTTTAGGCACTTGTTTGTCAAGGAAGTAGAGGTTGCACTCTCATTGAGAACCCTTCTCAAAGTCCAAAACTAGTAGTGGAAATTTCTCCCATCAAGTTTTTCCTTCTTCAGGACCAATTGCAAATAGGATTTGTTCATCATTTGGTTCTAGAAGAGAAATTTTTCATTTTTCAAAAACCAATTTTGAGTTGGTTTGATTTGAAAAATTGATGATATCAATTAGGTCTTTAATTATTATCACTCCAACTATTTTATTTGAATTGGTAGCCCTTAATATCAATTTGGAACATTACATCGCACAATATTCTAGTGGGCCAAGATCCATATTTCATCAAGTCATGAGTCGGGTTTTGATGATCACCCACAACCTAACTATTTAGGTAGTCCATTATGCCAATTGCATCATATGCAACTCTTGGATATATGATATGCACAATCCCTTTCCATGATCATCTACGTGCTTCTGGTTCTTAGTCTCTCTAAGGCAACACTAGTTAAACCTAGCCCAAAAGCCAACACAATAATAATGCATCCCGCTTTAGCGGATCCTACATCACTACCATCACACTTCCACAAGATAGATGGCACATTACACTTTTGTGTATCCAACGCTTAGTCGGTCAAGCTTTTCATGTGTTCCACTTTTGGAAGGCATCTAAGACTTAATATTTTAGTTGAAGGAGTTTGTATAAATACATATACTTTATCCAATCACCATATATACAGTATGTATCATATACATTCTATATCTTACAACTAAAACGTGCAATAAAAGAAAGTGATGGTTATGGCCAGCCTAACGTAATCCCTTGGAGCCACAAGGAATTACGGTCATCAAGTCTACATCACATGTAGAAACATGTTGTTGATAAATATATGTGCTTACCAATCCGGGTTTACTGGTTCAACCTTTGAACCGGTTGGCTCACCTCTCGGCTAATTGTTTGATCATCACATTGGTCATCTGGTCCTTCTTCCCACCATCTATTGGCTCCTCCATCAGATTAGTCAGGTCTACCAAGTGATCAGTTCATCTCATCCTCCTGGTCCTCCATGGTCCTTCAATAAGTCTTCTCATCTTTAGGACATCTTCTTCTTTGTCATAATAGAAAGTAAACTATCATAATTTTACACAATTATTTCAAAACCTCGAGTTACATTTGAGGGGAGCAAGGGTAGGAAAGAATTAACTATACATGGGTAAGAAAAGATAGAGGCTCAGTATGCAGACTGAGATAAGATGACCAACCAACCATACAACATGCACAAATAATTGGAGTTATTGGCCATGACCATGCTACACATCCACCATTAAAACTGCTTTTAGGGTGATGCATGTAAATTGCATATATAGCATATACATACTAATTTGAGGTTATCGTGGTGTTTGGATTTGACAAGATATTATTCACATCGCATGTAAAAATAGAATGACAAACCCAAAATTTGATCATATCAATTATCCCATAATATAGTAAACTGATGTTGGCTCTCATAATATTGTAGGGAAATATGGCAACACAGTAGGCAATGGAATCAAAAAAATTATGTACCATATTCCCATAATCAACAGATCGCATCAATTACTATAAGACATGAAGGATGCTTTTGAGGATATACCAAGCCCTGGAGCAAGTCTAGCAACATCTGCTCATTTTTGTCGTTGCACAACTCTGACTCCTAGTTGCACTAGGACTCGTCTGACTATTCCTCCCAAGGACACCAAACTCACATGTCGTCTTCTACAGTAGTTCCTGTCATCATGAAATGTTGGTTGACGATTATCTCCTAGTGGAAGACAATGGCCTCCCACCTATAGAGAGGTCCACACTGACTGCCTAGAACTCCTATCGTCCTGTTGGACCAGACATGAAGGAGTTGTCCCTTCAGTTGGCGAACTAGTCACCAACTCTCTCTTCCACAACAATGATCTCAATTGATCACTCTCTTGATATCCCTCCCTAGTCAGGTAGGATTTTCTTAGACTCTCACGGTTGCCAAAACCAGAGGGGACAATATTTGTCAGAGAAAATGATTTTCAATTGTCTATGTTGTGCTCTGGGGAGCCCCTGGTACCCCTCTATTTATAGGTGAGGTTTGAGTTAGGGTTCCCTATCTATGTGGGATTGGAAGGGACCAAAAGATCCCAAACTTTCACAACCTACAGCCACCAAAATGGCTATCTAACACACTAGATGGTCATCTGGCATGTGAGACAGTCGTCTCGTACTATGAGATGACCGTTTTGCTATTTCCCAATCAGATATGAAGGCAATTTATTTCCCAATTGATATCCTATATTAATTTTCTTGAACAACAAGTGATGTGCAATACAAATGAACTTGAAAATATCTAGAACCTTCCTTTTGTCAAACTAGGCCATCTCACCCATGCAAGATGGTCATCTCAGTCACCCAGATGGGCTTCTGGTGACCTGAGTCAGGCCGGTCAGTTCAATCCATAGCCAATTTCATCTCAAATTAGTCTGACACTCCAAACACCCATCTCAACCCTTGAGATGGCTGTTTGGCACTCCAAACGATCATCTCATGCAATGAGATAGGCGCCTGGCAGTGTAGTCAGGTTGTTCATTGTGTGAATCAACTTACTTAAACATTTTAGCAATTAATTTATATATCATTCAAGATCAAACTCCTCTTCTAGGTCAAGACCTATGTGCGTGACCCTATAGGTCCCATATTATGTTGGCAGTGAATGTCCATAACAGTTATGACATTACAAGCATTGAGGAGTGCCTAGTTACACATCAATTCTACCCAAGTAAATGGAAAGTTGGAGAACAACTTTAACCTACAATATGTGTATGATGTTATAGTGTTTGTATAGTTCCTTTGTCACTGATCTAAATTGAACTCGAGGCATGGAGTAGTCACCCTCTTCACCATTCAATCTTGTTTATTAAACTAGACTAGACTATTTGAGATAAATGTAAGCTCAATATCACATATTTCACATGTTCATGGTTGTGCATTTCTTAATCTCGCTAATCAAGAGGCCTAGGACATCAAGCTCTTATAGGAGGGACAAATCTCACATCTATCACTCATGCTATATGTCAAAGCCACCCAATCATCACCTTTATAACGACCCATGTTTTAGGATTGTGTTTGATGATGTCAAAGTGTACCCAATGAGACATGACGAGTGCAGTGATTTCAGGTCTAAGAACCACAACCACCACCATCACTGTGAGACCTGACTATTACTTTCATGATGATGTATTCCATGTGACAGTCTCACAGTGGGTATGTCCCATACAATGTTCTCTAATATGTATCCATTTGATTGGTTTCATATTTCCATATCAAGACCAATGAGATATAGTCATCAACCAACTCATACTCTGATCTTATGTGTCATTTTTGTCTATCAATCTTCCACAATAACAACTGATCAGGGACACATTGATAATATGTATATGTACTCTTAACATCTGTATGAACTCATTTCTTCTGAGTCTAATACATAAAGTCATACTTCATTGAGTAATATAATTCTCTAGACATTTATAATATTACATCATTATCTCATAACTAAATTAAACAAAATAAATTTAAATCTTGTTATTTATTAATAATCAAATCATTTTACAAGTTATGCCATTCCAATCATCACATGATTGGCTCTCTGGACATACATACCCACATGAAAGTCATTCAAACATTTCAATAGTAGCAACATAACTAAATCTTTAACAATCTCCACATAAGGTTCTAGTTTAGATGAGAGAATATACGGGAAATAAATCTACCACGTATTCCTCAAATTAGAATCATGGAGAAGGAAACAAAACATTAGCATATGTAGGATATAAATAGATGAGAAA
The DNA here is from genome assembly GCA_963693085.1 of Alisma plantago-aquatica. Classification (NCBI taxonomy): domain Eukaryota; kingdom Viridiplantae; phylum Streptophyta; class Magnoliopsida; order Alismatales; family Alismataceae; genus Alisma; species Alisma plantago-aquatica. Next base: position 1,039,358,241 of record OY856412.1, read on the forward strand.
GAAGAGAGGACTAGATAATCCTACCAGATTATTCTTAATTAAAGTAGATTAACCTTACGTTTGAGTTTTTCTTATTTTGATCCTAAAAATGGCAAATCACCATTTTCTTCTTTTCTTCAATTCTCCAAGATCTTGATGGAGTTTTGATGTACTAATCATGATAGCTATCATATTTATTTGTGTATGTTTGTCTTCAATAACTGACCAACTAACCAAAGGTTAGATTGGTCTTTGGTTTCTAGTGACCAATAACAGTCACTAGTGGCCTACTATAATTCTAGTGGTTAGATGCATACGTAGATCAAACTTCTATACGGGAATGATCTATCATTAGCAACCACCAATATCCAACAACCTTGAGTGGTGAGTTATAGTTAGTAGTGGAGCTAAAAAATTATTTATGTGGGTATTGCCTATGTAGAAAAACAAATATAAGGATATAGTTGCAATTAGGTAGGGTGCAATGGAGCTTTTTACATGGTTTTTGGAGCCAACTACAATGTTAACATAAAGTTCAAATATGAGGTAGGGCACATGCCCCTCCAACCTTGAACGTGTTCCATCACTAATTATATTCATATGAGATTGACATCATGTAAGAAGTGGGACCCAAGAGAGAATCCACTTCTTATATAATCGAGGAATAAACCCATACCAGTAAAACATTAATAGTATGTATGGAGAAAGGTAGTATATGCTTTCATAAAATATATGGTAAACAAAATATACAATCATATAATAGCATAAATGTTAAGAATTTGCATTGTCAAAAAATATTCCATACGTTGTTCCTCACCACAAAGGGGGTATAACACAAAGGAAAAGTTAAAACAATCAATACTACAAAGGACCAGTTGTGTAGGGAAAATTGGACTCACAAGCCATCCTCAAATTTCTACTTTGTGGTACATGTTCCACTTGAGCCATCTTCCTCTAAAAAAATCTTTACCTGGGTGGGTAAAAAACAACACCCAGAATGAGGAAGCATAATAAAAATATATGTTTAAATATAAATTATGTGAAATATAAAATAGTGGTAATTTAATAGGAAAAGGTATAAAATTAACAAAAGCTCCCAAGAAATAAGGGGTCTAAAATACTTAGGTAAGTTCAAGAGAAATGCATTCAAGAGAATGTGCATGTCAAAGAGATGAGGCATTAGATTAATAGGAAATATTAACAATTAAGATAAAGTTTTCTTTCCAAAGCCTTTCAATAGTATCACAATAATTAACATGCATGCAAACAAAACATAGACCAAGATTATCTATAGCAGGTTGAAATGCCATAGGATCCCATTCCAAAAGTATGGTCGAATAAGCACACCATGACTGGAAATATCACACCATTATATATAGAAGAGTGGAAAGCACACTCTGGGCAAAAACAGCACCCCACAATATATGGTTGTAAATAAGTACCCCCACTCTACTCATGTTAGTCTAGGTAATATTCGCAATATAGAAGGCAAGTATAATCTTAGTCATTTTTAGATCATATCAAATAAAAGGGATGTAAACACCAATACTATATCAAATTGAGGTGAAGTGTACCATCAATAATGTTTTCATAAATTTCACTAACTAAAGAGATAGAATGTATCATAACAAAAGATTTCAATTGACAAGAAAAAGATATTCATTTTCAATATATATGCCTCATACAAGAAGTTTAGGGTTTCAGTCAATATAATGCTCAAAATAAATACGATAGATGCACATACTTGATTCCATACCTAAGGATCTGCAAACAAATCTTCGGTTCCATGACCATACTATCAATAAACCTATTAAGCATATATATGAAGCTAGAGTTAACATCTCATTAAATAATTGACCCTAAAAATTCACTTTTGAACACTATTTAATAATTCGTAAGAGACCATCCAGTTTAAAGATATCATTCATTATTTTAAAACATATTTTTACCTATTGTTTGAGCACTATACTTTGGTGATGAACTTTTTTAAGTGTGATGTATCTAATGCATAAATAAAATGAGACATGCAACAAGAGATGGAATTTCCCTTCCATATTATTTCAACATCTCACTGCATGATAGGGTAACTTCTTCATTCACCAATTTTTACACATGTGTGGTTACATTGAGAAAAACATGTATAAAGATGAGAATTCTCCTCATGTTACAAAGAGGCATCACTCAAGGGCTAACATGGGAATTCATCGTGCCCATTGTTCATAATTATGAACTAGAGGGGTTTGACTATAGATAAAAGACAATTCCACCATGGAAATACTAAAATATCATCTATAATATTTTCCTTGAGTCATTATGGTCATGATTACCCCTGAATTAGCAGAAGTTCTGTGTAGATTCTTCCTTCATGAAAAATGGGAATAAGGAAGTAGACAACCCAAAAGGGCTAAGAAACTTCAACCAACAAGATACAAACTTAAACTCTAAATACTAGCAAATATATCATAACATAATTCACAAAAAAGTGCTCTATATCTTGGTATCTTGTTCATAGGTCAAAGGAAGGCAAGAAGAGGGACACAAAACACACCTTCTTGGGAGTCCAATAGGAGGGTGTCTAAGATTTGAATACTATTTTGAAGAAGTTTTGAATCATATGCCCAAGGTTCATTGACTTGAATGTGCCTTGACGACCTATAGAGACCACTTAAATAAAACAAAGATTTAGAAGCATACCAATGGGTCAGAGAAGGAGGGGCAGGGACATGGTTGTAACTCTAAAGTTGCAAGAATTAATTCCAAAGGACTTCCTAAGGTAAGAGGATATGGCTTTATAGGTAAACATGATGGTTATGTTTAAGCATGGTGAAGAGGACTATAGGTGATTAGAGAGCTAGATATTGCAACCACCTAACAAATTAGGGCTCAAACAATAGAGACAAATGAGGCACAGGGAAAGGAAATGAATCAGGGAAAAATAATGGGAGGATATGCAGATAGGAAGTAAGGGGAAACTAGAGTACTACCTAAAGTAGGAGACAACCTAACTGTCATAAGATTAAAAAACAATGATGAGGGTAAAAGCCTTCATAGACCAAAAATGCATAAACAACTAATCTTAGTGTGTCACATCAATTAATCAAGACATAAAGTTTTGTAACATAATTAGCACTTTATATTTTGTTCTCTATTATTTCACTTCCTAATTTTTTTAGATTTTCTATTATTATCCAACTTTGGTGCAATTTGACACCTAGACTAATTAGGATACATTGAATCTAATATGCCATTATGTTTTCATTTTAGATCTTTAGTATACCATTTAAGAAGCATTTTAGTATTGTCTAAATAAATGGTGTTATAATGTATATTGAGTTAACATATTTAATATTTATGATTAGTTTGGGATTAACCACTCATGAGGGAAGTCTCACATATTTATATTTTCCTAATATGATGTCTCTTTAATTTTCCACTAAATACATGTTATACAATTTCAGCTAAAAATGAATCTATTTAGTTATCAAGAAGTTATATTTCAATGTTGACTACCTATTTTCCCAAATTAAACAAATTATTTATCTTTATGATATTATTTTTATTTATCACTTATTGAGGATATATAATCTTAGATTTTAGTCATATATATAACTAATCCTACTTGTTCCATATATTTTAATTCAATGAAAAATGATAAGAGGACAAAAAAGAATTGAAATTAGAGTCTTAATTAGGTTATGTGGTCAATTATTGGGTTATCCATTATCTCATATTTTCTTAATTATTATCAATTTATATTAACTAATGCCATGTGTGAACCACTCTACTAATTTCCAAATTTTCTCATTGTTAATATATTTATTTATAATTTAGTAATCATGCTAAACATTACTCTCCTTCACTTAGACGATAATTATCTATTAATATTTCACCCAATGGGGAAAGATACATTAATCAACTTGGTCTAATTACTTAACTAGTGTATAATTATATGTATTGGATACAATACATATACTCAAGAATACTATTCATATCCACTTATCTATGTACTATTAGTGTATTGTTGAGTTTTGATGCACATTGGGTTAAGAATTAACTCTTAGTCTATTCTCACTCCAAGAAGGCTTTAGGTTTACAAGGATGATTTACCTAGGTTTTAGAATGTTACAACACTTCACTCTTTGAAAAGTATTTGTTCCTTGATATCCAACCAACTATAACCTAGCGTATAGAGTCATTGATTAAACAATATGTAACTATGTTAGTCCAAGCATCATGTATCCACCTACTTTCTCAACTAAATGTATATATAAGAGAGTTAAACTAAATCCTAGGTTTCTCTTAACATTTTTTACTTATTAGGGTTTCCTGCAATGTGATGGTAGTTTCAGTCATGATTTTTTCTATTAACAACCATTATTTTGTTAAGTGTTGGAACTCTATACATGTGGTTACTAGGGCTTACTAAAGCCTCTTATATTCCACCATGTAAACAAGAGTGATAAAAGTACATAAATAAGCTATATAGGCTTGAACATTTCATATATTCTCAAGTCTAAGTGAATTTGGTGGAATCATACGACCCCAAACGCTAAGCTTGAAAATTTTGAACTTGATCATGAATAAAAACCCCATCACATACAATTAATTTTGTTATCATCATCATCATCATCATCATTAATTCTTATTCTTATTCATACTATTATTATTTGTATATATCTTTTTATCAAAAATATTAACTATGAACAGACTCAAAGAGTATGGCTGACATATATAATTTACTTTGTTTTCAACATTATGTTTATCTCTTAAGTTTAGACTTTGATATGTTTTTCCAAAACCTAATAATCATCTCGAGCCTTATCATTAGGACATTACAAACGTCTATGAGGCATACTAGGGTTAAGGAAATAGATTAGGGTTTAGTTAGAAAGCATGTTTTACTATCCACATCTAATTATAGAGTATGTATATAACTTTATTGAAATAATTATTTATTATCTTAGTGATTCATTAAATTTATATGTGGTTATTAAAGTGTATCTAATTTATTTTCACTTCAAATTTATTATGACCACAAGGGAAGAGGATGCAAATACATAAACTTTAACATCCTTACAATTTTAAATCTAGTTATAATATTTTTTTAGTAGAGTTGCCCATGTCATTATTTTATAGCAAGCTGGGGAGATCTGGCAACAAGTACAAACCATTAAAATTGTTTTATATTTTTTTATCAAGTTACCCTTTGTATGCCCACTGTGCAAATACATTTACCAAATTTATCTTGTATATATAATAATAACGTTCTATTCATATTGTTTATTGTTGTTTCCAGGTGGATACTAAATTTAAATGGAATTTAATGGATAAATAAATAGGAACTTTTATTTTTTTTAGTTACTACACACATCCTCTTTGTACAATTATTAAACATACATGTGCCCCTAGAAAAATATTATCTTTCATGTTTTAATTTTGTTTATATGGAATTGGTATTTATGTATTTTTTACAAATTTGTAGTCTTACTTATAGTGTTGGTATATCGTTGTTGTTGTTGGTGGAGTCATATAATATATTTTTTGTATATTTTATTAATTCATGCCAATCTCATATAGAAAAATGCAACAATTCGAGAATGAGATACAGATAATTCAGATGAGGATTTATTTATTACTATAAGTGAACTATTATGCTTGATCGGTGGGTGTAGTTACTAGTAGAGATAAAATAAAGTTATGACAAAGAAAAAAGGTGAAAATAAAATACAAAGACATAAAAGGGAGAAACACAGATTCAAGAATAGATGATTATATCCATTATTACTACTCCTCTTTCTCCATAATTATTCAAATACTTTTACCATCTTCTCACACAAAAATTTTTGACTTTCCCACTCTCTCAAAAAAATATTATTGCACTTAAATTTAAATATTATTTTATTTTTCTCTTATTACAAATAAATATATAGAGAAAAAATAATAGCTTACATGCTTAAAATGAAGAAGATGACTTGATAGGGGAGAGAAACTTGAGAAACTATTTTAAATAGGGTAGCATTTTTTAATAAAAAAGGGATATATATTAGTCAGAAGGGCTTACTATGCTTTAGAAGGGGATGATGTTTGAACTTTGAACAATAAAAATGCATGTGTAGCTAGAGAAGATTATATTTATGTTGACTGTTTCTAGAAAAAGATATAATGTACATTCACATAAATAAAACACTTAGTGTTTTCTTATTATGTAATATGAACATGACATTGTTGCTTCATATTTCTATGTTTTAATTTTATTTATTGTGTACAATTACTTGACAAATTTCATGCATAATGTTATTGAGAGCAATGAATAATTTATTCCCCATGCGGTGCCATGTGGTGTGGTTAACTATAGTTTTTTGGCTGTGGATATGGTTTCTTAAATCAAACACCACAGTAGATATGATGCGGATATGGTGCTTGATAATAAATTATAATGTAGTCATGACTTTCTCATAAACTACATCATATACTCACCACTGCAATCACTAATCATGAAGGAGCCTAAGAGCCACAATGTTGACCATGCGGTAGTGTTTCTACATGCTCTCAACCTGTAGTTTTAGAATGCAGCAAGGTGTTAGTCTCAAGAAATAAAGGGGGCCGGTCACTCGCCGCTATGATGAGTGCATTCTCAAACTAGTCACCTCTATGGAAATATTAGATTTTAGAACATAGGTACCAGAAATAGCAAGAAATTACAATTTAAATAACAAATTTACTGGACAAATTTAAGAATAAGATGAAAAGTAAATAAATTGAGTTACAAAACTTGAACCAAATCGTTCTCTTGAAGAAGAGAGACATTACCTAAATAAGGTAGTGCTCCATAATTTTTTGGATGTTACAATATTTTTCTAGTCTTAATCCAATCACGAACCTATAGAAGTTCATCTCGTTCGCACAGAGCTAATCGGAAGCAACACCACAGTGGTGCATCTTAATGGCCATTAGATACCACCACCCAATAGATCACATCTAGGAATAAGAGACAAAAAATATATCACTCACTCATGTGATGAACTCCATGTCAGACATGCACAAGGAGTGACCATGTAAGACAATGATCGTAGGGCAACAATACACCAACATGAGACTTTGTTATCTTAGATTTGTCATCTGAGAGGTGTGGTCAACCCTAAGCCCAGGAATATTATTTATTTCACTTATAAGATAGATCTTATTCCCGGTTTGAAGCAATAATATGACTATTCCTATACGCATAAAACAAATAAGAAAGGCATACAAGTTGTCTATTTCTAATTCAAAAAGAAGGTAGACAAGGTGTCCCTTTCTAGTTAGGAAGGAATATGAGGAATTTATTTCTAATTTAGAAGGAATACAAGGAATCCCTTTCTAATTCAAAAAGAACTAATTGATTAATTTCTTATCATATTAATGAAAAACATGAAACACAAAAGATATTTTCCCAACCCTATTCCTAGTTTGCAAAAATAGAACAACATTTCCTCCCACACTACTTATATACTAGATGTACTTACATTGGGCTTGATCTAAGATAACCAATATTATCTAGCTAACAATCCCCCAGTATTTATAATGTGTAGTGTGCCATGTCACATAGTCCTACATACTATCGTTTCAATAATACCTTTTAGTTTACACCATGATATGGTTATCCAACATAGACTCCCAAAGGAACTAGGTGAACTAATGTCTTGAACATGAACCTTGGGTGCAAGAGTGTCTATTGATAACAATACAATAAAAAAAAACAAAGAAAAAATATGCATTAAAGGTCATGCACCCAAATAAAACAAATCGTCATTCATATTAGGGGAAAACCCAAATCCTTTATTGTATCCTTCACAACATCAATCATTTAGTTGGAGCTAAAATCATGTCCTAGGAGTTGACACCACTTACAGATTAATCTTTTATTAATTTGTAGTCATGACACTAACATGTTTTTAGGAGACATGCACGTAGATGGTTAAAGCATCAAGTAAATTATGTAGCTCAACTAACTCACTTGACAACTTGTTGTTACCACATTGAATACAATACTTTTGGATCTCTACTCTTTTGGAATGGGTTTCTATTGCCTACAAATTATAAGGAGTTTTAGTCCTATCCCCAACCCTAGATTTATTAACTAAGGACAAAGGAGGACCTTTAGTCAAAGAATTAATTGTATTTTCTTTTATAGGAGACTTGGATTTTAGTCAAAAATTATCTTGGTCGAGAGGAAGGATCCCTGTCATTGGATGATTATCTGGTGGTTCAGAAGAAGCCATGTCAATCATCATAGGGGTGTAACTTTAGACAAGCCAAGCACGGACCAATCTGATTGGGCCCGACTCCACCCCAAAAATTAAAGGGTGACCCCTATCCTAGTCACGCAAAGTGTTAATTGTATAATAGGTACCCACTATGGACATGTACAATAGTAGTGAGGAGGATTATATGGACAGAAGGGGTTTAACTTGGGGGAAGTTGTCGGGGATGAAGCCCCCCTCTCAACTAAAAGTCATGCATCCTAGCCTCTTTATCACTCATCCTTGTCATTATCCGAGGAGAGATTTGGCTCTAGGGTCGAGGTAGATAAGGGTGACCTATAGTTGAGTTTGGACTCCTTACTGAAGGCTGGTCAATCTGGCAGTGGTAGAAATGCTACAACTATAGCCAAAGGATGCAAGGGAGAGGCAAGGTGCTTGTTTTGTAAATAGGTGGTGGAAATCTAAGGGACAAACTAGGAGTGGAGATTCAAAGGCAGGGGTGATAATATAGTTTGTACAAATCTAGGTCTAGGGTTTGTATCTTGTGTTTCATCAGAGTGAGTGAGGATGGGATGCAATTGATTGTTCTTCAAGTTCAAGGAATTAAATGAGGTTGTACTAACCATAGTTAAGGTAGTATTGAAGATATCAAACTATCCCTACAACGATCTGAGTGCGAGTAGAGAGGGAGTTTGGAGATATGGATCCGATTGGGAATCTGTATGATACTTTTCGTATCAGGCTTGAGGTTGAAGACAACCTTTGGGAACCTTGATCATATGGATAAGGGGGTAAATTTACTTGAGGAAAGGTAGAGATTCTACTCCTAGATTATGGTTTTTTATTAGTATTGCAATGATTGATTGATTCAATTGTCTATCTCTTAAATGCCAAGCCTTATTCCAACTTAGAAGATTCATGAATTCTTATTCTTTTCAATGATTGGACCGAAATTTTAACCACTTCATCATTATCACTGAAAAACTAGGTTTTGAGAAAGTCTCATCACATAAGGGGAACATTTTAGTGTAAAAAAACATTTAGACAAGCATGTACATATATGGAACATATTAAACAATTAATGCATCCGACCAGTAAAAGTCCAAGACTAGAAATTCTATAATTTCTTTATATATCTCCCATGTTGCTACAATAGAATATGCCAACAACAAAGTGTTACATTAGTATCTTTCCTAAAGAAACCCTTTCATCAAATTCAATAAAAAAGTCTCTAAAATTACATACGATCACTTAAGGTGTTTAAACTATTGAAATAAATTTCCAAAACAATACTACCAACAAAAGGATCATCAAGTGTTGTATTGACTCCATTAAATTATCATTTTGTCTAATTTGTGTCCCAAGGGACACACGAGTACATAAAATAAGAACACTGCTTATTTATATAAATTATAATTTTTCAAGTAAAATTTCTATAAAACTAAAAAGGAAAATAACAGTTGTTTTGTAAGTATTGTCTACACTCACCATTTTCCACAAGTTCAACACCTTCTTTGGAAACCTCTCCTCATGTTGCATATTCTATGTCTCAGCCATGGATAGTAATAAGGGATTCTAATGTTATGTTATCTCCATATGAGAAAGTGGGGAGTGATATTTTCCATTTCTCTGAATCACATCTTTTTCATGACTGTATTGGGAAATCAGTTTTGTCAAATCTTGTCTTTTTCGATTATCCTTTTACTTATAAAGATGGAAAACTTCCTAAACAATTAGATAATGTTATCGGCAACTCTTATTTTCTTATGTCAACACAAAATTTCATAGTTCACCATCTTACTCAGGTTCAGTCATATCACAACCCCATCTTATTCTTCAATTTTGAATGACATCCTTAAAAATAGTCTTCAAGATGAAAATTAGTTGGAATACAAATGATTCTTTCAAGTCTCTTCTACCAACAAATTGGCCTGGTTATTTTGACTTTCATATTATAATGCAGCATATTTATAAGGAATTATTACTTGGGGCTATGCTTCATATCGCCACAACAAATAAGCAAGTAAAACCTACCACAATATATTGATTCACTTCAAACAGTTCTTGCAGAAGGGTTTTCCTCTGAAATAGACCTTTATTGCAACCATTAAAGTAGCAATATGATGTTCTTATATCTAAAGATTGTTTGGATCTTAAATACAAAATTCAGATGCAATGGATTAGAGATGGTGATGCTTACACATCACTTATCATGCATTTTTTAAATCTCATAGGCAACAAAATACAATATCCATGTTGTTGGATGATAACGATATTGAGATTGTAAAAGAACTTCTACTAGAACAACATGTCTAAATTTCTTCAAGTAGTGATCTTGTTCTTCATTTACACCTTCCACTTCTTCCCTCCTTCAGGTTCCTATGGATGACAACTTACTGACCAAATTACAAGTGGTTCCAATCGCTCAGATACCCTTCGAAATAGAGGCTTTCAACACTTTAAACTTATGGGCATTAATAAGGCAGCTGACCTTGATGTATTTAATGTGGAATTTATGTTGAGTCACTAGAACATAATTAATTGATAGTGGTAAAGAGTGATTCATACTACTTGAAGGGTTACCCTATTCCAAATCTTTTTTTTCGATTTTGTGTACCTTCAGAATTCAACCAGTATGAGATAATGTCTCAATTACAACATGGTGATGGTATCCAACAATCATGTTGTTGGGGTAATGACCGGCATAAATTGTGCTTCCAAAATGGAGCCAATCCAGAGTAGTCAGACTCTTAATATAATAACCTGACACTCAAGCCTCCACAACTATTATACGGGGTTTGACATAGATGAACTACCCAGTAAATGTGCATTCTCCACAGCTTCCTTGTTGCCATAACTAAACCCAGGGAGGTCTTTTCGTTTGAAATTAACATAGGAAACATTCTCAGTTTTGTTGGCTAAATTGGACATTATTATGAATCCCTTTGTTTTGATGATGGCAAACATTTCATTATTGTGGAATTAACTTGCTATTTTGAGTGTTTCAGGGACAAGCATAAAAGTTTGTGGATAGCAAAGACTTGGAAGATCATTATGCTCAAAATTTCTTTATTTTCATGATTGTAATAAATGTAAAAACTTGTACAAGTTTATAATGTACAAGTACTTAGATATCATACAAATCAAGCGTTTAGATCTTCCTATCCACTCACAACACTTAGATAGGTCATCCCCCAAGATAGTATCACAATTACACTTTGATACACATACTTAGTACATATCTAGAACCACCAAAATAGGGACTATATCAGTTGAACTAATTCTCGACTGAGAGAAAATCAGTTGAACAACTTCTCAATCGAATATGTCCTCAGTCTAATGCATGAACACCTTTGCATAACCTACTCAATGCTATCACTGAGAAAGTTTCATTCAAACTTTATTTTGACCGAGTTTGAGTTTCTAGCAGGTTCTATATTTGTTAGACTTGGTGGGAAAAAGTGGTTGGGATTTGAGTTGAATGTTGCAAATCCACTTACCTCAGTCTCCCACTCGATCGACAGAGAGTTCAACTGAGCTACATTTTGGAATGCACTTTTTAGCATTAAACAAATAGCCATTGCAATATAATTAGTGGACAAATAATGGTTAGTTGAGCACTAAGAACACCCTAGAATGTGTCTAGAATGTACCCAAGCATTATCAAACCACTCCTATAAATAGGACAAGCTATAGGACACCCAAGACATCACTTGTGCATACAATTACACTTGAGATTCATTCATAGTGAGCAACAAGTTGAGCTACACTTGCAATCTGGTCTACATTAGTGTCTTATAGCTTAGTATCTCCTAGCCACCACACTACCACATTCATCCATAGTGGATAGGAGATCAATACGCTTGATATAGGATCAAAGCACTATACTCAATTGGTAACATTGTTTCTTTTTTCCAATCTTGTTCCTTCTATTGTATTTTATTCTCCTTTGCTACTCCTAGGTTAGAGGCTACGGAAAGGAGGTTGTTGGAGCTTCTTCAAGTGGTGAAGGTAGCTTGGTGGACTTAGGATTACTTCAAGAAGGTTGTCTCAATAGGAAGCTACTTCAAAAGGATGTCTACGTCAAGGGGGGCTTGGAGTTACTTCGAGGAAGGCTGCTTGAAGGTTGGTGGGACTATTTCTAGGTGAAGGCTTTCATAAGGGTTTTGAAGGTAGTTGTATCTTATGTAACATCCTTGCGAGGTAATAAAATACAATTGCTTTCAAAATCCTGATTGGGAACAACTAGGTAGTGGACTGACTCCCTTAGTATTTGCTAAGGGTGGAACCACTCTAAACGCCTTGTCTCCTTCTCCAACATTTTTGTGGTTGTTTTCTTAAATAATTTTTAAAATTATTATAAAACCCTATTCACCCCCCTCTAGTGTTTTTTCAATTGGTATCAGAGCGGGTTTCAAGGAACTTTGACAAGTCTTAAAGAAGATGGGTGATGGAGTACTAAACAACCTCAACTAGGAAGGAACACTTGTAGCTCATCCTCCACCATTTGATGGCACCAACTAAAACTATTGGAAGAGGAGGATGCAATTATACTTTCAAGGGATCAGCTGGGATCTTTGGAGAATGGTTTCAAATGCCTACACTCTTCCTCAAAAGGAGTATGCTACATGGGATGTAAATACGGTAAAATTGGCTCAATTGAATGCAAAAGCTATAGGTATCCTTTATTGTTCAATTTCCGTAGGTGAGTTTAATAGAATATCACATTGTGAAACTGTATATGAAATACGGCATAGACTCTCTATTATTTATGAAGGAACTGTACAAGTAAAGAACTCCAAAATTGGTATGCTTAAACAAAAGTTTGAATAATTTTGTATGGAACCAAATGAGTCTATTAGTAAAATGTATCTAACTATTTTTTCTATTGTTAATGGTTTGAATGCATTAGGTAAATCCATTATTGAAGAAGATCAAGTGTCTAAAATTCTTAGGTCTCTTCCTATCAAGTACAAGCCTAAGGTGACTACAATTGAAGAAGCCAATGACCTCACCCGACTAAGGATGGAGTAACTCATTGGCAACTTAGAATCACATGAGGCAACCTTGGAAGAGGAAGAAAGACGGGAGCCTGAACTTTAACAAGGGAGAAAGAAGGATATCGCTCTAAAGTCTACAAAGGTCATCACTCAAGAAAGTTATGAGACAAGTGAAGAAGACAGTGAAGAAGAAACTCTCATTGTAAATGGTAAGCAGTACAGAAGATTTAAAACTAGCAAAACTTCGAATGTTTCTTCTTCCTCCAGGTGCTTTGAATGTGGTAAAGGGGACATTTAAAAAGTGATTGTCCCAATGTCAAAAAAAGAAATAAATCATCTCACAAGAAGAAGGAAAAAGCCTACAAAGTTGCATGGGGTGATTCAAGTGATGCTAGTAAAGATGGAGAGGAAGAAGTGGAGTGCCTTATCACTACAACAAAAGATGAGGTAAGTCTTTTTGATTTATCTAAAGAAGAGTTAGTTGCTAGCATTGAGGAATTACAAGATAAATATATTGATTGTAAAAAGAAACTCAAAAGAGTTACAAAAACTAATGAGGAATTATATGCTCAATTATCTTTCTTTTGAAAAGGAAAGTATTATTTCTGAAAATTCTACCTCGAAATCATCTTTTAATGATTGCAATATGAAGTTGCTTACTTTAGAAACAAACTATAGTTTTCTTTCTCAAGAAAAGGTTGAGCTACTTGCAAAATTGAATGATATTCAAACTCAACATATTGGATAATGATGCTATTTTGAAAGAAATAGATAGTTTGATATCTAATTTGGATCAAGCAAAGTTGGATGTTAAACAGAGAATGGATGAGATTAATAAGTTACAAAAAGAAATTAGTAGTTTGGAAAACAATGTATTCTTGATAAAATCCTAAAAGATTCTTCTGGTCAAATTGGAAGGAGAGGACTAGCTTATGAGCCCAAAGGTAAATCCTATCAAAAACCTAGAGTGAGAAGGACACAAGTACCCAAGACTAAAGTTATGTATGTGCCTAAAGACAATCTAGCCATGAAGTGAAATGATATTGATTCAATCTGTTGTAACTATTGCTTAAGGCTTGGACATTATTCCTTCTCATGTCCCTACAAGAAAAAGGATGTTGAGTTGGTATGGGTTCGAAGACCCCCCTAAATAAATATGAATATAATTAAGTTGATATATGACCAAAGACATTAATTTGACTATCTTTATGTCTTATCTCAACTAAACATAGTGGAACAACAAATTGACCAAAGTAATTTAATCCATAACCTGAATAAACATATTTTTGAATGAACTTATAGAAACACTCTTGATCGACAAATAATTCGACCAAAAGTAAGTTGGTTGAGAAGCTATTTGACTGACAAAGGATTTGTATTGAACTTGAAATAACTGGAAAGTCAGTAACTCATTTGGTCGAAAAATAGTTCGACCGAGACAACAGTCGGTCAAAATTTGTGGAACGAATATAAAGCTAGTGCAACTTGTAATCAACCTATAAAAACCTGAATAAAAATAGTAATCATGTCAGTTGAAAAAGAATTCGATCGAACAAATCCCCGATCGAAAAATAGTGGACCGAATCCGGCATTGATTCAACCTAATAAAACCTGTAAAAACAGTAGAAAATTTGGTCGAGAAAATCTTCAACCGAGATATCTTTGATCGAAGTCAAGCTCGACCGAATCAAGTCTTGTTGAACCTATTTGATTGATTCAGTTTGCTATCAATATATCTAACTAAGATGATTACTGGGATTAAAGGAAACCTTTTAAAGAAAATAACTTTGAGACAAATTTGTCAAATCAAAACATATTGATAGTCTTGCATCATAACTCAATCAAATTCTGAGATAATGTATATGATGTTCTTACTCAAATTGCTACAAATAATGTTGCTTACAAAGACTAATGATGCTGATTGGAAATCTACATTCTTACTGCAATTGGACATGTCTTATTGCAAGCTCACATACTATCAAAAGATTTGATTAAACATGATCTTCTACATAGTTTGCCTAAAATATTCTTTAGTCAATTTGTGAACCATGTGCCTCAAGAAAACTTTATTGAAACTCGTGCATTTGATTCTATTGGTTTGAATAAATATTGCTCACATGAATTGAGTTCTTAACAAACTTGATTTTAAGCTAAAATTTTTCAAGTAGTAAAATTTTCAATTTGGTATCCACATGTTCAAGTTACATAAAGGCTTTCTATTCAATTATAGACCATGTGGACTATTGTAAATGCTTTACCTAGATATCTACAGAAATTGCCTCTTAGTCGAGATAAAGTTCAACCGAGTGGAGCCCAGGTCGAAGTCAAGGTCGACCTAAAATAAGCTTGACAAAATGCTTAATTGTAAATCATTTCATTGCACTCAATCTTAGTATACTGATCTGAAACTTGTGCAATGCTCTCATAAAATTTTAACTCTTATTAATACCTTAGAATTCTTAAATTATCTTGATTATAAGATTAAGGGGGATCTTGCAAAACTTTGTAAACATTATGATAAATCTTGATCAAATCAAACTTTAAAAACTAGCTAAGACCTTAGGATTATTGAATTATCTTGATCTAAAATGGACTTTGTATATCAATATGGGATTAACATCCCACATTATTGATTAGAGATATTTTTTTTGATCCTACTATGTCGTAAAGAAAATCTCACATCATTTTCAGGACTTAACATCCCTTGTAAAATGGATGAGAAATCAATATATGTATCCATCATGAGCCTAAATGGGCCTCATATCATTTTCAGAGCTTAACATCCCTTGTAAAATGGATGAGAAATCAAAACATATATGCCATTAATTGAAAAGGATCTCACATCATTTCAAGGCTTAACATCCTTTGCAAACGATTGAGAAATAAATTGTGGCTAAATTTGACATAAAAATAAGTGGTTCGCATTAAATTGTGTTGATTACCCTTGCTTTAAAAAAATTGAGCATCAAATTATCAAATTTAGGGGGAGAAATAAAAGTCATACTTAATGTTTAGCTTGGTTATGTTTTTGAAATGACAAAGGGAGAGAAACAATATAAATCATTAACAGAAAGTAATATGAGTTTCAAAATCTCTTGGCACACACCTCATAAATAAGAGAATGACTGCAAAAGGTAAACTTCAGGTATGAAACTCATGTGATTTAAATTTTCTTGATTTATATTTTGGAATTTTTTGTCATCTTCAAAAAGGGGGAGATTGTAAGCTAAATTGGACATTATTATAAATCCCTTTGTTTTGATGATGACAAACATTTCATTTTGTGGAACTAACTTGCTATTTGAGTGTTTCAGGGACAAGCATAAAAGGTGGTGGATAGAAAAGACTTGGAAGATCCTTATGCTCAAAAGTGCTTTATTTTCATGATTTTAATCAATGTAAAAACTTGTACAATTTTATAATGTACAAGTACTTAGATATCATGTAAATCAAGCATTTAGATCTTCCTATCCACTCACAACACTTAGATAGGTCATCCCCCAAAATAGTATCACAATTGCACTTTGATACACACACTTAGTACATATCTAGAACCACCAAAGTAGGGACTATCTCAGTAAAACTAATTCTTGACCGAGAGAAAGTCAGT
The DNA here is from genome assembly GCA_963693085.1 of Alisma plantago-aquatica. Taxonomy (NCBI): domain Eukaryota; kingdom Viridiplantae; phylum Streptophyta; class Magnoliopsida; order Alismatales; family Alismataceae; genus Alisma; species Alisma plantago-aquatica. Next base: position 1,039,375,070 of record OY856412.1, read on the forward strand.
CAAACAACTTCTTGAACAAATATGTTCTCAGTCTAATGCACAAACACCTTTGCATAACCTGCTCAATGCTATCGCTGAGAAAGTTTCAGTCAAACTTTATTTCGACCGAGTTTGAGTTTCTAGCAAGTTCTATAGCCAATAGACTTGGTGGGAAAAAGCGGTTGGGAGTTGAGTTGAATGTTGCAAATCCACTTACCTCAGTCTCCCACTCGGTCAAAGAAAAGTTTGACTGAGACCAACTTGTTCGACAAAGAGTTTGACTGAGCTACATTCTGGATTGCACTTTTCAACATTAAACAAATAATCATTGCAATATAATTAGTGGACACATAATGGCTAGTTGAGCACTAAGGACACCCTAGAAGGTGTTTAGAACGTCCCCAAGCATTAGCAAACCACTCCTATAAATAGGACAAGCTATAGGACACCCAAGGCATCACTTGTGCATACCATTACACTTGAGATTCATTCATAGTGAGCAACAAGCTGAGATACACATGCAATCTTTCTGCATTAGTGTCCTATAGCTTAGCATCTCGTAGCCACCACACTACCACGTTCATCCACAGTGAATAGGAGATCAATACGCTTGATATAGGATCAAAGTGTTGTACTCAATTGGTAACATTGTTTCTTTCTTCCAATCTTGTTCCTTCTATTGTATTTTGTTCTCCTTTGGTACTCCTAGGTTGGAGGGTGCGAAAAGGAGGTTGTTGGAGCTTCTTCAGGTGGTGAAGGTAACTCGGTGGACTTAGGATTACTTCAAGAAGGCTATCTCAACGGGAAGCTACTTTAAGAGGAAGGTTACTTCAAGGGGGATATTGGAGTTACTTCGAGGAAGGCCGCTTGAAGGTTGGTAGGACTACTTCTAGGTGAAGGCTATCCTAAGGGTTGTGAAGGTAGTTTTATATTATATAACATCCTTGCGAGGTAATAAAATACAATTTATTTAAAATTCCCGGTTGGGAACAATTGGGTAGTGGACTGACTCCCTTAGTTTTTGCTAAGGGTGGAACCACTCTAAACGCCTTGTCTCCTTCGCCAACATTTTTTCGGTTGTTTGCTTAAATAATTTTTAAAATTATTATAAAACCCTATTCACCCCCCTCTAGTGTTTTTTCAAGTTTCTTCTTCACTTTCACTTTTGTCACTCTCCTTGGGTCGGGTATAGATACAGTTGTCAATTCCATGTCCTCCTTCTCCACAAGTAAAACATTTCATGGCTTTCTCTGTAAGCTTCTTGCCTTTGGCCCCAATAGCATTCAGTTGTTTAACATCAGTGGCAATCTTCTCAATTTGGGTTGTAATAGTTTCTAAGGCTTTGTCTTCAATAGATTGTCCTTCAACCTACTTGTAGTGCAGCCATGTTGTCTATTATCTTCATAGTTATACTCGGCTTCTTTCCAAGAAATTCACTGTCAATAGCTCTGTTCAGTGAAGTCCTCTCAGTAGGAGTCAGCCCATTCTAGAAGGTGGTCACTAGGAACCCCTTACGGTAATTATGATATGGACAATCCCTTGAATACTCTTGAAAGAGTTTCCATGCCTCATGCAAGTTTTCTCTGGGCTTTTGTGAAAAATTAGTAATCTTCTACATGTTGCGGATAGTTCTCTCAGTAGGATAAAACCTAGTAACGAAGGCATATGCAAGGGGTCTCCACCAATCTATGGATCGTTGGGGTAGGTTGAGGTACTAGGATAGAGCCTTATCTTTAAGAGAGAAATTGAACCCCTTACGATATATAACTTCTTGATGAACTCCCCTCATCTTAATGGTATCACAGATATTTTTGAAAGCATCGAGGTGATTGTATGGATTTTCACTTCTTGAATTCACATGGAAAGGTTTGTTATAGATCATCAAGATTACAACATGTTTCAAATCAAAGTTTGATGCATTGAAGTATGGGATGACAATCGGGCATCTGGATTCATTGGCCCTAGTTATTGCCAGCTCTCTAAGAGTATTTCCTTATTCATCATCTTCACTTTTGTTGTCACAGTCATCGCGCTCACATTCATTGTCATAATGGTTGTGATGGTGCCTTCTTTGATAATGGTAGCATAATTCTTCATTGTGTTGATCATCTTCGCATCGCTCTTCTTCATGACATCCTTCCTCACGTTGACGACTGTCTGAGTAACAGACATCTCTATCTTCATCTGTCCCAGGTGGGGGTCATGTTGGATTCTTGCATTCTATATGTCCCTAGTGAGAGTATTGTCCACTTGAGGCGGCATGGTGACTCGAGGTTAAGGTGAAAAATGGAACATATTTTCTTCCCTCCAGGTTCCCTAACTAGACCGCATAGTCGAGTTAGAAAATTGTATGTGTTAAAATGAACTATTATACATAATTGTAGGGTAGCAGAGTTAAGGTTTCTATGCAGTCAAACTTATTACTAAGCTTGAGGCACGGGGGTATAGTGAGTGGACTCAAGTTCTTAACAGTGTCAATTTTCCTTGTCCCCAGCAACGGTGCCAAAAGGTTGACAAGCCTAAATCGCACGTCCAAAATGGAGTGTATCCAGAGTAGTTGAACTCTTAAGATAATAACCCAACACTCAAGCCCCCTCAACTATTATATGGAGTTTGACATAGTAATCGGGGTTGAACCACAGGGGCAAGGTTAGCATATGTTAAGTATGCAGGGTCTCACACTCATATACTCTCGATAAATAGATGGTTTAAAAGGGTTGTTCCCTAAGGAACGATGGTGTTCAAACCAAAACAAAGAAAGTTAAAATAAAGAAAGAAAATAACAACACGAGAAAACAAGGAAAAATGGTAAGTAACAAAGATATGGAAGGGAACTCATATCGGGTTTCACCTACTAAGGTCTCTCACCAACATGCAAAACTCACTCCCCTTTGTATACTCTTTTTTTTGGATAAGGTAAAATATTACTAGATCATCAAAAAGATTATAGGAGACAACCACTCCGTGTACTATACACAGTCAGTAAAGACCCCACATCTGAATAACCTCAGTATTAACCCTTGAGAGGGTTCTCGGGTTTGCTTTACAGAACCACATCATGTTATAAACAAAAAAAATTAAAACAGTGGACAGTGTCTTTCTCGCCTTTACCATGCGTTCTACAATTTCTCTCCCACCATATATGGTAAATAAGGCCTGTCCAAATGAGGCCAGCGAAGCACCTCATATAGCAATCATCCTTGGTTAACTCCAAAATCCAAGTCATACTATCCTGAAGATTCGAAGGCGTGCTACCCCCACCCTTCATCTTAAGGACACACCTGGTCCATAAATATTTGGTATAATCACACCCGAAGAAAATGTGCTATTGTGTTTCATCAGCCAGTCGACAGAAAGTACACACCTTGCTCAGAACATTATACCATCTACTAATTCTATCCAACGTAGGTAGCCTACCAAGAATTGCTTTGTAAGAGCAAAAGCTCCACTTCGGGTAATGGGTCTTATTCCATAGGATTTGATCCCAAGGAACTTGAGGATGGTTCCAACAAACCTTCCAAGGTTTCCCGGTCACAACCACCATCTAGTTCCCATTAACACACTCATACTCCTGTTTACCAAACTCCCAAGCTACCATCATCCACCGCCAAATCCTGGAATAAGAGGCCGGACACGAGTCCCCATTCAAATTTGTACCATACCTCTCGCGCATCCAGCAGCTCCACAACGAAGTCGGCTTCAACAAGAATTCATAAATTCTTCTCACATTAGCTTCATTCTGAATGTCGAACGGGTCCATCAACCCCAGCCCTCCAGCATGCCGGGGTTGAGAAACCTCCTCCCAAGCAACGGCGTGCTATCCTCCACTCCGCAGGAAACCCGCCATAATAGATCTACATTTTTCGAGGATGAACCCCGAGAACTCCGCAAGCCTACACCAATACCTGATCTTACTGGAAAGCACAGTCTTGATGAGAATAGCTCTACCCGCCAAGGACACCTTCATCCCACTCCAGCTCTCCACCTTCAAACGTAAGTCATCCAGGCAGCCTCGAAAATCCGCACCCCTACTGACACCACCTGAAATGGGTATTCCCAAATACTTCGTAGGGAAGCACCCAAACTCCACTCAAATAGCATCCTTTAATCTACCTCTCCTGGAATCATACGACTTGGACAAGAACACCTGTGATTTGATGTCACTAATATGCAAGCACTTCATATCAGAAAAACTCTGTAAAATAGATCTCACACCCCTGAACACTTTGGCATGAGCAACGACAAAGAACATAAGATCGTCAGCAAAATTCATATGACTCAAAACCTTGGTTCCCTGCACTTTGAAAGTCTTGATTGAACCATCATCTTCCTCTTTACGAGTGAGGTATCTAAGTTGTTCCATAATTATTGTGAAAAGCAAGGGAGACAGAGGGTCTCCTTGTCTCAGTCCGTTGGAGGAAGTGAACATACATTTGGGAATACCATTGACCAGGACAGAGAAGGAGGTGGTTTGAATGCATTGCCTGAGGATGTTGATGAATCTATTAGAGAAACCCAAAGCCACCAAAGAGCTCCACAAAACCATCCCAAGACACAGGATCATAAGCTTTTGCTATGTCAAGCTTAATGCACGACTGCTTGGATTTGCTCTTAACCTTGAACTCTCTAAAGAACTCAGTAGCTAACAGGACATTATCAGAAATGGTATGACCACTCACAAACGCCCCCTGATTAGGTGATATCACTACCGGAAGAATACTCTTCAATCTTCGAGCTAAGATCTTAGAGATGATTTTGTAGGTTACCGAACAGCAAGCGATAGGATGAAATTCATTCATAGCCACTGCACCCGATTTCTTGGGAATAAGTCTTATGAATGCATGGTTCACTTGTCGGACCATTCTTCCCCCAACTAAGAACCATCTAATTGCGTTGTATATATCACTGCCAACAATATTCCAACAACTATGAAAGAATTTAGCATTAAAACCATCGGGTCCCGGGCTTTTAGAAGCCCCAATAGAGAAGGTCGCCTCCTTGACTTCCTCATCAGTCGCCATTTTCAGCAAACCAGCGTTCATCTCATCATTAACCTTTCTATCAAGGACAAACACTTTGCTTGTTAGATCATTACTGTTGTAAAGCTCAGTAAAGTACCCCACAGCCAGATCCTCAACTTTGGACACTTCATCAACGAGCTCACCCTTCTCATTAATAAGATTATGAATGTAATCCCTCATTATTCCTCTTGACAGTGGTGTGATAAATTTTAGAGTTATAATCACCATCTCTGAGCCATTTGAGTCTACTTCTTTGCCATCCTGAGATTTCATGAGCCTTCTCCAGCTGTGATAACCTCTTGCTAGCCACCTCCTCCTCCCCCGTGCATTGCTGATCCATAGGATTTAATCTCAGATTAGACGCTTTCTTGTCAAACTCCTCTTTGACTTGCTTAATCAGGTTTGGTAGGTCCACCAGATTACTAGACCAAGCCTTAAACTTAGCTTTGAACTTCTTGAGATTTTCTGACACCACAAATAAAGGATTCCCGATGACCCTTACATCCTAGGCTTGCTTGACTACACCCTCAAAGGATGGCCAGGATAGCCAGTGATTTAAAAATCTGAATGGACGATTGGGATTTTTTTGTCTTGTTAAACGGAATTCCATCCAAGAATGGTCACTTTTAGGGTGGCCACCCAGATTGAGAGCAACTTCAGGGAACGCCTCAAGCCATTTTTCATTCACCAAGCTCCGGTCCAGATTGCTAGATATCCTTCTCACAGGTATTATTTTATTGTGCCATGTGATCAGACCACCTCTCATGTTGAGTTCAAACAACCCAGCAACGTCCATAGCTTCATTGAAATGCCTCGAACAGACTCCAGTATAGGCAGGCCACCCCACTTCTCCCTGTCCTTCCTCACCTGATTAAAGTCCCCCACAACCAGTTGAGACAATTCATGCTGGGTTGAATCCACCAGCGTATCCCATAGCCTTCTCCTATCCATTTCCAAATTAGCTCCATAAACTCCAGTCACCACACAATAAAACCCACCTGAATTAATACAACTCAAAGTAACATGTTGGTCACTCTCAAAAATCATTTGCACATCCCACACCAACGAATTTCAACCTACCACAATTCTATCGCCATCAATACTATTTAAGTTTGAGCAACTCTGCCACCCACCAGGGAACAACCCTTTAACTCTATCCTCCAGCTCACGTCAGATTCTAGTTTCTAAACACACTACCAACGGCGCTCTCCTATCCTAGATGATATGCTTGAGGGTAGCTTGCTTCCCAGCCCGGGACGCCCCCCTCACATTCTATACCAACAAAGTCATTGACAGCCCATGTCCTCCCCCCTTTCACAGGGGAGTGTCCACGGCCTCTGCCTCCCACCCTTCCTTTACCTCTACCTCTACCACCTCGATCTGTTGCCCTATTGCTTCGCATGTTGCTTCTCTTAGAGCTATGAAGCACAACCTCATCTAGTTCCTAGTCTGCCAACAACTAGAAAGGATTCCCTGATCCTTCACAGACCTCCCCCTCCTCCAAAGGATCGACCAGCAATGCACCCCCGGCATCCACAGTCACACCATCGACAATGACAACAACCCCACCATCAAGTTCATTGACCACCACCGCCATCTCTACATCTACAGTTCCCCCTCCAGAAACCACCACCTGGTTGGTGACTGAGTTCACCACACTAGACTCACTGACCTCCAGCACCGGAGGCATCACCGCTGCATCTTTTTCCACCTGAGAAGCCACCTGAGAAGTCGAAGCGGTACCAGTAGCATTATCATTCAGTGGTCGCACAACGCTCTTGTCTCTTCTTCTATTGAGTCTCCTTGGCGGAGGCCGGCTACGCCCCCTAACCACCGGTGGGGCCTTGTGGGTCTCTCTAGCTCCCGGGCATCCTTGAGGAAAGTGCCCGAACACCTTACAGGCAGGGCAGTGATCAGGTAACGCATCATAAACAACCCGGATCTCCAGCTCGCTCCCACTTGGCATTTCAAGCATGACCACTAGAGGAGGCTCCCTATCCACCTCAATCTTGATGCACAAGTGAGGGGCTCCAGCAAACCGCCCCTCCAGCCAGAAGTCCACCACATGAGGAGTACATATGCCATATCCAATTATAGTTAGAGCACGCCTAGTCCACTGACACTCCAAGTCAGGCAAGGTCACCCAAACTAGAGCAGTGGTGATCGTCGCACGATGAACATCCGCCTCTGGAGTCCACTTCCTTGTTAAGACTATTTTGTTGTCGAAGAACCAAGGACCACGCTCCAGCGCCACCTTCATGTCAGTATCAGACGCAAACCGCGCAAGCAAGAGGCCATCTTTCAGCTGGAAGACTTGGATCTCTCCTCTTGGCTTCCACATCCTCAACATCCACCCATAAACCTGTTGGAGCTGATAGATCCTACCCAAAACCTGAACGATAATGGAAAACCTATGGAACTCCTCCAGTTCACCCGCCACAGGCTCAGAGATCTTCATCCAAGGTCGTTTGTCATCATTCCTGAAGAAAGGGGCCTTAGGGTCCTTAGGTATCACCACTGGTCGACAGTTCCTATGGACGTCGATCTGTCGCAAAACCATCTCCGCCCAAGTGCGACCCTCCGTGACATCCACCCTGGGGTCAGACCATGGTAGGGAACCCGCATCCACCGCCTGCTCTATCGATCCAGAACCCATCGACACCACCACAGGCTCCGACGGTCCCGACTCCACAGAATCCTTGAGGGCACCCCCCGCGACAACGGTCGGGCTCACGCCTGCCATCACCAGGAAGAAGTGGATCTAGAGATGGAACGGAGCAACCATCCTAGAGAGAGAGGACCGAAATCACCCCTTTGTATACTCTTATCAAGATTACTAGTCATAGAAGTGTGTATTCCCCCTCTCTTGAGATAAGGTTAGCTCTAGGATCTAAGGTGGCCTCCCTCTCAATATAGCAACCTTACAACCACAAAGCAAACCATATGACCATAAGCCTTAGCAATCCAATATTTTCATGCATTCATACTACTCCATAACACCAGATAAAGAAGATACTACTCTTTCGAGGTACCAACGATCAACCATCACAAGATGGTAGCTAAGCATACAAGTGAAGCATTAATAACAAGCGTATGGAGATAATCTTGATATGAGCATATATATATATATATATATATATATATATATATATATATATATATATTCAAAGGGAAGCAAGAATATACATGTTGGGAGAGCTCTAGTGGTTACTCCCAACCCGAGTTAAGTGTTTAGCCACACATGTTAACGGGCAGCATAACGGTGTTACAAAATGATAGATACATCATAACCACAAAGAGGAAAGGGGTACAATGTAACGCAGATGACAAATCTAAAAGAGAGAGAGAAGATGGTGGTACATCAAAGTACTCCTTCAACTCTAGATTTGGAGTGGATGGTGTAGAAGCTCTCCTTCTTTTGAGGGAGAAGGGCCTTCAATCTTCTCTCTCCTCAGCTTCTGCCTTCAACAATCCAAGACTGATTGGATGGATGAGAGTGGGTATGGAATTTGGCAGCACTTCATGGTCCTTGATGATCTGATGATGTGACAAGTCGTGGTGGGTGGCCTATTTATAGGTGTTTCCCACTAACTTAACCATCCACACCGCGGTCAAGGTTTGGTATGAGTCGAGGCTTGATTACGGTTGATCAAGGCCTCTCCTTGGTCACAGTCCCCGTAATGGTTGGTTAAGTCAGTACCTCGATTGATGCTTGTCCTCGATTGAGGTCACCACAGTAGTTGTTCGTGGTCAGCACCTCGACTGCGGTAACACATCGGTCACGGCATGACATCAACTTGGTCGAGGTAGATCAAGGTAGAGATGAATGGTTTATAGGTCGTGACTTAAAGGGATGTACTGCACTGTGGTCGCAAAGCGTTGGTGTGATTGGTGGCATCGACTATGGTGTGAAGGTCCTCAATGGTCGATGAGACACGATTGAGGTGTAGACCACGGTCGTGTATTGATGTGATCCTACAATGAGGTAAAAAGTGTGCAATAAATATTCTCATCATAAAAGTGCTAAAATAAGTGGAATGTTACGACCCCATCTGAGCTTAATTGGTAAACTAGGGTTTACCTAGACAATTGCAAAGATTAATTGGAATAATCATTCTTGAAATCTAATTAATGACGATAACACAATTAGGATGTTTTAACTATGATAAGAAGTCTAAATGTTCTTTTTTCTTGAGAATTAGGGTTTGAGAAGCATAGACCCTAACCGGCCCAAAATAGGGTTTTAATGATACATGGATACAAAATTTGATAAGTATAGTGTCTCGATAAATGATTTTTAGTATATTATGTGTAACTGTGATTTATCTCAAATTTGGATATGATTTGGATAACTAAAATAGGAACACTACTGAAAAATATCAGAATTTATGAAGAATGTTCAGACCTGTTTGTCGGTCGAGTTTGCAACTCGACCGAATCTGCTGCAGACTGCAATATAGCAGTGCACTGTTTGATTTTTATTTATTTATTGGTAACTAGAAATGATCTAAAATTTTTACTGGAGGTCTGAAACTTCATTAGGTATAACATATAAAATTTCCAGAATTTGTGGAGCTTCTGTTAGCTATTCAGTAGGCGAATTACAGAAACTATTGTGAAACTGAATATTCAGCCAATATAATTAAAGTTGAGTGTTGGGTCAATATGCAATTGACCCAAGCAGCTCAAATTGACTTATATGATCGACCACACACACACACAGATCTCATTCTTCGTCATCCACCCCAGAGAAACGAAAATCTAGAGAGAGAGGGAGAGTTAGGGCTTGAGTGGAGAAAGAGGAGGAATTGCTGACCTAGGGTTTTGCGGTCCGAGGAATGGTGAAATCAAGTAAGTTTGGATTCTTTGCATAGACTTTTATGGTGAATATTCTCTCTCATGTCAAGATTCCGTCCATGCTCTGATTTGATCCAAGATGATGTCAAAATTCCCTCTTTTCTCACCCTTTCTTCATAATCCCTCATTTTCAAGGTTTCTGAGTTGAATGGAAGAAGAATTGGGAGATTTGCTAGGGATTTGATATGAGTTCGAGATCCCCTGAGTTGAGCTGCAGTTTTGAGGTGTTTTCACACCTTAGGGTGAGTGGGTTCTTCCTTCAAATAGTGTAATGCACGAAATTTGATTATAGCATCCAAATCCCTAATTGCTTAGTATGTGATTTTAAACCCTGAATGTCCATTTGTTCTGTGTAGTTGCAATTTGATATGAAATGGGCTCCTTCTCTGTTTGAACGACTCTCTGATGATAGAATCATATTAGAAATGTATACAACACATTCTAGAAAGAATGCCTTTCGGATTCATATTGTATGATGTAATTAGGGTTTAACCTAACTGAGATCTCACTAGAGTTATAATCCAATTGAAGAGATATCTAGAATTAAACCAAACCTAGGTCTAAATGCTCTCAATCAAGCTTAAGGCTATCATATTTCAATATCTAAAACCTTTGGGATTTGTCACTAAGTCTATGACTTTGATTTCACTAGTTTAAGCTCGAATGACCTGTGCCACGGCCGTGGGGTGACACCACGACCCTGTTGGAGCAAACCCTAATTGAACACTTAAAGATCAAAGTTAAATAAAGAGGACTAGTAATCTTATAAGTGGTTAGGATGTACCTCATGGGTTATCTTAATTGATTTTTATTCTTGATACATGATATCTCAGTGAATGGTATGGAAAACCTAAATTTAGTTAAATTTCCATGGTTTCATATCTATATTGATTGTATATGATTTGTTGAAAACAATCTTTATTTAGTGAATGCTTATATCCTATGAAATCCTTATGAGAGCCATGTGACAAGTGAATGAGGCAAATGAAAAGGTGAATGAGGCGAATGAAACCCTAAGAGTAGGGTGTTGGCATGTGATGAATGAATAAGGCAAATGAAACCCTAAGGATAGGGTGTTCAATGAATCATGTTATGGTGATATGAAAGGTCTCAATATGAGATGTGGTGATGCTTAACTGTTGAATTGTATGTTTCTAGTGCATTTAACTTTATATGCTTGTTCTCTCTGAGTTGATATCTACATACTGCAGGGCTTCTTATTTTCAATACATATCTCTTAAATTGCAGGTGATGAGATATGACATGCCCTAGAAAGGGATGTTACTGAGACATGATATATGTTGAATACATGAGTTATGATGTTTCTTATGATATGATATGGAAGGCCGTGTGAGCCTTGTGAGAAATGTTAAATGAGTTATGGTTTCTGTTTCAAATGTACCTATAATGTTAATGTTAGACTTAGGTGCCCTGAACACCGTAGAACCCCTCGAGAGGTCTGCACCTTGGGGTGAAATGACCTACCAAGTGTGTGTCTAGATGGTCGGTGACTCATGTTCAACAATAATCCGTGCGTGTGTCATGGTGGCACGAGGAGTAAATAGGGGTTATTCAACAATAATCCGTGCGTGTGTCACGGTGGTAACCCAGACTCTCTGCCTGTGTACTCAGGTTAGAGGAGGAGTCTAGAGTACACTCTTTTGAGAGTGCAGTGAGGCCCTTGTGAGCCTGAGAGTCCTGTGCAGACCAGGATGAGAAGTCAGACTTAGCATTTCCCGGGTGTGTCGCTAAGTCTTGTACGGTGTGGCCGTAGTGCACTGTGAGTCTCTATGCAGAGTACACTGCATAGATCAGGGCATAAGCTAAAATATGATCATATAGGTTCACAAAGTTCCTTATAAATGAAAGAGTTAAGGAAGACTATAGCATAGTCTTCTAGTAGTTATTCTTTGGATGCAATATTTACATTCTTTTTTATTTCAATTATATTGTTTTAGAACTGCTCAGTGTAGTATTTATTGTTGTTAAATTTCATATCGTTTACTCAAAGTTATATCTGTAATCACATTTGTGCCTTAGACTATTTCTTTGAAGTACTCATTCACTGAGCGAGTAGGCTCACCCCTCTACTCAAACATTTTAGGGTTAACCGCGTGGACTTGAAGATGGTCAGAGCATCAGTGTAGATCTTCCACAAGAGTTAAGTACAAGATTAGTTGAGTCAGTCGGTCCTTGTCACTCTAGGTCCTCAGTAAGAGATAAGAGAGAGAGTTGTAATTACAATGTGTAATATTATTCCTCTTTTGAAATTGTATGCTAATTAGTAGGTCTTATGTGCATAAGGTATGAGAGACATCATGAATGTTTATACATGTATCTTTACTATTAAAGTTTGTTTAGTAAAAGAAATGTTCAGATTCCCTTGTTAAAATGATTTATGTGGTTCAATGCGAAGAAACAAGAGTTTTAAAGAAAAGAGAAAAAAAAAGTTAAGGATGTTCTTTGTATTACATATAAATCCTATCTTATGCCCTAATCTCATGATTTGAGGAAATTGTGAGATCGGGGTGTAACATGGAAAGTCTATAAAAAGATATGTTTTGAGAGGTATAAAATATGTGCAAAAAGTGTATAAAATTAGATGCTATCAACTCCCCCAAACTTAGAATCAAGCATGTCCTCAGACTAAGGGCAGGTTTGAAATCATAGAGAGAAGAGTGGTTTTGTGACAAAATTTTGCCAAACTTAACATTACCGAGTTATCTAATTCTTACACCAAAACATTTGTGGTATGTTCACTGAATCCTAAAATCTCATTCCTCCCCCTTCGAAATTAGAGTTGCACAACTTCAAGTTCTTTCCATAGCCTTTTCTAGTAAAAAGTATATCTATCTCAACGTATTACTCCTTCCTGCATTAGGTTACTGGCCATACTAATACAACATCTCCTATAGGGGTAGATTTCACACTCTTCCTTTATTTTCAGTTGGCCCTGTGTTGGTGTGTTTGGGTAGGCTTCAGTCTTTAAGTGTTTTCCTCTTCTCCTAAACTTTCCTCACCCACAACAGTCGTAAGGATAGTGTTCCTTTAGGGGCTTCTGACGTTAAGTCAGGTGGTTGCGTGAGGTTAGTTGTAACATCCTCAATTTCATAACTAATGTAAGTCTTTAATTGTGGGTTTTTCTAGTAAAGGCATGCCAAGGGACCTAATGAACCTAACCATGGCTAGGTATGTAACTAAGTTCACAAAATTTATAATATTAGTTACCTATTCCACCAATTCAGGCATATGGCTTAAATGTGTATGGTTGTAGTCGGATGTAGATGAAAATAATTGAATTATTCATGTGAAAATAATGTGATAAATATATATAATATGATGACCTGAGTTACTAGTTGAGCCCTACACTGACTTAGGTCCCCTTATTAATGAAGTAAAGTGATGTTTACCTAATGTATCATATAAAAGCTTCCACTGAGGGAATATTGATTCAGACTTTAGTTTTCATAATCGAGAATAGATAATGGACCTTTTTAAAGATCAAGAAATGGCCTGGGGGCCCTAGAACCTTATTCAATCACGATTGAGCCAATTAAGACTCACATATGGGTCCTTGGAGTTCAAATTTGGGGTTTTAGCATTTCATGTTCATAATAAATACTCAATGTAATTTTGATAGTTGTATAATTATTATACAACATCAAAGGAGAAAATTTAGTTGTTTTTCATTTATTTAGTGGCATAGGTGATTAAATTAGTAATTATCTAGTTTTATTCAAAAAGATAGTTTTGGAGTGTTTATCCAATTAACTTCTACCTAGATTATTGCTCATGTAAAGATGATGATAATATAGTGGTTTTACTAAATTTTGGAATCATATGGAGCTATGAACTAGCTGTAGAAATATTTATTTTATTTGGATTTTTTATGCAAAAGAAAAGAAAATAAAAAACAGGGGGGCGACTCTAGCCCGCACGGACTGGAGAACCGCCACCTCTATTTACAGGGTGCGGTCAGAGTCCCATGTACTAGGGGATCTCGCCCAAGATCTAATAGGGAAGAGACTATAAAAGTCCTATATTTCGGAACCTAGGGGTGGTCCAAAGTTGATGCGAGGGTTTTGTAGAGTTGGATGTGAGAAAGGACCGATACGAACTGGAAGGGGAGACATGGCGACTGCAGTGGGGTGGAGGCTAAGGGTTTCCAATTTTGGCCTACTCACACTCAGCAATGGTGTCCCCGAAGCAATGGAGGCGGTGTCGGACCAGATCGAAGTCTCAGGGCGTGGACGGCATGTCCATCCTACTCGTGGTCACCAGAACAGTCCTTGCCAGCAACACCCTATTTCTAGCAAGAAATAGGGGAAACAGATCCCCTTTCATGTGTGTGAAGACGGACGGGCGGCGTCCGCTATGCTGGGCTGGTTAAGTGATATGGAGCGTGAGATCTTGACCATTGGATCTTCTATCAACGGTCCAGACTTCTATGAATTAGGTAACTTCTAAAATTCAAATCTTGGGTTTAGGAACTCATATTTTATCAAACAAGACACCTGTAGAAAGGTTATGATGTCTACTATCTTATAAAAATATACTCAGGTAGTGTTCTGAATGTTTTATAATTATTACTAGTTGATTTATAAAATATATGCAATTTCAATGTTTTGTGAATTAAAAATAGTAAATGAACTTACAAATTCATGTAAATTTAAGTGAATGTGTATTTTGATATGCTTAATACAATTTCAAAGCCTGATCTTTTTTATATGAAGATTTTTTGAGGTTTATGATATAAACCCTAATAAGGGTATTTTGGGTATTTCACCCATTATCTGATTATGAAATGACCTGATATTTTAATATATGATCTTACTACATTGTATGATTACTTTTCTAGAGATTTGATGGAGTTTCTTGTGATATTATATTCATATTTAGTTTTTGGCCTAAGTGGTCATTATTTAAGATGAGTCATGTGTATTTGTGAGGCAACATGTATTTTGTGTGCCTATTTAGTATGGAAAATTATTATAAATATATTTTCATCTGATTTTATAAATGAGTTAGTAAGAGTAGTATATGTGAGTATGTATGGACTTTATTCTTGGTATATGAGGTATATACTTATACATTATTGTATATGGTATTTTTTGTATAATGAATATATTAGTATGTGTATGCCATATAATGTGTGAATCAAGTTTAATTCAATGTTTAAACATGAAACATGCTTTAAATTAGAGTAAGTCTTAGATAAATATGATTCCTAATTTAGTCTAGGGGATTAGGACGATGGGGTTTGAGATTTAGAAATGAAGAGAGAAGATTACACATGGACTTATACAATTTTGTTGATGACTAGGTATATATGTTGTGAATCAAGGAAACAAGGCTACATCAAGAACATATTCAATATAAAGGTAAGTGGTTCATGCCCATGAGTATTAATATCTATCAAACTTAGCATATTTTTGTAAGACTTTATACT
Organism: Alisma plantago-aquatica; assembly: GCA_963693085.1. NCBI lineage: Eukaryota > Viridiplantae > Streptophyta > Magnoliopsida > Alismatales > Alismataceae > Alisma > Alisma plantago-aquatica. The sequence continues at coordinate 1,039,390,376 of OY856412.1, forward strand.
TTATGTGATCCAATGTTCTAAGATTTGATGTTAAGATATGCAAGTATGATTTGTATACATTCATGGATACATCCTTACATGTGCCTAATATCTCGAGAAGAGATATGTTATTAAGATTTATAAGAAGGATAGGGACTCATGTACCAGGTTTATGAGAAAACTAAAGGATCATGTTTCTAAGAACTATTAGTAATGATTCATATTGATGAATAAGACTACTGCCAAGGAAACAGCGGCATCGAATCCTCCTGATCCAGGTCTAGGAAGTGCTCTTCAAGTGAAGGACATCCCGCCGGTGACTGAGGGGGGGATGATGCTGGTCTCCGCCGAGAAGACATCAGCATCAAATCCTCCAGATCTAGGGTTAGAACGTGTTCTACAAGAGAAGGTCATCCCTGATCCAAAAGCTCCTCTGAGTTGGGCTAGCCTCTTCAAGGAGAAAGCGCCAGCGTCAAGTGTGCCGGTCGCCCTGAAGAAAATAGAGTTTCTTCTGTCTGACGGGAAGCTGATCTACCCGAAGCACATTGCTGAAAGAAACATCTCGAGATGGAGTAGAACTACTGTTGGATATGTTGTCGGGCTTAAGCCTCATTGGCCTATACTAGTGAAGCATCTCGCACAGATCTGGAACGTCAAAGGATCCCTGGAAGTGAGGTCTCGAGGGAAAGGATTCTTCATTATTATGTTTGAAGATGATGATGATATGAAGACTGCCATTGAAGGTGGCCCGTGGTTCATTGTTGGCAGACCCCTTATCATCAAGAAGTGGGAACGGGGTGAACCACTGGAGAAGATCAAACTGAACGAGATTCCTATATGGCTCAAGATATTTAACCTACCTCTCAAGCTATGGGATGTTGATATGTTCAGAAGGATTGGGTCTGTTCTTGGTACTCCTCTTCGTCCGGATAAGCTCACCATGGAATTTATGAGGTTGGACTATGCTCGAATTCAGGTTATTATCCCCTCTGACTTCTCTTATCCTAAGGAGCTTCAAATTGAAAGTGATGATGGGCAACTTGATACTATTTCCTTTGAATATGAATGGATGCCTGTGAAGTGCTCGACATGTGGTCTTTATGGTCACGAACCCTCTCTATGCTCTGATTGTATCACTGATAAGGAGAAGATGCTTAAGAAGAAGGTTACTAAGCGTTGGGTTCCAAAAACTGTGATTGAGGATGATGATTTGGAGGTTTTCAGCGATGTCATGGAAGGTATTCCAGATTCTGATCAGTCTTCTCAAGCTCGCGTCCCTCAGTTAGATCAGTCAGTTGTGATTACACCTACTCCCTCTCCCGATCCAGGGTGGATTATCAGCAGCAGCAGGAGAAAGTCTAAGTCCATGCCCAAGGCTGTTCCTAAAAACTCCTTGAGGGTTATTCCTGATTCCTTAAACAAATACTCTCTGTTATCTAATTTTGATGGTTCAGATCTATATAAGGAGAATGATTCATCACCGTTGGGTGAGAAGGTCGAGGTCCCATTTTCTCTTCCTCCTAATGGATAGTCCTTTCACCATTTTTTCTTGGAATGTGAGGGGAGGTGGCAATAAGATCCCCTACATTCGAAATGAGGTTTATAGAAACAAAGCTGACATCTACATTATCCTTGAAACCAGATTACAAAAAGTTGGCATTGCTGCTTTTGTTCATAGCATATGGCCTGGAGCTTCTTTCATTGATAATTTTGCCTTTCATTCTTACACCCTCATTCTTATTGTATGGCGGGACCCTGATTTAGAGATCAAGACCCTCCTTAGTAGTGACCAGGTTATTCATTGCTCTGTCTGTAAGGACCTGATGCACTTTCATTTATCTGCAGTCTATGGTGCTAATCTTGACGCTGACAGAATGAATATATGGAATTCTATTTCTGATATCCACATGCTTAATCCTCGTAATTGGTGTATGCTTGGGGACTTTAATGTTGTTAGGCTCTCTAAGGAGAAGATTGGTAAGCAGCCTCCGTCTTGTCGTAGTATGGTCGACTTCAATACTGCTATTGCGAATTCCAAGCTTATAGAGCTCCCTTCTAAGGGCCTTATCTTCACTTGGGACAGCCACAACAAGAAAGTTTTAATCACTTTCTCTAAGATTGACCGCATCTTCACTGATATGAGTTTCCTTTCCTCCTTTCCATCTTGCTGGGGTGAAGTTTGTCCTGCTACTGTTAGTGATCACAAGATCATTTCTCTTCATTTTGGTTCCCATAAGAAGGGTGCTACCCCATTCCGTTTTATTAACTCATGGATTAATCAAAGTTCTTATAAAGAAGTTGTTCTCAATGCTTGGAACAATACTCATTGTTTAGGCACTCCTATGTTTAGAGTTTATAGGAAGCTCCAGGCTGTTTCTGCTGCTCTTCAAAAATGGAATACTGATGTGGTTGGAAATTTTTTCACTAAAGCCCGTCTGCTGGAGGAAGAGCTAGCTTCCTTGCAACGTGTTGTTGATTCTGATCCCCTCAATCTGGAAAATCAACAAAGGTTGTCTTCCTTGCGTAATGACTGTATCACGGCTTTGAAAGATGAAGAGATGCTTCTAAGGCAGAAAAGTAGAGTTCAATGGCTAAAGCTAGGAGATAGAAACCATGCTTTCTTTTATGCTTCTTTGAAAACGAGGCGAGTGAGAAATAACATAAATATGTTAAAGATTGACAATGATGTCCTGACTTATGACCCAGACATAATTCGTGACTCTGTCAAGTGCTTTTATGAAAGTTTATTCAATGGCGCCCCTTCTGACGTTGTACATTGGAATTATGATTGGAAACTTCCTCGTATCTCTGATGCTTAGTTTGCTTTTCTGAATAGCAAGGTTACTAAGAAGGAGATTGAAAATGTCATGATGAGTATGAAGGATGATAAAGCTCCTGGGCCCGATGGTTTTAATTCTATTTTCTTCAAGTCTGTTTGGGATACTATTGGACCAGATATCACTACTGCTATTCTTAATTTCTTCAACTCCGGAAAGCTTTTGAAAGAGTGCAACAACACCCTTATTACTCTCATCCCGAAGAGTGCTAATGATATTTGTCCTAAAGACTTTAGACCTATTTCCTTGTGTAACATTCTCTACAAAGTCATTGCTAAGGTTTTGGCTAACCGTATTAAAACTGTGCTCCCTTCTTTGATTGATAACGATCAGGTTGCATTTGTTCAAGGTAGACATATTGGAGATGCTATTCTGCTGGCAAATGATGTTCTTAGCACCTTTGCAGGTTCTCAAAAGAACGTGTGCTTAAAGGTTGATCTAGAGAAGGCCTTTGACACTGTAAGAAGGGATTACATCATCTTCCTTCTTCGAGAAGTTGGGTTTCCTCCTTGTTGGTTGGGATGGATTCATGAATCCTTCAGTTTTGCCTCTTACAAAGTTCTTGTTAATGGCTGTCCTACAGATAGTTTTCTGGCCTCGAATGGAGTGAGACAAGGAGACTCCCTCTCCCCTCTTCTCTTTGTCATTGTGATTCAAGGCCTCACTCCTATTATTAATTTGGAGATTAGTTCTGGTAATTTCAGGCCCATTCAAGCTGGTGATGCTATGGTTTCGCATATTATTTTCACAGATGATCTTCTTATGTTCTCTAAAGCTGAAAAGGAGGATGCATGCTGCATTAAAAATATCTTGTCCAACTTTAGACGTGTTTCTGGTCTCAACCTCAATAATGAGAAGAGCCAGATCTTCCTTAGCAAGAATGCGGCTGATGATGGCATCTCGGATTCTCTGATAATCAACATTGCTGCCCTTCCGGTGAGATATCTTGGTCTACCCTTGTTTACTGGGAGACTTACTAAAGAGATGTGTTCTTCCATTGTTGATAAGTTCAAGATCAGGTTGGATTCTTGGAAATCTAATCTCCTTTCTCAAGCTGGTAGAGTGGAACTCGTCATTTCCACTTTATCTTCTTATAGTATTTTATGGTCGGCTGCCTTTCCTCTTCCTAAATCGGTTATTGCTACTTTGGAGAAAATCATGAGAGATTTAATTTGGAATGACTCTGAGTCTAAGAAGCATCTCCATACCGTTTCCTAGAAACATATATGTAAGCCAAAGAAAGAGGGTGGCCTTGGTATTTGTTTTATCGGTGATTGGTCCACCGCTGGTCTTATTAAAAATCTTTGGAATATCGTTGCAGGCAAGGATTCTTTATGGGTCAAATGGGTTCATGGCAGATATATTAAGGATGAATCTCTGTGGTCTGTTCAGCCTCGGGTCAATTCTTCTTGGCTCTGGAAGAGATTACTTGAACAAAGACATGTTTTATTAAAGGAAATCTCCTTTTGTTCGGGTAATGGTCACGACTTCCTTTTATGGAGGGACCCTTGGTATACTGATAAGAAGAAGTTAATTGATCTGCTTGACATTAATCTCACTCGTAGACTAGGCAAAGGTCTTAACTGCAGGGAAAATGTTTGCATCAGAGATTCCAATTGGTTTGTTCCTGATTTTAGGGGATCTCAGCTCCTACGTGATTTCTTGTCCACCCAGCCTGCTCCTTCCTCGCTGAATGATCGAGTTCTGTTCAAAGGTAGCAGCTCATTATCGATGAAAGATAGCTGGGAGTTGGTTAGAAAGAAATACTTTTTTAAGAGTTGGGGCACTTGGATTTGGAAGGGTGTTCCTAGAAAATGTTCCCTTCTCCTTTGGAAAGGGTTCCTTGGCAAGATTCCTACATGCAATTACCTTCAGAAGATCGGTTTTTCTCTAGCTTCAAGGTGTGCCTTATGTGAGGATAGTGAAGAACACTCTTCTCACGTTTTTTACAGCTGCAAGTTTTCTCTTCAGGTCTGGGATTTTTGGAGCAAAGACCAGTCCTCTAATCTCGCTCCTATTTCTTTTGATGATCTTCTCCTTTTAAAGAAGAGGTCCAAGTTTTCTGTTGTTTACGTCTTATACACCCTTTGGATAGAAAGGAACAACAGGATTTTTAGGAACATCAGTAGGTCCCTTGCTGCTGTATGGTCTTATTGTAGGAAGGACATTACTTCTTACAGTTAGCTTTTAGCTTCTTTTGTCTGTACAACTTCTTGTTTCCGGCTGCTCTCTACCCTTGTTGTTGGTAGGGATTAGCGGTTTCTTTGTTTTTCTTCTGTTTTGTACAGCTTCTTGTAATCGGTAGGTTCCTACTGTTCCTACCCTTTTTCCTTTATCAGTAAAGAGGCACAACACCCTAAGTTCACCAAAAAAAAAGAATAAGACTACAATATAAGATATGTAACCAAGATTGACAATGTGGGATAAGAATGTAGAAAGATTTCAAGTAGAAACATGTCGTTAAGATTTTATACATATGTAGAGATCTAAGACTAGATTCCTTAGAATGAATAATATCTAGAATTTAATTACAATGTGAGAATATGAATTTCAAAATATTAAGACATGGTCTACTTTTGGAAATAAAGGTATTGGGATCAAAATGTATTGTAAAGATGAGTTCATGATCGAAGATACATTAAGTTATGATTAAGTTGCAAGATAATATTTTATAAGATTTCTATTTTGATATTTAAGGTTTAATATGTAAGTTCATATGCAAAGGTTTAAGGTAACATCATATTTTATAAGAAGGATGGAACCATCTTGTCAGAATTGATATTTTTAGAAATGTTGTACTTATGATACTTCCATAATCTTGACTTAAGATTCTTTGTATACTTCATATTTCTATATTCATGTCAGATCTTTTCTCATAAGACATTAGACTCGTTTATGATATAATTGGCATAATGAAGTAATCTTACCAAATAAGAGTTTTAGAATAAGGTTTACCTAGATAATGAGATACATGTTCAAATCCAGCAATGAATTCAGTTTAGAATTTAAGAATAAGATATTTAGATTCATACTTAGACTACTCACCGTGTGAGTAGCCAGATTTTGAATAAAGGTACATGATATGGGTTATAGACCCACTCTCAGTTATGTTGTAATTTGAAATACATATTCAAATTCCATAATAGATTCAATTCAGATTTGAAAGAGTAAAGATTTAGATTCAGATTCAGATTCAAATTTTAGATTTTAGATTCAAAACTAAGTACATGTTTCGTGCTCAGTTTCAGATAAGTTCATATTCAGAGTTTAGTAAAGATAGACTTAAGACAATTAATTCAAAACCTTCACATAATACATTATATAATAAGTCATCACCAGAGAGTCCCAGGACAATTCATAGGGCGCACTGCGTCAGACACTGTGGGTGTCACAGAGGGCATTTATGCCAAAAGAGGGTGCATTGCACAATAGAGGACACTTCGGTGTCAACAGAGGGCACGTTGTGCCAACAGAGGGTGCATTGCACCATAGAGGACACTTCGGTATCAACAGAGGAGGACTTATTGTATAATGGTGGCCACAATCAGATAAAAATCCTAAGTAAAAGATACCTTAGTTTAGAGCATGCTCATAATCTCATCCATGAGTATGATGAGAGGGAATCAGATAAGATAAGTATGACCCAAGCACTTTGGTGTAGGTCTTGAGATCCATGTACCGGGGTACATGTCTCCAGAATAATATAAGGTAGAAAGATAAAGATTCAGATTGAGAAATAAGTTATTTTATGTTTCAGTTTACTACATTTTGATGTCAGTTCATGTTTACAATACCCAATTTCATCTCTTTAGAAATGTATATTTTAGAATACCCATTCCACTTACTCTAACGATTGTTATTTTCCCAATGCATGGTTGGGGACGTGATGTCCGTAGGTTTTGGAGCAGCTGAGGATTAAAGGAACAAGTAAAGGTCTAGGAGATTTCCAAGCTTGCCTAGTGGGGTGCCATCTACCTAGATGATCCTGAGTATTGACATCTTTTTATTATGAACTTATGTATAAACATGATGTAGTTTTATGTTGACAAAAGGCTATGTACGAATCAATTTTACAGTTTTGTAAAGTGTTTCATTTACTTTTATTGCAATGGTTATCATGTTGGTGACACTCCCAGAAAAGAAAAAAAATATAGCTTTCGCTCATGTGTTATGAAAATCTGGGTGTTACAATATGGTATCAGAGCAATTTGGTAAATGGCCACTAGGCAAAGATGATTCTCATAGTCACCCTAGGATGAAGATAAGAGATTAGAGTTTAGGGATAGATTCCTAAAGAAAGATACAATGACCTAGAATGACTAAAAGTTTTCACCTTAGAAGAAATAGAGATGTCCTAGATAGATGTTTACCTATTCTAGGTCTCAAGTTTGAACCTAACCATAGCTAATGACGTTACTTCTACATTCTCAATGGTTATGGCCAGCCAATTGAGAATTGAAGAGGAATGTCATAAGCACTAGACTTTGATGCATCTCTCAATTCTTACTAGTATGTGTGTTATGGGACACATATATTAGTAGGTTAATGAGAGATAGCATGTTCGGATCTCACATCTCTAGGTATGTGCTTGATCACCACATATCTGGAAATGTAGGAGGTACCTAGAAGACCTAAGATTATACGGTCAACTATACCTAATGTTAGAAATTCATGATAAGGTTGAGGTAGATGCCCTTAGTATAGATCCAAGTTTAGTTTCATAAACTCCTAGTATGAGTTGAGCAATAGACCAATGTAATAGATAATACTCACATAAATCTTTATGAAAATACATTACATATCTCTTTTCATGCAAAAGTTTGAACATAAGTGTGCCTTACAATAAATGAAGAGGTAAGCAGAACCCTAAGGTGGGTAGTAGCCTAGAGAAATTTCGGGGATGAAATTTATTTTAAGGTGTGTAGAATTGTAACATCCTCAATTTCATAACTAATGTAAGTCTTTAATTGTGGGGTTTTCTAGTAAAGGCATGCCAAGGGACCTAATGAACCTAACCATGGCTAGGTATGTAATTAAGTTCACAAAATTTATAATATATGTTACCTAGTCCACCAATTCAGGAATATGGATTAAATGTGTATGATTGTAGTAGGATGTAGATGAAAATAATTGAATTATTCATGTGAAAATAATGTGACAAATATATATAATATGATTATCTGAGTTACTATTTGAGCCCTAGACCGACTTAGGTCCCCTTATTAATGAAGTAAAGTAATGTTGACCTAATGTATCATATAAAATCTTCCATTGAGGGAATATTGATTCAAGCTTTAGTTCCATAATCGAGAGCAGATAATGGACCTTTTTAGAGATCAAGAAATGGTCTGGGGGGCCTAGAACCTTATTCAATCATGATTGAGCCAATTAAGATTCACATATGGGTCCTTGGAGTTCAAATTTGGGGTTTTAGCATTTCGTGTTCATAATAAATACTCAATGTAATTTTGATAGCTGTATAATTATTATACAAGATGAAGGGAGAAAATGTAGATGTTTTTTATTTATTTACTGGCCTAGGTGATTAAATTTGTAATTATCTAGTTTTATTTAAAAGAAGTTTTGGAGTGTCTATCTAGTTAGATTCTACATAAATTATTGCTCATGTAAAGATGATGATAATATAGTTGTTTTATTAAAATTTGGAATCATATGGAGCTATGAACTAGGCTGTAGAAATATTTATTTTATTTGGATTTTTTATGCAAAAGAAAAGAAAATAAAAAAGAGGGGGGTGACTCTAGCCCGCACGGACTGGAGAACCGCCACCTCTGTTTATAGGGTGTGATTAGAGTCCCATGTACTAGGGCGTCTCGCCCAAGATCTAATAGGGAAGAGACTATAAGAGTCCTATATTTCGGAACCTAGGGGTGGTCCAAAGTTGATGTGAGGGTTTGGTAGAGTTGGACGCGAGAAATGACCGATACGAACTGGACGGGGAGCCATGGTGGATTTAGTAGGGTGAAGGCTAAGGGTTTCCAATTTTTGCCTACTCGCACTTAGAAATGGTGTCGCCAAAGCAATGGAGGTTGTGTCGGACCAGATCCAAGTCTCAGGGTGTGGATCGATGGCCTGACCATCCTGCTCGCGGTCACTGTAACAGTCACGGCCGGCAACACTCTGTTTCTAGCAAGAAATAGGGGAGATAGATCCCCTTTCATGTGTGTGAAGACATACAGATGGCGTCTACTATGCTGGGTTGGTTAAGTGATATGGAGTGTGAGATCTTGCCCATTGGATCTTCTATCAATGGTCCAGACTTCTCCGAATTAGGTAATTTCTAAAATTCAAATCTTGGGTTTAGGAACTCATATTTTATCAAACAAGATACCTGTAGAAAGGTGATTTCTACTATCTTATAAAAATATACTCAGGTAGTGTTTTGAATGTTTTATAATTATTACTAGTTGATTTATAAAATATATGCGATTTCAATGTTTTGTGAATTAAAAATAGTAAACGAACTTACAAATTCATGAAAATTTTAGTGAATGTGTATTTTGATATGCTTAATACAATTTCAAATCCTAATCTTTTTATATGAAGATTTTTTGAGGTTTATGATATAAACCCTAGTAAGGGTATTTTGGGTATTTCACCCATTATCTGATTATGAAATGACCTGATATTTTAATACATGATCTTACTACATTGTATGATTACTTTTACGAGATTTGATGGAGTTGATTGTTATATTATATTCATGTTTAGTTTTTGGCCTAAGTGGTCATTATTTAAGATGATTCATGAGTATTTGTGAGGCAACATGTATTTTTGTGCCTATTTAGTATGGAAAATTGTTATAAATATATTTTCATCTGATTTTTATAAATGTGTTAGTAAGAGTAGTATATGTGAGTATGTATGGAGTTTACTCTTGGTATTTGAGGTATATACTTATACATTAGTGTATATGGTATTTTTGGTATAATGAATATATTAGTATGTGTATGCCATATAATGTGTGAATCAAGTTTAATTCAATGTTTAAACATGAAACATGCTTTAAATTATAGTCAGTCTTAGTTAAATATGATTCCTAATTTAGTCTAGGGTATTAGGATGATGGGGTTTGAGATTTAGAAATGAAGAGAGAAGATTACACATGGACTTATACAATTTTGTTGATGACTAGGTATATATGTTGTGAATCAAGGAAACAAGGCTACATCAAGAACATATTCAATATAAAGGTATTTGGTTCATGCCCATGATTATTCATATATATCAAACTTAGCATATTTTTGTAAAACCTTATACTTTATGTGATCTAATGTTCTAAGATTTGATGTTAAGATATGCAAGTATGATTTTTATACATTCATGGATACATCCTTACATGTGCCTAATATCTCGAGAAGAGATATGTTATTAAGATTTATAAGAAGGATAGGGACTCATGAGTCAGGTTCATGAGAAAACTAAAGGATCATGTGTCTATAAGAACTATTAGTAATGATTCATATTGATGAATAAGACTACAAGATTAGATATGCAACCAAGATTGACAATGTGGGATAAGAATGTAGAAAGCTTTCAAGTAGAAACATGCCGTTAAGATTTTATACATATGTAGAGATCTAAGACTAGATTCCTTAGAATGAATAATATATAGAATTTAATTACAATGTGAGAATATGAATTTCAGAATATTAATACATGGTCTACTTTTGGAAATAAAGGTATTGGGAACACAATGTATTGTAAAGATGAGATCATGATGGAATTATAAGATAATGATACATTATGTTATGATTAAGTTGAAATATGATGTTTTATAAGATTTCTATTTTGATATTTAAGGTTTAATATGTAAGTTCATATGCAAAGGTTTAAGGTAACATCATATTTTATAAGAAGGATTGAACCATCTTGTCAGAATTGATATTTTTAGAAATGTTGTACTTATGATACTTCCATAAGCTTGACTTAAGGTACTTTGTATACTTAGTATTTCTATATTCATGCCAGATCCTTTCTCATAAGACATTAGACTCATTTATGATATAATTGGTATAATGAAGTAATCTTACCAAATAAGAGTTTTAGAATAAGGTTTACCTAGATAATGAGATACATGTTCAAATCCAGCCATGAATTCAATTTAGAGTATAAGAATAAGAGATTTAGATTTTGACTTAGACTACTCACCGTGTGAGTAGCCAGATTTTGAATATAGGTACATGATATGGGCTATAGACCCACTCTCAATTATGTTGTAATTTGAAATACATATTCGAATTCCAAAATAGATTCAATTCAGGTTTGAAAGAGTAAAGATTCAGATTTTCGATTTCAAATTTTAGATTCAAAACTAAGTACATGTTTAGTGCTCAGTTTCAGATAAGTTCAGATTTAGAGTTTAGTAAAGATAGACTTAAGATAATTAATTCAAAACCTTCATATAATACATTATATAATAAGTCCTCACCAGAGAGTCCCGGGACGATTCAGAGGGCGCACTGCGCCAGACACTACGGGTGTCACAAAGGGCATTTATGCCAACAGAGGGTGCATTGCACCATAGAGGACACTTCGGTGTCAACAGAGGGTGCATTGCACCATAGAGGACACTTCGGTGTCAACAGAGGAGGACTTATTCTATAATGGTGGCCCCAATTAGATAAAAATCGTAAGTAAAAGATACCTTAGCTTAGAGCATGCTTATAATCTCATCCATGAGTATGATATGAGAGAATCAGATAAGATAAGTATGACCCAAGCACTTTGGTGTAGGTCTTGAGATCCATGTACCAGGGTACATGTCTCCAGAATAAGATAAGGTAGAAAGATAAATATTTAGATTGAGAAATAAGATATTTTATGTTTTAGTTTACTCACAGTTTGATGTTAGTTCATGTTTATAATACCCAATTTCATCTCTTTAGCAATGGATATTTCATAATACTCATGCCACTTACTCTAACAACTATTATTTTCCCAATGCATGGTTGGGGATGTGATGTCCTTAGGTTTTGGAGAAGCTGAGGATTAAAGGAACAAGTAAAGGTCTAGGAGATTTCCAAGCTTTCCTAGTGGGGTACCATCTACCTAGATGATCCTGAGTATTGACATCTTTTTATTATGAACTTATGCATAAACATGATGTAGTTTTATGTTGACAAAAAGCTATGTACGAATCAATTTTATAGTTTTGTAAAGTGTTTCATTTACTTTTATTGCAATGATTATCATGTTGGTGACACTCCCAGGAAAGAAAAAAATATAGCTTCCTCTCATGTCTTATGAACATCTGGGTGTTACATTCATTCAGTATTGTAGGTGGGTAAGTTTGCCTTCAAGGTTCCACTTATGGGCATGACATATCTGCATTCATGAGTGCAGCAATACACCGACCGTGAGGAACCCCTTGGCATCTTCTGGGCACAACTCTTGTTATATATTTTTTTTCTTTTTGGCTTTTTATACCTCCTCGTTGGTTTTGTGAGTGGATTTTTTATTGTGGTCTTCTAGGAGGCCAAGTCTCTTTTCATCCCAAAGCAGGGATACTTTAACTTGAAAGGATTAGTTGTTTCCTTCTTGGGGAAAGTGAGGATTTTCAGGCTGGAACCGTCAGGTTTGGGTGGTTGGTTAGGAGTATGGCTCAGAGAAGTTCTCCAGTTTCCAAGGGTTTTGTAAGTTTATGATTGTTACACACACAACGTCTTATCGTAAGAACAAGATAAAATTATATTGTTATGATTCTTGTTTTACTTTTATATACATTAATTGCTCATATATTCCTCTCTAGAAATGATAGAACTACAACCTTTAGCAAGGGAACAGACAAACTCAAAGGTAACTACGCAAAACTATGACTTATAACAAAATTCCTTAAAGCATCAATTTTCACAAAAATAGTTTGGTGGGAACTAAAATATGTACAAGTGTTCTAAGATATACTCAAGTAAAAAAATTTCAAATTTTTGCAAATTTTTGGGATGAAATTGTACCTCTCATGCTCGTTTATAACTCCTCCCCCAAACTTATCATTTACCCTGACTCGAGGTGTCAGAAATTAGAGTTAGGTGTATAAACGGGCTTGCTTTATTTTTGCTAGCTGGTCTTGGTGGCCCACTTTGACTCGAGGAGCATGCTAGTGTACACTCTACATAGTGGGCGGTATTGTTCATACTCCATTCCTTCCACCTTGATATTCAAAGTGGTTAGGGCCATCATCCAGGCTAGACATTAGAAGCCACAGTCGTTTGATAGAGGCATCTGTTGAGGGCTCCTGTGACAGAACTGTGTCTTCTTGAAGTCTTTGCCTTCTTTATATATGTACCCTCTGTCGTGACTCTTCAGCATCCCAACAATCACCTCTGTGCATGTCACTACATTCTCTTCTGTAGGTGTCTTTGCAGTACTCATATTTGTTTTTTTATTCAGTGTGAAGGTTGCGTCTGAGTTGTTGTATAGTACCATAGTCCTTTTAATTATATTGACCACCAGTAAAGTCCAATGACTATCATGAATTATCAGTAGGAAGATGTAGTCTGGGAGAGACGTTGCCCGGCATTGTTGCAAGCATTCCTTTTCACCTGATCTCTTCTCTTAGGATGTCATCGACTAACAGAATATATGTCATGTGCACATTTGGCATGTTTTTGTTTAGTAGGGCTTGGTAAGAAGACATGGTGTTGACTGAGATGTACCCTCCTATTTTCAATGTATCTCAGAGGTCGTCCTTCAACACAATGACATCACTTTCGAAGACTTCCTCTGTAGGTGCATCATCTTCCTTCAAGGATTTCATTATTGCATTGAGGGCTTCTAAAGATAGACTCAAGCAGCTCCATCTATCAAAATCCTTAAAGGTTGGCACTATTTACCCAGTTGGTCTGTCTAGTTTATCCTCAGGCAGATCTTCTTCTTCAATCTCACCTTCTTCTGGTTGACCAGGTACAGGTTGGTCCTCTTTGTCTTCTACCACTGGAGGCTGCTCTGACTCAGGTCTTGGCATTCTTTTCACATTCGTGCCAGTGTCAGCTGTCCAACCTTCCTTCCAAGCTGCTACTTTGACTGGATCTGTAGGGTCAATCCATAGTATTATTAGTTCCTCCATCCATGTCTTCTTTTCTGGTAGGGGGATTTATTGATGAAGCCTCCACGGTAATATATCTGGAGGCATCGCTAGGTCGTTGAAGAAGTGACGGCCGTAGATAACCTCCATTCTGTACATACCGCACAATCTATGTAGATCTTTCGTGTAGAGATCTTCCAGTGGGACGCCCTTATTAATGGCTTCCATCATCCTTAGCACAATGAGGGCACAGTCCCCTATTCTGGCGTTCTCTTGGGGGACCTTCTTGCAGTTGGAGACTGCTTCCACATCCCCATGTGTTTGTTCTCTGTGGGTTGTATAACTCTTTGCAGACGTAGCGACACCTTTAGGATATCTCTTGCTTCCTTATTCCTATAGATCAGGGATGTGTTGTCCAATTCGGTTGCACAGTAGTTGAACATCGTTGTTCATCTTTCATATAGGTTGATGACAATCAGAGCCCAATGTTTTACAGTCCTTATGGGTAGGACTACAAATTTAGTTTCTTCCCTGCTCACTGTGTGTTGTAGCTCGATCACATCAGTAGCTTTGTCATTATCATTATAAAGGAGCCTTGCTAGATGTGTGGTGTTGTTGAACACTGGTTGTACTTTATCTGGATGTAGGAATTCTTCAAGGAGGGTGGCACACAACACTTTAAACAGCTTCTTGTGTACTCATTCTCTTGTATGGAAAATCCCTCTGAAGTGATCTCTATTTAGTGACCTGCCCTTGTTGTGATAGATAATGTCATCTCCGAGCAGGTTGTCATCCAGTATATCATCAAGGATATGGACATCTCTACATGTTATCCTTGATAGTGTAGTCATGTCCATACCCACCATCTTACAGGACAAAGGAGGATCCACACCTAATTCTACTTCATTAAGTGGTGTGCTTTGCTTCCTGATCGGCTCATTTGTGAAGAAAGAAGCGAGCCCACCTTCCTCGTCTTCTAAGGTGATTTCTTCTACTGCTTGTGCTTTTATGAGTGGTGTTTTTTGTATGAGGTTGACACTTGTTTCAATCAGTGTCTAGGTTATCACCTTGCCTTTGCCTTTTGGGGACATCTCTACATCTACGTCTTTTGGTGGATGACTCACTTCTGACGGTTGCTCCAGGTCTACATCATTTAGTGTTGTTGATGTCATAGCCATTTTCCCATCATAGAAGGAGTCATCTTGATCATACTGCTTGGGGTCTTTCAAGAAGTTAGTGCAGATATCCATCATGTTCGTCTGAAAACTTGTTTAGATCTCTTATTTCTCGTGACGTGAGATCTTCTATCACTATTCTCTCTGCTCTGGCGACAATGGCTTGCTAGGATTTTCTAGTGCAAACTTATCTTCATCTGGGGTGTTGTTCAGATCGACACCCCTTGACAACTATTAGTCTTCTTTGTATTGTTGTCCTGATGAGTGTCTAACAATGGAAGTGCTTTTTTCTCCTGTGTTTTAGCCATCGAAAAAGTTTTGACGTTGGCACTTTCTTCCTTTTACGTTGCTGCTGCACCGGTCCCCCCACGTCATCGTCATCTTTGTTGTGGCTCGAAGGGCTTGAGGAAGTGTGCGATGTTGAATGGCTCGTCAGATGCTTGGTCTTCTTTCTCTACTGACAGTCATCAATTTCTTGTCATTTGGCTTGTAGATGACGGTGTTCTTCATCTAAGCATTGACGCTCCTTGAGGTCATCTAGTGCTTCCTCATACCCTTTTCTCATCAGCTCCTTATATGCCCGCATGGCGTCCCTCTCCTTCCTAAGGTCTGCCATCTCCTCAGTGAGAGTATTTAGCTCCCCATTAGCATGTTCTGGGTGTTGATCACCCCTTGCATGAATTGGGGAAGTGCTTCAGTCCTCTTGTTCAATATTTGTACCTATGTAGTTAGCATACACAGGGTGGAGGTAATATTTATATTTAATTCAGAAGTTTGATGCATGTGTTGCCACATGACATCAAACTTGTCTCCCAATACATCACCGAAGGTGTGCGGGCAGTGTTGTTGCTACTCCACATGTGTTGTGGATGCTCTTGGCTCCTTCAGTTGTGGAGTTGGTATGGCAGGGCTGGGAGCGCTCTTCTCTAGTTGACCTGGCATCTATAGGATTTTTTCTGGGATCAGGAGATCTGGTACAGTCTTAGAGTCCTCGTGTCTTTGGTGGATTTCTTGTTTGGCCTCGACATGCTGTTATGTTGTTGTAGCTTCAAGGAGTGCATGTTTGACCTCTTCTATGATTTTGGCTTCAGGTTGACACCCATCCTTCATTGTTGTCTCAGTTGTGAAGCACGGTGAGGCAGGCTCAGGGTGACAATCTTTTCTATTATCTTCTTCTTCTTCTTTCTTATTGCCAGCTTCTTTCTTTCCTCTGGCTTCTTTATCTCTATCTCTAGAGATTTAGCTTTGTCGCCCTTTTTACTAGCAACAGAAGATGGGTCCTTTGTAGTGCGGATATCCCCTGAATACATTTTATCTACATCTTCTTGAGAGGGTTGTAGTTTGTGGGTGTTGTAGTACGCCATTTTTGGGAGGGGGAGGAGTGTCTTGGAGTAGCTTTTCTTATAGAAGAGCTTGCTTCCCTTATGTGCCAAGATCCCCATGTTGATGAGGGACTTTATGTTGATCTTCGTGTGCCCCTTCATCTTTTTGTACCTCATCAATAGGTTTGCATCCATGAAATGATATGCGGTCTTAGTGGTTTGACCTCCCATGCAGAACTCCTTTGTCTATTTTGCTTTCCCTTGCATTGTTGCAGATAGTCGTTCAATGAGAATTCTTCCTATATACATTGGCCTCTTATTTAGCATTGACCAGATAACAAAGAGGTCTCTTTTCATCACACCCCCGGTCTCTGACCTCGTGAATATTGTGTTGGCAGTGATCTTCTACATCACCCGGATGAAGTATAATGTGTTAGCAAGGGGGCTTTTAAGGTGCATAGGGTACGTTGGTTCACACCCTCCAGGAAGTTGACTACCCTATCATAGACTCCCATCTTCTTGAAGTCTTCTATGTCCAGGTATCTGGAAGGTTTGAACCCCTTGGCTAAAAGTATACAGTCGAACTATGACTGGTGTGTAGAATCTCTTAGCACAAAATATGGCCTCTTATGGTCGAGGGCCACCTCCTCATTTCTTCCACCTTCTCATGGGTTGCTTCTTTCTCCTGTCCCTTCATCTTCTCCACAGAAGTCACCTTTCTCTTTTTACTACGTTCGGCTTCCTTGGGTTCATCCTTCCTCTTCTCCAGTTTCCCCAGTTCAGCTTCTGAAGGATGATATTCTGAGGTCTCCATATTGGGAGTACTAGGGGACTCCTACGACTCTTCTGGTGTCTTGTGGTCCAGGATATAGCCATACTTCTTTTTTAGTAGTTGTAGCTGGAGTCTCTTTGTTGGGGAGAGGTATGGATTGTATTTTAGTGCATCTGTGATCTTCTCAAGGATTTCCTCAACCCCCTTTAATGAAGTCACTTTCTTCATCAAGGTATGTTTAGTTGAGGTAGACATTTTGAAAGTTTCACATGAATTTTGTTGTTAGCACAATTGAATTAGATTTTAACTAATCATCATCAGTTTTATTTTATCATTGTGTATATGTATATGTGCTTATGTCTTTCTAGTTTAATTCTTCATAGGACCACGACAGCGGCCTCAAATAAGATGTGTGCCGCAACTGACATCACAGAGCCTGAATGAAAAGAAATGTCACGACTGTAGTGGATTACACTAAAATGAGAGATGTCACGGCTACGGCCATGAAGCAACAAGGGGTACCTCAGCCGCGATCGAAAAGCATCGCTACCGTAGCAAATTCCGCGACCGTGGTCGTCACTCGGTTGATTTTATGCTTAAGGAACGCTACGACTGGGGCCAAGGACAGGGTGTCGCAATTGTGGCACTGGAGTGATTGTTTGATTGGAGAAGATGATTGGTCTAAAACCTAATTTGAGAAACCATTAGTCGAGGCCAATGTAGTGGGGTTCCACAATCAAATCATATTCCAAAATGCTAACCTAGGTTGAATCAGCACTGTAAAAGGCGTGAATGGGGGCGAGATACCGGCAAACATAGTCGAGCCAAATGAGGCAGAGCCACGGCAGTTGCCACAACATTCTCTAACTGATAGGTCACTAAATTCAAGAAAAAATGTCGAGGCATGAGAAAAAAAAATGTCGATGAGCAATTGATAGGAGTCGAGAAAGCATCAGACAAATACCTTGGTTAAGTTAAACGACGATAAACGGCGTTGAATGCGGAGGTAGGGGCTTTCTGTGGTGGAAGTGTGGCTTTAATGGTGAAAGTTGGAATCGGGTTTGTAGTCATTAGCACACTCGCATCGAGGATCTTCTTTCTATAGTTTGGGAATTCTCAAAGATTGAGTGAAAGAACAACCATGTTTCGAAGGTTTTAAGCATATATACCCTAGGGGTGTTGCAACCGCAGCATGAGGATATCTACGACCGCAGCCTTGGTCCTTCTTTACATGTGCCATGATCGTGGCACATAGCTAAAAGGAGCAGGTACCGTGACCGTGGTGTACCCCTTCTCAATTGATGCTCAAGCCGCAACTACGGTCATTCCAAACCAAAATAACATCAAACCAATTAAGAAAAAATGTGTTCTTCAAAACAAGCTCTCTTAGGTAGAGAAATATTAAAATCCAAGAAATAATTACATCTTACTAGAAAAAGAGAAACTGAAATATCGGAAAATGAGAGGTACATAGCTCTTAATACTAAAGTTCTAGATAAATAAAAACATGAACCAAAGAAAACTAGTAAAAACTTAGGTTGCCTCCCAAGAAGCTTGTTTAAAGTCTTTAGCTCAACTTTCTCTCTAATCTTGTCTTCATGCATCTTCTACAGGTGTAGTTGTTTCCCCATTCATTCCATTTGTTGTTGAGTTGACTTCCCCCAAACTGACTTCGGTTCTCCTTACAAAGGCTTGATTTTCATAGTATCTTTTCACTCTTTGTCCATTACTTTGAAGGCTCCTATCTTTTCTCCTACTATCTCCATTACCCTTGATGGGTATATTTTCACTATAGAGAAGGGGCCTGACAACCCTGTTCTCAACTTTCCCAAAATTAACCTAATATTGGAGTTGAACAAAAGTACCTTGTCTCGTTCATGCACATCTTTGTTCTTTAGGTGGGCATCATGCCAGACCTTTGTTTTCTATTTATAAATTCTTGCATTTCATAGGCATGCAGCCTCAACTCTTTGAGCTCTTAGAGATGAAGGAACCTTTTCTGACCAGCTTTGTTGAGATCCATGTTCAAAAATTTTGTAGCCTATAAGGCTTTGTGTTCAAGTTCGGCCGATAGATGACAAGACTTTCCATAAATCAACCTATAGGGAGTCGTACCTATTGGTGTTTTGTATGTTGTATAGTATGACCAAAGTGTGTCATCCAGTTTCATTGACCAGTCCTTTCTTATACAATTGACAGTCTTTTCTAAAATTTGTTTAATCTATCTGTTCGATACCTCTACTTTCCCAAATGTCTGGGGATGGTATGGTGTTGTGACCTTATACTTTACTCCATACTTCCTTAGCATAGCTTCAAACTGTTTCTCATTGAAATGTGACCCTGTGTTACTTATGACAGTGTGTGGCACTCTAAAATGTGGGAAGATAGCCTTCTCGAAAAGCTTAATGACTGCTTCGGAGTCACATGTTTGGGTAGCAACTGCCTCAACCCATTTGGAAACGTAATCAATGACAAAAAGAATGTATTAATTCCCTTTTGACGATGGAAAAGGCCCCATGTAGTCGACTCCCCATACATCAAAGATTTCCACTTCCACCTAGTCTAACATTGGCATTTCATTTCTTCAGCTTATATTCCCTGTGAGTTGGCATTCCTTCATATTTTGATAAATGATGCAACATCTTTTAAGAGTGTGGGCCAGTAAAATCTTGAATGCAGATCCTCCCCATGGTGTCCTCCATAAGGTGAGATGTGACACTCCTTGAGGACTAGATGCACCTCTTCTTTAGGTATGCATCGACAGTATAGGTTGTCAGAGCACCTCTTAAATAGTAGTGGGTCATCCCAATAGTAATTATTCAACTCAGAGAACAACTTCTTCTTTTGATTATATGTTATCTCTGGTGGAAGTTGTCTACATGTTAAATAGTTGTAGATACCAGTGAACCAAGGTAAGCTCTGCTCTTCCGATTTAGCCATTAGAAGAAGTTTGTTGGCATAGTTGTCATTCACGGGAAGTTGGTTTTCTTCATCAAAAACTATTCTCAATAGGTGGTCTGTGACCACATTTGCTTTCTCCTTTTTGTCGATGATCTCATTGTCAAATTCCTGCAACAACAAGGCCCATCACAAAAGCCTTGGCTTGGTGTCCTTTGTCTGCATTAGTTACTTTATTACTTTGTGAACGGTGTACACACTTACTTTTGATCCTACTAAGTACAATCTAAACTTATCGAAAGCAAATATGATATCCAACATTTTCTTCATGGTGGTAGTGTAGTTCACTTGGGCTTCTTTCAAGGTTCTGCTTGCATAGCAAATTACGTGATGTTTCTTTTCTTTCTTTTGTCCAAGGACTACCCCGATGGCATAGTCATTGGTGTCACACTTTATCTCAAAAGGAAACTCCCAGTCTGGTGCCTATAGGATAGGTGATGTCGTTAATGCTCTTTTGAGAGTATTAAACACATCTAGACATTTAGTGGTAAATGTGAACTCAGTATCCTTTGTCAATAGGTTTGATAATGGCCTGGCCGTCTTAGAAAAGTCTTTTATGAACCTTCTATAGTATCATGTGTGTCCCAAGAAGCTTCACACTCCAGTGATCGACTTTGGTGGTGGGAGTTTTTATATGGATTCAATTTTGCTTAAATCCACATCAATTCCTTTCTTTGAGACCTTATGTCTAAGAACGATACCTTCCAAAACCATGAAGTGACATTTCTTCCAATTTAGGACAAGGTGCTTCTCTTTTCAATGCTACAACACCAAAGATAGATTTCTCAAGTACGCTTCAAACTCCATCCCATATACAGAAAAGTCATCCATGAAGACTTCTACAATGTCCTACAAAAAGTCAAAAAACATGGATATCATACAGTGTTGAAAAGTCATTGGTGTGTTACATAAGCCGAATGGCATTCTACAGAAGGCATAACTGCCATAAATGCAGGTAAAAGTTGTATTTTATGGATTGTCAGGGTGAATAGGTACTTGGTAAAATCCCAAATATCCATCTAGAACTGAAAATTAGTCATGTTGAGCTAGTCGTTGTAGGACCTGGTCGATAAAAGGCAAAGGGAAGTGATCCTTCTTGGTGGTTGTATTTAGCTTGCGATAGTCTATGCACATATGCCATCATGTCACTGTGCTCATTGCTACTTCATCTCCATATTCCCCTCGTATGATCATCATTCCTCCTTTCTTGGGTACCACATGGATAGGACTAACCCAATTACTGTCACTTATTGGGTAGATGATCCCAGCATCTCATAGTTTTATAACTTCTTTTTTCACAACCACTTTAGCATTTGGCTTAGCTTTCTCTGTGGTTGAGCTAGGCGCTTGGATGTCTCTTAAAGGTGAATTATGTGCATGCATAAAGCTGGGTTAAGGCCTTTGATGTCTTCCACAGAATACCTTATGGTTTTTCTACCCAGCCTCAGTTCATCTAGCAACTTCTCCATTTGGTCATCTGTTAAGTTGGAATTGACAAAAACCAGATTCATCTCTTCTTTGTTTAGGAATTCGTATTTCAACCCCTCTGGAAGAGGTTTCAATTCTAGCATGGGCTTTGATGCCTCCTTCTCCTCAGTTGTTTGCTCTAGCGAAGCATACTTCACTATCTCAATTATCTCTTTATCGTCGTTGAATTCTTCTTCGGGTTGGTTCAAGTAATCCAAGATTTCTACAAACTCTTAGCCCTCCATATCAGGATTTGGCTATTTAGGGCTCGCATTAGGGGATCTATGATTGCTTTATCTTCTTGTACCTCTTCACAATACAGATTGTATTTGTCCATGAAGTAGACTGATTCAGATAGAGACGGTCCCCTCATCGCATCTTGCACCCGAAAATTCAAGTGACTATTCCCTACTCGCAGTGTGATGGTTCCTTCAGCAACATCTATTAAGGCTCTCCCTTTTCCAAGGAAAGGTCTTCCAAATATCATCGGGCATTGAGAATCCTCAACCGTGTCTATTACCACTATATCACATGGTATGAAAAATTTTCTGACCCATATCGAAACCTCTTCAACTATTCTCATTAGCCTTGTGAAGGTATGATCGGCTAACTCGATCCTCATCCCCTTATTTACCATGTTTGTTAGAACAAGCCTTTGGGCTAGATTCAAGGGCATCAGACTGATGCTTGCTCCAAAGTCAGCTAACCCTTTTCTCTCTACATTATCTTTGATGTAGAAAGGTATGTTGAATGCTCTGGGGTCCTTCTTCTTGGTAGGTAACTTGGCTTTAACAAAAGCACTCGACATTTTTGCTAACTGGATAGTTTCAATGTGATCACCTCTTCTTCTCTGCATAATCAGGTCTTTGAAAAACTTTACATAGGTAGGCATTTCTTCTATTGCATCGAGAAAGGGCACATCCAAATGTAGTTTCTTTGCAGCCTCCATGAAATTTGTGTACCTCTTCTTCACGTATGATTTTATTAGTTTGTAAGGGAAAGGAACTATTGGGGCATAGGGATTTTTCTTTGAAAGGACAACTCCCAGAGGATCTGAGTTCTTTTCCTCTCCTTCCTTCTTCTTTTTGTGTGGCCCAGCTTCTTTGCCACTTATAGTTTGTTGTTCTTTCCCTTTTGATTCTTCAGTTGCCTTCTCGTTCTCAAATTGTTGATTAGCATAACTTCCTACTTCTTCGATGTTGTTAGTATTAGCATTTTCTAGCCTTCTAATAGATCAGAGAGTAGCCATGTTGGCAGTCTCAGTATTTTATGGGATCTTCCTTTAAAGATTTTTCATGAGTTCAGCTAGATGTGAAAGTTGTTGATCAATCTGCCTCTGGTGAGTTTGCATATCCATCATTTGAGTTTACATGGTAGTTAGCACTCCCGAATTTGTGAGAGCACTTTGAACAAGGTGATCGTTCACCGACGCTTGCCTTTTGTGAAGTCAAATAGTTGAGCAATCATGTCAGCTTGGTTGTTGTCTTTGGTTTGGCTCAGCCCTGGGCCTTGTCCTTGCCCTTGTTGACTCCCATTTTTATTCTGACCTTGATAGTTGTTCTTGTTCGTCTAGTAACTGGTAGTCCTGGAGTATTGGGTTGGTACTCTTTTATTCTCAAATCTTGGAGGAGGTTTAGATGAACTACCCAGTTGATGCATGTTCTCCGTAACTTCCTTGTTTCCATAACTAAACCCAGGGTCATCTTGTCATTTGAAATTAACATAGGAAATGTTCTCAGTTTCTTCTTTACTTTCACTTTCGTCACTCTCCTTGGGTAGGATATAGATACATTTGTCAGTTCCATGTCCTCCTTCTCTACATGTAACATATTTCATGGCTTTCTCAGTATGCTTCTTGCCTTTGGCCCCAGTATCCTTCAGCTATTCAACATCAGTGGCAATTTTCAAAATTTGGGTTGTAATAATTTCTAAGGCTTTAGCTTCAATAGATGGTCCTTCAGAGCCTACTTTTTTTATTGATCCTCTATCATTTCTATTTTAATATATGCCTACTAGCAGCCATGTTGTCTATTATCTTCATAGTTCTGCTTGTCTTCTTTCTAAGAAAGTCAATGTCAGCAACTGCGTACAGCGAAATACTCTCAGTAGGAGTCATCCCATTGTAGAAGGTGGTCACTAGGAACCCCTTATAGTAATTATGGTGTGGACAATCCCTCTGATACTCTTGAAAGCATTACCATTCCTTGTGAAAGTTTTCTCTGGGATTTTGTGCAAAATAAATGATCTTCTGTATGTTGCAGATAGTTCTCTCAATATGATAAAACTTAGTAACGAAGGCATATACAAGGCATCTCCACCCATCCATGGATTGGTGGGGTAGGTTGATGTACCTAGATAGAGACGTATCTTCAAGAGAGAAATTGAACCCCCACTTCTTGATGAACTTCCCTCATCTTAATGGTATCACATATATTTCTGAAAGCATTGAGGTGATGGTATGGATTTTCACTTCTAGAATTCACACGAAAATGTTTTTGTTCTGGATCATTGAGATTGCAGCTGGTTTCAACTCAAAGTTTGTTGCATTGAAGTGTGGGATGATTATCGAGCATCTAGATTCATTGGACCTAGTTGGTGCCAACTCTCTAAAGTCTTTCCTTCTTCATCATCTTTGCTTTCACTATCGTAGCCATTGTGCTCACGTTCATTGTCACGGTGGTTATGATGGTGCCTTCTTCGGCGACGGTAGCATCGTTCTTTGCCACATTGTTCATCTTCACGTCGCTCTTCTTCATGACATTCTTCCTCACATTGACGATCGTCTGAGTAACGGTCGTCTCTATCTTCATCTATCCCAGGTGGTGGAGGTCATGTTGAATTCTTGCATTCTTTTCATTCCCAGTGAGAGTATCATCCACTCGAGATGGCATGGTGACTCAAGGCTAAGTTGAAAAATTGAACGGATATGCTTCCCTCTGGGTTCCCTGAATAGACGCACAGTCGAGTTAGAAAACTGGACATGTTAAAATGAACTATTCTACGTAATCACAGGGTAGCAGATTTAAGGTTTATGTGCAGCCAAGCTTATTACTAAGCTT
Source organism: Alisma plantago-aquatica (assembly GCA_963693085.1). NCBI lineage: Eukaryota > Viridiplantae > Streptophyta > Magnoliopsida > Alismatales > Alismataceae > Alisma > Alisma plantago-aquatica. The sequence continues at coordinate 1,039,414,989 of OY856412.1, forward strand.
GAGGCATGGGAGTATAGTGAGTGGACTCAAGTTCTTAACAGTGACATTTTTCCTTATCCCCGACAATGATGCCAAAAAGTTGAACGGCCTAAATCATGCGTCTAAAACAGAGAGGATACAGAGTATTCAGACTCTTAAGATAATTACCTGACACTCAAGAACCCGCAACTATTATACGGGGTCTGACGTAGTAATCGAGGTTGAACCACATGGACAAGGTTAGCATGTGTTAAGTACACAGAGTCTCACACTCATATACTTCAGATAGATATATTGTTTAAAAAGGTTGTTCCCTAAGGAATGATGGTTCTCAAACCAAAACAAAGAAAGTTAAAAAAAAGAAAGAAAATAATGAAAAGAGAAAACATGGAAAAATGGTAAGAAACAAAGATATGGAAGGGAACTCGGATCGGGTTTCACCGACTAAGGTCTCTCACCAACATGCAAAACTCACTCCCCTTTCTATAATTTTATCAAGATTACAAGCAGTCATAGAAGTGTCTATTCCCCCCTCTCTCAAGATAAGAATAGATCTAGGATCTAAGGTGGCCTCCCTCTCGAGATAGCAACCTTACAACCACAAAGCAAACCATGACCATAAGCCTTAGCAATCCAACACCATCATGCATTCATACTACTCCATAACACCAGCTAAATAAGATAATACTCTTTCAGGGTACCAATGATCAAACATCACAAGATGGTAGCTAAGCATACAAGTGAACCATTAATAACAAGTGTATGGAGATATTCTTGATATGAGCATATATATGTATATTCAAAGGGAAGCAAGAATATACATGTTGGGAGAGCCATAGTGGCTACTCCCAACCCGAGTTAAGTGTTTAGCCACACATGTTAACGGGTAGCATAATGGCATTACAAAATGATAGATACAACATAACCACAAAGAGGAAATGGGTACAATGTAACGGAGATGACAGATCTAGAAGAGAGAGAGAGAAGATGGTGATACACCAAAGTAATCCTTCAAATCTAGATCTAGAATGGATTGTGTGGAAGCTCTCCTTCTTTTGAGAAAGAAGTGCCTTCAATCTTCTCTCTCCTTAGATTCTGCCTTCAGAGATCTAGGATTGATTGGATGGATGAGAGTGGGTATGGAATTTGGCAGTTGACAAGTCAAGGTGGGTAGCCTATTTATAGGTGTTTCCCACCAGCTTAACCATCCACACTACGGTCAAGGCTTGGTATCGGTCAATGCTTGATTGTGGTCGAGAGGCCTCTCCTCGGTCGTGGTCCCCACAGTGGTTGGTCGAGTCAGTACCTTGGTAGATGCTTGTCCTCGGTCGAGGTCACCACAGCGGTTGGTCACGGTCAGTACCTCGGTTACAGTTACACATCAGTCATGGCATGGAATCACCTTGGTTGAGGTGCTACCTTGGTTAAGGTCAATTGTGGTAGAGATGAATAGATTGTAGCCAATGGTCGAAAGGGACATGCTGCACCGCGGTCATAGAGCATTGGTGTGATTGGTGGCATCGGGCGAGGTGTGAAGGTCCTCAATGGTCGATGAGCCGCGGTCGAGGTGTGGAACACAGCCATGGTTTGATGTGACCCTACAAGGATGGAAAAAGTGTGCAATAAAGATTCTCATCATAAAAGTTCTAAATAAGTGGAAAAGTTTATAAAAGATATGTTTGGAGAGGTATAAAATATGTGCAAAAAGTGTATAAAATTAGATGTTATCCGGTACCTTTTTCTACCAAATTTCTTGTATTGATCTATACAAATTTATACTTTTTTCCTTAGTTTTGTACCCCAATTTTGTGCACTTAAAAACCTCAAATTTTGTATATAACTTCAAAAATACAACATGTAATAGTATCTAATGATTATATTATTTGGTGTATTTTTTGCCATATTTTGTTTTCTAGATTGTATTTTCTCATGTACTTTTTGCATTGGATCATACACAACAACATTCTCTTGACAATCACAATTTGTTTTACATTTTATCCATATTTTGTTCACTAAAGTTTACATTCTTAATATCTTTTGTCATATGTTGTGTTTTCACCCATATTTCGTCCATTATACAATGCATTCGTGTGTACTTTTTGTCATATTTTGTATACCCTTTGTCAAATTTATATGCTTTATGAATTCAAAAAATTGTGTGTTTTATGTCATTTAATACCAAATTGTATATTCCCTATTTTTTTGCTATATTTTGTGAACTTTTTCCAATTTCATGTGTTGTGGTATGTATCAACTATTATGGTTGGTGGCTTGTAATGGTTGTGTAGGAGTGGTTACACTAGTAGATTGTAGATGAGAGGTGGTGGCCACTTGTATTGTTAGACATGTGATTTTGGTGATGGTGTTAGGGGCTTGTAGACTAGAGTATGAGGTGGGTGACTTTTGATGAAACAATAGAGGATTTATTGAAGGTAATGGTAGGTTGTACTAGGTCCTACATTGGTTTGCAATAATGGACAAACGTTTTGGTGAAGACATCATTAGATTGGTGAAGAGTAGCCACTCAAGGATTTGATATATGTAGTTAGCAAACATCATGTCAAAGATCCACATAGCCAAGATGGGTTAGGCATTTTAATAGGTGCATATATATCTGTAACGGAGTTCATTTTTTTACTCAATTTATCTAGCCCAGATAACCACTACATCAGAAAAACAAAGGGGACCGAAGCAAAATCCATACCCCCACCAACGAAAGTAAACATATATACATAATTTTAGATATTGTGTTGATCAAATATATATCATATTACATATATTGGTAGCGAATGTGGAATTGGTGTAGTGGTTTGCAACTCCTATCTTTTAGTGAGGAGTTGGGTTATATTTTTGGTTTAGACGTTGTACATTTTTTTCACAATACATGTAGAATGGAGTTACTATATGTAGCATTTCAATACAATAAATAAAAAGGTCAAAGTTGGTGTAATAGTTTACATGTTTGTTGTTGTACATGAGGTCATTAGTTCAGATTTTATATAGAGAATTTTAAAAATTTCTTTAGCCCTCCAGCCACCAAACCTAGTTCTACCATTGAACCCATAGATGAACATTGCTTCATAAATGAGCACCAACATCTAGGCTTTGTTTATCAGTTGATGTCATAACATGATAATAAAAGGTGTTGGCATTTCCATCTTGCAAGGGATAAGGACATGTACAAGAAGGTTCATCTAATACACAATTTATGAAAAAATATAGTACACAAAAGTTACATAACAATGCAAAGTCTACAACAAATAGTATGAAACAAGTTATAGAATAGTACACAACTTGGGACAAAAAGTGCACAACAAGTTATAAAACAGTACACATCTTGGTTTAACTAGTACTTAAGAAGATACTCATTATACACATGTAACTAATATAAAAATAGTATATAACTTGTTGAAAAATAAAATGTAAATAGTTATTAACAAATCAATCCATCTAGTGCACAATATAATACACACAATATTGGACTATAATTTTGCGCTCCAATTTGGTGTACTAACTTGTAAATTCTTGTGTAATTTTACAATATTTGTGCTTTTAGTCGATATTGTGTACTTTACAATTCAACCATTATAGGATAAAGAACAAAATAGAATCAATTGGTCATAGTTTTTTGTGTGCTTCTAGCCATGTTTTGTATACTAGATTGTTCATTCTTGTGTGATTTTTGCTAAAAAAATTGTACTTTTTGCCAAATTGTACACTTTACAAATTCAAAGGTTATGAGACAACAACTCAATTACAACGCATTAATGGTCTCCAACATTCAATTTTTGGTGCATTTTATTGTTATGCTTTGTGTAGAAAATGTAATAAATTTGTGTACAATGTTGTATGCTTTTTGTTGTATCTTGGGTCCTATTTTCCATACTTTATTTATTTAATTTTTCATTTTTTTACCCTTTTCCCATTTTATTCACATGGCATTATTGATCCTTTTTGTTCTCCATGACCGTGATAAATTTCACAGACATGGTGATGACCACACCAACCATACGTAAGTAATAGGTCACAGATGTCCTCAATGTGGCAGAGTTTCATGACATGTTTGGCGGAAAAAAGTAGCACCTTGAATCTCCTCCTCTCATTGGAGGTGACGATCCCCTTGCTTCTACTTTAGGGGCCTCTCGTCACTAAAGGAACTCATCACAACTCACATTGTTGATGAGGACATTATGAAGAGGGTGTCAGAGACTTATGATGTTGGGATATAGGTCAAGGTAGCTAGTGGTAGAGAAGATTGAACCATCTTCATCCATTTGAGCCATGTCACATGCCAAACCAAGGATGGTCCTTGAAGTAGTGGATGAAGAAAGCACCAAAAAGCATTTTTAGTGTGGCCTCATGTATAAAGTAGAGGCACATAGAGTCACACTACCAACCTTCAATAAAAATTGGCCTTACATGGAGAGAAGGGGGAGATCAAATCCCTATTTATGGTGGTTTTTGGAAGGCAACTGCAAAAGGATCATGCATGAGATAATCTAGAGAAGATCTAGATCATTCTGATGGTGATTGTAAAATATTTATAATCTACTAGAAGTGGGTATGTAGATGAGCATTCCCTCTAATTAGATCCACTTTTAATTATGTTAGTTGTAAATCCATTTCTCTGGAATTAAGAGTAATCGAAGTAAAAAATATAATATTTCAGAGAAAAAAATACTTTTATCTAAAGTTTTAATATAAGTTACTTAATTAGTCTTGTGGAGTTAATTATATCAATCCAATTAATTTGCTTTGACTCTAACATAAATCTATAAACATAATAAGACTAGTCGGTGAAAGGAAATTGATGAATATAATAAAATGTACCAAATTTAATAACAAATGTATTAAATGCATTTATTGAGTACTTAACTTACAAGTAATGCAGTTAAATATCAAACGTTCTCCACATGTGGAATTAATATGACAATTGGATCCCTTACATTTTATGTATCCTACATGCCAAATTTTGACTCAGTCTAATATTACTTACCCTTCTGATCAAATAAATGGAATTCAAAAGCTTTTATAAATGTTAATGTAGTTAAGAATTCATTTAAATCAAAGTTATATTTTAATATTGTAACATCACCCTTAATTCCCTGTCCGATCGTTTCTTCTTTGGTGTGCATTGTGCATCTTTAGCTCTTACAAAATGCATGCATCCTTTAGGGTTTCCCGGTCTCCCCCTTTCTTTCCCTCCTTTTCTTCTCTTCTATCATTCCCCTCTTGCTCTTCCTATCTACCTCCTTCTCTTATTTCTTTTCCAATATCCTCTCCTCCTTATCCATATCCCCGTGAACCCTAGTCGCAGTCTTCTCTGGTTGTCCCTGTGGCCCACCTCATGATAAAGAACTACCTAGGTGCCCCCACACTCTCACCTTCCTCATTGTCTCATTAACTTGACATAGACATCATAGATATATTCTCGTTCATTACAATCATTGCCACATACTGACTCTGATAATCCTACTTCAGTCAGCGGTGCCTGGTCCACACACTTCATTGTTGATAAGGTAGGCAGTCACATGGTCATCCATGACCAACACATATCCCTCGTCTCTAGTCTTGCATTCCCACCTATTGTGTCATTTGCTTTGTCTACCTGCCCACTCCTAGATCTCCTAGTGATGATTTAACACCCCCACTTGTAAAAACATACACAACATAGAGAGGGCCGACAAGGAGTGGCTCAAATGGCCAAGCATGGTGTCTCCCCATTAAAGGACCCAGGTTCGAATCTCAGTTCCTGCCTTGATTTACCACCCTCCCAGGTGTTCGGCCTCTTCCAGAGGAATGGGAGAGGGGCAGAGAAATCTTTCTCTCTTAATCCCATACACAACATAGAGAGGAAGTATAAATTCCATTCACTTAATGGGAATGTGACGTTATGATATTTGTTGCATAGAAATAGAGTTTATATAACCATCACAGGATAAAATAATAATTCTAATTCTCAAATCTTTAACAAGATTCACTCACACATAATTTAAATGAGACATGTTTCACAATTAAACATGATAAGTTTCTCATATTTAATAAGAGAAATCTAAACTAGTTATAGTTGGAACCCCACTAGGTCTTTTCTTCTGAAGATCCTCAAGCTATGCCTTGCATGTCAGTTAACTCCATTCCACTTTTCTTTCTTCTTACTAGTGGGCATTGTGCCTCCAGCCATGCTTCAAACAATATATAAGTGTAATTGAACATATTTTATCTTAAAGACAACATGCAAAGTTAAAATGAACTTTAAACATTAAAGATTGAAAAAATGACGTAGTTGCTTTTATATTAGTACTTTATCTTTCCCTATATGAGAATAATCAGGTTTGCACATAAGTTCTTATTCTCTTATGCATCGAAGTGCCTCTTCTCTTATGCACTTAAGTGCCTTTTAGTTTGCTTCTAGTATCTTGATGAGGACCTTATATAAGTTATCTTTTAAATTCTCTTTCTCTTGAAAACTCTTAACTTATTCTTATATCTTATTCTTAGTGTCACTCTTAATGTGCATGAGAGATGGTATAATAACTATTGTTAATAAACATGACATTCAGTTCATTATAGATATATTAACTTTTATCTTCATAAGATATTACAAAAATAGACAATACGTTCAAAGCATTTAATGTACATTGTACATATATACATATATTCAAACAATTAATACTTCTATTCAAAGTGCATGGACCGCTTACCTATCTTGGAAATAAATCCAGGTGCTCTTCTTAGGTTGAAGAAATGATAATTATGTTCTTGGGGTTGGTTGAATCATAATTACCCCGTTCATAACATGTTTCATATCAATTTTACTATTCATTATATTAAACCCTAATATTACATCTTAGAAAAATTAGGGTTTGATGGCAGATAATTAGAGTCTAAAACAATGAAGTACAGATTCCTCATTCAAAACATTTGCAACAAATATTTATGTGTATCTTTTTTATAGTAGGTTGATTTGTAACAAATTTCCTAAGCAAAGCCAATCAAGAATTTGAGAAAATCCACATTAACCTTATCCAGAACCGAATATGTGGGGCCCTTTCCTTAGTTGTACTAGTAGGATCCAACCACATGGTCAGGGCCTCCCAAAAAGAAATGTGCTATCAGAGAGAAAGGACACAATTTCCCATGAATGCTTGATATATAAAATTAAACCCAGAATGGAAAATGAAACAACAACCTATCCACTGCAACAATGAGCTACAAGTGAGGAGTGCCACTGAATTCACGTGTCATAGATGGACCAACCAAGCCTAAACTTGGGTCTCACTATATTCGGATGCTCAAAATAGCAAGTCTAATGGAAAGCAGGTGGAGAAGGTCTCATGGGTACCTAAAACGGCAAAACAAACACCCTAAAGGATAACTAGAACTAAGTCGTAGGTCCATGATGATGCCAATTGTATTAAACATGAAGACGAAGGTGGTTGGGGTTGCATGAATCACTTTAGAGGTCCAGGTCTAAGCAAAAGGGAAATCATGGATTATTGATTCAAATATCAAAATGATAGGCTACTTGTAGGGCTACACAGAGACAACTACCATGAGCGGTGATGGTTGCAGTAGCCTCCAGAGTGGTGTCAAATCTCACCATTGTTGCTTAGGAAGGAGGGGTTGAGATACTCAATGTCAAGACAAACTAGGGAAAACCAACAAAAAGGACCTACATCTCGTAATATGGTGATAGTGGAAGGATATATATATATATAATATATATATATACATATATATACATATATATAGATACCTATATATACATATATATATATTGTGTGTGTATAATATGTGTGTGTGGAGATTGGAGTTGGTGAGAATCCAAAATTGATCAGGAAATAGGTGGAAGGAGTTTGTCCATAGGAGGACACTCTAGTTCTTGAATGTGGTGAAACTAGGGCTTCCTACATTTGCACAGATGTGTGTGATGTTCCAAAAATGGAAGAGATATACAAGGGCAATCATAGATAGATCAATACATGGGGAAAGACATTATACATCAGAGTCTCAGTGTGGTGGGGACTAGGGTGAAGAAGAGAATCGCCCAACCTATGGATGGGTCCTCATCCTAGAGTTTGACCTAGTTAGATTAGTTATAGGTCCACATGATACTTAGGTCATTATATCAACCTATAGTTCAATTATATCAAGATACATTTATTTAGGAAATGTATTTATGTTTATTTTGTATTATTTCCTATTCAAATTGGGATATCAAGCTATTTCTAGTCAAATTGTATCCAAGGAGAAGACCATGATCTTCTTCTTCAATAGTGTCATGCAATACTTGAAAAAGAATAAGAAGGGTCAGTGGCTTTCAGGTCACTAACGACATGGGTAAATATCCAAGTGTACCTATCATTCAATCAAGACTCAATAAGCACACTTACACCGACACCCTATAGAAAGTCAACAGAAAAATGGATGTGTGGTCAGCGCGCAACCTATCTCTCACTGAGCTTGTTTGTCTTGAAAAATCCATACTTATAGCCATACCTACATATGTCATGCAAACGTATGTACTTCCCATGAGTCTCTTCAAGAACATTGAAAATGCCATAAGACACTTCATTTGGGGCAATAACCACAAAACTCACCCCCTCTCCCTGGTTTCCTGTGGGAATTTCATCTATAGTAAGTAGAATGGAGGTTTGGGCTTGAATTCTATGAGACTTTGGAACCAGTACCTCTTCTTAAAGAACACTTGAGATCTCAACACATAGGGAAATAGTCCATGGTGTATACTTTGTTAGAAATATAAGTCATATCATATATGGGTTGGAGTCTATAGTCCCTTATAGAGTCTAGTCAAGTATAATCACATTTGGAAGTCTCTAAAGTCATGTACATCTTCTCATATATAAATGAGAGGGGTCTTTCTTGTTACATAACATTGTAACACAATATTGTGAGGATTATCAATCATCCATTATTTAAAACATTGTATCAAAGCTTTATTTCCAGGGGCTCTAACCCTAGAGAGAAAGAAGTGAATCTCTGCCTGTGGACGGCCGCCGCCATCATTGTTAGCTACCCATAGGACCATCTCTATCACCCTCTTCGTAGGGTCATATCCATTGCCCTATTTGGAGGGCCATCTCAATCACCCTCTTTGTAGGGTCATCTCCATTTCCCTCTTTGGAGGGCCATCATCATCCCATAGATCTAGATCTGACAAGTATCATCTTGTTCCTCAACCACAAAGTCCAAATATAGCATCCATGTGTCTCATCAATCTATCCCACACAATAGATCTCCCTCCCAAAAGGTTGCTTGATGATGTCCAGGGTGACTTTGTGAAGTCTTGATTCCCATATATTCTATTAATCATTTCCATTTCTATCAACCATAGCATCAACGTGTCAACTACTACTCATGTTCGATCTGTGAAGTAGGTTCTCCATCACACAGATCATCAATTTATCCTATAAATAGCAGGGATTTCTAACACAACACCCAACAATAACCCCGATATGAAGTGTTGCCAACTCATCTACCCCGCTTCACACACACAAACACAAAATGAAAAAGATAGACCTTCTCTTGCCTTCCTATTTGATGACACACAACTTGTGTCACAATAGGGGAAAGACATTGATTAATTGCCAAAATTGTTATGTGTGATCATAAGAAGTACTATCCAAATTTGATAGGCGATGGTTTCTTTGATCCACATGTCCATATAAATGTTTAGATCCTTTTCTCACTATCATTACATACACAACAACAAAGGCGCTTGTATTCCAAATTCCAATTGGATCGCAATGGTAAATCATTAGCTCCATATCCATGTGGCCTTGATGCCTGAGACCTTTGCAGATTGACGACATCCCTTCCTCAAATATAAATATATTATCAGAATTATACTTCTTTGCTGCCACCAACCTTAATCCCAATTCTCGACCTAGTCCAAAAAAAATTCGGGGCTCGACCTCCTTTTTTGGACTAACAAAGATGTTGGTATGTATACCTTGAGAGCCAATCATGGGATGATTGGTGGGATACATCAAGATTGATTTGATAAATATTAAAGGCAAGCTTCCAATTCTTTCTAGTTCAGTCATATGAGATAATGATAGAATGGATTGAATGTCTAGAGAATGACAATACTCAATGACGTATGCTTTTAGGTTGATGACCTGAATGATGAGATCATACGGATGCTAAGAGTTTGTACATTCTTATTATGTCCCTATTCAGATGTCATTGTGGAAGGTAGATAGACAACAATGACACGCAAGACTAGATTGTGGAGTTGGTTGATGACAGAATCTTGTTAGTCATGATATGGAGATATCAAACCAAACACATAGGTACTTGTTAGAGAACAAGTGTACCGAACAGACCCACCGTGAGTTTGACACATGGAACCATGACATGGTAGTCACAGTCAGTTCTCATAGTGATGGTGGTGAGTGTGATTCTTTGTCCTGAAATCACTACACTCAACACATGTCGTTGGGTACACTTTGACATCATGAAACACAATCCTGAAACATGGGTTGTTATAAAGGTGATGATTGGGTGGCTTTGACACATGGGGCTTTTGAGGGGTGAGTGATAGATATGGGATTTGTCCCTCCTGAGAGAGTTTGATATCCATGGCCACTTGATGAGTAGGATTGAGATAGTTATGCATGCATGTGTGAATCAGTATGTGATATTGATGTCATACATATCCCCTCCAATCTACTCTGAAATCAAGAAAGTGAATGAACATTGACAGGATGATTGTTCCATGCCTCGAGTTCATTCGGGATATCAGTGAAAAAGGAATTATACATTCACTGTAACACCATTCATGGATTGTAGGATTGAAAGTTGTTCTCCAACTTTCCTTTTCACTTGGGTAGCACTGATGTGCGACTAGGCACCGCTCTTTGCTTGTGAAGTCAAAAGTGTTATGGACTTTCACTGCCAATGTGAAATGGACTTGTAGGGTCACACACACATGATTTAACCTAGAAGAGGAGTTTATCCATAAATGATGTTTAGATTGATTACTAAAGGAGTTTGGTAGTTCAATTAAACACTCAATCAATTGATAGCTCATTATCATAGTGTTCAAGGTGTTGGACCGATTGATTAGAGTATCGGATTGATTGAAACTGCGATTGACTGATTTGCACTGTTTGCTGCCCCAACTGATCAGCTCATGAGATGAACCGATCGGCTCAGGTTGTTGAACCAGTCAGCTCAAGTTGTGAGTCGATCAGCTCATGTGTCATGAAATGATCGGTTCAATTGTTCAACCGGTCGATTCATGGAACAACTGAGATTGTTTGGAAAGTCAGAAGACTATTTTACAAATACAATTTGTTTCACTTATATAAATTCGATTTGGACAAGGATTAATATTTGATTAATCCGAAACAAATATGAAACTCAATTTGAGTTGGATCAGGACCACAAACTGATCAGCTCAGGTCCTAAATGAACGGCTCAGGGACTAAAACGGTCGTTTTAGGGTGTGAAACGATTAGTTCAGGTGGCGCAGTAAGTTGTTTTGTGGAAAATCTTGAACCCTTCTACTCCTACTTTAATCCCGCATTGCCCGGGGTAGAGAACCCTATCCCATGACCCTCCTATATATATAGGGGTAGTGGGGGCTTCTCAGGTACACAACAACTCAGAACATCAGTTACTCTACAAAGTTGTCGTTTTCTCTGGTTGTAGTAACCGAGAGAGCCCGAGCAAGTGCTACCTGATAAGGGAGGCACAATAAGGGAAAGACAACTACAGAAAGGCAACTGGTCACAGGAGAGTGTGTTGGTGACTAGTATGCCGACAGGAGGGTGCGAATCCTTCTGATTCCTTATGGGACAAGGAGATCGGAGTTCCAGGTGGTCCGTGTGGACTACTTCAGAGGCGGAAGACTTCTGCCGCTCGGAGGACAGCTGTCAATCCTGACAGTCCCGATGAGATCAGGAGCTGCACGGACACCGTCCAAGACAAGAGGTGAAGATCTCACAAGTCGTGAGGTAACAACGTCGAGCAAGCCTCAGGACGAGGTACGCCTCTACAAACCATCCTTCCTACTGTATAGATATTGACGTGATTCCTTTATTCTGGGTTTGGGAGAAGAAAATTTTTGTTTCCGCTGCCTTCTCTGTCTCCTCTAAAACCCAATAGTTGTATCAGAGCCAGGATAACTGCTCTATACTTTCAGATTATCGATATGATTGATTTTGGTTTGTCACCTTTATTTATTGAATACGATGCGAATAAAATTGGCTTTATGCATGTCCAATCCTAAATCTACAAATCTCAATATTCATATACGATATGTAATATGAATGCACTCGATACGCGTCGCCCTTAAATGAGTTTTGTGGTGGATGTATAGCGTGGTTATGGCCAATAAACCCTATGTATGTGTGCTTGGTTGTATGTGGTTGCTTGCATCTCGGTCTGCGCAACGATTCTCTATCTCCTATTCCTAATGTAACTCGAGATAACTCGATATTTCTTTCATACCTTTTCTCCCTCCCGAATGTAACTCAGGGTTTCCCAATTTAAATGTAAATAGGATAGATATTTTATTTCATGTTATGTCAAAGAACGGCGGACAACCTGACGACAACTGAGACGATCGGTTCAAGGAGTGAATTGACCGGTTGGCGATCTAGATGACGATCGGTTCAAGGAGTGAATTGACCGGTTGGCGATCTAGATGGCGATCTAGAGACGATCGGTTCAAGGAGCTAGACAATCGGGTGGCGGCCATGAGGAGATACACGACGACCAGGCAAACTGATCGGTTGGAGGAGCCAACCGATCCGCTGGTGGCACCCAGATGATCGGCCAAGGCGAGCAGGTCATTCATGTGATGAGTTTATCAACTCGGATGGCTATAGCACTTCATCATGGACATGTTGCATGTGATGTAGACCTAGATCACCATGATTCCTCTTCGCTTGAGGAATCATATTAGGATGGCCATAATCATCACTTTTATTGTTTTGCATGTTTTATGTGGGATATAGCATGTATATGATACGTACTATGTATTGTGGTGATTGGATATGTATATGTACCTATAAAACCAAAACCCCTCATTAAATATTAAAGTTTTAGATGCCTTCCAAATACGACACATGTGAAAATCTTGATCGGCCAAGTGTGGGCACGCCCTAGCGTGGTGCACTGTCTATCTCGTGGAAGCGTGAAGGATGGATATGTGGTTCTGCCCTAGCAGGGTACATATTCATCGTTTTGGCTTTGGGTTGGACTTAACAAGGTGACCTAGATAGGATCTAGCACCTTGAGGCATGGAGGTGTTCATGGAAAGAAGTTGCATATGACATCTTTCAAGAGTTGCATATGATGCAATTGGTAAAAGTTGCCTACCTGGAAGATCTAAGTTGTGGGTGACAGCCCTAGCTGGTCCATGACTCAGAGGATTTCAGGATCTTGACCCAATAGAAGATTGTACGCTGCAATATTCCGAATTAATGTTGGGTGCTATCAATTTGAACAAAAATAGTGGGAGAAATAATTAATTAAAGTCCTAATTATATCGTCAACCTTTCAAATCAATCAAATAAGTCAAATTTGAGTTTTGGACTAAATTGCATATGTTTCCTTTTGTAGTAAAAATGACAACAAACAACAATCACTTTTCATTGTGATCAGTCCTTGAAAAGGACAAGTTGAATGGGACTAACTTCTACGACTGGTTTAGGACGTTGAGAATTGTTCTCACTCAAGAGCGAAAGCTCTATGTCTTGGATACTCCAATTCCAGAGGAACCTACTCCTACCGCACCAAAGGTAGAAAGGGAAGCATTCTGATGATACCATTGATGCAAAGTGCTTGATGTTGTGATCCATGAACCACGAGTTGCAGAGACAACATGAGAACATGGGTGTCATTGAGATGATTCGGCATCTAAAGAACATGTATGAAGATTGAGCATGGCAAGAGAGATATGATGTCTCCAGGGCATTGTTCAAGTGCGTCATGACAGAAGGAGATCTAGTTGGTCCTCACACGCTCAAAATGATTGGGTATGTAGAGAACCTAACAAGACTGGGATTTCCTCTGAGCCAAGAGTTGGCTACTGACGTGATACTACAATCGTTGCCAGAATCCTACAGTTAGTTTGTGATGAACTACAACATGAACAACTTTGACAAGTCGTTGACAGAGTTGTTGGGTATGTTGAGGACAGTCGAGGCATAGATGAAGAAGGACAAGCCTAAGTCTGTGATGATGATCAGCAGCAAGAAAGGAAAGTCCAAGCGCAAGGTCAAGGGCAAGGCTAAGAAAGGTTTTGATGCTAGCCAGCAGCCGAAGTCATCTTCAACTCTCAAGGCTAAGGGAGGCATGACCAAGAGAGGCAATTGCCACCATTGTCAAAAGTCAAGGCATTGGAAAACGAATTGTCCTCTCTATCTAGAAGAACTAAAGAAAAAGGAGGCGACGGATGTCTCCACCTGAAGGTGTCATGAAATAAACTTGTAACATTTTTTTAGGTATATGATACCAAGATATAAAATGTAAAGCACTCAATAAATGGGGCAAGTATTGCCGCCATAGATAGGAGTACTTTAGTTTATTTTCAGCCTTGAAGGCATGTAATAGAGTTATGAACTGCTATTTCATATTGGCCAATGAATAGAAACACATTATTTTTGCATATTGTATGACAATGATAGAAATTAATAAAGTTGATGTTTCAATTTCAAAAGATATGATCTTTATGGCAATGCCTTGTTTATCTTGTGATACTTGGTATGCATAAGATAAATGATACCTAGAAGTTATTGATAACTCAAACAATAAAATTAGCATAAATCATGAGAAACTCATTTCTAGTTTCCATATGATGGATAAGTCTAGACTCTTTTGGTTAGAGAACCAGTAAGAGACATGAATCTCTTAGACATAATTAATCAATCTTCACTAGTGGTAGTGGGAGAATGATTATCCTATGAGGTATAATACATGTGATGTATTTACATACCTATTAGAGTTAATGCTAGTACTTCAAATAGTGTTAGAGAAATACCAATATGAATATCTTGAAGTGTTCAAGAATATCATAGATGAAGTACGAATTTGGTAAAGTGTCAATTCTTGATGAGATCAATGAATAAAATACTTGAACCAAATGTTTGAGATCCCTATGAGTGATTATGATAACGTATCATAGTGAACTCATGATTAAGGCATGGTTATGCCTAAATCAAAGGATTCATACTCTAAGGAGTTAGAGGATAATTATCAAATAACTAATTTCTTCTTAAATAAAGAATACCCCACACTAATAAAGGACATTAAGAATCACAAAGAGTTGTGAGTTCTTAAATCCTTGAACAGACACACCTCGATTATCTATGTGATGAGTTGGTCATGTGATCAATCAAATATCTAGATGAATATGAGGAACCAGATTTTGAGTTATGGTTTATGACCATTACATCCCAAATGACTTCCATGTGAACCATAAGGTATGACCTTGATGGTAGCACCCATTGGGATAAAATCCATAAGTGCGAATGAGTCTTAAGCGTTAAGACACATGGATAAAATTTTGAGAAGGAGGATGCTTGTTAATTGCAACTTAATGACTAAGAGATTTGGCATACGGATACTAAAACTGCATTCCTATGAGAAATAAGACAAGGATGTGTACGTGACACAACCTACAAGGTTTATGAATCCATTAATGCAAATGAAGTCTATAAGTTACAATGGACTAATCAATGTGATTGATTGAGTACAAGCAACTCAGAGCTGGATCTTCACTTTGATGATATAGTCAAAGGGTTTGACTGATATGTCAAAAGAGAGATCTATGATTTAGTGGAAGTGTATTCACATTTCACATGTTGATGTGAAATGGAAATGTTCTAGGATGGAAATTGAAAGTGGAAATTATCTTTAAGGAAGATAGAGACGTTTCCTATGTGATAGGAATAGATATCTATAGAGATAGTTCTCGAAAAAAACTCTTGACCTGAAAAGAGAAAGCATATATTGGCAATCTATACTGAAAGGGTTCAGTATGCATAGATTCAGTGGGAGAAAATTTATCCATGTTACATGGAGTTAGTATCCCAGAACCAAGTGTCCAATTCTTATGAAGAATGGGAACACTAAGAATAGATATGGATCTATCATGTATGTAATCATCCCATCATCTTGCATGTATGGACATGGAAAGAACAAAACGCATTTGTCATCTTGTATGTAGGACATGACACTATGATATGATCATCCTGATAACTCGTATGTGGGACATGACAAGTGGATGCCTGTCTAGTTCCAGTAAGGGTTACTGGAATACCATGAGAGCTTGATAAGTACATGAGAAGTACTAGTTCTATAGAAATAAGGAAGGGTTCACTGTAAGGAGTTACACTGATGCGAACTTCCAAAAAAGACAGAAAATTAATCGCAAAATATATATGGGATATATAAAAGTGAATCTTTGTTGATAAATGGAAACGTTCCAATAAAGCTATTTTAAAAGGAAATTTCGAGTATCCGTGTGTTAGAGAATAGCAGTGGATACTATATGGATCTAGGAGTTCATAGAGATGATCTTATACTTATTCCAGACATTGATGACAAGTTAGGAGTGCTTGGTCATGGCAATGTGGCTAAAGGTTAGCAAAGGAGTACTAGATTGCATATTACGGCAACTCCATCTCATACGTGTGACGTACAGCGAAGAGATGAGATACATGTAGTTAATATCGACTTTGGCAATGTGTTGCCATAACTCACTATGATAGCACTAGAGCATAGTGACATGTGGGACATGTTTGAAGATCACTATGAATATGATTCAAGGGTGATTGGCTCACAGTGCAAGTGGGAGTCAGTTGGTATGTATGCCCTGAGAGCCAATCATGGGATGATTGGTGGGATACATTAAGATTGATTTTATAAATATTAAAGGAAAGCTTCCAATTCTTTCTGGTCCAGTCATATGAGATCATGATAGAACAAATTGAATGTCTAGAGAAAGACATTACTCAATGACATATGCTTTCAGGTTGAGGACCTGAACGATGAGATCATACGGATGCTAAGAGTTTGTACATTCTTATTATGTCCCTAATCAGATGTCATTGTGGAAGGTAGATACACAACAATGACACACAAGCCTAGATTGTGGTGTTGGTTGATGACAGAATCTCATTAGTCATGATATGGAGATATCAAACCAAACACGTAGGTACTTGTTAGAGAACAAGTGTACCGGACAGACCCACCGTGAGTTTGACACATGGAACCATGACATGGTCACAGTCCGTTCTCACAGTGATGGTGGTGAGTGTGATTCTTTGATCTGAAATCACTACACTCAAGACATGTTGTTGGATACACTTTGACATCATCAAACGCAGTCCTGAAACATGGGTTGTTATAAAGGTGATGATTGGGTGGATTTGACACATGGGGCTTTTGAGGGGGTGAGTGATAGATATGGGATTTGTCCCTACTGAGGGAGTTTGATATCCATGGCCACTTGATGAGTAGGATTGAGATAGGCATGCATGCATGTATGAATCAGTATGTGATATTAATTTCATACATATCTCCTCCAATCTACTCTGAGATCAAGAAAGTGAATGAACGTTGACAGGATGATTGTTCCATGCCTCGAGTTCATTCGAGATATTAGTGACAAAGGAATTATACATTCACTTTAACACCATTCATGGATTGTAGGATTGAAAGTTGTTCTCCAACTTTCCTTTTTTCTTGGGTAGCACTGATGTGCGACTAGGCACCGCTCTTTTCTTGTGAAGTCATAAGTGTTATGGACTTTCACTGCCAACATGAAATGGACCTGTAGGGTCACACACATAGAATTTAACCTGGAAGAGGAGTTTATCCACAAACAATGTTTAGATTGATTACTGAAGGAGTTTGGTAGTTCAATTAAACACTCAATCAATTGATAGCTTAGTATCATAGTGTTCAGGGTGTTGGACCGATTAATTAGAGTATCGGATTGATTGAAACTGTGATTGACTAATTTGCACAGTCTGCTGCCCCAACCGATCAGCTCATGAGATGAATCGATCAGCTCAGGTTGTTGACCCGGTCGGCTCAAGTTGTGAGTCGATTGGCTCATGTGTCATGAAAAGATCGGTTCAATTGTTGAACGGGTCGATTCATGGAACAACCGAGATCGTTTGGAAAGTCAGAAGACTACTTTGCAAATACATTTATTTCACTTGTACAAATTTGATTTGGACAAGGATTAATATTTGATTAATCGGAAACAAATATGAAAGTCAAATTGAGTTGGATCAAGACCACGAACCCATCAGCTCAGGTATGAACGGATTGGCTCAGATCCCCAGACGATCAGCTCAGGTCCCAAACGATCGGCTCAGGGACTGAAATGATCGTTTCAGGGTGTGAAATGATCGGTTTAGGTGGCGCAGATGGTTGTTTTATGGAAAATCTCGAACCCTTCTACTCCTGCTTTAATCCCACATTTCCCAGGGTAGAGAATCCTAACCCATGACCTTCCTATATATAGGGGTAGTGGGGGCTTCTCAGGTACACAACAACTCAGAATACCAGTTGCTCTGCAAAGTTGTCATTCTCTCTGGTTGTGGTAACTGAGAGAGCCCGAGCAAGTGCTACCCGATCAGGGAGGCACAACAAGAGAAAGACAACTATAGAAAGGCAATTGGTTGTAGGAGAGTGTGTTGGTGACTAGTACACTGACAGGAGGGTGTGACTCCTTCTGATTCCTTGTGGGACAAGGAGATCGGATTTCTAGGTGGTCTATGTGGACTACTTCAGAGGCGGGAGACTTCTGCCGCTCGGAGGATAGCTATCAATCCCGAGAGTCCCAGTGAGATCAGGAGCTGCACATACATCGTCCAAGACAGGAGGTGAAAACTGTGAAATTCGCGAGGTAACATCGTCGATCAAGCCTTGGGACAATGTACGCCTCTACAAACCATCCTTCCTTCTGTATAGACGTTGACGTGATTCCTTTATTCTGGGTTTGGTAGAAGAAAATTTTTGTTTCTGCTACTTTCTCTGTCTCCTCTAAAACCCAACATTCCCATATATTCTATTAATAATTTCCATTTCTATCAACCATAGCATCAACGTGTCAACTACTACTCATGTTCGACCTGTGAAGTAGGTTCTCCATCACAGAGATCGTCAATTTATCCTATAAATAGCAAGGATTTCTAAAACAACACCCAACAATAACCCTTATATGAAGTGTTGCCAACTCATCTACCCTGCTTCACACACACAAACACAAAAGGAAAAAGATAGACCTTCTCTTGCCTTCCTATTTGATGACACACAACTTGTGTCACAATAGGGGCAAGACATTGATTAATTGCCAAAGTTGTTATGTGTGATCATAAGAAGTACTATCCAAAGTTGATAGGTGATGGTTTCTTTGATCCACATGTCCTTATAAATGTTTATATCCTTTTCTTACTATCATTACATACACAGCAACAAAGGCGCTTGTATTCCAAATTCCAATTGGATTGCAATGGTAAATCATCAGCTCCATATCCATGTGGCCTTGATGCCTGAGACCTTTGCAAAATTGACGGCCTCCCTTCCTTAAATCTAAATATATTATCAGAAGTATACTTCTTTGCTGTCGCCAACCTTAATCCCAATTCTCGACCTAGTCCAAAAAAAAAAATTCGAGGCTCGACCTCCTTTTTGGGACTAACAAAGATTCATTTAATTTCTTGTATGAATCTTGTGGTTGGATCACATACCACATCAAATTTGGTTATGGTTCATGTAATACAACTTCCTCACCAAGTCAACCTCTCTCTAGTACCATGAAGTCCTATACTCACATCTTTGATGTAGTTTGCTCCCAAATACAAGATCAATCTCTCTCATGTGCAAGGATTCATCCCTTTCAAGCACGACATCAAAGATTTCTTAAGTGTGAGGTCAAGTTCCTCTTTAAGGTTGGTCAATAATCCTTGCTAAAAAAATCAGATCTAGAAATCCCCACAATAACTCTTCCTCTTCAAAGCTGGTTTGTGTAGCATTTGCATGTTAACATTTCATCAATGACAACTGCTATATGATACCCTTTGAGTGGACACTCTATCACCATTTGGGGTGATAAGTGGCTGGATGGTGGACCCACGCTTAAGAAATTTACACTTAAACCCATCTCTAAAGATCTCAACTACCTCCATGTTGCAAATCTTATCAAACTTGATAGAGAATGTGAATTTGTATTCTTGAATGAGTACCTTCACCTTGTCGAGGACATTCCAAAGACCCCCTCCTATAAAGAGCTCCTGGGACAATACTAGAGTCTGGATTCACACCACCAATAGGTAATAAATCACAAAATCAACATATTCTACACTAAGTGAAGGCAAGGACATTGTCACCAGTGGCCACTGGAAAGCAATTCAGAGAAAAAAAGTCAGTGCTAGAATAAAAACTTTATTCTAGTTAATGAGTCAAAAAACTATCCTCATGACTTAAAGAAGAGTATCCAAACACCTTACTCATAGTGTCACCTGCACTAGCTGTGGCAGCCAAACAAAAACCACTCTTTGTGCTATTCATGATTGTTCACAAGCTAAGGTAATATGGAGAAACATCCTATGACCTAAGATATTGCACAATTTCTTCTCCTATATAAACAACCTAGACTGGATCAGCTCCAACATCAAAGATGATGAACATGACACTGCAACTCATGACAGCCTGTTGGCATATTTGGACCTATCAAAATGCTCAAGTTTTTTAACAGAAGAGCGTCCCAAACACCCAGCATATTCTCTTCATCTAGCGAGAAACCCACTTCCAATCACAAGCATTGAGACATGATAACTCCCTTTGTGAGAAGGTCAGAGATGGCTCTTAGGATTTTACACCAAGGGGATACATCAAAAGTCAATATTGATGCAACTATAAAAGGCAAATTTGTTGTGTGCACTGTCATCATCTAAGATGAAAATGTTAAATGGATGGTATCTTCCATCGATTGTGTAGCCATTGATAATGTCACACAAAGCGGGTATTTACATGGAAATGGTGCTATCTAATGAGAACAACTGGGGGAAAACCCTCATTGAATTGATTATAAGAAAGATGTTGTCATGATTAAATTTGACTATAGAGAAAACCCTAAATATGTGTATTGGTTAAGATCAACTCCTTGAAATGCTCGAATTGGAACATTGCTTTTAGTTGGAGATAGAAGAACAATGTCATTGATCACTTGGCCAAACTTTATCTTATAAACCTGGCTGGCACAAAATTTACCATGCCCCTCCTAATGAGATATGTGATCTCTTCTGGGAACAACTGGGAGAAAACCCTCATTGAAATTAATTGTAAGAAAGATGTTTTCATGATTGAATCTGACTACAAAGAAAACCCTAAATATGTGTATTGGTTACTTAATATCAACTCCTTGAAATCCTCAAATTGGAACATTGTTTTTCGTTGGAGACAAAAGAACAATGTCATTGATCACTTGTCCAAACACTATCTTAAAAACCCTGGTAGGTACGAAATCTACAATTTCCCTCCTAATTAGATATGTGATCTTTTATGTCATGATTTATGTAATTATAGTAGTACTACCATGCTTCCAAGTTACATCTTAATTAGTGAATGTACTACTTGTTTAAATTTGCTTGTAAGGGAGGGAAGATGTATAGAATGCCTCTCAGGTTCCCCAAAAAAAATTATTGATATATCAAGTAAGTTTGAAAACTAATGATTTTTTTATGCTACCTAATTGGACCACGAGGGGTCCAAATATCTCATTAGTTCCATTATTGGACTAACTTATGCATTTCTACTTTACTTATAATGATAAATTAAAATTATTATATAATTATTTATAAAACTTTGAGGCTCATATTTTGGGGAAAATCTCACATTATCAAATTCAACTCATTTGAAAATTGTCAAGCCATAATACGAATAATAATTGGCTTGATTTCACTTCAAGTCCTATATGTTACTTATTGACCAACTAGGGATACCTTTCGTGAACGTGGAATAAAATTGAGTTTAAAAATTATCTTAAATTTTCATGGGAAAATTCTTTAGACATCATGATTAGGGCGCGTTGTCATTTTAGGGTTTGATTGAGGCATTAAGTTATGAGTTAGAAATTTTGGATTTATTTGCACTGAAGTCTAAGGATTGGATTTAATTTTTGGGAACACATTCTATGAAAATTATAAACTTATTTTTCCCGAATTATTGTGATGTTACACTTATAGTCACCTTAAATAAATTTCATCCTCAAAATTTCATTAGACTATCCACCTTAGGGATTTCCTTACCTATAACATGAAAAGTTATATGCATATAATTCTACATGTGCCCATGTCTAAGGTGAGACTAAACATGACTATACTTTGAAAGAGATTTCATACCTTCTTATTCTAATCATCTTCATCATCATCCACCATTGTAAAGATTCTAACTTGTCTCTTCTCTCTATATGCTTGATCAACATTGGGCTCCTTCTTTTGAAACTTAGGGCAATTAGGTCTAATGTGCCACATTTTGCTACATGCATACCACATTCCGATTCCAAACATGCATCCCCCTAGATGGTACTTGGAGAAATTGGCACGTTGAGTCCTTATATGTTGATTTGGAACAACCTCAGGAGGAGGCTTCCTCTTCTTATCGGTGATTGAAGTTGTTTTGGGAGTGATTTTCCTTCCATGTTCTTTGTGGGTGGTCCTCTATTACAACTACAACATATAGGGAACCTCATAGGGTGTTGTGCACACATCCATATAGATCGAAACTAAGATCTGACTTGAAACCCCTAGTGAACACCTTCGCCTGGTGTGGTTCATGGTAACCATGACCATTTTCTACAAGATTATAAACTTCATGGCGTATTATGTCATTGTCATATCACCATACTAGAGAAGGTTGAGGAACTCCTCCTCTTTCTTCTTATCCATAACCTTGGATATGTAATGGTCTCAAAAGGCCTCTGAGAATTTCTCCCATGTGAGTGGAGCATTAGCTTTACGGGATCCTAGTAGGTTCTCCCACCAAGTCCTACCTATACCTTAGAGCATGTGAGTCCCAAAACAAACCTTGGAGTTTTTAGTGAAAACTAGATGATGGAAACAATGCTCCATGTTCTATAGACAGCTTTTAGCTTTGCCCACCATGTTTAACTCTTCCTCTTCAGCATATGAGCTAAGCTTGATCTTCAAAAATTCAACCAAGGAAAGCTCAGGGTTGTCCCTAGTTGGCCAGTTGATTCTCTCCTCTTCACATGTTAGTGGCAAGGGCCCTAACCATGACGTCAAAGGGTACCATGGGAGTTTCTTGATGTGGATATTCTTAGTGATTTCCTATTCTGAGATAATCATCTTTCTCCTCACCCGAGGGTGCCTTGTCATTATCACTTCTCTTATTTGGTGACATCTGCAAAAGAGGACATGAACTAGATGAGATTCTAAGAAACTCATGGTGGACAACCAAATTTTTAGCTCCAATACCATATCTATAACATCCCATCTGTATAAACATACACAACATAGAGTGGAAGCATGTATTGCATTCACTTCAAGGGGGGTGTCACAATCATGATATTCATTTCATAAGAATAGAGTTTATATAACTATGTTAGTATAAAAATGACCACTCTAATTCTCAAATCCTTAACTAGGTTCACTCACACATAAACTAAACTAAACATGTTTCACACTTGAACACGATATGCTTCTCATCAATAGGAAAATAAATCTAAACTAGTTGTAGCTGGCACCCCATTAGGTTTTTTCTTCTAAAGATCCTCATGCTAGGCCTGGCACACAATATAACTCCACTCCTCTATGTTTTCTACTTACCTATGAGCATTGTGCCCCTAGATATGCATCAAACAACTAATAAGCATAATTGAACATATTATATCTTAAAGAGAACATGTAAACTAAAAATGAGCTCTAAACACTAAACATTGGAAAAGGGTGTGGTTCCTCTTAGGTCATGTCTTTAATCCTGACTTATACATAAATCCTTAGGTTTGTAGATAAGTTCCTCTTATATTATGCACTAAAGTGTCTCTTAGTTGCACTAAAATGACTCTTCTCTTAAGCATCGAAGTGCCTCTTCATTTGCTCTGAAGAGCCTCTTACTGTGGATCTTATATAAGTTATCTTTTATCATTCTCTTTCTCTTGAAAAATCTTACCTTGTTCTTATATCTTCATGTGCATTAATCATAATGCGCGTGTGAGATGATCAATAATTATTTACAGTAAACATGACATTCAATGCATTATATATCTATTAAATTTTATCTTTATAAGCAAATGAAACACTAGATAATTCATTCATATAATTTACATACTACATACATATATTCAAAAAATCAATACTTATGTTCAAAGTGCATGAACCACTTCCCTCTCTTGGAAATAAACTGAGTTGTTCTTCTTAGGTTGAAGAAACCCTAATCATATTACTGGGGTTATTCGAACCCTAATTACCATGTTCATAACATATTTCATATCAATTCTACTGTATTATTCTCTTAAACCCTAATTTTACATCTTAGAAAATTATGGTTTGATGACAGGGAGACATAATCTAAAACTTTAGAATTCATATTCCTCATTCCAAAACCTTTCCAACAAGTATTTATTTGGAATTTTCTGATAGTATTTTCTTTGTTATGAATTTCTAAAGTAAAGCCAATCAAAATTTTGAGAAAATCCACGTTTACCTTAACCAAAATCCAATACATAGGGAACTTTTCTTAGTTATCCCAATAGGAGTTGACCACATGGTCACCCCCCCCCCAAAAAAAAAGAGGAAATTCGCAATTACAGAGAAAGGGTGCATTAAAACCCCACATTTCCCATTAATGCTTAATACATAAAATTAAACCCAGAAGGGCATATTGGGAAAACATGGATGCCCATCTTTGTGATGATACCCCAACGAACAATACCGGGTGGAAGTTGTCATCCATCATATCACAACCCATACACTACAATGATAAGTTCAAGTGATGGTTTCCATTGAATTCAAACATCAGATATCGACCCATCAAACCTAAACTTGGGTCTCGTTACAGTCATACGCTCAAAATAGCAAGCCCACTACTTGCACCATGGAAATCAAGCAAATCAAATCTCATGGGTACCTTAAATGGAAAAACAAACATGCTCAAGGACAACTATAATGAAACGTAGGTTCGCGACGATTGCCAATGTGTTAAGCATTAAGAAAAAGGTGATAATGTTGATGGAATCACTCTAGGGGTCCAAGTCCAAGTAAAAAAGGAAAACATGGCTCATGGATTCAGTGGCCAAAATGTCAGGGTCCTTGTTGGGATACACAAAGACAGTGAACACAATTGTTGATGGTTGTGGTGGCCTCTAGAGTGGTGTCAGACTTGACCAATGTTTCTTAACAAGGAGGGGTTAAGATACCTGGTGGCAAGACAAACTATATATATATATATATATATATATATATATATATATATATATATATATTGTATACATATATATTGTATATATATATAGAGAGAGAGCGAGAGAGAGTCAGATTAGAATACATTAGAGTCTATAGATCACACCATACATCCCAATGGTATTTACTTATCTAGACTATATTTTTGCAAAATTAATCCAGTAATCTTCATTGTTATAATACAAATAGTCCCATACAAAATTTCAGCCCATTTTATGAGTGTAAGACACTCATTCAAGGACAACAAAATTGACGCACATAACTGAGATGCATGATTTTTGTATCATTTAGATGCATGATCTATAAGTTTGCAAATGACCTGAAATTTATTAAGTAGTATGTTCTTAGGATATTTAAGAAAATCAAAGGTTTATATTTTCAAAATAATTGCTTCATGATGAAAAAAATTGAGGTGTATGGCATATCTAGTACACTTGAGTGTATTCTAACTTCGCTATATATATATATAGGCTGTTTGTTTAATACCCGCGCGGGTAACTTTGTTTGGCTACCCGTGCCTGGAAACACGGTGGCAAATTTTGTAAATATCTACACGCTGACTCTCGGCTCTCCGTATCGGCAAAGTTCTGAGCTTGCAGTTTCGGAGTTGCGGCGCTCGGCAGGTGCAAGAGAGCTACCAATTTGCCACACGGGGTGGTGGGATGGATGGTTGAGGGACAGAAATGCATGGAGGAGGCGTTCAAGCTCCTTGGAGACGAACAACTGCCGCTCCATGATCATCTCTAATGCGGAGCTCTAGAAGTCAGAGTATGGATCCGAGCTCTCCTTGACCACGACGTAACCGTCGTCGTCTTCTTGCTCTGGTGCTACATCCTGGGCTGGCATCTTGGTGGTAGCCATTGTTGCAGCTCCCTATTTCTCTGCTAGATGTAACTGCTCCAGCGCCGTTGGCTGAGCCTGGGCAAATGAATCTTTCTTCTTTTTCCCTTACCATCTGCCGCCACGCGATCCTCACTAGACAACAGCAGCTCTGCCTTGTTGGGGGAGATTGATGAAGTAGATGACGGGCTACCGCTGCTGGTGGTACCACTACCACCACTATGGGTGCCGCTAGTCGTCGTTGTCGTTGAGGAACATGCGGCGGTACCAATTCCAGATGTTGTAGTCGTGGCGGTCGTTGCCGCAGAATTCATCGATGACGAAATTGATACTAAGGCCATAGATGCTTGAGCTGGAGTCAGTGGTGTCAGGATCTTTTGTGGCTATAGATGCTTGAGCTGGAGTAAGTGGTACCGGGTCGCCGTCGACGTGGTGCGGGCGTTGTCCTACATCCACCATGACTGTCGCAATTGAGTTCTACACCTCGACATCAAGCCGGAGAATATACTCCTCGACGACGGATTCCGAGCTTACGTGTCATTTGGGAACAGGAAGGTGGAGGAGGGGGGATCCTCAAACAGGGGGGCAGGCCGACGTTGCTATTGCAGCACCAGCATAAACGCAGCGATGTTATCATGTTACAGTAGGATGATGCCAGAAGGTTCCTGACGGCCCCAAGCTTTGGGCATTAGTCTCGCTCGCGTAGATAGTTGTTCATCGGCAAGCCGCACCAGTCACCACCCACTTCCCACTAAGAAGACCCAGTACTGAGCACTTGCCTCCACGTCGCGAGCGTCGCCGCCCTGTACGGACGCCCTCTTGCACCGTCGGCTCCTCGCGCTGCACCGCTCTCGATACCACGTGGCTCTCACCAATCGCTTTCGCCTCCGGTAGGAACCAGGATATCATCTGGCTTAGACGCCGGTGCATCGCCATCCGGCTCCGTAGCGCCAAGTACTCACGGTCATCGGACGGAAAAAAGACGCGCACTAATAACGTTGGACGGGTATTTTAATTAGATTACCCGCGCGGGTATTTAAAACTAACTCATATATATATATATATATATATATATATATATATATATATATATATATATATATATATATATGTGTGTGTGTGTGTGTGTGTGTGTGTGTGTATGTATATGTGTATATACAATGTATATATTTGTATATATACATACATATATATATGTGTGTGTGTGTGCGGAGGTTGGGATCAGTCAGAAAACCAAAATTGATCAGGAAATAGGTGTAATAAGGAATTATTCCATGGGGAAGACACTCTGGTTCACAAACATGAGGAAACTAGGGCTTCCTGGGTTTGAGGAGATGTGGGCAAAGTTTTAAGAATAGAAGCAAGAGATGGGGGTATCAAAGAGATATCAATAGAGGGAGGGAAAATGTTGGACAACAGAGTCCCATGATGGTTTGGACTCCAATGAAGAAGAGAGTCACCCAACCTATGGATGGGTCCGCGACATAGAGTCTGACCCAGAATGGGTTATAGGTTTGCATGACACTTAAGTCATGATATCAACCTATAGTTTAGTTAGATTATGATATGTTTATTTAGGAAATTTATTTGTGTCCATTCTAGTTGGGATATCATGGAAGATTAAAAATTAACCAAAATTTGTATGCTTACCTAACTGGACCACGGGGGGTCCAAATATCTCATTAGTTTCTTTATTTGTAGTGTTGAATTTTTAGTGTTCTATATCAGTTATGGAAGGGAACATCTACTTAAAATGTTGTATTTGTCTCTTCTCTCTATCCTATATTGCTCTCAATAGTGTGTCTTCATAGGTTTTAGAAGATGACACTTGCATCCTCTTCACCAGTCGAAGGTTTGGAATGAAAGAAGTAGTTGATATTTCAACACAGCAAAAGAGCAACATGCTTTCTTCATGTTCATACCGTTCTTTCATTTTGTTTCCTTTTTGCAGTCTTCATTCTTATGGTGGCAAACCATTGAGAGTTAGCAGTCTATCTTCTCATCTCCATATAGTGCACCTATTGTCACCTACGCGTGTTTTTGATATCTACAAGGTACTAGAATACTCTTATATGTGGGACTCCTTGACTATTGGCATACGAGCTTCTAAAAGATGGATATGCGGTTTTTGTTTCTATACACAACCTTGGTCTAAAGATTATTCTCACAAAGAATTAGATGGTTCTGATGCTATAGTTTCCCTCCCACGTTATCCTATATTAGACCCACCAAACGTGATTATTGGTCTCCCAGCTCCCACCAAGGCTTTCTCTCCTATTTTTAAGAACTACAACTTGATACCCCTCAATGTATCTAGCCACCATTGATGCATGCAGTCTGTCTTGAACTCTATGTAGGACTTCTTGACCAAGTATTTCAAGTGGATTCTCCCACGTTCAAGAGTGTCCCTCTTCTTTGTCATCCCCCTTTTGCTAATTCTTTATGTGAAATTCTCATTTAGGCCGCTTCATGCCCCTCCTATATTGATGCTTGGATATGTCAACTACTGCTTCCTCTATGTGTCCTCTATCATTTTAGTCCTTTTTCAACTAATGGATATCCTTCTGGAAAGCATGCACCCATTCAACAACTCTTGATTCTTAAAGCCTTAGAAACCTAGGATTCATGGCCTAATGGTGTTCAAAAACTTCTTATCTGAATTTTAAAACACCAACAACCAATTGGTAATGAACCTTCCTTATATTCAAATGTCTCTCCTGGAAAGTATAAGGTCAAATATGGTCAAGTTTTTGTATCTATTCAAATTATCTCTTCTAGTGGGGTTGCACCGTATGATAACACAACTCGATTGGATCTCTAGTCAAAGTACCCTCACCTTCCACAGTCAAAACAACAACAAACTTTAGGTCTTTCATCATCTTCACTTCTCCCATTCTGTAGTATGGTTGAAGATGCTATTTTGTCCATTAATAAATGAACTTTTCATGCACGTGATGATCTTCATGCAAAACATCTTCTTGATTCTATGTGTGGTGTAGCTACTACATTCAAGGATGAGTTTTTGGATGTTATTGTTGTCATTATCAATCTTTGTTGGTTGATCGTTGTCCTATCTCCTTGGCTCCTTTTTTCTCTAGTGTCCCTTGATGCACCGGATAATTGTCATTTTCACATGCTATTTCATATGGATTATTTGTGCACTTATTGTTCATTTTCATATTATTATGTGCAGTATTTACTATCATTAGCATGTGATACTTAATTGCATCAAATAAATGTAATTTTAATGTTTCCGAATGATTTAATAAATTTCGAGAGCTTATGTTTGGTTTTTGTGGATTTCAAGTAAAGTTTACAAGTTTCTACACAGCTCAGTACTATCAAATTTGGTGTCGGTGGTACTGAAACTTGCTCAGAGAGGAACATATTAAATTGAGAAGACTCGATAGTGCTAATATAGAGGTCGATACTACCAACAACATCACATCCAAGAATCAGAATTTCATGAGAAATCTCAATATTGCTAACATGAACTCGGTAGTACTGACAACTTAACATGCAACTACAACTATCGAAGGCGTCAGTAGTACCGACATAGCGGGATCAGGCATATCTGAAAATTAAGTCTAATCTGACGATTGGAAATTAAGGACGCCCTAAGTCACTTCAATGACTTAGGGGGATTTCAGCTAGACCTAAGAATCTCATTGTATTCCGCTGGATGGAAGCTAAGAGCAAGTAGAGGAGAAAATGAAGAAGGCTACGTTCTAGGAGATTCGGGCACCTTGAAAGGACAGATTTCTAACTGGAAGGTAGAAAATCATCACGTTCATTAGAGGGGATCATCCAGACCATCTTCTTTAGGGGTTCTTTAGTTTTACTAATGTGTCCCGTGTTTTTCTTCTTCTCACTCATGTATTTGACAATGGAAATCATGGAAGGCTAAACTTCTTGTTCCTTAGGACCTAGAAGTAGCATGGTTATGCATTTTATTTGACTTTTATTCTTTAATATATCAATTTCTCTTAATTTTTAGATGTATTTCCATGAGATTTTCATGAAACATCCATGCTTCATCATCATAGGTAGTTAATTAGACCTTTAACTACTTTGAACAAGGGAATTAATGGTTGAAAAATTCATAGAAATACATGTTTTATATCGCCCTTTCAGAAAGGAGGCTTACAATGTGAAGAGATTACCCAGAGTTTTCGATAAAGCACCTAACTAAAAACATAATCGTTATGAGGGTGTGATTGGTATTAGATTAGGTAGTGAATTACGTAATGAGAGTGGGTAATTCTTGCTACAGGTCTCATAGTCCAGGGGTAGGAGAGATGTTTATTGATGTTATGATATTAATTACAATGTTAACTGAGTTCAAATTATAATCCTAAGGAATTCACTCCAATTGAGATCAACAATCAGTAATTTTAGATTTATATTTTGCTTTAGATAATTAAACCTTCAATCAAAGTTTTCATCAGCCTAGCCGATTGCATTATAGTTAGTAGTAGTTTTTGGATTAGCATTTCCCTGAGTTTGACGGCTGGGCCTCTTAAGGCCTATATTACATTGATACATACACTTGCATTTGATGTGTAGTTTACTCGTGTCACCTCTATGACTCTCCTACTCATGTTGGAAAATGGCATTCAACCCATTGTAGTTGGCACCATTTGGCATCAACTTGTTTCCAAGAGATATGTTGCATCCCTGAGCATGGGGATAATTGGAGAGAAGGTCACATCAAATTTTTTCTTTTCAACACTGATTTTCACCTGACACTGAGGCAGTTCAATGTCATCTATGGGTTTCCAATGGGGGAAGAATGTTTCGTACCCAATAACTTCAACTTTAAGGGAGCATGGGAGATGTTGGTGAAGGTGCCAGAAGGTACCATACTAGCTAGCATACAAACTCCATCACTGACATTGAGCATCCAATTGCTCGCATCCTGCACCACCTCCTCACCAACATCATCTTTTCCAAATCAAGCTAAGAATAGGGAAAGACTCAGAGGGTTGATCTCTACTTCCTCTACAAGTTGTTAGAGTTAGGAGGGAATAATGTGGACTTTGGTGCTTTCTTCCTCCAACAGGTGATTTTTGTGAGGAGACTGGTGTAGAGGACCCCTCTTATCCATTTTGAAAGATTGATCACTCTAATAGCAATCCATATGAACCTCTATCTCTCCACCTCCAAATCCTTAAGGCTGCTCCCAAGATATACATAAAGCATTTCAAGAGATCCAACCTCCTCAACGTACGTCAAAGGAAATTGTACGCATGATGCATAGTGGGTACCCAATAAAAGGAGAGGGAGCTCTGTGATCCAGCCTTTGACTTGCAAGGACTCTACCTCATGAGGTGTCATGTAGATAGCTCTTCAGAGTATGAGGAATAAGATGACACAACACAAGAACAACATTAGCAGCAGAATGAAGAAGAGGAGGAGGAGAAACCAACCATCCCCATCATGAGGAGGCAGGTTCTATGCAAGAGGTCATGTGCATATGGAGCCTCTTGTTCTTCTACTCCACCACCTTCATAAAAGGGTGATCCATACTCCATGGTGGGCATGTATGGAATGTTGTCAGATATTCAGTAGGGGCAGGAGCAGTAGACTACTACGCTAGAGGGCATACATGATGTCCAAGGATGGCTCTATCAGAATCAACAGGTGATCTTTAAAATCAAGCAACTTCTCTTGGCCAACTAAGAGAACATGCACACACGCTGCAGTAGATGGAGGGCTACCATCAATCATTCTTCGACAACTATTGGAGTTACAGCTACTTTGGCGGGTATCCACAGCCTCCATAGATGTGATTGCCGCCTCAGACTTTCCAGGGGATGTTCTATTCCTATGATCCTACAATGCCACAACCTCCACCGTCACCCTTTTGATCTAGTACCACTGTTCCACCTCTTAAGTTAGATTTTGACTGTACAAGCATAGTCAAGTTCAAGATTTGGGGTGGTGTTGGAACATCTCTAATCTTAATCTTTATTTTTCTTTTAGTTTTTATTTGCTATTTAATTTTTATTTTTCCAAGTTGTAGGATCCATGGTCTATCTAGTGTAAAAGTTGAGCTTATTTCATGATTCAGGTCAATGATATGTGCTTTCGGGTGTTTGTAATGCAAAATTAAAATGAAAAAAAAGGTATAAATCTTTGGCGTAGTTGTAAATTTATTGAGTTGTGCCACCTAGAGGAAGTGTATGGGCTAGTCAGCTTAATGATATTCAATATGAATGGAAAGCTTAATTATTCATGTAATGTGGATGAACATGGGGTTTGATCCTAAATTGATTAAACAATCAACGGGATCTTAAATTCAAATTTAAGAAATAAATCCTGCCATGTACATAGGTCATTATAGAGGGACATATCTTAGTTCATGAATGGCATTGTCACTTAATTATGTGATTTCAATCATTTCTCACTCATTTTGACCCACCACCTTAAGATGATCAAGTAATCTGAATTATTTCCTCTAGTTTGCATTGCATGGCATAATAGGTGGCATGATGTAGTTTCTCTTTAATTGCATTAGCTAAAAAATGAAGATTAATATGAATAACATTTTTGCGCATATCATCTAGTTGCATAACAATAACAATTACATGTAGATTGCATGCATATTTCATCATTCATTTTCATATCATTTGGTTATATTGTTTTCCTTTGAATTAAGAGTGTAGGGATACACATCCATAACCTCAGAAGAAAAATAAGGAAAATTGATGAAATGAATGTGACATGTTAAGTAAATCCCAAGAAGAACTTTACATAATGCTACAATAGTGGGCCAATGAAAAAAAAGAAACAAAATTAATGGTATGCAATAAAGAGGGAGAAATGA
Source organism: Alisma plantago-aquatica (assembly GCA_963693085.1). NCBI lineage: Eukaryota > Viridiplantae > Streptophyta > Magnoliopsida > Alismatales > Alismataceae > Alisma > Alisma plantago-aquatica. The sequence continues at coordinate 1,039,448,109 of OY856412.1, forward strand.
TGCCCTAAACTCTTCACAAAGAGATGGAAACATTCAAATGTTGTATTCTTTTCTTTACTTCATTCTCATCCAATTGATGAAATTTTCAACACATGCATCATTTCACCCATAACATTAGGCATTAGGATTCATGCCTATCTCGTTATCTTCACCATATAGGTTCATCATGTTTTATTTTTGCATAAATAATTAGGATGGTACTTGTGACTTTTCATTAGCCACCTAATTCGTTCCATCCATTGCTCTTAACTTAAATGGTTATTCTCTTCATTCATTCTTATAAGGAGAAATACTTCCAAGTAGTTGGTAGTTAGGAAAGAGCAATGTAGATAGGGAATCACATGACACACCAAGCGAATGCCTGATTGACTATGATATTAACTGCTCCACTCGTAGTGTTTCTTTGATCTAAGCATGAACAACTTTTATGGATATTTTTGGTCACTATAAAGTAGTTGATTGTTCAGTGGTCAGCAAAGTCCAGTTTAGGACCGCCGGATGAGAATAGTTGAGAAAAGAAATTCATATTTTATGTCATTTTTCTGATTTGTGTGTGTTGTTTGAGCATGAGCAATATTTAAGCTTAGGGGAGTTTGATGCACCAGATAATTATTGTTTTCAAAGGCTATTTAATACATATTTTTGGTGCACTTATTGTTCATTTTTATATTAATTTGTGAAGTATTTACTATCATCATCATATGATACTTAATTGCATAAAATAAATTTTCTTTGAATGTTTATGAATTATTTAATAAATTTAAAGAGCTTATGTTCATATTTTCTGGATATCAAGCAAAATTTACAAGAATCTACATAGCTTGGTACTAACGACTTTGGCGTCGGTGGTATCTACACTTGCTTAGAGAGGAATGTATTGCAATTGAGAAGACTGGGTAGTACCGACATATAAGTCAGTACTACAAAAAACATCACAACAAAGAATCATAATTTCATGAGAAATCTCAGTAATACCGACATCAACTCGGTAGTACTGACAACTTAACAGGTAGCCACAATTATTGAATGTGTCAGTAGTACTGACACCCAGTCAGTAGTACCGAAACGGAGGGATTGGAAAGATTTGAAAATTAAGTCTAATTTGATAGTTGTCAATTAAGGACGCCCTAAGTCACTTATATGACTTAGGGGGATTTCATCCAGACCTAAGAATCTCATTCTATTATGTTAGAAGGTAGCTGAGAGCAAGGAGAGGAGAAAGCGGAGAAGAAGGCCATGTTTTGGGAGATTCAGGCACCTCCATAGGACGGATTTACATCAGGAAGGTGGGAAATCATCATGTTCGTTAGAGGGGATCATCTAAACTATCTTCTTTAGGGGTTCTTTAGTTTTACTAATGTTTTTCATGTTTTCTTTTTCTCTCTCACGTATTTGACAATGGAAATCGTGCAGGGATAAACCCTTTGTTCCTTAAGACCCGGGAGTAGCCCGGTTATGCATTGTAATTGACTTTTATGCATTAATATATCAATTTATTTTAATTTATAGACTTATTTCTATGAGATTTTCATGAACTATCCATACGTCATCAGGATAGGTAGTTAATTAGACCTTTAATTTCTTTGAAAAGGAGAATTTATGGTTGGAAAATTCATAGAAATACATGTATTATATCGCCCTTTGAGAAAGGAGGCTTACAAATGGGAAGAGATTACCCATAGTTTTTTATAAAGCACCTAACTAATAACACAATTGTTATGAGAGTGAGATTAGTATTATATTAGGTAGTGAATTACACAAAGAGAGTGGGTAATTCTTGCTACAGGTCTCTTAGTCCAGGGGTAGGAGAGATGTTTATTAATGTTATGATCTTAATTGGAATGTTAATCGAGGTGAAATCATATCCTAAGGAGTTCACTCCAATTGTGATAAACAACCAGTAATTTATATTTATTTTCTGCTTTAGATAATCAAAGCTTTAATCAAAGTTTTCATTGGCCTAGTTGGTCGCATTACAATTAGTAGTAGTTTCCAAATTAATATTTCCCTGAGTTTGACATGTGGGCCTCTTAAGGCCTGTATTACATTTATACATACACTTGTGTTTGACATGTAGTTTACTCATGTCATGTTTTTGGCATTGTTGTTGGGAAAATGGAAATTCCAGCACTATGAGTGTTGTGATCGACCACTCTAGGCTACACCTCTTTTTTATTTTTTTATTCTTTCTAAGCTGAATTTCAAATATCATTTATTCAAACATTAATATCCATTCTCACATTGTTCTTAACTATATCAAGTACTAGTGTATGGTGCAAACAACAAGCACCGATTATGGAACCTCGTCGCCATAGAGTGCCTTTTAGGAGGATTTCCAATGCAGATTACAGGAATAAAGTGGGTCTGCACCATGATTCATTCAGAATCCACCACTTGAGACACCATTACCTGATACTCTAACACCCCCACTAGAACAACTTGAACCTGCTCAGATGGTAGACCCCATAGAAGAATAGACTATTTGGGAGAAGATTAAGGCATCTTCCCTAACAATCCAGCTTGGTCTAATCAAAAGACGGGCTATAAATGTGGGCAGCTATAAGATTGATCCTATGTTGGTGGCATTGGTCAAATCATAGGATTTTCATGGCCACGGTATTGAAGACCCGATGAAACATATCATCAATTTTGTTGAAAATTGTGATATGGATAAGATTGATTGAGTATCGATGATTGTAATATATTTGAAGCTCTTTCCATCATCATTGGAAGCAATGTGAAGTTGTGGCTCTACAATCACCTACCTAATTCAATAGAAACATGAGAGCAGATGATAGAAACTAGACCTGTCAAACGGGTGGGTGGGTTGGGTTTGGGTTGGTTCGTTGCGGGTTTGGGTCTCGCGGGTGCGGGTCAAAAAGACCCAATGTTAAACGGATGGGGAAGTAGCACACCCAAACCCGACCCAGCGGATTGCGGGTCGCCCGTGGGTGCCCATATAATATGTGCACAGTGAAAAGATATTGCTTGTTTCTGCACTACGACAAAGAGTAGAATGATTCATTAATAATTTTCAATGTAAACATAACAAAATGAGGGCAAGCTTCCACTACTTTTTGTGTCCAACACAATGTAACATCTATTATGATGTTTTGAAATAAAATGTAAGAGATAAAATGAAAAATAACCATTTCTACAATGTACAATAAAAAAAGTTAATGATATAGATGTTACAAATAGTATAACATATTACCATAACAACACTATATTTTGTCATCTTATGCTAAAAGTTCTTGATGTTTCATGTTCTTATGATTGTCCAATACATAAAGTGAATAGAAAGATATATAATCATTATAATTGAATATAAAACATAAATTACACTATATATTCATTAGCATAAAAATAATATAGAAGTTAATGAATTTTTTTCCACTAGTATAAACAATTAACAAAGGTTATCAATAAAGAAAGTTAAGCTTTAACTCTTTATATTGTATACATTACACGTCATCAATTTAGTTGATTGATAAATGTACAGGTGTTGCATGTCTTAACAGTCATATCGATAATATATTTATATTAATATATTATTTATTTAAATGGGTACCCGCGGGTGCCCGTGGATCACCCGTGAAACCCACTAAATAAATGGGTGGGTATGAGTTTGGGTGATTTCTAACGCGTGGCAAATTTTGCCACCCAAACCCAACTTAAACGGGTCGACCTGTGGGCGCCCACAGATTTTGACCCAGTTTGACAGGTCTAATAGAAACTTTCTTTGAGTGTTACTTCCCCCCTCAAAAACTAACAAACTGGTTAGAAAGATATACAACTTCAAGAAGCAGGTAGAGGAGTCTTACTCTAAGGCATGGGAGAGATATCAGAATATGATGACGAAGGTCCCTCATCATGGGATCAATCTATATGGTCAGACAAAGAATTTTTTATTATGGGTTGCATCAAGGGGAGAGGACCATACTTGACAGTGCAGGAACATGTTTCTTCCTCAACAACAAGCCATCTAGGTGCCATGAGATCCTAAAGAATATGGCTAAAAACCAGTCCTGGGGAGAAGAAATAGAACGCCCGACAACCCTTAAAAGTGTTGGAGAGTCTAAGGTGATATCTTCATTAAATGAGAAGTTGGACTTGATTGCTAAGAAATGGTGTGCCAAGGATGGAATCCCTTTTAGAGGTGAGGATGAAGAGTGCATGTTCGTACGACAACATAATTATAGGGGTAATGACTATTCCTAGAGGAAGGATTCCAAATTTTCTTGGAAGGACTCCAATAATATCCAACAGGACTCTTCCCAAGCTTAGCAATTCAAGCCACAATAGGTTGGTCCACAACAACAATACCATTAGAACAGGGGACCCAGAAAGATAGAGAACATTGAAGACATGCTCTGTAAACTGGTCAGTCAGAATGAGATGATCATTGGCCAGACTCAGAGGAAACTACAGAATCGAGGTGCACAAATTTGCAGTATAGCAACTTAGATTTCTCATATTGCAGCAGAGGTTGCATCCCTCAAGAATCCAGGTCAGCAAGGATTCCCAGGAAATACTAATATACCAGTCGACAACCAACATGTGAAGGTTGTGTTGTTACACATTGGGAAGAAGTTGTTGAATGAACAAAAGACCATTCTAGAGTCTAAGGATAAAGCGGTTGACACGGGATCACATGTGACTACTGCTACAATTTATCCAATTGAGCATGATACTACTGCACAGGACAAAGAAATTGATGAAGAAATTGAGAAACTAAAGGAGACCGGGAAGGAGGCATATATTTCACCACACCAAAGGAATCAGGTGAAGCCACTACCCTTTCTGAATAGCAAGAAGGCAACCAAGGTTGAGCAACAATTTCAAAAGTTTCTGGATGATTTTAGGAAATTGTGTGCCCAAATTCCTCTCATAGAAGCAATTGACCATATTCCTTCATATGGAAAATTTATTAAAGATATAATCAATAAAATGAGGAGGATAGATGACTCATATGTAGTGTTGCTAAAAGAGCATGTTAGCGCCTTCATTTTGGGGACACTTCCACCAAAAAGGCAAGATCCATGCCACTCCAATATATCATGTTACATCATAAATACCAAATTTGGAGAGGCTTTGTGTGATTTAGGGGCAAGCATTAATCTTATGCCCTTAACTACTTTCAAGAATTTGGGTCTTAAGGAGTCCAGGAAAAGCAATATGACCATACAGTTGGCAGACAACTCCATGGTTAGGCCATATGGTATCTGTGAGAATGTTCTTGTAAAGGTGGATGTATTTGTATTTCCAATAGATTTTGTGGTAATGGAGATGCAGGATGATCACAACAACAAAATACTACTTGAGAGACCATTACAAGCCACTTCTAACATGATACTTGAGATGGGCATAGGAAGATTGACGCTAGGAATCAAAGAAGATCACTTTGAAATCAAGATGCTTGAGTCCACAAAGATGACTGAAAAGAAGCCACAATGTCACATGTTGCAGCAGGTCCAAGGAAAGATGTTTTTATTTCTTAGGAGGCCAATCCTAGATATGGCTCATGTGATGACACCGGTTCACAAGGGCACATTGACAGTGGATATCTTGGAGAATGCTAAGGAGGTTTCACTGGTAAAGGCAATTCAATATCCAGATGAAGAAGAGGAGTAACATTGCCCAACTACAATTGAAGAGGCAGCTTCTTATGCTCTTATACAAGCATATCCACAGTTGCTTTTAGAGGATGTCTCATGAACTTGGTGGATGACTATACCTAATAATTTATTGTGGAGGAGTGTGTCTTGTTTCTGAAGGCACTATCATGTTAATACATCAGACGCTTTGAGGATATCGAACCACCTTCTGCACCTTTAATCCCATCTTTACTTAGTCCTCTGGAACTAGATTTAAATCCATTGCCTCCGCACTTGAAGTACATTTTCTTAGAAGCAAAAAAGAAGCTTTTGATCACCCCCTACTTTATGACAACACAATATGAGGCTAGAAGAAGTAGCCAAGCCCATAGTGCAACCTCAATGATAACTCAACCCTATCATGACTGAGGTAGTAAAGAAGGGGGTAGTAAAACTTTGATCTATATGTATAACTTATGCTATCTTTGACTCTTACTGGGTTAGTCCTACCCTCTGATTCCTAAGAAAGAGGGAATAACGATCACAACTAAATGAGATTATGAATTGATTTCTACTAGATTGGTGAGTGGTGGCGAGTATGTATTAATTACTGATGTTTGAACACTGCCACTTTGAAAGATCATTTCCCTCTTCCATTTATCAATCAGATATTGGAGCGGTTCACCAATTGCTCTCACTTTTGTTTTCTTGGTGGTTATTCTAGATGCAACCAAATTTCTATTGAGCCATGAGGCCAAAAGAAGTACACCTTCACTTGTCTTTATGGAACTTTCGCATATCATCAGATGTCGTACGGTCTTTGCAACACACAAGCTACCTTTCAAAGATGTATGCTCAACATTTTTATGATATTGTGGAGCAATGTCCGAAGGCATTTATGGATGTTTTTTCAATGTAAAGGGAATAGTTTGATGATTTCCTTAACAATCTAGATAAAGTTTTACAAAGATGCGAGGACACTCACCTGATTTTGAACTAGAAAAAATGTCACATGATGGTGAGGTGAGGGGATCGTTTTGGCACACAGGGTGTCCAATAAGGAATGGAGATTGACAAGGGTAAAAATAGAAGTCATCTCCAAGATACCTCCACCATAATTGGTGAAGGGAGTGAGATGCTTTTTAGAACATGTCAAATTTTACCGACGGTTTACAAAATATTTTTCAAAAATTGCCAAGCCTCTCTTTGAGTTGTTGGAAAAGGGCACGAATTTTAATTTTGATGAGCGGTGTTTAATGGCATTTGAGGTGAGGAAGGAGAAACTAATTTCCGCACTTGTTGTCTAGGCTCCAGATTGGAGCCAACCCTTTGAGCTAATGTGTGATGCATCAAATTACATAGTAGGGGTTATTTCAGGACAACACCGAGACAAGACTCCCACTGTCCTTTATTATGCATCTAAGACCTTAAATGATGCCCAATTAAATTACACAACCACAAAAAACGAGTTATTGGTGGTTGTTTTCACTTTTTAGAAATTTTTCCAATATTTGATAGGAGCTAGGGTCATTGTTTGGACACATCATGCAGCCATTAAATATTTGTTGCAGAAGAAAGATGCCAAGCCTAGGTTAAATTAGATGGATCTTGTTATTGCAATTTCATATTGAAATCAAAGATAAAGTAGGTACCAAGAATGTAGTGGCTAGTCACTTGTCTAGGCTTGAAAAGGGTTGATGAAAAGGACATAGATATACCCATTGTGGAAGAATTTTTAGATGAGCAGCTCTTTGCCATGAAAAGTAAAGATCAGTGGTTTGAAAACATTGTGAACTATTTGGCCTATTACAAGCTGCCAAAAGATTGGGGATATTAGGAAAAGAAGAAAGTCTTCCATTCTTTGAGGTTTTACATTTGGGATGATCCTATTTGCAACATAGGGACGGGATTTTAAGGAAATGTGTGCCTAATTGTGAGTTTTAGAGTATATTAGCACATTCTCATTCCTTACCTACTGGTGGTCATCACACTAGTTTTAGGACTGTAGCCAACGTTTAAGAATGTGGATTTTATTGAATGACACTTTGTAATGACACATATAACTTTGTTCTTCATTGTTATGTGCGTCAACATGCAAGGAATATCTCAAAGAGACACGAGATTCCCTTGAATGTCTTTCAAGAAATTGAGGTTTCTTATATGTGTGGAATTGATTGCATGGGCCTTTCATGTCATCTAATTCGAATTTATACATATTAATTGCCATTGACTATGTGTCTAAGTGGGTGGAAGCACTTTCAACCCACACAAATGATGCCCAAGTTGTATGCAGGTTTGTAGAAGATCACATCTTTTGTAGGTTTGGGGTGACCTAGATTGATTATTAGTGATGTTGGATCTCACTTCACCAATAGGATACTTGGGGCACTTTTGAGAAATTATGGAGTGAAACATAGGGTAGGTACTCCATATCATCCCCAAACCTAATAAAAGGTTGAGGTATCTAATAGGGAGATTATGAAAATCTTAGAGAAGATAGTCTTAACCAACACGACTAGTTGGAGCATGTTGCTTAATGATGTTCTGTGGGCATATAGGACACCCTATAAGACACCTATAGGAACCACTCCCTTTAGATTGGTTTATGGGTGAGATAATCACTTACCCATAGAGCACAAAACTAAATGGACGCTAAGGAAATTGAACTACATTTTGGATGATGCAGGGAGAAAAAGGATGTTAGAATTGAATGAGATAGATGATCTTAGGTGTGACACCTATGAAAGCTCTAGGATCTACATGGAGAGAACTAAAAAGATCCATGATCACCACATCCTACATAGAGTTTTCACTCCAGGACATAAGCTGCTTCTGTTCAATTCCATGTTGAAGTTACACCCTGGAAAACTGAGGTCCACATGGAGTGGGCCTTTTGAGGTAGTTAAGGTTTTTCCCCATGGGGCAGTAGAGATAATAAAAGGGGATGATCCATTCCTTATTAATGGATAGTGGCTCAAACATTACTTTGGGGGAGATTTGGTCAGGAAGGAATAGGAGTTGAAGCTCGTTGAGCTTCAATGATCTTATGTGCATAGATTGTTGAGCCTATGACATAAAATAAGGGCACTTTTTGGGAGGCAACCCAACCATCTTTTTTGTTGCTTACATTCTAGTTTGTAGTTTTCATTACTTTAGTTTGCATCTTATTCATTTCTTAATGTAAAAAGGTACCTTGATCAATTTTTTGTGGTGTGTAGGCTGAGTATTAGTCGATAGTACTAACACTAGAGTTGGTAGTACCGACGAGTTCACAGGAAAATGATTAAACTTCACAAAAAACTCAATACTACCGACAACAAAGTTGGTGGTACCAACAACATCACAGGGAGGCCGAACAAATATTCAAGGGAACTCGATACTACTGACCCCAACTTTGGTAGCACCAACTTTTTGTAGAAAAGGGACTGAGTTCACTGATAAGGACTCAGTACTACCTACTGGGACTTGGTAGTACTGACACAAATTGAAGTGCCAGGTTCACAACATCGAGATCAGGCTCAGAATTATCGACAATTTTGAATGACTTGGTACTACAGAACCCCAACTCAGTAGTACATACACCTAAAGTCCAGAATGTAGGAGCACCAATGGCAGTCAAGATTCAACACATTAGATGATTGGTGCCACTGATCTGAGAACACAAGTCGGTTCTACCGACTTCCGTTGTTACTACCAACACATGGCAATCCACGTCTATCGAGATCAAAGAATCAGAGTCGTTAGCATCAATAGCTAGTACCGAGTCACATGGATTAGGGAGACCAAGTCAATACTACTGACTTTCCATCGATCTTACTAATGCAACGGTAGGGGCGGGTCTGGAAGCTATATAAAGAGGGGTTGTGTTTAGTTTTTCTTCACACCTCCTTTAAGAAAGTTTCAACAAGCATCTCCGGGTGATCAGAGTCTACTCTGAGCATTCTTTTTCTCCATTCCCTTCTTGTACTAGTGTTATGGCATCTAGGAGCATAGCTTCTTCATAGGTGGGGAATCCTACATTGATTCCTAAACCAAGCCACATCACCCACCCCAGTGTTGTTGTAGTGAAGATATATGAAGACCTACTGAGGAGGGAGATAAGTACAACACGGTATGGAGACTGTGCATTCATCGTTGATGTGGGCTTCATTGGCAATCTTCTCCAAGTTTGTGAGATTCAGGGGATGAGGGGCAATCACCCATTCTTTAGTGATTGGCTCACTTTCCTAGAGCTCATCATGAGTTCCTAGCATCGCTCGAGATATGTTGCATCCCCAATCATGGGGATGAATGGAGGGAAGACCGCATCAAATTTTTCTTTTCAACACTGACTTTCACCTAAGACTGTGGCATTTTAATGCCATCTATGGGTGGCCAATGGGAGACGAACACTTCATCCACAACAATTTCAACTTTAAGAGTGCATGGGAGCTGTTGGTGAACGTGCCAGAAGGCTACCATATCAGCTGGCATACAAACTTCATCACCGACATTAAGCACCCATTTGCTCGCATATTGCACTGACTCCTCACCAACACCATCTTTGCCAAATCAAGCTAGGGATATGGGAAGACTCAGAGGGTCAATCTCTACTTCCTCTACAAGCTGCTAGAGTTAGGAGGGAAGAATGTGGACTTTGGTTCTTTCTTCCTCTAACACATGATTTTGGTGAGGAGATTGGTGAAGAGGACCCTTCCTATCCATTTTAGAGGATTGATCACTCGAATAGAAATCCATTTGAATCTCAATCTCTCCACCTCCATATCCTTGAAGGATGCTCCCAAGTTAGACATAAAGAATTTTAAGAGATCCAACCTCCTCAACACACGTCAAGGGAAACTATACGCATGTTGTATAGTGGGTACCCATTACAAAGAGAGGGAGCTTTGTGATCTATTCTTTGACTTTCAAGGACTCCACCTCATGAGGTGGCATGTAGATATCTCCTTAGAGGATGAGGAAGAAGATGACATTGCATAAGAGTAACAACATGATAATAATGAAGAAGAGGAGGAGGAGGAACCCACCATCCTCATCATGAGAAGGTAGGTTCCACGCAAGAGATCATGCACATATGGAGCCTCCAATTCTACAGCTCCACCGCCATCACAAGAGGATGATCCATACTCCATGGTGGGCATGTATGGAATGATGCAGGAGATTCAGTAGGGGCGAGAGTAGAAGACTGCTACACTAGCAAGCGTACATGATATCCAAGGATGGCTCTATCAAAATTAGCAGGTGATCTTTAAAAATGAGAGACTTTTCTTGGCCAGTCAAGAGAGCATGCATACATGTTGTAGTGGATGGAGGGCTACCAACAGTCATTCTTTGACAACTACTAGAGCTAGGGCTACTTTGGTGGGTATCCACAACCTCTATAAATGTCGCTGCCTTAGACTTTCTAGGGGATGTTCTATTCCTATGATCCTACCATGCCACAACCTCCACCACCACCCTTCTGATCTGGTACCAATGTTCCACCTATTAAATTGGATTTTGACTATGCAGACATGTCAAATTCAAGATTTGGGGGGGGGTGTTGGAACAGCTCTATCCTTAGTCTTTATTTTTCTTTTAGTCTTTGTTTGCTTTGTAGTTTTTATTTTTCAAAGTTGTAGGATCCATGATCTATCTAGGGTAAAAGTGGAGTGTAATTCATGATTCTTGCCAATCATATGTGCTTTCGGGTGTTTGTAATGGAAACTAAAATGAAAAAAAAATCTTTGGATTGGTTGCAAATTTCTTGAGTTGCGCCACCTAGAGGAATTGTATGGGCTAGTTAGCGTAAGGACATTTAATATTAATGGAAAGCTCAACTATTCATGTAATGCGAATGAATATGGGGTTTGAGACTAAATTGATCAAACAATCAACGGGATCTTTAATTCAAATTTAAGAAAGAAATCCTAAGGTTACCATGTACATAGGTCATTCGAGAGGGACATATCATAGTTCATGAAATGCATTGTTGCTTAATTATGTGATTCCATCCACTTCTCACTCACTTTGACCCACCACCTTAATATGATCAAGTAATCCAAATTATTTCCTCTAGTTTGCATTTCATGGCATAATAGGTGACATGATAGTTGGTTTCTCTTTAATTGCATCAACTACAAAATGAATAAAAATATGCATAAACAATTTTTGCACATATCATCTAGTTGCATAACTATAACAATTATATGTAGATTGCATGAATCTTTCATCATTCTTTTTCATATCATGTGGTTATACTGTTTTCCACTAAAATAAGAGTGCAGGAATACACACAGAAAAAAAACATAGGAAAATGATGAAATGGATGTGACATGTTATGTAAAGCCCTAGAATAACTTTACACAATGATACAATAGTTGTCTAATGAAAAATAAATAAGAAGAAAAATCAACGATATGCAATAAAGAGGGAGAAAGGATTCCCTAAACTTTTCACAAAGATATGGAAACATTCACATGATGTATTCTTTTCTTTACTTTATTCTCATCCATTTGATGAGATTTTCAACACATTCACCATTTTACCCATAACATTAGGCATTAGGATTCATGCATATCTGATTATCTTCACCATATAGGTTCATGATGTTTTACTTTGCATAAATAATTTGGATGCTACTTGTGACTCTTCAGTAACCACCTAATTCATTTCATCCATTGCTCTTATTGATAGCTCACTTAAATGATTATTCTCCTCATTCATTCTTATAAGGAGAATTGCTTCCAAGTAGTTGGTAGTTAGGAAAGATCAATGTAGATAGGGATCACATGATGCACCAAGTGAATGCCTGATTGACTATGATATTAACTACTCTACTGGTATTGTTTCATTGATCTAAGGGTGGACAACTTCTCTGGATATTTTTGGTCGTTATAAAGCAGTTTATTGTTTAGTGGTCAGTAAAGGCTGGTTTGGGACAGCCAGGTGGGAATAATTAAGAAAAGTAATTCATATTTTATGTCCTTTTTCTAATCTGTTTCAAACATATATGAGGGTGTGTTGATCAAGGATGAGTAACATTTAAGCTTAGAGGAGTTTGATGCACCAAATAATTGTTGTTTTCATAGGCTATTCAATATGGATTTTCGGTGCACTTATTGTTCATTTTCATATTAATTTGTGCAATATTTACTATCATTAGCATGTGATACTTAATTGCATCAAATAAAAGTAATTTTAATGTTTTCGAATGATTTAATAAATTTAAAGAGCTTATGTTTACTTTTTTCAGATTTCAAGCAAAATTTTCAAGAATCTACATAGCTCGGTACTACCAACTTTGACGTTAAACAATTGCTCAGAGAGGGATGTATTACAATTGAGAAAACTTGGTAGTACCGACATATAAGTCGATGCTACCAAAAACATCACAAAAAAGAATCATAATTTCATGAGAAATTGCAATACTACCGACATCAACTCGGTAGTACTGACAACTTAATAGGAAGCCACAACTATCGAAGGACCGACACGACGAGATCAGGAAGATATGAAAATTAAGTCTAATCTAATAGTTGGAAGTAAAGGACGCCCTCAATCACTTCTATGACTTAGAGGGTTTTTTTCCAAACCTAAGAATCTCATTCTATTCCATTGGATGATGATCGAGATAAAGGAGAGGAGAAAGCATAGAAGAAGGCCATGTTCTGAGAGATTCATGCACCTCCAGATGATGGATTTATAGCTGGAAAGTGGTAAATCGTCACGTTAGTTTGATGGGATCATCCAAACCATCTTCTTCAAGGGTTATTAAGTTTTACTAATATTTCCCACATTTTTCTTATTCTCTCTCATGTATCTAATGATGGAAATCATGTAGGGCTAAACCCCTTGCTCCTTAAGACCCGAGAGTAGCCAGGTTATGCATTGTAATTGACATTTATGCATTAATATATCAATTTCTCTTAATTTCTATACTTATTTCTATGAGATTTTCATGAACTATCCATACTTTATCCCCGTAGGTGGTTAATTAGACCTTTAACTGCTTTGAAAAAAGGAATTAATGGTTGGAAAATTGATAGAAATACATGTTTTATATTGCCCTTTGAGAAAGCAGGCTTACGAATGTGAAGAGATTACCCAGAGTTTTCGATAAAGCACCTAACTAATAACACAATTTTTATGAGAGTGTGAATGGTATTAGATTAGGTAGTGAATTACATCGTGAGAGTGGGTAATTCTTTCTACAGGTCTCTTAGTCCAGGGGTAGAGGAGATGTTTATTAATGTTATGATGTTAATTGCAATGTTAACTGAGGTCAAACTGTAATCCTAAGGAATTCACTCCAATTGAGATCAACAATTAGTAATTTTAGATTTATTTTATGCTTTAGATAACTAAACCTTCAATCAAAATTTTCATCAGCCTATCTGATCACATTACAATTTATAGTAGTTTCTGGATTAATTTTTCCCTGAGTTTGACATATGGGACTCTTAAGGCCTATATTATATTGATACATACACTTGTGTTTGACGTGTAGTTTACTCTTTTCACCCCTCTGACTCCCTTACTCAAGATAGATAATGGCATTCGGCCCATTGTAGTTGTCACCATTTAACATCGACTTGTTTCCAAGATTACAACATGACCGTCATAAAGTTGTTGTTCATATCTACAAGACCACCCATTTGGTGTAGGGATTCCTAGGGTGTTGAAGCTCTTTTACATGCAATGTTGCACCTTGTCCGTGACCAACATTATTATGGAATTGTTTGTTAGCTGAATCCTAACTCCAAATGACTACATAGTCAATGGTGGTAGGACCTAGTGTTTGGTTGTTACATTAACGAGTTTCAATCATATAAATAATCTTTTACTCAACTAGCCAAATCCCGCAAGTATACAGGAGTAGTTGTAGTCGAGATTGAACAAAAGGAGCTTTAGCAATCAATTAAATGCAAGAGTGATAAGTTTCAACAATCTAGACCTTTTCCAAAGAAATATTTTGTTGATTAAACTAGAATTTCATAATTAGACTAAACAGTAAAAGGATTACTTAAAAGGGTTTGACTTCAAATTTAAATCAATCTTGGACTTAGGATTTCACTAGCACATCATAACATGAAGTAGAAACAAGAATTTTTAACATACTAAGTACTTTCTAAAGGAGAGTTGTATGTTATACTTCACCTCTCAGTGCAAATACAATGATCCTAACTCAATACAACACTCTCGTGTATGTATTTCATTTTGGATCACAAACCTAATCCTCAACTCCATAATTTCCACTCTCGTGGTAAAGGAGGAGTTTCCAAGAGAGTACCTCCTTACTCTCCCACTTGTCTTCTTAGATCAAGCAAGAAAGCATAAAATATGCATACATAGTGGCCAGTCATACATGCAAGAAGTAAGAAATTGATACTCAAAAGGTAGAAAAGCAAGCATTTAGCATTTAGTACGAAATTATCATGTTCCATACATGTCATGACATGGGAGTTACTCTCCCATGTCCAAGAAAAAGAGCCTACTCGTCCGTGATGATGTACAGCAGAGATGATATAGAAATTTTAGAGTTTAACATGGTTTAGAGAAGAAAAAACTAAGAGAATCTAAAGGTGTAACCCAAGAAAAGTAGAATCCCAGTTTGGGGACAAAATTCCACTCCTAAAGCTGCTCCAAACCAGACAAACTTCCCTCCCAAGAAGCTTGGTGGAGAGAAGAAGCTCTACTACACCTTCAGAGAAGAAAATAGAGAAGAGAAGAAGAATGGAGGTTCTTTGGCAAGAAACCGCCTTCTTCCACCCAAGATCACCTTCCTTTGCTCTAGACCTCCTCTTGGATTAAAAGCATTCGAAATATGACCCACGATAGCTGCTCCTTTAGTTGGTTTTTGTCTTTAAAAATGAGAGGCGTCATTTTTCAATCATGTTGAAACTGACAGTGACATGACGTGTCTTCCTTCAGGCACATCATGTTCCGGTCTTCAACAATTGATCCAAGTGTAAGGTACACGACGTGTCTGAAATAAGGCACGTCATGTACGTGTCCAAAAACATATAGTCGACTTTGACATCCCAGGTACACACCGTGTTTGTTGCAGACACTCTGTGTCAGGCTCTCCTCGGTACTTTCTGGAATAGCACGCATTGTGTTCCAAAAGGAAATACATCGTGTTCCCTTCGGCTGGATGCATGGCTAATTGGAATCTCGCACGTTGTGTCTTAATTCAGACACACCGTGTGTGATGCTATTTCAGTAGAAACAAGACTCTGGGTTGTCTACAAAGTGTGGAGAAACCCCAATGATGTTGGAGTTGAGTTGGGTTATCTCCAATTTGACCCTTTTTAAGCATATCTGCAATATACGTCATGCTATAAGCAAAATAACAAAAAGGTGGCAAGAAGAATATGAATAGAGGCTAAATGGAAACAAAATGAACTAAATTTTTGTGTGAAAACGTGTAAGAAATTGATGTAAAAAGCACATAACAAAACCCCCTAAGCTTGGACCGTTGCTTGTCCTCAAGCAAAAAAAACATATAAACGCACATGAAAGAATTTTTCAAGCTCATGTATAGATTAGTTGAAAGAAAGATATGCAATGTTCAGCCAACAATGATCAACGGTTTATACCCATGGCCATCAACTCAACTTAAACATCAATGAAAAAGATTCTTAAGTTTAGCTAGGGTGGTTTCAATTTAATGAATCAATCAACTCAAAAACATTAAATAGAATTTGGAAAACCAAGCCAAACAATTAGTGGACGCACAACACTAACAATTAGTGGATCCACAACACTATTTCTCAGCTATGAAGGATACAAATGATGAAGTCTTAGTTAACATTAATATAATTAGTTGCACTCTTATTTTTTAAATGATATGGCAAAAGGTTAATGGGTTCCGGCACTCGACTGCTAATGTAGGCCTATGCTCACGTGGAGTGTCGTTTGGGGTATTTTACCCTTCGTTTAAGACATACCACCTAACCATCATGGCCAGATCGGACTTACACTAGGCTAGCATGGTATGTGGGCAGTTTAGCCATCTTTTATGGGGTATGAGGGTGAAATGAGATAAAAGAGATTTTAATTATATTCCACAACATGGGAGAGTCAACTAAATAGCAAAATTAGTTAGATTTCATCCACTTGTTTTGAAACAATTTCCCTGAAAGAAAGGTTGAAAATGCACTAAGAGTTTGGCAAGGGTATCTCGTATTCCAAATGATGTTGTGATGTTAATTTACTCACCAAAAATAAACCATTACATGTTTTAGACAATCAATGATGAAAAAGTTGAGTGTTCAAGCTACAAGTATAAAGCAGAAATAAACACGTGTTGAAGGCCAAAAGATTTCAACTAATCAATGCATGCTCTTGAAAATTCTTTCAATGACAAGTTAAGGTGCAAAAGGACAAGATGGTTCAAACTTTGGCAGAAAAAATAGTTCATTACATCAAGATAGCCTCACATTATACATGATTTTGCCACAAAAGGAAAGGAAAACAAAGAATAACATGAAAATAGAAAAGACATGACAACATTAAAAACATGAAAAATAATAAAAGTGAACTACATTACCGGTCAGTTGTATTCCCCTAAGCTTGAAATTTGCAGTGTCCTCACTGCATCAATCAAACCTATAAATGAAACAACTGGGTACCTATCATGGGTGAGGCATCAGTGGGATGGGCCAGGGCCCATGTGATCAGAGGGGAAGAACTGGCTGATATGATCATCATCATCTGGAATATCAACCTGTATGGGGTGTGGAACAAACTTGGGTTGTGGGACAGAGTAGTTTGGTGCTACTGTGGCATGAAGTAGTGGCCTTGAGATAGGTGCCAACTATCCATGTGATGAACCATATCATTCATAGAAGAAAATTGTTGACCCATGAGGTCCATACAGTTGTCTATGTGGTTGAACCGCTGTTGCACATAGCCATATAGATGCCTGACATCAGGCATGGCCCAGGAGTACTATTTCTGTGTGCTGTTGGAGGGAGGTGGTGGAGCAGTAGGGGGTGCCTTAGTATCATCAGTAGCTCTAACTACAACTTCTTCTTCAGTGTTCAAAATGACTTTCCAGTTATCTTTGTTCTCCAATGTTATATGCTCAGGATCTGGAATGTCAACATATTGATCATCATCAAAGAATTACCAAAATTTGGTATCATTGTTGGCAACCCTTGAGATCAATCCTGTAGAAAGTAAATACTGAATGTTTACCAGGTTTCTACCTGGTGCAGCCTCAAGACCTGTCAGATCAACATCTAACTTTTATGCTATCAAAGTGATCAAGCCACCACACATTATGTCTCCATATTCCCTCTTCTTCACTTTCTTAATGTCTAGGAAATGCGTAAGGATATAATAAGCTACATTGATCAGATAGTCATACACCATTCCCCACAAAAAGAAAAGATCATGTTCTCTAACAACCCCTTGAGTTTCTTTCTTAGCAAAGACTCTTGTACAAAGAAGGCAGTGCATGTATCGAAAAATAGGCTTGTGAATAGTGGACGCCCTAACTTGATTGGCATAATGACATTCTTCATCTGATATCTCAAACTAGAATTATTCACTGCAAAAAGCTAGTGGATAACTAATTGCCCCCTCATAGTGGAAATCCAAAACCTCGCAGAAACGCCTGAAGGTAAGCTTAAAACTACGACCCAAAAGGAGGAAATGGATAATACCATAAGGTTCCATATTCTTTTGTGGGTCTTGCTCTATAGTGAGCATCGTCAAAAAATCATAAACTAAATGGGGGTAAGTGTTTGATACCACGCAGCATATGTAGCTTAGCCCCAAATATGCCACGCCCATGAAGACCTCATCCTTGAAGCCGAGGGTGGTGAGAGTCTGCTAGCAAGCAGATTGCATAGGAAGCACCCTCCTTTCTATGAGAAACTAGTATGTTAGGTCTTCCTCAGGAGTGACCCGGAATTGGGTCGTGGAGATGTATGCTGGTGCGGAGGAGGAGCTAGCACCATGTTTGCGATTGGAGGTTTGCTTGACAAGTGTCCTAACTACTTGATAGGCTCAGATACGACGTGTTAGAGAACGGATATGGCGTGTCCTGCTAAAGAAAATCTGACTGTGGAGTGGTAGATACATCACGTCTTTTGGATGACATGGCGTGTACCTAGAGAAGTTCCACAGACCAAGAGGTGGAGGTTGCGGCTTGAGCTTGAAGGGAAGAAGATGATTTCTCATGGAGCAATGCCACTGGAGGAAGGAAAAGAGAGAGGCTCACTTCTGCTTGTTGGAGGTGGCAGGATCGACGAGCTTAGTGAGGTAACTTGGAAAAAATGACCACAAAAGGTTGTTTCTTCTTGGCGAGAGGGAGAGAGGATGCGGTGGATGGAGCTTGAAGATGAGGACGTGGCACTGGTGCTGCTGGAGATCGAGCACGGTGGTGACTCTTGAGCACGGTGATGCTACTTTGGTTGGAGAAGACATGGCGGCTGGAGCAAAGGGCGTAAGAGAACATGACTGCTAGGGCATGCGGCTATTAGGGAATCTCACATGACTTGAAAGAGAGGCGGCTTGGCTTTAGGTTAAAAACATGTATTCTCATCAAAAGACACGGCGTGTCTTTTGTTAGACATAGTGTGTTTCTGGGAAAAACTTCCTTTGTGTGTTACAAGACACGTCATATTCTACTATGTACACGTCGTGTCTGAATCCAAAAATTCAAAATGTCTCCCTTTCACTGATAACTACACGATAAGTTCAAATAAAGACATGTCGTGTTATTTTGACTAAAAACACCTCGTGTACTTTCCAGATCGAGTATTACTTTGGTCTGCTAGATAGTAACATGGCATTTCTTTTTCTAACACATCGTGTATCTAGAGATTTGGCTTAGCTGTTGTGTTTCTGGGATCAATGACACACTATGTCAAATAGAGACACGACGTGTCTTCTATAATTTTTGTAAAAAATAGCTTCTCATCGGCATATTTATAGTGATAGATATTTTCTAAGTTATTACATTCATCCACGGCAGGCTTTTTTATGAAACTAAAGAGTGTTCTTGACTCAAATAACAGAAAGGAAATCTATCCTAATGTGGGTTCAACTCCCACAAGGTCCTCCATTTAGAGTATAGAGTTAGACTCTTTAGTCTTTTCAACAAGAATCTTGGTGGGAGCAAGAGGCTCCCTTTCCAACTTCTTCTCCAGATGTATATAGCTTGCAATGTTGTCCATTGACTTTAAAAATGCCATCTTCGCCTTGTAGTTCAACAGCTCCATATGGGAATATATTCATTACAAGAAATGGACCAGACTACTTGGATCTCAATTTTCCAGGAAATAACTTGAGTTTTGAGTTGAATAGCAGCACTTTGTCTCCTTGTTTGAAATATTTCCTACGGATTCTCTTGTCATGCCAAGCCTTTGTTCTTTCCTTGTAGAGCTTTGCATTCTCATATGTTTCTAGCCAGAGTTCCTCTAGCTTTGCAGCTGGAATAGATGTTTCTCACCAACCTTCTTCATGTTAAAGTTTAGGAATTTGATAGCCCATAAAGTATGGTGTTCTAGCTCTAGTGGAAGGTGACAAGATTTACCATATACTAGCTTGAATGGAGTTTTTCCTACAATAGTTTTGTAAGTTGTTTGATATGCCCACAATGCATCATCTGGCTTCAAGGCCCAATCCTTCCTTGAGCTAGACATAGTCTTTTCTAGAATGCTCTTCAACTGTCAGTTGGAGACTCCTACTTGCCCAGAAGTTTGTGGATGGTAGAGATTAGAGGCTTTATGAGTGACTCCATACTTTATGGAAGATTGTTGAACTGTTTCTCAACAAAATGTGTGCCTCCATCAGAAATAACAGCTCTAGGAACTCCAAATCGGGGGGAAATGATTTTTTGGAATAGCTTGATTATAGATTTTCCATCTGGTGCTTGGGTTGGGATGGCCTCAACCCATTTAGAAATGTAATCACAAGCAACTAAGATATATTGATAACCATGGGAAGATGGGAAAGGTCCCATGTAATCAGCTCCCCACACATCGAATACATCAATCTCCAAGATGGATTTAAGAGGCATATCATCGCACCTTGATATTCCTCCAGCCCTTTGGCATTTATCACATGCTTTGACAAAATGGTTGACATATTTGAATAAGGTTGTCCAATAGAAACCAGCTTGGAGAATCTTTGTTGTAGTCTTCTCTCCTCTAAGACCTCCGTAAGGAGAAGCGTGACATTCAGAAATGATTGTGGCAATTTCTTCTTCAGCAACACACTTCCGGATGAGTCCATCACTCCCATGTTTGAACAACAAGGGATCATCCTAATAGTAGAACTTGACATCATGGAAAAACTTCTTCTGTTGATATGTCAAGTCTGGGGGCAGTTGTCCTGCAGCAAGAAAATTTGCAATGTCTGCAAACCATGGTGCTTGTGTAGATGATAAAGCATAAAGTTTCTTAATCGAAAATTGATCCTCAATAGCTTATAAATCTCCAGCATCTATAGTCAACCTAGATAGATGATCAGCAACGTTGTTCTTTGTCCCCTTCTTATCCCAGATCTCAAGATCAAACTCTTGAAGAAGCAATATTCAGCAGATGAGATGAGGTTTGGCATCTTTCTTGTTAAGCAAATACTTAATGGTAGTATGATTTGTATATACAATTACCTTGGATCCTACCAAATAATGTCTGAATTTGTCAAAAGCGTACATTACAGCAAGCATCTCCATCTCGGTGGTTGTATAATTGATTGTGCCTTATCTAAAGTCTTGCGTGAATAGTATATGGCATGAAGCTTCTTATATTTCTGTTGTCCAAGAACTACCCCTATTGCATAGTCGCTCGCATCACATATTAATTCAAAAGAAGCACTCTAGTCTGATGGTTGGATGATTGGGGCTGAAACAAGAGCTTCTTTGAGCTTGTTGAAAACTGTATGGCAGGCATCATCAAAAATAAACTTGACATCTTTTGCAAGCAAGGAACACAATGGTTTTGCAAACTTGGAGAAATCTTTGATGAATCTCCTTTAGAATCATGCATATCCAAGGAAACTACGGATGTCCTTGACTGAAGGAGTAGACATATTCTCAATAGCTTCCACCTTTGCCCTATCAACTTCAATACCCTTATTAGATACAATATGGTCTAATATTACACTGGATTGTACCATAAAATGGAACTTCTCCCAAGTTAGTACTAGGTTAACCTTTTTGCAACGGGTTAAGACTAGTGACAAATTGCATAAACATTGATCAAAGGAATCTCCGTAAATGCTAAAATCATTCATGAATATTTCCATTATATTTTCAATAAAATCGAAGAAAATAGCCATCATGCAGCGCTGAAATGTCGTTTTGGAATTACAAAGATTGAAAGGCATGCGACGGTAAGCATAGGTTCCATAGGTGCATGTAAAAGTGGTTTTCTCTTAGTCGGGAGGGTAGATAGGAATCTGGAAAAAAACTTGGAATACCCATCCAAGTAGCAAAAGTAAGAATGTTTTGCAAGTCGTTCAAGCATCAAATCAATAAATGGCAAAGGAAAATGATCTTTGCGAGTTGCTTTATTCAAGTGTTGGTAGTCAATGCACATGTGTCAACCTATGATTGCACGTGTTTGTATTAACTTGTCATTATCTCCCTTAATGATAGTTGCACCCCCCTTCTTAGGTACCACATGAATGGCACTAACACATGGGCTTTCACTTATAGGATAAATGATATTGGCATCTACTAGCTTAAAATTTCCTTTTCAAGCATGTTTGTCTTTAAATGTCTAGGTGGTTCAACAATAGGTTTAGCATCATCCTCCATGTTTATTCTATGCATGCAAAGGGAAGGATGGATGCCCTTTAAATCATCAATAGAGTAACCAATGGCATATTTATACAAATGCAATTTAGCAAGCAGTTTATTTTCTTGTTCATAAGTTAACTCATCATTGATTATGACAGAAGAAGTAGAACTAGAGTCAAGAAATACATACCTCAGCCATGGTGGAAGGTCTTTAAGTTCTACCTTTCTCTCAGTTGTATTTTCTTTGGCTTTATCATCAACTAGTGAAGTGTCTTCATTAATAGCATTCGGTTGAGCAATAGAAAGTACTCCAGAATTTTCAGATTCGTTGTTTGTAACTTCATCATCATCACAGTAATTTAATATCAAATTAGCAACATCATGATTTTCCTCCACAATAGAATCAATAGAATCTATAAAATAGAGCTCTTTTACCCGTGAAGGTGTCTTCATGGCATCATATACAGAAAACTCCATGGCTTCTTCATTAATCTGGAGTGTAATTTTGCCTTCTCAGACATCAACAAGGCATCCGACAGTTCTCAAGAAGGGTCTCCCAAAGAGAACGGGATTGGAAGGAGCTTCTACCATGTCTAACACAATGAAATCACAAGGAATGTAGAATTTGCTAATTTGCACTAACACATCCTCCACAATACCTTTGGGATATTTGATGGAATGATCGGTTGGTTCAGTGGCCATCTTTGTAGGTTTCAAATCTCCAAGATCAAGCTCCTACCACAAGGTAGATGGAATGAGACTAACGCTAGCTCCAAGCTCTATAAGACCTTTGGCACGCGTGGTGTTTCTAATCTTGCAAGGTAGAGTGAAAGCTCCCAAGTCGTCTAGCTTCTCAGGAAGTCTATTTTGAATTATTGAACTTACTCTCTCAGAAAGCATGACGGTTTCAACCTGGTCCACCTTCCTCCTCTTGGTGAGGATGTCTTTTAGAAACTTGACATATGATGGCATCTCATCTATAACTTTATCCAGTGGAAGGTTGACATGGAGTTTGTTTAGGATATCCATGAATTTCCCAAACTTAGAATCTCCCTTCTTATTGGCAAGTCTTTGTGGGAATGGTGCCTTTGCTTTGTAAGAAGGTGGTACCTCAGTTGTACCTTTTCCTTTGTCACCAAT
Source organism: Alisma plantago-aquatica (assembly GCA_963693085.1). NCBI lineage: Eukaryota > Viridiplantae > Streptophyta > Magnoliopsida > Alismatales > Alismataceae > Alisma > Alisma plantago-aquatica. The sequence continues at coordinate 1,039,471,587 of OY856412.1, forward strand.
AAGGGTGTCGAACTTATCTTCGTCAGCGACCTCAACACTCTTCTCCTTGGGTGGAGAAGGTCTTTGGATTCATCTCCACTCCTCAAGGTGATAGCATTAACATGTTGTCTTGGATTCACCTCTGGTTGGCTTGGAAGAGAACCAGATTGAGTGTTCTTTTGTTGCACCAAGGTTTGTTGGGCAAATTGGTTCTCCAACATTCTTGTATGAGTGGAAATGCCATCCACTTTTGTAGAGAGTTGGGCAATTATGTCCTTCAATAATTTGTCATTGCCCCTAAACTCTTCATTTTACTATGCTTGAGTAGAAATAAATTTCTCCATTATAGTCTCCAAGGAAGAGCTTTGAGGTTGTTGTTGTTGGTAACCCCTGTTGTTGTTGAAGCCTGGCAGATTTCCATTTGTTTTCTAGTTGAAGTGTTTTTGTTTTTGTGGTTATTATTGTCCTTGTTGAAAGTTTTGGGTATTTCTTGTGTTTCGGTAAGAGAAATTAGGATGATCTCTCCATCCCAGATTGTAGGTGTTGGAATAGGGATTGTATTGCTTGTTCCCCTGTATTCCAACGGGATTCACTTGCTCTTGGTTGTCGTGATTCATATTAGAAGAAAAACAAGTAGAAGAAGTATGTCTGGAAAATTCACAAGCTTCACAAATTACCTCAGCTGTTTGGATTTGCATGGTAGTCATCTTCTCAAACTTTTGTGTAAGGACATCAAGCTTGGCTGCAATCAAATCAACTGCATCAACACTATGCTTTCCTCCTTGTTTTTCGGTTGAAGAACCATGTGTAGAAGATGATTGTGCTTTTCTTTCCGACCCCCATTGACATTGGTTGAGTGTTATATCTTCAATGATATCATAAGCCTCCCTGTAAGACTTATTCTCTAAAGCTCCATTAGCTATGGCAGCCAATGTCATACGGGTGTTGTAGAATAGTCCATTATAAAATGTTTGAAGTAGTAACCAATTTATCAATCCATGGTCAGGGCAAAGGCATTGCAGGTCCTTGAACCTCCCCCGTGTGTCATATAAAGTTTCTCCATCTGATTGAGAAAAGTTTGTGAGATGGTTCCTCAGTTGGGCTGTTTTGCTTGGCGGAAAATACTTTGCAAGGAAAGCATTTAAAAGTTTATCCCAACTTTTTATGGACTTCTTAGGAAGAGATACAACAATAGACTTATTCCATCAGCAGATACACCATTGATTGTGAAAGTGTTCATGTACTCCAAGAATTCAGATACATGAGGATTTGGATCTTCATTAACGGTACCCCCAAAATGGTTTTGCTGGGTCATCTGCATCATGGAAGGAGTGATAGAGAAGTTGTTTTCTTTCATTACAGGTAGATCAATGGCTCCACAAATGTTTGTGGCAACCGGCACGGCTAAGTCTTTCAAAGGATGGTCGTCCATCATGGTTGGATCTTAATGTGTGGCCTCTTCAAAGGATGAAGAAGATGGTGATGATATTGATGGAACACCCTCTCACAGTGGTCACTCTTCTCTTCTTGCTCTTCTTAAACTTGAAAGAGTGTGCACAATTTTAGGATCTAGAAACGCAGACAGTTGAAGACCCCTCTGCGAGCGATGCATACAACCTGAAAAGAAGCAAGAGATATTGAGAACACAACTAAAAGGTATATGAAAATTTGAAAATGGAAGTGGTGATCTAGTCTCAAATACTAGTTACCACTTTTTACTCTAATTAGATTAACCGTAGCTCCCCGGCAATAGTGCCAAAAACATGTTTGGTTGTTACATTAATGAGTTTCAATCATATAAATGGTCTTTTACTCAACTAGCCAATTCTCGCAAGTATGTAGGAGTAGTTGTAGTCGAGATCGAACACAAGGAGATTTAGCAATCAATTAAATACAAGAGTGCTAAGTTTCAATAATCTAGACCTTTTTCAAAGAAAGATTTGGTTGATTAAACTAGAATTTCATAATTAGACTAAATAGTAAAAGGATTACTTAAAAGGGTTTGATTTCAGATTTTAATCAATCTTGGACTTAGGATTTCACTAGAACATCATAACATGAAGTACAAATATGAAATTTTAACATATTAAGTACTTGCTAAAGGAGAGTTGTATGTTATACTTCATCTCTCGGTGCAAATACAACGGTCCTAATCAATACAACACTCTCATGTATGTATTTCATTTTGGATCACAAACCTACTCCTCAACTCCATAATTTCCACTCTCGTGGTAAAGGAGGAGTTTCTAAGAGAGTACCTCCTTACTCTCTTACTTATCTTCTCAAATCAAGCAATAAAGCATAAAACATGCATACATAGTGGCCAGCCATACATGCAAGAAGTAAGAAACTGATACTCAAAAGGTAGAAAAGCAAGCATTTAGCATTTAGTACGAAATTATGATGTTCCATACATGTCATGACATGAGAGTTACTCTCCCATGTCCAAGAAAAGAGCCTACTCGTCCATGATGATGTACAACAGATATGATATAGAAATTTTAGAGTTTAACATGGTTTAGAGAAGGAAAAACTAAGAGAATCTAAAGGTGTGACCCAAGAAAAGTAGAATTCTAGTTTGGGGATGAAATTCCACTCCTAAAGCTACTCCAAACTAGACAAACTTCCCTCCCGAGAAGCTTAGTGAAGAGAAGAAGCTCTGCTATACCTTCGGAGAAGAAAATGGAGAAGAAGAGAAGAAGAATGGAGGTTCTTTGGCAAGAAACCACCTTCTTCCACCCAAAATTGCCTTCCTTTGCTCTAGACCTCCTCTTGGACGAAAAGCATTTGAAATATGACCCGTTATAACTGCTCCTTTAGTTGATTTTTGTTTTTAAAAATGAGAGGTGTCATTTTTCAATCTTGTTGAAACTGACAGCGACACGACGTGTCTTCCTTCGAACATGTTGTGTTCCGGTCTTCGACAGTTGATCCAAGTGTAAGGTACATTGCGTGTTTGAAATAAGACACGTCGTGTACATGTCTAAAAACATACAGTCGACTTTGACATCCTAGGTACACATCGTGTATGTGGCAGACACACCGTGTCTAGCTCTCCTCGGTACTTTCTAGAATAGCACATGTCATGTTCTAAAAGGAAACACGTTGTGTCTTTTTCCCTTCGACTGGATGCATGGCTAACTGGAATCACCCACATCATGTTTTAATTCAGACAAGCCGTGTGCAATGTTGTTTTAGCAGAAATAAGACTCTGAGTTGTCTACAAAGCTTAGAGAAACCCCAATGATGTCAGAGTTGAGTTAGGCTATCTCCAACTTGACCCTTTTTAAGCATATCTGCAGTACACATCATGCGATAAGCAAAATAACAAAAAGGTGGCAAGAAGAATATGAATAGAGGCTAAATGGAAACAAAATGAACTGAATTTGTATGTGAAAATGTGTAAGAAATTGATGTGAAAAGCACACAACACCTAGGTGTCCATCCCTAGCATGGTATTAACAAAGTGTGAATGCGGAAGCATAAATATTAGTATACATAAAAAATAACAAAATAAAAACACCAACAAAATCTCAACATTCAACAATATTATTAAGCAACATCATTTTATTACAAACTTTCACCTATATTCAAGAGTATAATTTTATAAGATTGGTCATGTATACTAGGGATCCTACAACAAGTACATCTGACATAGCTCACCAATCCCATCACTTTTAACCATCTCTAAACCTATAAAATACGTGAAACAAGAAGGGTCAAGCACACGAGGTGCTGAGTATAGGGCTAAAAGATACATATACATAAGCTTTGTATAATTTGAAAATATTTGCAAAAGCAACAAACCAGAAATAAAGGAGTTAAGTACTTATCAAAATGAGAGCTCATTTTTTATATCATTTCACTCCAATTATACCATCATTGTGTTCATTCATCAATATCATGTTATCGTAAGGCCTTTTATGGACAACTTCTCACTGGAAGAGTCTATGAGGGTGCTCAAGATTAGTTAACCCTTTTATCAACGATCCACCATATCTTGATAACTCAAGTAGGATTCTCATCATCATGTCCTTACCCCAAAACTTTAGGGAGGTATAGGAGGTTTGTATAATGAAGTTTCTATACTATGTTTGTAAGTTTTAAAAATACAAGACAAGACAAACATCGTGAACAATACTAGAGTACTACATGGAAATATTTTAGCAAGTAAACAAACATACATATGTATCATATTTCAAACAAGAAATCCATAGTCATATAATTATTAAAGCATGTACCTAATTCATAGATTTGATAACCTGTCTTGACCATCTAGATCACAAGCAACCACTTGTTTAATACAACATTATATATATGCATTAGATTCTGATCATTAACCCTAATTAGCTCTAATTTAGGGTTTTGGACAAGTTAGGTTCATTTTTTCTTAATCATGTCTTTGATATCATTTATTGATATAGAAGTCATCATAAAGGTTTGGTTCAAGTTTCATGTCATTTCAAGGTTCAGTATATTTTATATGATTATTCCAAGATTTGAGTCACTTATGCACATAACAAGGTCATAAGACTCCCAATAGGGAAAGAAGGGTCATAGTTCATCAAGTCAATGGATGGCAAGCATAAAATATGATTTATAATAGCAGCATGAGGACATAGGAAGTACATTAAAGGTTAGATAGACGTCCCTTAGGGTCTAGGTAACTTTGTCTAACTTGGAAATCATTGTATCAACATACATTCCAACATTAACATAGTTCACATGCCATTAGGGTTAAACATAATATTTAGGAGTACATCCAAATCAGGGGACACAAGACTAAAATATTCAACTATAATTAGAGAGGAGAGGGCATAATAAGATTCTATCAAGATTAGCGTACAAGTAGCGCAACCAAGTCATGTACACCACTAGTGGACATAGAGCCACATGTAACATCGTATCAAGACATAGTGTGAATCTTGTACAATATGGTCTCTAAACGTCATGGAGTTACTTATTTCATGAATATGAAGGCATTGGATGCACAACTTAGTTCAAACACTTCATTTGCTTCAAGGTATAATCAACATTTACATATTAGGGGTACACAAAAGAATCTAGGGCCATATAGAAGAAGCATAGGTACAAGGGGTCTAGGGAAGATGTTACTATAATATATAGGCATAAAGTTACTGATTTTTAAGGTAGGATGAGTCTAGATGTGATTTGGGAGCAAGGTTAGCAAAATAGGTCAAAGTCCATCATTGAACTCCAAAAGTAAGTTACTTTATACATGTAAGAACATTCATGAGATGAAATAGAGATGTTTAGGAGTTCAAACATGTTCAAAGTGCTTATAAGTTACTTATATCACGTTTAGGAGAGTATAGATGCATCAAAGTTTCAAGATTTAGAATAGTCAAGAAATCATCATGGTCAAACAAGGTCAAATGCATGTTTTTAGCGAATAAGGATAACCAAAAGAAGATATAGCATCTAAAAGTGTGCTCATGTGGTAGATCTTTTTGAGAGGATCAATTTGGAATATTGGATCGCTTATTTTGACCAAGTAGTGATCAAGGTATGTATTTTTCAAAAAGTACATTGAAACTACACGGTTTGGGATTTAGTGTTACATTGATTGATTTCTTGGGGAATCCGCGCCATTGGCAGTGGATCCAGCAGCCAGGGCGGACATAGTCACGCCTCACTGAGTTGGCGATTAGCCACTTGATTGTGGAGGTTGGCAGAGATTGGAAGAGGGAGGCAGTTATCTGTGGATGCCCATGATAGGGACGGTTAACCTCCACTCGACCTGGCAGTTGTCGCTCACCCGCCCGATCTGGGTCGTAGCCGCTAGGGCAACCCGCGATCCGAGGGTGGTCCAGTCCTGTCCGAGATGCACAGACAACCTTTCTATCGATGCTTTTCCTGTTGTCCTTCGTGCCAAGGGGGCGTCTGATGCCACTGCGGCCTCACAAAGTCAGCCCTCAACGGATTGATGTTGGATCAGGCCAAAGGGAGAAACCCCCAACCCGTGGTCATGGTGGCGCCATCAAGCTAGGGTGATGAAGGCTAAAGGGTAGAAGTCAATTTTGTCAAAGAAAGAAGGTCAGGGAAACAAGAGCAGAAGTGATGAGAGAGAAGAACCAAAGGGTTTTTGCTAGTCAATTTTTCCAAAGAAAGTGAGACTGTCATGGATTGGAGGGTAGAAAGGAAGGTTAGGTAATCTCCAGTGCTGAGTGTGTCGACTCACCGTATGGAGGTCGGGGAAGACTCCTTGTCCATTAATATGGGGGAAGGATCTGTGATTCGTCCATCCTACAGTGTGGGTTAGCCCATCCTATGGTGTGGGTTAGTCCAAGCTAATAGTTACACACACAAGGTTCAACACATCTTGTAACAGAGTGACATGTTAAGAAATGATATTGGTTCAAAATGTGCAAATTCATGTCACATTTAGTGAAATTGAGTACGGATGTAACTAAATTGGATATCACCACATTTTAATTAGTAAATTGGTATCTATTTGGGTAAGAGACCACTTCATGATAGAGGACAAATTATAATATACGAGAGAGAAAAGTCAGGTTGCAACAAATGTCATCTCCATACTCATACGTTAGATCTTGCATACTTCTTAAATTCCTTCAATATGGTTGATAGGTCTACCAATTTTTTGATAAATCTATCTCTGATGTTGGATGATCGCATGGTGGGTTGATTTTTTTTTCATGGTCGTCTTTACTTGGATCAGGGTAAGCCTATTATATCTATTGTCGGGGTCCAACAAGGTGATCCTCTTGAACCTCTTCTTTTTGCTTTGGCTCTTCATCCCCTTATTTTTTGCACATAAAATCTAAATGCCACCTTGACCTTTTTCCTTTCTTCCTAGATGATGGAACTCTCATTGGTGATACTATTGAGGGTGTCTAAGGCCTTATCTCTCTTCAAACTTTGGGCCTTGGTTTTGGCCTCCATATTGGTATAGCAAAGATGGAAATTTTTGGCCTTCTGATGATCCAAGAGAGCCCCAGGTAGTGGATTATTTCCCTCTTGATCTTCACATATCATTTCCTACATGGTGGGTGATGCTTCTTTATGGTCCAATTTCCATTAATGCAAGATTTGCTTTGGATTTGTTGAGGAAGTGTGTGGCCAACTCTATAGCTATGTTGACCTCCTGGCTTCACTAAATGATTCATGATGTGAATTTATTCTTCTCAGGCCATGCATTTGGATGCCAAAGTTGTTTTTCTTCCTTCGAACAACATTGTCATATTATATCTATTCATCCTTGGACAACTTTGATTGTAGACTCCAACATTGCCTAACACACATCTTAGCTGGTGAAGGCCTAGGATTTGGTGATCTATTGTGGTGATTGGCCACACTTCCTATGTGTTTTGGAGTGTTAGGCTTTTCAAATGCCCATAGTGTTGACAACTATTCATATGTTTCCTCTGAACCCCACATGAGAAAACTTCATGATCATATTTTATGAGAGGTTGGTTCTGCTTCAATTGGTGCCCATTTGATAATGATTTTGCTACATTATGTGATCTACTACCATATTTCTACCGGTCCAAGTTGTCTTGCACTCTTTCTGCCACCCCAAAGACACAATGTCTTTTGGCGGACGCCTACAACAACATGGTCTTACAATGCTTTCAAGATTTATGACTTGTCACATCAACAACGAGTTGTTCTTACTTCTCTACAAGTAGAGCATGCAATCATTTACTTCTTGTTGTTCCTATAGATGGTCTTGGATTATCCATGGCACCTATAAAATATTGAGCTATTGTATGTTACCAACTCATGATCCCCCTCTGACGGAAACTTTGTGGGAGCTATTCAGCAGCACATAACAACCTGTTGGGATTCATCAGTAGTGGAAGCCTTAGCAGCCAGGATGGGACTTATGCTGGCTAAGAAAAAATGCCATCCGGACATGAAGGTAGTACTATGTTCAGACTCTCTCTCTCTCTCTGGTGAAGGCGCTGAAGGACCCGGGTGGAAGAAGGGACTACTTGGGTCTCCTTGCTGAAGATCTACACAGCGTGGCTGCCTACTTTAGTCATTTCCATTTTTTTCATGTAAAAAGAGCCCAGAATGCTCTGGCTCATTTTATCTGTCATGATGCTATTGACTCGGGAGGTCATACTATTAGACATGGTACTATGCCGAGTCATTGGTGTGACGTCTCTGAGATTGACAGTTTCTTTGTACCTTGATTGCCTTTTATAAATGATGATGGGGTTTTCAAAAAAAACTCATGATCCCCCTCTATCTTGGAAATGACAAATGTCTTTTTTCATTCTGTATAGCTTGATTCTTATGGTGACCATGTTGTACATTGTCGTACATGTACATGATTCAAATTTGTCATGATGTTGTTTGAGACTCCCTCTTTGGCATTATTTCTAGTTTTGGGATAGAATCTATTAAAGAAGCTCCAGTTGCTTTTCTTGGCACCTGAAAATATGGTTTCCATTGTCAATGACCACAGACTTCCTATTATTTAATTGCACTTATGGAAAAAACACATGTATTGATCTTATAGGGGGCTCTGTTTTGACAATTATTATTTCTAATAACTTCATGGCAGGTCAATCTGATTCTGTGGTCACTAAAAAATCATATAATCATAGAGCAGCTTGTGAGGCAAACCATCATCATCTCCTTCCCTTTGCATTTGATGTCTTTAGATTGCTAGAAGATGATTCCATATCTATCCTATGATGCATTCAACATATCACCAATAGGAATATGATGTTGCCAGCATCACCTTCCTATGATTTTATTTGCAGATCTGTGATTTTTTTCCAAATAGAAAGGATTAGTAACCCAATTTGTAGCATGTTTCTCTATGAAGATGTTTACGTAGGTAATGGAATGTAATCCTCTGTGTACAATTTTCATAATATATGGTATTTATTTGACTGACTCAAACATATTGATTTTCCTTTTCATGTTAAACTAGAATTAAATATATATAGTTAACGAGAAACACTTTGATTCTCATTTATTGGGGAAACCCCCTTATTACTTAATCGAACTCATTTAGAAATTATCAGAGCATATTACGAACATTAATTGGGTAAATTTCATCCAAGTCATAAATGTTACTTATTGATGAACTAGGGTTACCTTTATTGAAGTTGGGTTACTATTGAGTATAATGATATGAAATTATCTCTAAAATTCATGGGAAAAAGCTTCAAACATTATTATTAGGTATCATTGTCACTTTAAGGTTTAATTTAAGCACTAAGTTATTAGTTCAAAAATTTGGGTTTCTAAATTAGGGTTTATTTACATTGAGGCCTAAAGTTTAGATTTAACTTGTGGGAACAAATTTGATTAAGATGATAACTTATTTTTTTCAAATTTTTGGGATGTTACAGACAACCTCTCAATGAAACCAACGACTTCATCAACCTTAACAACAACGTCAACAATGGAGAATCAATGACTATAGACACAACCTCAGTAGATTCGGTCATTGTTGGGATCAACTTGATGTCTTTGCAATGAAATCGTGCATTGACGTATCCGTCAAGTCCCTAAACCAAAACAATTCATCTTCATGCATCTAAGTAAAACTGAAGGGTATTCCTAGCTCATCCATGGATTCAACCTGTAGACGAATCATTGAAACTTCTACTATAAGCATACTACTTTTTTCATGACTTTGGGTTTCAATATATGCCAGGAGAAAGGGTAGTAGAAATGACAGTCCAAACTATATCTAAAATGCAAGAAAAATCAAAACACTACTTCCAATGCCTCATCACATTGTATACATACATATATGTATACATCCAGTACTACACTTATACCAGACTAGTGGAAAATATGTAATCCACATCGATGATACTAACATTCTGAGTATGATTTAGATGGATAATAATGTGCCATGATATAAAACTTGTTTATGATTGAAACATATTGCTTAACAAATTCTATCAAAGATTAAATAACAAAGAAAATATGTTAGATGTAAATGACGTCTTGATGATATTACAAGCTAATAGTTACACTGCGTGTGTATTTCTTATATAAGAACTAAAATTCTAGATTTCCTATCTAATTGTTGATTCTAGGAAGTATTATTTGAATTAAGGTAATAAAAGAGAAAATACATATATAATAATTTATTTTAGAACATAATTGTCGTTATATATATAGAGAGAGATATGAAAGAACAACATACAATGTGCTAGTTTGGAAGAGGTGTAATTATACTTCAATACACATAAAGAAGTTGTATATAATCATAATCATGTATACATTGAACATAAGTACGAGTATATGTCTAAATAAAATTATGTTGGAGAAACCATTGACATTCCTAGTATAGTTTTTTGGCAACAAATTTATAATCCCATTCCTTGCTCTATGCTTGGGTATTTAGGCGAAAAATACTAGGTTTAGACGTGCTTTCAATAAAAATTAGGTTGTGAAGGACAAATGGTGAATTTCATCCCTTGATATAGGGTTATTCGTAAAGATCATGTGTGTGCATTTTCTAAACTTTATTTTGGCATGAAATGACTAAATCCTATTTCTTATCAATGAGGCGTATTTTGAATTTTAACCCTCCTTTTTAATCTCTTGAATGTTTTGCTATCTCAATTATTATTAACATTCATTGATAATTATTAAAATCTAACTTCTCATGCATAAGGGTTTACCCCCAATTGATATATGTTGGATGCTTCCATTATTCTTGGACTTGATTATTCAAGTTGAACCACACTCTGATCTTACCTATTGTATTTACATGTGAGACTTGGACTAGTAATGTCTAATATAGTTTGACAACTATTTAGTCATATAGTTTTTATTCCTCCTTCCAGGAACTGGGTTTTATTCCCCTATCACATTATATATTTATAAACACAAGTTATGTTCCTCCTTCCAGACACTGGGGTTTCATTCCACCTACCATGTTTTATATGATGGAAATTGAGGTTTAATTCCTCCTACCATGTCTAGTGGTTTATGGCTTCCTATCCCTACTTTAGATTATTCTATTCTTGTTATAACTTATGTGAACTTTTATACGTTGTTATTGGGATTGAAGGAAAGAAATTTTTTATTACCTAAGATTGCTTCTCTAAATTGATTGTGTCTCAATCTTTATTGCTCATTCCTTGGTTACTCATTCTTTTGCTTAAAAGTTATATTTAACTTACTTAAATGCAATTAGCCCCCATATTGTGGGAACACCCTATTATGTATTAAAAGTTCTTAAAATGCTCGGATGTTTCTATATTTTGTACATATACCAATTTTACTGATGCATACCCTTTGGTTTCTATTTTATTTGGTGTTCCCAAACCACCCTGGTGTGGGTACTTTAGAGGACATAGACACATCAAGATTGTAAATTTGATGTTATACTTGAGGATAGATTGGGATGTCCAGGTTGTCCTATACAACTCTTCCTGTGTACATTTATACACATCCTTTTAGCTTGTAATACCACTCTTGAGGTGAAGAACAATGCATACACTATAATCAGAATAATATTGAAATAGTTAAAAAAAATCCATTTTATACAAAAAAAATGTTATATCATCCTTGAGTGAAGGATTTACATCTTTTTCATCATACTTATTGATGTGTTTATATTTGATGAATTTATTCCTCAATAATTAAGGAGTGGATACCCTCTCAGGTCATACTATTTATAGTGTGGTGTCAGAGTTATTGTAGTAAAAAAATATGACTATGTCAATTATCCTTTATTTTTTCTATGCATATGCCTTGATTAAGCATTTATCTAAACTTATATAGGATGTAGATGAACCTTTACTAAATTTTTGAATACCATCTATGGTTTTAATCCCTATCTTACCACTCCCCAAACCATTTTTATGGATGGGACTCTATTCATTGAAACCCTAATGACCCCTATGTTGGTATGTATGCCCAGAGAGCCAATCATATGATGATTGGAGTGTGGCATTAAATACCTAATTTGATAATACTAAAAGGTAATCTCATCTATTAGGTTTGTCTAAATAATGAGATGATGACAAAAACATAAGTAGAAGTCTATAGAATGATATTACTCAATGATGTATGTTTTCAAGTACGTGACTTGAATTATGATAGCATACAAATGTCAAGAGTATACATATACATTCTTGGTATGTTTAGTCAGATATTACTGTGGAATCAAAATAGACGACAATAATACATAATACTAGAGTGTGTGTTGATTGATGCCAGAATCCCATTAGTCATGATAGATGATATCAAGTCACTGACACATGTACATCTTAGAGGATAGTGTATTAGATAGACCCACCTTGAGAGTGATACATGGAGACCATGGAATGGTAGTCGGAATCATCTCTCATAGTGATAGTGGTGATTTTGGTTCTTAGACCTAAAGTCACTACACTCATCACATGTCGTTGGGTATACTTTGACATATCAAACCTAATCTTGATATACAGGTTGCAAAGAAGGTGATGATTGGGTAGCTTTAACACATGGGGACTGATTATGAGTGATGTAGATGGGATTTGTCCCTCCTATAGGAGTTTGATGTCAAGGGCCTCTTGATAAGCAAGACTAATAAAATGTATGGCTATACTCATGTGATTCAATATATGATATGTGAACTCACACAATCTCAAATAGTCTTCTTGTTATGAATGTATTTGAGCTTAAACTAGGATTTACCTAGATGATTACATGCTTAATTGGATTCTCTAATTCAATTACTTGTCATGAAATGATAAGTTATTATGCTATTGCAAGCGGAGATATATGACATGCCCTAGATTGGGATGTTATTGATGCCATGCATATATGTGTGAAATGTTGAATGAGAATACTTGTTTAGTAGACATGATATATGTTTGAATACATGAGAAATGATATATGTGCATGAGTAAGGAGAAACCCAAAGAGAAGGGTAAACAATGTGTTAAGCATTCAGATTAGTATTATCAGTGAATTCAGTTCACTAGTCTGAGCAGTCAGTAAGATACAGATTTAAAAGAAATCATTCTAAGAGAAAGATATAATCAAAGTTATAATAGACATAGGTGCCCTGAACACTTTAGATTCCCTACGGATGTCTGCACTGTAGGGAGGAAACGATCCACCCTGGCAGCGACCAGTATATGGGCATCGGAACGCACCCACAGAGTGTGTGGGGAGATGAAGCCCTTGAGTAAGTCTCCTAAAAGAAGATAGGTTACCCAACATGAACCAGAGATCCCGGTGGTAACCCAGAGGTACCCATAGAGCGTACCAAGATGAGTCCCACAGAGTGTCTCAGACCCTCAGCCTGTGTACTCAGCCTAGAAGGAAAGGTCCTGTTAAAGGGTAGTTGTTTAGCCACCTTAGTCAGACGTGACGTTCGAGTCAAGCAGACTCAGATTCAGTTCTAGGCTTAGCTTCCTAGGTTTTAAGCTAAGTCTTGTATGGTGAGATCATAGTTCGCTACGAGTCTTCATATGTAGAGTACATTGCATATGATCAGTGCATAAGTTAAAATACGATAACATAAGTTTAAAGAGTTTCTTATAAGTAAAAGAGTTAAGAAAGATTCAAGTATAGTTTCATAAAAATTGTTCTTTAAATGTAATATTAGCATTCCCTATTGTTTAATTGTATTATTCTAGATCTGCTCAGTACAGTAGTTCCTCTATTTTATTAAACTTTCAAGTTAAAGTTAATGCAAGATCGGAAATAAAATAGTGAGGATTATGTTTCTCTACTTGTTTATTTCTAATGATGAAGGCTTCAATGCTATTTGTAAATTTCTGAATACCTAATCTTTTAATATGAATTATTATCTTACTATTATTTCAATTATTCAAGAAAGATAAATGTCTAATTCAGTGCTTTAGATTGTATTATTGTTTTACTCATTCACTGAGTGAGTAGGCTCACCCCTCTACTCACAATTTTTAGGGATAACCACGTGGACTTGAAGAAGGTCAAAGCATCAGAGTAGATCTACCACATGAGTTAATATGAGATTAGTTAAGTTCAATTAGTCTCTGTCACTCTAGGTCCTAGTATAGATTTGAGAGAGTTGTAAGTGATGTTTTTTATCTTTGTTTCCTTGATAATAGAGTACATATATAACTATCATGTCATATGTACATGGAAGTGTGAGAAACAAAAAATGTATGGATGTGTATCATTAATGTTGAGATCATGTTAGAGTAATCAAGGTTTAATTCTCTTGTAAAGTTGTTTTATGTGATTCAATGTGAGAAAACAAAGAGTATGAAAAAGAATAAAAAGTTGGGAGTGAACTTTGTATTAAGTAAAATCCTCAAACTCATGCCCACATCTCATGATTAGTGGTAATTGTGGGAAGTGGGTGAGACAAGCGTTGGTATCAGAGCTTAGGCTGAGTCATCAGGGACCATTAGGATAGAAACTCAGAGTTATAAGTGTGACAGATAGGAGGTGATGTATCTATAGCTCTGGGAGGTCTGAGTATTTAGATACCCTGGCCCGGTATCTGAATACTTAGGTTGACCAGTATCAAGCTACTCTGTCTATTCTTCTCTGGATGCCCTGGCCAGGTATGTAGAGGAAGGATGGGCTAGAGATAAATCCTAGAAATTTTAGGGTTAGGAGACCGAAAAGTAATGAAGGAGTAAGAGATTAAACATAGAATGTGATACAACTCTTGCTTTATAATGCTTCTTTGATTGGATATCAATAGAAATGCTCTTATATCTATGAATTCAGATTATCAGTTTGTTGAATATATATGGTTCTTTTATATTGATGTGTATCATGAAATAATTCAGTTATTGTTTATATTCTTTGTATCAAGTAAACTGGAAGTTATGTTTAAATGAGTTTACCTATGTGGATATTATTTCCACATGTTTGAGATTAATAGGAGTTGGTTAATCTTGAGTAGCTCTTGGCTTCAAGACTGCAGGTTCGGCCTAGTTCGGCTGGCAGGATGTGTTACTGGGATCTATTGACTCCTGTTGAAAATATAATAAGAGTAGACTTTGGATAAATTAGACCCACATCATAGTGAGAATGTGCATACACTAAGATGTTGTAACATGTAGGAAATGTTAGAATAGCTAAGAATTGGTTGGAACTGATATGTGAGATCCAATTTTGGGGCCTCATATGAAAACCCCTTAATTGGGAATAAAGGAACATGGCATAAGGTTCTGATTAAGTTAAATGATAAGTATTATTTGAACTCTAAATATGGAATATGGGAAAGATATGAGAAAAGTATGTAAGGGCCAAGATAGTAAGAATCAATCATGAGGAATGGATCATATAATCGAGTATAATGCTTTTATGTACTCCAAAGCAAAGGCAAAATAGAAGAAAAGAGTTGAGTATACAATAAGTACATAGAAGTGAAGAGTCTTCATAAGAGTTAAAGTAAAGAGAATTGGATGAACATGTAAATCATAAGACTAGAACAATAAACTTGGTTGAAACTAAGAGAAATGTAAAAATGATGAGCTTGATTAAGGAATGAGTGTTATGATATAATTGATAGCATAGAATGTATACCTTTATTATAAAGCTTAATACATTCATCCTTATTAACTTTGGATTTCAAGTCTCTATAGAACAACAACCTAGTTTCTCAAAGAAGAAAAATAGTGTAGTTTAACAAATGAATAAGTCATACAAATGTAGACTATATTTAGGTAGGAGAATACTTGATTGAAAGAGAAACTAAGTTTGACCCATGCATGATCCGTTTGATTTAAAATGAAGAATATGTAATGTATTAAACATGAGGTGAAACTGATAGAGAGAATATTGATTTATAATTTTAACTTCACATTAGTAGAAGGATTAAAAGAAATATATGCAACATGGTATACATGATCATACACATGAATAAGAAACATGATCATAAGAGAAAATTAGAAGTTAAAGATGACAGGTGCAAGAGTAGTATATGGTAAGAGGATTATGGAAAGTAAGGAAGGGTTTGAAACATGATGGAGTAATATAGATTATAAAAGAAAGAGGTTGTGAGATTCAAGCAAGTGCTAATTAGTCAAGTATCCTTGTTGATAACTAATTAAACCTACATATGAGAAATGTATTAAGGGAATTTTTTAATATAAGAATTCTAAGTCTCAGAATCATCTTCTCTTTCATATCTTCCTTAATGAGAGCAAGGTGGGAACGAAGTGATAAGAAAATGAATCATATATGTTGCATAACCACCATGGTGGGGACATATAGTGAATGTAATAGTGACACACAATATGATGATGAAACCCTAGTAGGGTAAATTGAGAATGTAATCTATTTGAATGGCCAAGTAAGAGAAAGGAAATTCAATTGATAAGATCAGGAAGACTTTAGTAAAACTTATGAGATCTAAAGTTTGAATTTCAATTTAAGAGAATAAAGTCACATCACAATAACGTCATGCTACTGATAAAGACCAAACCATAGAATGTTTAGATTTGTAGTAGTTCAAGGGTTGTCACTAGTGATTTGACCTTGAATGCTAGCATCTCTATAAAACAAGATCATTAAATTTTCACTATGAGAAGTAAACTAGCATTGATAGTAATCCAGGTTTTAAAGGTAGATAATCTAAAAGGTAAATAAACAATATGGAAATGATTCAGAGTAAAGGATAAGAAATAGATTTGAAATATAAGAGGTGTGTTTTGAACAAAAGGAGAAATACAATATGAGTGAAGTGTGATATGAAATAAATTCTTGCAGTGATAGCAAGAATGATGAATAATCTATTCGTACCTTGTATGTTACAATTTTAGAGATTTTTAATCTACATGATTAAAATGAGAAGGATAAGTAGCAAGTAGTAAATAATAATGATTTAGGAGAGAGATAAGATAAAACAATGGCTTTTAATTAGTAATATATGAATTTGTTTTTAGAAGTATAATTTGTTGAAGGTATACTAAGGGATGTAAATTTGTTTTACATATGATTTCAGTTGTACATGTGCAAGAAATATGTTAATTAAAGGTGTTTTCTAGTTTAAGTCATTCATACCAGTAATCCATCTTAGTATTGTACAATTGTGGTATGGTGATATGGGTTGAATGATGATGGAAAAAATGGAGGGTTACCCTTAATAAGGTAGTCTTGCCTATTCACTCATATTAATAGTAGGGATGATAATCATATTGTGTTGATATGTTACCCTAATGAGATATATCTTGTTATACCTAGATTTAATATAACTAAGTGATGGTAATTGGGTATGAATAGTCCTTGAATGACTAATACAATCATCGAGTACTCTGTTACTGTTGTTGAAACCCTGGCATGCTATAACCCGATGGTTACACCTTGAATTATGTGTGGGTTCATAATTGAGCATAGTATGGAATGTGATGGTAATGCTTCACCTTATGCATCCATGATCCAATGGGGATGTCGTGAATGGTATTATACAATTGTTGTTGGATTTAGTCTTCCAACTCAAGATTGGTTTGCTATTTGAGTAGCACAATAGTAAAATTCAAAACAACATGGTGAACTCTCTTTTGTGACTTAAAGGTAATACAGAACAATAGTACATATTCATTCGTATGAATTGAGATAGTTGGATCAGATTATCAATGTTGAGGTAACACCTCAAGAGTATGAAAATATTGAAATGGTTGTTTATCTCTCTGTCCTATGATTGACTGTGGCATAAAGAATTAGTTTGTTATCATTGAGAACTATTTCAAACATGTTGTGATTTAGTAACAAATTAAAGGACTTAATGTTGAAAACTGCATTCAAGTATGAAATACAAGAATATAATGACATGTAAGATTTCAAAAGCTTAAAATAAACCTTGAATGTACTTTTCTTGCACGTTTATGTTTTGGGGACGAAACAGTTTAAGGGGGGAAGAATTGTTATGACCGCATCTGAGCTTAATTTGTAAACTAGGGTTTACCTAGATGATTACATGCTTAATTGGATTGATCATTTCTGAAACCTAATTAATGATGATAATTTAACTATCATGTTTGAAATCTAACAAGAACTTGTGTGCTTTTGCCTTGAGAAATTAGGGTTTGAGAAATATAAACCCTAATCAGCTGAAATTAGGGTTTTTACCCTACATGCCCATGTTGGGGAGGAATGAGAGAGAGAGGCAAAGGAAAATGAAAATGGTATCTAGAGCCTTGGATAGCACAGTTGTCATGGGTAGCACGACCGTGTTAGGTCGTTGGTGGCACAGGCATGTTAGGCCACATGGCCATTTTGGAAGAATGGAATGGTTAACCAAATTTTGTATCCAAATCTGATGAAACCAATACACCACGTTCATGGGGAGGAAGCAAGACCGTGTTCTGTCCATCTTGGCATGGCCGTGGCACCTTGCACGGGCATTCTGGGGCATTTTCTCTTCAATTGACATTTTTGTAGAATTCTAGATAGCAGTGCACTATTCGATTTTTAGTTATTTAATTGAAGATTGGAATAATCTCAATTTTAATTGAATCTTTGTATCTCAGCTATACACAACATGATAAATTTTCATAATTTTTTAAGGAGGTTTGATCACTGAAATATATGAATTACAGTAACTTTTTTATGACAGAAAAATCTGCTGAAATAAGAAAAAGTTTAGTGAGGGGTCAATGTGCAATTGATCCAAGTAGATTAATTGCTCTATATGGTCAACCTAACACACTAGGAGCTGTCATAATTCATGATTCAATCTAGATAAAAAAAATCTATAGAGAGAGGAGAGCTAGGGTTTTGAGAGGAGAACTTGATGGAGATGTTGACCTAGGGTTTTGTCATCCGAGGAATGATGAAATCATGTAAGTTTAGATTATTTGGATATAGTTTCATGGTGAATCTTCTCTCAGATGTTAATATTCCATCCCTCCCCTGATTTGATTCGAAATCATATCAAATCACCCCCTTTTCTCACTCTTTCTTCATAATCCCTCATTTCTAGGGTTTCCGAGTTGAAAGGAAGAAGAATCGTGTGAATTGCTAGGGATTTGATATGGATTCGAGATTTCAGATATGGGATATGTTTTTAAGCTGATTTCACAGCCTAGGTTGAGTGGGTAAAAGAATAATTCAATCTATTTTACTCAATTAGATGATTTAATTGATATTCTCGATTTCTGCCTAGATGACAATAAATGAAAAGAATTGTTTTTGAATTCAGTTTATAGTATACTTCAAACCATGTTCTAACTATGATCTAAAAATGTTTATATGATGACATGGATATAGATATCCATGTATCGTGAATAATAAAGAATGTATAAGTTGATTGAGGATCTTCTAAAGATCTGAATTAAGTTATTTGGGTGCTTGAACAACATTATAGATGAAATTCAGATTTAAGCTTAATTGATCTTACTTATGTTCCTAGTGCATTTAATTCTAAATGTATGATCTCTTTGATTTGATATATAGACAATAGAGTTTTTGATTTTCATAATACATATCCCGTGAATAGCAAGTAATCAAGAATGGAAACCCAATCTAGTATGCTTTTAGAAGTATACATATCTAATTTAGTATTAAATGGTTGATTGAAGTGATTAATGTGATATTGTGGGTTTTTAGCTGAATATTATCTTATATGCATGTATGATTTGTTTACGAGATTTGGATTCTCTAATTCAAATACTTGTCATGAAATGATAAGATATTATGCTATTGCAAGCAGAGAGATATGACATGCCCAAATTGGGATGTTATTGATGCCATGCATATATGTGTGAAATGTTGAATGAGAATACTTGTTTTGTAGACATGATATATGTTTGAATACATGAGAAATACTATATGTGCACGAGTAAGGAGAAACCCTAAGAAAAGGTTAAATAATATGTTAAGCATTCAGTTCAGTATTATCAGTGAATTCAGTTTAGTAGTCTGAGTAGTCCTTAAGATACACAGTTAAAAGAAATCAGTATAAGAGAATGATATAATCAAAGTTATAATAGACATAGGTACCCTAAACATCGTAGATTCACTATGGATGTATGCACTGTAGGGAGGAAATGATCCACCCCGGCAGCGACCAGTATACGGGGATCGGAACGCACCCACAGAGTGTGCGGGGAGACGAAGCCCTTGAGGAAGTCTCCTAAGAGAAGATAGGTTACCCAACATGAACTGGAGATCCCAGTGGTAACCCAGAGGTACCCACTGAGCGTACCAAGATGAGGCCCACAGAGCGTCTCAGACCATCCGCCTGTGTACTCAGCCTAGAAAGAGAGGTATGGTTAAAGGCCAACTGTTTAACCGCCTTAGTCAGATGTGACGGTTCGAGTCAAGCAGACCCAGATTCAGTTATAGGCTTAGCTTCTCGGGTTTTCAGCTAAGTCTTGTACGATGAGATCATAGTTCGCTATGAGTCTTCATATGTAGAGTACAGTGCATATGATCAGGGAATATGTTAAAATATGATAATATAAGTTTAAAGAGTTTCTTATAAGTAAAAGAGTTAAGAAAGATTCGAGTATAGTTTCGTAACACTTGTTCTTTAAATGTAATATTGGCATTCCCTATTATTTAATTGTATTATTCTAGATCTGCTTAGTGCGGTAATTCATGTATTTTATTAAACTTTCAAGTTAAAGTTAATGAAAGATCATAAATAAAATAATGAGGATTATGTTTCTCTATTTGTTTATTTCTAATGATGAAGGCTTCAATGCTATTTGTAAATTTCTGAATACCTAGTCTTTTAATATGAATTACTATCTTACTATTATTTCAGTTATTTAAGAAACATAAATGTCTAATTCAGTGCTTTAGATTGTATTATTGTTTTTACTCATTCACTGAGCGAGTAGGATCACCCCTCTACTCACAATTTTTAGGGATAACCACGTGGACTTGAAGAAGGTCAAAGCATCATAGTAGATCTACCACATGAGTTAAGTATGAGATTAATTAAGTTCAATCGGTCCCTATCACTCTAGGTCCTAGTATAGATGTGAAAGAGTTTTAAGTGATGTTTTGTATCTTTGTTTCCTTAATAATAGATTATGTATCTGATTATCATGTCATATGTACATGAAAGTGTGAGAAACAGAATGACTATATCGATGTGTATCATTAATGTTGATATCATGTTACAGTAATCAAGGATTAATTCTCTTGTAAAGTTTGTTTATGTGATTCAATGCGAGAAAACAAAGAGTTTGAAAAATAAGAAAAAGTTGGGAGTGAACTTTGTATTAAGTATAATCCTCAAACTCATGCTCACATCTCATGATTATTGGTAATTGTGGGATGCGGGCGTGACACTTCTCTAGTTCAAGGAACATGAATTGAATGTTGAGAGGATGATGATTCCATGCCTCAAGTTCAATTTGGATATCAGAGTCAAAGGAACTATATGATCACTGTAACACTAATCACAAATTATATGTTGAAATTGTTCTCCAACTTTCCAAATTACTTGGATAGCAATGATGTGTGACTAGGCACCACTCTTTGCTTGTGATGTCATAAGTTTGTTATGGACACTCATTGCCAACGTAATTTTGGACCAATAGGGTCGCACACATAGGATAAACTTGGATTAAAGTAGTTTATTCATGAATGATATTTAGATTTATTACTAAAGGTGTTTAGGTATTCAATTAAGCAACGGAGGTTCAAAATTGACTGACTGAACTCTAAACTAATCGGTTCAAGTGTTGAAACAATCGGTTGGAGTGTCGGGTCAATTTGAATCAATATTGGTTGAACTTTTCCTGAACTGGACAAGTGAAACGACCATCTCACTTATGAAATGACTATCTCATAATGTGAAATGACTGTTTCACTATATGAGATGACTGGTTCATTTCTCAGGTTGCCCGGTTCAGTTTTCTATTTGATTGGAACAAGGATTGATGATGATGTCATGTTTAGCTTTGATCGGGCATTGAATACCAATTTGATTCGAAATAGGAAACTTTAAAAATGACCATTTGCTATGTGAGATGACTCTTTCACTCACCAAATGACCATTTGGGAGTGCGAGATGACTATTTCATGTTGTGCAAGTTGTAAAATATTCATGATTCCAAACCCTTATGCTCCTACACCAATCGAGAACCCTAACCCTGCCTCTACTATAAATAGATGGGTATTAGGGCTTACCAAGAAACACGATTGAGAATTAGTTGCTCTAAAAATTGTTGTCCTCTCTGGTTGTGGTAACTAATAGATAGCTCAAGCAAGTTCTATCCATTAAAGGGAGGGATAGCAAGGGAGAGAACATCTAAGGATTAGTTGTGGTAGAGCATGTTAGAAAATAGTACACTGACAGAAGGGGACAACTCCTTCATGTTGGCTCTAGTAGTACAACATGGAGTTCTAGGTGGTCTGTGTAGACTTCCATAGAAGCAAGGTGGCCCTTACCCATTGCTAGGAGGACATCATTAGTCCACGTCTGTGGCAAGACCATAGGAGTCGTTGCAGACATTGTTCCAGTCTGCTATCTATGGGGAAGACCAAGAGTTGCACAGACACCGTCGAAGAGCTACTAGAAGATAGTTGTGCATCTACTACGATGAGGAGTATGTCATTGGACTTACTCCAAGACCAAGTATATCATTGAATCCATCCTTTCCATTATATAGTTATTGACGCAATCTGCTGATTTATGGGGAATATGGAAATAAAAATTTTGTTTACGCTGCCTATATATGTGCCTTGTTTTCCTATAGTGGTATGAGAGCCACGTCCATTTAGTATATTTTTGGATAATCTATATGATCGGATTTTGGTTTAATCATTTAATTATTGCATGCAATGCAAATGATTTCTTATCCAATAAAATACCACGATAATCCCAAACTAATATATATCTGATATATATGCAATTTACACGCATCACCCTAAAAGTGAGTTTTGATGGTGGATGTGTAGCATGGTTATGGAGAATAACGCCTATTATATGTGTACAGTTGTGTGGTTGGTTAATCATGTTTTATCTCAGTCTACGTATCGAGCCTCTATCTTATCTTCTCAATGTAAAGTTAATTCTTTCCTACCCTTGCTCCTCTCGAATGTAACTTGAGGTTTCTCTATAATCATGTAATATTAGGATAGTTTACTTTCCTATTATGATGAAGAAGAAATATGTTCTTACAATGCCAATCGATCGTCTCAGAGACGGTCCGACCAAATTGAGGACTGAGGAGTACCAGAAGGACAAGCTGAACTGATCTCCTGGTGGACCCAACTGATCGGATGGAGGAGTCAGTAGATGGTGGCCAAAAGAACCAGACGACATGTGAGACGGCCAAACGACCGGCTAGGAGGCAAGCAAATCAATTTAAAGGTTGAATTGATCAAATCAGATTGGAAAACATATATCTTCATCAACAATAAGTTTTTGCATATGATTACTTAGGTTGTGGTAATTCCTTATGGCTCTAAGGAATTACATTAGACTGGCCATAACCATCACTTTTTGTTTATTGCATATTTCTTTTGTGGGATATAGCGTGTATATGATACAAACTATATATGTGGTGATTGGATAAAGTATATGTATTTATAAATACAAAACTCCTCAAATAAAATATTAAGCCTTAGATGCTTTCTAAAAGTGTCACACATGAAAATCTTGATTGACAAGCGTAGGTCACGGCATAGCGTGGCGCGCCATCTATCTCGCGGAAGTGTGATGGTAGTAATGTAGGTTCTGCCATAGCGGCGTGCATTATTATCATGTCGACTTTTGGGTCATGCTTAATTGGTGATTCTTAGAGTGTCTAGACCCATAGGCATGCATATGATTATGGCAACGAGTTACACATATAATGTATCCAAGAATTACATATGATGCAATGGCAAGTTGCCTACCTTGATAATTGACTATGTATATTGATGTTGCACGGGTCGTAGTTGAA
The DNA here is from genome assembly GCA_963693085.1 of Alisma plantago-aquatica. Taxonomy (NCBI): domain Eukaryota; kingdom Viridiplantae; phylum Streptophyta; class Magnoliopsida; order Alismatales; family Alismataceae; genus Alisma; species Alisma plantago-aquatica. The sequence goes on from OY856412.1 coordinate 1,039,495,379, forward strand.
TTATCTTGGATCTTGGCCCACTAGAATATTTTACACTACAATATTCTGAATTGATATGTGAGGTCTATCAATTTTTAATAAAATAGTGGGAGTGATAATTAACTAAAAACCTAATCAATATTGTCAAATTTATCAAATAAAACCAAATCAAAATGTTTTGAAAAGTTGTAATATTTCTTTGTAGAAACTAATGTCAAGCACAAACACATGCATATTGTTTAGAAGGACAAAATGGGATAAACTTCCACATATGATTTAGGACTTTGAGAATTGTTCTCAATCATGAGTGAAAAATCTGTCCTTAAAAGTCCAGAGCCAGTGGAACCTACTCCATATGTGCCTAAAGGCTAAATGGATGCTTGTTGGAAGCATGCAAATGATGTCATAGACATTGAGTACCTTATGCTTTGTTATATGAACTAAGAGTTGCATGAATGAAAACATGGACATTCTTGAGATGCTAACACATCTTAAAAATCATGTAAAGCAAGAAAATATAATGTTTCCAAAGTGTTATTTGAGTGCAAACTGACAGAAAGAGATCTAGTAGAGCCCCATGTTCTCAATATGATTGGGCATATGGAGTGAGTGGAAATCTTTCTTAGGTCAAGAGTTGACCATGTATGATTCTGCAAATTGTTGCATGAATCATATAGTTAGTTTATCAAACGATTGACATGTTGATGCCAAAGCACAGAAGAAGTAGGACAAATCCATGATGGTGATCAGTAGAAGTGAGTCCAAGGGAAAAGGTAAGGTCAAGAAAAGCTTTAAGGCTAAGATGAAGTCCAAGTCTTCTGCACTCAATTGATGTATAAGGGTAAGTGTAAAAGGATTCTATTCGTTTCACTTAATGGATAAAGAAAAAAAGTGCCACCATTGTCACTTGTCTATACATTGGAAAGAACTATCCACTTTATAGAGGATCTCAGGAAGAAGATGCAGATAGAGATCTCTTGTAAGGCTCATGAACTTGATTAATGAGTTGAATAAGATTAATTACCATAATTTAATGCTTATAACCATAATATAACCTTGTGATATGCTTTTAAATCACAATTTAAGCTTAAGTTTTAAATTTGGTCCAATTTGGACATTGTTTGACCAAGTTATGCAATTTTATGTACATTTTGAACTTTTATACAATTTACCCAATTGAGGGGTTTTCTTTGCAATTTGTCACATACATTTTCCTTGGATATTCTATCATCATTCTTGATCTTGTTTATCCATGGAGCACATATTTAAACCTTGGTTTGAAGGTATTTTCTTCAAGGGTGTTTTAGGGTTTACCCCTTCATGGATGAGCTACCTTTAGTAGCTATCAACTAATGAATTATTTGGTTGGCTTAGAAATTCAACAATGGAGAGATAAGAAGGTCTATATGGACGGTGGGGGAGCTTCTTGTGTGTGTTCTTGTATATTCTTAATAGTTTAAGGCCATGGACACGTGGGAAAATTATTTTTACACCTCATGCTTGCTTCCATCCTTATCCATGGGTTATATTTACCTCTTCCTTGCTCAAGTAGAAAACTTTTCTTTCTTTCTCTTTCCTCTAACCTGGAGAAATGACTCCACTCTATTTTTCTGTGGAACCAAGTGCTCTAAGATAGAATACAACCCCTTTTTGGAGAAGAAGGTCTCCTAGAGCTCCATCTAGCCCTACCTAGGGTTTCCAAGGTCATCTTCTAGGGATTTCAACCAAGGCAAGTTGTTTTCTTCCTTTCTTCTCCATTTCTCTTTCTCTTCTCCTTCCTTAGACTTTCCTCAAGGTTAGAACCTGGTTGTTCCATGGTAGAAATTGCTCTAAAGCTCTAAAACCCTACCTTTCTTGCTCCTTATGCTTAGGGTTTGCTCATTTGATGAAGAAAGGTGCTAGATGGACGAGATCACAGCTTATGCTTGTATTTCCTACCCTACCTGCTTGAGTTTTCCTCTGTTTGGTGTTTCATCTTCTCATTATAGGCAAGTTTTATAAATTGCTACATGTTTATTGCTTACCATAAGCTTTCTAGCTCATGTTCTTGCTTGAAAATGATGATCCATGCACTAAAAAGCTATGCTTGATTTTGATTTCAATTTTTATAATATTTCATATTCTAATTTTAGTTCTACATGAACCTGTGATCATTTGTACATTATTCCTAAGGTAGTAAATTATTCATAAGGTATAATATGACTTGGATCAGGTTGGTTTGGCATCTTATGGTGCTAAGCACCTATCAACCAATGGTCAATTTTAGGGTTTAAAGCTGATTTCTTCTATAAACCCATGACCCGATGATGGTACCATTGCAACAACCATATGGTGTTGTCTTCATGACAATCGATGGTTACGATCAAAGGTGTCAGATGATGGTGACAACCTATGGTCACACCCTTAGGTCAGATTTTGGATCAATTAGAAGTTTAATGATCAACCATTAAGTACCCTATTGATGTTATCAATCAATGATGACATTAGCTTAATATTTGATGCTAATTAATGAATATAGTGTTGTAATAACAACCTATGGTGACTTAATGGTCACTAATGATGGTGGATCAGGTCTCTATAACCTATGGTGAGTTAAGCATTATTGTTGTAGCATCAATCAAGCCTCAGACCAATGGTTTCTTGGGTCACTTGATGCAATGGACGGACCTATATTATTGATGGTTTTAACATATGAACTTGACCCAATGGTCAAGATATAATGTTTATTCCTCCAATAAAGTGGAATGATGGCTAATGTAATATGTTGGTCCTAATAATGTGATTTAGATGGTTTCCTTTATATGATCAACTTAAGGAGCTTACTTGTTGACAATGGATGGCTTGTTTTAAATGAACAGTCAATTGTGGGTTTTACCCTACTCTAAATGGAACTTTTTGTGTTGTTAATCAAGGGATGTATAGGGTTAAATGGTGATTCTTTCTATAGAACAAATCAAGGACTTCATAGGTGGTTTATCCAATGTGTTTACTTATGTAAACAACCAATGGTCTTACCTTTTGAATATCCAATGGTTCTGGGTGACATTGTGGTATGGTGATATGGATTGAATGATGATGGAACAAATGGAGGGTTACCCTTAACAAGGTAGTATTACTTATTCACTCATATGAATAGAAAGAATGATAACCATATTGTGTGGATATGCAACCCTAATGAGGTATAGCTTGTTATACCTAGCTTTAATATAACTAAATGATGGTAATTGGGTATAAATAGTCCTTGAATGACTAATGCAATCATGGGGTACTCTCTTATTGTTGTTGAAACCCTAGTATGCTACAACTGGATGGTTACATCTTGATTTATGTGTGGGTTCATACTTGAGAATAGTATGGAATGTGATGGTGATGCTTTACCTTATGCATCCATGATCCAATGGGGTCAGCGGCCCGTGCGGCAAATGAGGGAGGACCGAGCGCTACTAGAGATGAGGTGAGATCGAGGAGAAGTGAGGCCCAGGCATCGACAGAAGGCACTATAGGTCCAAAGAAGCTAGCATGGAACCAGGAGATCAAACAGCCTACGGCTTGTAAAGGTGGGGAGCTCGTCTTCCCCAGGCCGAGGGTGGATGGTGGAGAGGTTCACGTGGAGTTGGAAGCTGATGAATTTGAGAGGATGTTGAATGTATGGGAACATAGGATAATTGTGTATTCGTTGGGGAAACGGCCATACTACCTACATCTGCAGGCCTGGGTAAGGAGAATATGGAATCCCAAGGGATTATTTGAGCTATTGACAAGGGAAAATGGGATCTTTCTTGTTTGATTCACAAATGATGATGATAAGAAGGTTGTATTGGAGATGGGACCCTGCTAGTTTGATCGTCAACTGATCATTTTCAAAGATTACACCCTCAGCAATGAACTAAAGAAGGAGACTTTCATAACGATACCAACCTGGGTCACACTGGAAAGTTTCAGGAGAACCTGGATGATGAGGGAAGCTTGAATAATAGTAGCAGGTGCTAGGAAGGTGTTGCACATTTATGAACATTCTCTAGAAAGAGAGGAGCCATGGGTACTCGTGGAACTAGAAGTAGTGGGAGAGCACATGTGGTGGTGTGGCTGGATGTTAGAGGGAGAAGCTCTATTCCTGTCAAAATCATCTACGATCATATCCCTGTAAGGTGCAACAGTTGTAAGGCCTTTGGCAATGGCAATGGTTAATGCGAGGAGAAGCCTATCCAGGGTGAGGAGAAGATGCCTACCCAAGTTGGCAAAGGAAAGGGGATATGAAGGGAGAAACGATCTTCAAAGGTAGAGAAAGGGCATGTGATTAACAAATAGCAGATCTCGGAGGTGCAAGATGGTCTGAGCAGGATGAGCAACATCACAGAGGGAATGCTAAGAAATGAATCAAAGGGCTCCATGGAGGAAAGTAAAGTTGCGCAACATAATAGTGAAGATATTGCACTCGATGAGGTTGATACTAATCCTGGAGACAGAAACAATTGTTGATGGAACATTCACTCCCTAAACAAGAAAGAAAGGAACAAGGAAGGCAAGTATCCCAAAGAACTTGGGGGTAGGTACTATCCTAGACACCACGAACAGATTTGATGTGCTATCTGAGTTGGACAAAGAAGAAGGTGAGATTGTGAAGCAAAAAGAACAAATGGTGAAGAAGAAGGACAACAGGAAGAAGCCAAGTAGGCGAACTAGGTCAACCAAAAACTTTTGATATGTCCATGTTACTATGGAATATTAAGGGTGGGTGCAACAGGAACAAAAAGAAGGAAATCTGGGAGTGGATTGCTGGCAGTGGGTATTCTTTAGTTGCTTTAGTAGAAACAAAAATAAAGATGCAAAACAAAAATAGTATTAGGTACCTGTTCTTGCAAGGTTGGGAACAAGTATATAATGTGGAGGTTGATAAAGTTTCTAGAGTTTGTGTGGCATGGAAACTAAGTGCATGGCAAGTGTCAGTGATAAGATGTCAGATCAGCAGGTCACAGTCAAGAGTAGAAATAATGGAGATTTACATATATGGTTGACAGTTGTGTATGGTCATAATGATGGGAAAGCCAGATTGAATTTATGGAAATATCTAATTTCTTTGTCCAAGCATGTTAATTTACCTTGGCTGGTTATTGGTGAATTTAATATAGTCTGTCTACATGATGAGAAAAAGGGGAGAAGACTAGCATTGAATGTGAAAGTAGAAGCTTTTAATCAGACTATTGATAAAGTAGGTCGTTATGAACTTCCAATGGTGGGTGGTGATATCTTCACTTGGAATAATGAGAGGGGCCCAAAACACAGGATAGCAAGCAAACTTGATAGAGAGTTAGTGAATGATGAATGACTACAATTTTTTTCTAGCATGCAGGTAAAAGCAGGATGATCTGATCTCAGTGATCACGCACCCATCTCGGTTCAGATTACAAAAAAGAAACAGAAGAGGAAACTTTTCAAATTCCTAAACTACTGGGCTGATTGAAAAGGATTTGATGAAGTCATTAAGGAAGGATGAGGTACACATGTGTCAAGTAATCCAATGTATGTCTTTGTAAAAAAGCGGGAAAGTACAAAAAATATGTTGAAGATGTGGGCAAAGGAGAAAGGAAACATTTTAGACCTGATAAAAGAAATAAAAAGAGAATTCAAGGAGACTCGAGAGAGATTGCTAATTGAGCCCCTTAACCCGATTCTGATAGAGAAGGATAGGGACTTGAAGAAGATGCTTGAAGTTCTAAAAAAACTGAAGAAAAAATCTACTAAAAAAGGAGCAGAGAGAAGTGGATGGAAGATGGTGATAGAAATACCAAACTATACCATTCTGTTGTTAAAAGGAAGGAAGCTGGAAACATTATTTCTGAATTGATAGATGTTGATGGGAGAGTGGTCATTAAACAAGAAGATTTGGAGGAACAAGCTATAAATTTGTATATGTCACTATATAACAAGGAGTTCGTGGATGATGTAGAGGAGGAGGACATGGAGTGGAAGTTCAAGATTACAAGAACACATAATAACATTCTTACTCAAGGAGCTAATGAACAAGAGGTCAAAGATGCACTATGGAGTATTGGTAGCAACAAATCTCCTAGATCAGATGGGTTTAATACTTTTCTCTATTAGAAAACTTGGGACATCATCAAAGCTAATTTGGTTGCATGTGTGAGCTAGTTCCTAAAAGGGGGTAACATGGTTAGACATGTTAATCATTCTTTCTTGGTTCTTATTCCAAAGAAGAAAGTCACTCCTCTCTTGCTGATTTTAGACCTACTGCATGTTTCTCGGTACAATATAAAATCATTGTTAAGATTCTGGCTGCTAGATTGAAGATGGTCCTTCCTTTTCTTATCTCGGGAAATCAGGGGGACTTTTTGGCTGGTAGAAGTATTAGCGATTGTGCTTTACTGGTAGGAGAATTTCTACTGGACTACAACGTCATGAGAGGTAGTAGGAAATCTTGCTTAAAACTGGATGTTTGTAAAGCCTATAATAGTGTCCGATGGGAGAAATTGTGGTTGATTATGAAACAAATGGGATTCAATGAACAATGGATAAACTAGATGAAGCAATGTGTTGTCACTACTAGCTTCTCCATCTTGTTTAATGGCACGTCTGCAGGTATGTTCAGAGGTGGTAATGGTCTGCGCCAGGAAGACCCCCTTTCGCCTCTCCTTTTTGTGATTGTTATGGAGTATTTTACACAGAAGATGCAATAGGATGAGAGAAAAAAGGAGATCAAACCATACGCAGTCCAAGGAACAAAGCTAATGATTCATCTGATTTTTGCAGATGATGTGTTAGTATTTATAGAAGCCAAGCAACATTCTCTTAAAAATCTTAAAATTTGTTGGAAGAGTTTGGCAAGACAATTGGGTAGTATGTGAATGCAAATAAAACACATATTTTCTTATCCAAGAATTGCTACCATATGGAAGATAGATTAGTGGAGGCTATGGGAGTGGAAAGAGGGGAGTTTCCAACAAAATACTTGGGATTCCCTCTAGCTGGAGGTAATCTTCACGTTAAAGATTTTGCTGACATGGTGGATGAAATGATTAATAGATGGCCAACTCAAAAGACGTCCATGGCGGGATGAGCAACTCTTATAAAAGCGACCATTGAGGGACTTTTTATTTTCTGGGTACAGCAAGGTGAGATTCTGAGTTCTGATTTGGGTAGGATGGAGATGAAGATGGCAAACTTTTTGTGGGCAAGCACATATCCATTTTATAAAATATGAAAGAGTAGTTCTTAGAAGAGATGAAAGAGGACTGAATCTAAAAACACCCAGAGATAGAAAAATGGGGATCATACGAAGAGTCATCAACTTTTAAGGAGGCGCCTCAACTTGGGGGAAGTGGATGAGAGAAAGATTTCCATGAGGTCTGGACTTCACCCCAAAGACAAGAGAAGGATATTTGAGAACCATTAATGTTATGATTGAAACATGGCAGCAAGTTAAACATCTTTTTGAGGTTCATGACACAGGTGAATGGAGACTCAAAGACCCAAAAACATGCGCATGGGAGGTGACTCGGACAAGGAACACAAAGGAAATACTTGGGGAAGAGATCTGGACCGGAGTGTACGTGCCAAAATGGAGCATGTGCCAAAATAGAGCATGCGTATATAAAATTCTGCATAATGTTCTTGCCACACTTGATAGGATAAAAAAGTGGAACTATGATATTTCCACTTTGTGTTTGCTCTGCCAGGAGGAGGAAGAATCTCATTATCATCTTGTGGGTGAATGTAAGTTCATAAGAGATATATGGGAAATTCTATGCAACGAATTCAAGCTGCAAATTCAGCTAACAAGGGACCCGATAAGGATGCTGACAAAATGCATAAATGAAGATAGAAAGAAACTCCTATTTTCTGATCTATGCTACCATGTATGAGAAGAACGGAATGCTAGAAGACACCAAGGAACAGCTGCAAATGTCACTAGTATCACTGTAAAAATTTGTAAATGTGTTAAACGTGAGTTGCACATTAAATAGCTAAGTTGTAACTTGAATATGGATGTATGGCATTGGGCCTACATGTACTTCTTGACCTCCTATATTTTTAGGAGGATGTCAGAATATATTTACCTGATTCTGATAACTAAATGGTCATCCCCTAGGGTTATGATCTAGAAAAATGTCAGGCGCCCACCCATGTGGCAATGCCTATGTACATCGGGGCAATCCCCCTATTGTCCACTCCACCTCCACCCCATCCGCATTGCCATCCTCCTCTACCCCTATCCATCCACCGCCCTAGATGGAAACAAGATAGGAGTTGAAGGGAGCAAGGCTCAGTGGCAGTAACCACAGAATCAATGAAGGTGCCACCATCTAGGTGTGCGTGGAACCCAATCCTCAAGAAGCCACCACTACGGGAGGAAAAAGAAGAATAGCCTACGCCAAGGAGGATGGAAGGATAGGTTCACATCGATCTAGAAGAGGAGGAGTTTGAAAGGATGCAGAACAATCAGCGAGGACACGAATATGGTGTACATCTTGGGTAAAAAGCCCTACTACCTGCACTTTTAAGTCTGATTAAAAGAACATGCATGTCGAAGGGTTTGTTTGAGCTCTTGTCAAGGGAGAAAGGGATCCTCTTGGTCCATTTTTCCAATGCATCTGATAAGAAGTTGGCCATAGACTTGGGTCCTCGCTAGTTTGATTCATAGTTGGTAGTTGCTAAAGATTATCAGCATGGTGATGGATTGAAGAGGGACACCTTCTCTACCGTACCATCCTGCATAACTTTGAAATCCTTTGGTCGCTCATGGACAAGGAAATCAATAGGCACAATCACCTAGAGTGGGGAAGATGCTACATGTTGATGAATGAGTGCTGGAGAAGAAAATGGCACTACTACAGAACCTACCTTTAGTGTCGGTTATTTAAAGCCTTTAGTGTCGGTTTCTAAGCGACACCTATGTGGGCGACACTAAAAGTCCACCCATCAGGCGTCGGTTCCAAAACTGACACCCAAACTCTTCGTGCGCCACCGAAAATGCACCATCATGGGACTATAAGCGTCGGTTATTAGTTAAAAACCGACGCCCAAACCCTTTGCGCCACAGAAAGGGTGCCATCTTGGGAACTATCAGTGTCGGTTATAAGTAAAAAACCGACACCATATATCTTCGCCCCACGGCCGTGCTGTCCAGCACGGTCGTGGTGTTAAGGACATAGACGTCGGTTTATTGTAGGAACACCGACACTATATCATTATGTGTCGGTTATTTACAAATAACCGACGCCTATTGGTTTTTTTTTTCTTGTGAGTCTGTAGACCTGCTGTGCCTGGTCACAAGATGAGAAACATGTTCAGTTCAGTTATGAACTGTAGGTTTTACGACATCCATTGATATCAGCCGACAACAGGCCGCAAACCTGCAAAATTAACAATAAAAAAGCAGCACATGCATTTAGCAATGCAACCTGCAGTTCCATTTTATTTTCACACATTTATAAACATTCACACATGCTAGAAATTTGTAGTTCCATTCATTCACATTCACACATGTAGAAACATTCATATAGCAACCAACACGTTCATTCATTTTCACTCAGACACATGTAGAAACATCCAGACATGTAGAAACATTCACACATATATTATAATTCAGAAATTCATTTACAAAGTATCATTGTTTAGTCATTATTCGCTATCAGGATCCCAATTATATTTTAAAGCCCCCACTAATTGTATGGTTGTTGCCCATTCTTCTCTTACTTCATTTAATTCTCCCATTGTATAGGGAGCATTAACATTTGGTAAGTCCTTTCCTGTAATGGGGTCAGCTTTAAACACCTGTAAAGAGAATGATGTATATATAATTAATGAGCTATAAATAAGATTGATATATTTCGATCATATTATCTAATGAGACTATATAATACCTGAGCAATACAATCGATGTCCATTGCGGCATATTTGACAAGCATGTGCATATATCGCATGACATAGTATCCACATGCCCATCCGTTGTCTTGTGTAGCACACTATAAATTCAAACATACAAAATATTAAAAAATACAACTAATTAAGCATTGTTCACATAAATAATATATACATATATTGCAGTCGGGAACTTACTTGCACGTTCTTCCAAATTATTGGCTGGTTCTTTTTTGTGGGGACCTTTCCTCCAGCCTTTTTGTACTCCTCAAAACCCCTACATGTTAATGTAACACAGAACATTGCAATTAAATAGTAATGTAATAACATATGTTAACGGATATGAAAAATGAAATATTTCTCACCGAAATATTGCCATTTTCATTATGTGTCCAAATCTTGTATTCAATTTACCCCCCTTAGGATCTAGATAATACACAGTGAACGTCTCGGGGGCAATAACCAATAACTCCCAATGCCTACCCCTAGAGGAAAAAAAGTTAAAAATTAATAACTCAAAATCCACAATAAAATGTAATTTTCTTAAGTCCAAATTATAATAAGCAAAGTAAACTTACTCTACATTGAATGGAGCCATTATCACCGTCTTCTTTTTTACAGCAAAATTTGAAAAAGACTCACAGCATTATTGTTGAACTGATGTAGGGTCTTTAGCTACTAGACTAATCAAGGATGGAATCAAAAACCCTACATGTTCGAATCCAAAATCTGCACATATGTTGTCTAAGTAGCTGCAAAATATGTATTAATTACGCATGCATTAATAAATAAAAAACCAGATCACCAGATCATACACAAGGTATATGGATGTATAAAGAATATCTCACCTTATCCATAGCTCTATCACATATGTATTTAGCCAATCATATCGAAACAACTCCAATATATCTTGTATAAATAGTTTTGTTTCGTATGACTGACCTGTAGAATCTGAATCAGAAGAAACAGTTATAGGGGAGTTTATATCATGTTCCCCTAACCATACTGCCATACCCCTACAGTTAGGACCTAACGGGACAGGTAGGTCCTGTGGAACCCAACTAGGTAATGCAGGAGGTGGAAGTGGAGGCCTAGATGCTGTGGGTGTCTTCTTTTTAACCTGTATATATATATAATTTCAGATCAACTGCCAGCATATACACACACTAACAATTGAACGTAATGTAAATTTACCATACCTTATCAGTAAAGAAGACATCCACTTTTAGCCACAATATCACTCTGCCTACTGCCTCACCAAGCGTTTCACAATCTGGGTGGGCATATGGCAGTGGAAGTTCCAGAAATTGGGGGAATATATGTATCGGGCTCACCCGAATCCAACCAGCTGGTACTGGAGACCCGTAACACGTTTCCCCTAGTAGGGATGGGTAAGCCGACGCCTCTGCCACGACATATTCTTTACTTTTTAGACGGAATGGCTTCAACCCCTACAAATTGTTGTGTAAAGAATGTTATATATTTTTTTGAAACGACTACAATTTCATATATATGTATCATCTTGAATTAAAAAACTAGTTACTATGTCATAAAAATACTTACAGTGGATGTGCTAGGTGGTGGTTCTACAGGATTACTCCCAACCTCTGCAGTAGGAGTAGGAGTAGAGTCTGCAGTAGGTATTGTGTGGTAAGTGGCAGTCTGAGATGCCTGCCACTTTTTCATTGCTTCTTCGAGTTTCCTGTCAAATAGCTTATCCACCTATACATGGATAAAAGAAATGTCAAATTCTAATTTTTGAATTCTCTTTTACAGTAACATTATAAAGAAAGAATATGTTACCTCTTCTTGTGAAAGTCCCACTTTTGGGACATGTTTGCGCTGGGATGACCCAAAAAATGATTTGATGCCCACACCAGCACCTGCAGCCCTAACACGTCCAGGATGCTTTGGGTTACCCAGAGCAACTGTCAATTCATCCTTTGTTCCCTCAGGGATGAACTTTCCTTGTTTCCTCAGCTCGTGCAGCTCCCACTAATCGCCAAAACAAAAATTTGTACTTAAGTAAACAACACAAATAATCAATATTCGAATGATTGCTGTAAGAGTTGTATTTTACCATTTTTGCATCCGCCTCAGCAGTTGCGGCCTTAGTTATTTCTCCCTTCTTATTTTGCCTCCCAGCTATCCAGACATCATGGCGAGGCAGAGGTGTGCTACCTATGGTATAGGACTCCTGAGTAGCAGCAGACTGAGCAGCAGTAGCCTCAGCCTTTAGTCTTTGGCGAACGCCTGCATACCCCTTTGGACCCATTCTGTGGTCATGCACATTCAGTGCATGCCTTGATCTTTGTGCCTCACTGAGGGCCTAGTTAGTATGCAAATTAATGATTTGGTTAGTAACACTAAATGTTAATCTTGAATAAGTGAATACAACATATATTAATTAATGAGATTGAGACTGATGCCTAATACCTTGAATTCATCAGTTTGTCTTGAAGCGACAAACGCGTCCCATTGTTCTTTGTTCAGGAAGTTCCACTGTTCAGTGGCTGTCTTCTTCCTCTTGTCAGCTTCTTTTATGTATTCTCTGGTGAGATTTGTCCTATAGTTCCTTAGGATTCTCCCACAATGTTGCATCACGCATTTACGATGCAGCTTTTCATCCAATTCAAATATACTCTGCAAAATAGAATTGCTATTAACTAGTATCCAAAATTTTAGTAATCTACAAAATAGAATTGCAAATTAATAATAAATCACACATAAATCCCTCCATATTAAAATTTTCTTCTCCTTAGAAACTTTATGCCAAGAATCTAAGAGACAACCGCAATGGCTACGAGTAACAAACCCAAGATATGAAATAAATGAATTGCGATTCACACCACATGCATTTCCTGCATTATCGAAATCCACAACAAGTTTGGGTCCATTGCCCTTTTGCGCAATTAACTTCTTCATCATAGTGATGCCCCTTCTCTTGTGAACTTTTTGGTGTTGTTGATCAAGTGCCTCAAGTGCTTCAGATGGTACATGTGCATCATCAACCTAAAATTTGACAAAATAATTCACATTTACAAGATATAACTATAAATGGACATATAGATATAAATATATGATATATTTTTAAAACTTACATTGTGAGGCGGCGCATTGATGTCCTCACCCTCACGGTAGTCATTAGCACGGTCATCAGGAGAATGGTCAGCCATCTGCAAATTCACATTCAAATTGTAAAGTTCGCATTGTAAAGTAGTAATTCAAAGTGTAAAGCTCACATTGTAAAGTTCACATTATTACAACAAAGTATATATCACAACAAAATTGTAAAGCTCTATGATCAAAGAGAAAACAAGTATATATTACAACAAGATTACGGTCTAGGGTTAACAAATACATGTGATGTCATTCTTATATATAATAAATGTACATGTACCACCTATCCCATCCTTGAACACCTAATCTCACTAGTAAGTGTATAATGTGTATTGGGTTTTCAAGAAAATTTCGGCAGCATTTCCCTGCTGTTCTCCAAGTACATATGTACTTAGAGAACAAACGGGGAAATACTGCTGAAATTTTCTTGAAAACCCAATACACATTATACACTTACATCCTAAGCGAGATTAGGTGTTCAAGAACAGTCCCAAACCGGGGACTATCCAAGATTTACTCCTAATGAGTAAATCTTGGACGGATTTCTAGGCCAACAAATAATGTGTTGTCATTCTTATACCTAAAATCCTAGTTCTTCAAGTTAGGGTGATTATTGATGTCTTTAAAAGCATGATTGGCAATTTAGGGAAAAGTTCATCATTTACATTCCAAGCATGTCACATGTGTGCATTACAGTTCATCATTAAGCAAGAAGGGTGATTAGGATTCTCACCAAGAATGGGTTTTGATTTTCTATACAATTTTATAAAAAAATGCACATGTATGCATATATATACTATACTTTTTGGAACCTTTATACATATCTGAACACCCTAAATAACCATACTAAACACCCAAATACTTTATAACACAACTATAAAACAATGATTATAGCTAAACTATTAAACAATAGACTTGTCACACATAAAACACCCTATACAACTATAAAACAAAAAAGTATTAAGATATGCATGATACAATAACTATTTTGCATCAAATTACAGTAGACTTATCATTGATACCTTACTAACTTATTGCTACATTTACATATCATCACTTGATCAAAAATTACAGCAGTACATTTAACCAAAGTATGCATTCTAAAATCTAGCTATGTCATGATTAGTTACATGTAATTTACTTGGATATACAGCAGTACCCGATTACTATGTCTTACATACAAAGTATGCATATTAAATTAACTAAGGCTTATCATAGAACATGATTAGAACATTAAGTAGATGATTAAATCATAACAAAATCAGTACATAAATAACCAACAGCAACCACGGTCATGTGGGCTGGCACGGCCATGGCTGTGTTGGCCAACCACACGGCCGTGTTGGGTAGCACGGCCATGTGGTCGGCCAACACAGCCACGGTCGTGCCAGCCCACACGGCCATGGTTGTTGTTGGTAAGGAGAGGGAGAAGGAAGAAGAAGAAGAAGAAAGGAGGCCTACTGTTGGTAGCAGTGTGGAGAAGGAGAGGCGCCGACGTCGAGCAGAGAAGGAGAGGGCGCCGGCAGAGCAGAGAAGGAGAGGGTGGCGGCGAGGAGTAGCGGCGAGAAACTACAGCAGCAGGCGGCGAGCGGCGACGGCGAGGAACTGCAGCAGCAGGCGGTGGCGAGAAACTGCAGTAGCAGGCGGCGAGCGGCGCCGATGAGGAGCGTCGGCAGAAGGGAAAGCAGCAGGCGAGGAGCGGCACCGGGCGGAAGAGAAATCGTCGGAGGACCAAACCCTGAGCACGAGAATGAATGAAACATAGAAAGGGGAAGTGTCGGGCTCTTTTGCGCGATTTAAGTTAACATTAGGTGTCGGCTTTTTCAAAACCGACACTGAATGTTTTTATTTTCGGTTTACAACAAAACACCGACACTAAAGGGAGGTGAAAATTTTCGCGGTTAATAGCGCGAAAACACAACGGTGTCGGTTATTGTCACAAAACCGACGACTAAAATTGTACAAATTTCTGTCTCACAGAAAAGCTTTAGTTGTCGGTTCCTCCATTAAAAACTGACGTTGTATGTCAATTTTTGGAGGCAATTTTTTTCGCTGGAAATTTTATTTTTGGCGATTACTTTTAGGTGTCAGTTTTTTAATAAGTAACCGACACTTAATAAAAGTGGTACCCGTGTCTGGTCGCCCTTCATAGATTAGATGTCGGTTTATGTTATCAACCGACACTGTAGAGTTTAGGTGTCGGTTTATGTTTACAACCGACACCTTGAAAAGTGACTTTATAAGCCATTTCTTTAGTAGTGTGGCCTGAGTTTTGGTGGGATTAAAAGCCAGAGATGCTATATTGGACGTAGTATGGCTCAATGTCCATAGGAGAGAGCCAATTCCAATGAAAGTAGAGTTTGACTAAGTGTCAATCAAGTGCAACATTTGTTGTTCCTTCCGGCATGGTGAAGACAACTGCGGCATCATAGTGAAAGAGGTTGGAGCCAAAGTCGACAAGGAGAATACAAGGAAGGTTTGGAGGGAGAAGACCCTAGACAAAGTATCTGAAGGTGGTGCTTATATGGTGCAACCACTAATGTCGGGCAATCCTAAAGGGGATACGCAAGCCCAGGCAGCCACTAGCAGCATCAGGATGATTGGTACAATGGAAACATAGAGTCCTAAGGTAGTAACAATGACAACTAGTCTGAAGGCAATAGTAGAAGCAATACACAAAGAGAAAAAGGAGGGGGAGTTCACATCCTCTAATCAGAAGAAGGGCTACAAAAAGAATGGGATTCCCAAGAGTCAGGGGGTGGGTGTCATTCTTGATACATCAAACATCTTTGAAACTCTGAGAAAGTTTGGGAAGGAGGAGGAAAATTGATTATCTACATGGATAAGGAATAAGGAGCCTTCAAGGTGTATTAGAGCCCAAAAAACTTGTTAATATGTCTATTCTTTTGTGGAATATAAAGGGAGGGTGTGACATGTACAAGAAAAAAGAAATATGAGACTGGATTGCTTCTAGTGGTCCTTCGCTTATTGTTTTAGTTGAAACAAAATTCAGAAACAGAATAAACAAAGCACAGTCACTTGTTTTTGCAAGGGTCTGAGCATATATATAATTTAGAACACTTTGAGCTTGCAAGAGTGTGTGTGGCATGGAAACCAAATGAATGGAAGTTGATGATGAGGATGATGTCAGACCAACACACCACTGTTGAGTGTAGGAATATGGAAGGACTAGATATGTGGATGACAACAATGTATGATCATAATGATGCAAAGAGAAGAAAGGAGTTATGGCAGGCGGAGAAAAGAAGAAGGAGACATTTGTTAAACTTGGTGATAGGTGATTTTAACCTGGATATCGATAGAGTTGAGTTGTTTGAACTTCTCATGATATGTAGAAATTTGTTTATGTGGAATAATGAAAGAAAACTAGAGGACAAGATTGCAAGTAAGTTGGATAAGGCACTAGTAAATGAGTCCTACTTACAACGATTTCCAAATGTACATGTGAAGGAAGGGGGTCTAAGTTGAGTGACCATGCACCTCTAATGGTACAAATCCTTGAGAAGAAACAAAAAAGGAAGTCTTTCAGATTTCTTAACTATTGGGCAGAATGGAGAGGATTTGATGAAGTTGTCAAGGATAGATGTGAAGTGGAGGTTAATGGGAACCCTATGTTTGTGGATGCTAAGAAACTTGCAAATACCAAGGTTGAATTAAAGAAATGGTCCAATGCGAACAAGAATATACCTAACATCTTGCTGGAGACAAAACAAGAATGTGAGGAGGTAAGGAAGTTACTTCTCATAGATCCACTCAATGGGTAACTAATTAGGAAAGATGGTGAACTGAAAATGATGCTTGAAGTTCTCAAAAAGGTAGAGGAGAAATTCTTCTACCAGATAAGTAAAGAGAAGTGATAACCTCCAATTTTGTATGTTTATCTTAGTATTTTTCTTTACTTTTCCATACTCTTTCTAAATTAAATTTATACATAATCCCTATTTTTTCCTTTTATTGTAAATATACCATCAGACTAACTTTTCCCTTTTATACATGCAGAAAAAACACAAAAAAAATCATAAAAGACTAACCCAGCCTCAAGACTGCATGGACTCAAACGGTTCCAAGACCGCATGAAGCCAATCGGTCCCGAGACCGCATGGAGTCAAACGGTCCCAAGACCGCATGAAGCCAATCGGTCCCGAGACCGCATGGAGTCAAACGGTCCCAAGACCGCATGAAGCCAATTGGTCCCGAGACTGCATGGAGACACACGGTCTCAAGACCGCATGAAGCCAACCGGTCCCGAGACCGCATGGAGTCACATGGTCTCAAGACAGCATGAAGCCAACTAGTCCCGAGACCGCATGGAGTCACACGGTCTCAAGACCGCATGAAGCCAACCGGTCCCGAGACTGCATGGAGTCACACGGTCTCAAGACCGCATGAAGCCAACCGATCCCGAGACCGCATGGAGTCACACGGTCTCAAGACCGCATGAAGCCAACCGGTCTCAAGACCGCATGGAGTCACACGGTCTCAAGACCACATGAAGACAAACGGTCTCAAGGTCCAAACGGTCTTGAAGTCCAAAATGTCTCAAGGTCCAAACGGTCTTGAGGTCCAAACGGACTCAAGGTCCAAATGGTCTTGAGGTCCAAACGGTCTCAAGGTCCAAATGGTCTTGAGGCCCAAACGGTCTTGAGGTCCAAACGCTCTCCAAACCGTTTGGACTTCACTTAAGGCCTATAAATAAGACCCCAAGGGTCCTCCACCGATCATGAAGTTTTAGACGTCCAAAGGCTGCCTCAATCACTCCAGAACTCATACGACTTCCATTCTCTGCCCTGGGGCTATCGGTCTGAGACCCACAATCCATCTCGAAGCTGCTTTCTCCTTCTTTGTCAAAGAAGGTGGGAAGGGGAGATCTCATCATCACGCAACCCTTGAAGACTGGTGGATCGTTGCTCTCTCTCCAAGGGGTTGACTTTCTTCTTTCCTTTATGGGGATGATGCTCTCTCTCCCTTCTTGCCTCCTTCTTTGTCCTAGTCATGAGTGAGTAGTCTCTTTCACTAGGGTGCGGGGAGTAGCCGCGCTACCCATGCTTTCATATCATGTAAATGTAATCCATAATTTGTAATATAGAGTTTTATCTTTTCAGTTCAACATCAAACGTTTAATGAATGCATGTTGCTTGATATCCAACTTGTGTTATCCTTTATCTTTTAGTATGAATTGTCTATGTTTGTACTATTGGATTCGAAACTCATTTGTATGTTGGTTCTTGGTGCATGTATCCACCATGCATCTATTTCGGTATCTAGAAGTGTCTCTCAAGAAGTGGAGTAAACTCACTATCATTCATTGCACTTTCATACTATGAAATGGAATCAGTTGACGTATGAAAGTGCAACCTTGGTAAGTCGAGGAACACACTTTACGAAGGGAATGAGGCAAAGTAGGTGACCATTTGTTTGGGAATGGCTGGCATTGCAACATTCCCGCACTTCTTGTAGTTAGTTCTCCAAAAGGAAGCTAAGTCTACAAAGATACTAACTGACTAAACTCTTTTTGCATGTTATGTTTTGCTTTGCATGTGGTGATCCATGTGTAGTGACGGTGAAAAACTGATCACACCCTAGTGACTTTTATCATAGTTTAACTCTTTAGATTTACTTGCTTTATTTACTTTACTTGTTCATAGTTTAAAACAACAAAACCAAACTTTTGATTTAAGTGCCTTCTACTAAGTGACTAAGTGAAATTCTAACGTTTTCCATCTTGTTGCTTGCAACAAAACCGTTGTCTTGAGGATTCGACCCTTAACTATACTACGATAAGACTTCCACGTATCCTAGCATACGTGGGTGGAGTTCTTTATCTAGTATATGCAAGGCTAAACCTAAACACTTACTATCTTTAGGATTTTTAGTTGGTGCACACAATTCCACGTAAGTGGAAGTTCCATCAAAAAATTGGCGTTGTTGTTGGGGACAACGGAACGTTTTAATTTCATTTAGTACCTTCCTAGTTGGTTAGGGTTTTACACTTTCTTTTTAATCATAAGTCTATATCTTCTTGAAACCATTATATCTTTACCACTATCTAAAGGTGTTTTCTTTTCTCTACTCAGGTAGAAAACGTGTATGCGATCATCGCATAACCACGGATTCTCCCATGATCTGGAGTACGACTCCGAGGTAGAGAGAAGTTTCCATCGTCGCATTCGACTCAATCGCCAACAAGCCAGGCAAATGGTCGATGATCAACACCAGGCTGCATTGGTATTGGAGAGGGTCAACGCCGCCATCGTCGCTCAATGGGCACAACTCATCGCCGACACTCGTGCCCAAATCCAAGCGGAGATTCGTGCGAAAGAACAGGCCCAAATAAGAGCTGAAAATGAGGCAGCAACCCAAGCTGCTCAGCTGGAGTTAAGGAGCAAGCATCTGAGGGATTACGTTGTCCCAAAGAACTGTGAGGATAACCATCCGGTCCGACCTCTAATTATCAATATTCCTAACTTTGAGATTCAGACCCAGTGGATCCAGATCATGCAAGGCATCTCATTCTCCGGAGGCTCTGGAGATGATTGCATGGATCATCTGAAAAGGTTTAAGGCACTGTTCCGCCTGGTTCCGCAAGCCGGAGTCGCTTTTGATGCTATAATGCTTCATTTGTTTCATTTCACTCTGTCTGGGAGAGCCCTGAGTTGGTATAACTCACTTGATAGGGAACCCATAATAATCACCTGGGCTCCCCTTGAGGAAAAGTTATTGGAGAAGTTCTTTCCCCCTTCACTGACTTATGAGATCAGGGGGCAGATCAATCACTTCTCTCAACTACCCAGAGAATCCCTTACTGAAGCATGGGAAAGGTTTAAAGAACTTTTGCGAAAGTGCCCACATCATGGAATCTCCCAGAACCAATTGATAGAAACCTTCTATCGGGAGTGAGCGATGATATTAAATAGTTTTTGGATTCCTCATCTGGAGGAAACTTTATGAGAAAGAATTATGAGGACGACTGGAAAATTGTTACGCTCGGAGCTGAAAATCAGTTCAACTGGGGACGATCAGCTGGAAAAGGTGTCCTCAAGGTCTACAAAGCTGAAGAATCATTAGAAATGAAGACAATAGCTGAAGCCTTGAAAACCATAGTTCACAAACAACAAGCTCTCGAGACTTCTCTAGGAGAGATTGATAAGAAGAAAAATCCTCTAGTACAACAAGTCAAGGCCGCCACAGGAACTTGTGAGGCTTGTCATGCTTCTGACCATCCGATCCTTTCATGTGGTATGCTTTATAATGTGATGATGGATCTACATCCACCACCACAGCAGTATGAACCCATCATCGACCAGTCTGAAGAACAGCTGCCAGAACAAGTTAACTCTATCCACTCTATCCCTGGACAAGTCTATTACAATCCCAATCAGCCGAGGAATCACCCAGGATTCCAATATGGGAACCCTACTGGAACCGCAAATCCACAGCATCAGACGCAGGGGGGGTCTTCTAGTAGGTTACCACCTGGATTCCCAAACAATTTTAACCAAAATCAAGGGAACTCCAGGAATAACTTTCGTAGGGCTAACTACCCCAGAAACCAATCTGCCTACTATCAGTACACTCACCCTCCGCTCCACCCACAGCTGCACACTCAGCAACCTCAACACAACAACCTCAGCAAGGGCAACAACAAATTCCTCCGAAAAATGCTCCTGCCCAACCGGAAGATGAGATATCTTTGATAAGGCAGATGTTACAATCCCAACAAACTATGCTAGCTAACCAACAGACTCAGCAGAAAGCAGTTGAAGCTCAACTTTCCCAGATTGTTGCGCAACTAAAGCCTCCAGCAGGCACATTTGCAGGGCAGCCTGAGTCAAATCCTAAGCATGGACAGAATAGGCACGAATAGTTGAATGTTGTCACCACCAGATCTGGACGAATTCTTCATGAAACCACCAACATCAACCTTGATAATGATGATACACCTGCTTTTTTGACGAGTGAGAGCCCGCAACAAGGAATGGAGAAACCCACAGAAGGCACAAAGGGGAAAAATAAAGAACAAGTGTCCGTAGAACCCGAAGTATCGCAATTTAAACCAAGGATTCCATATCCGGGTAGACTGCGAGAAACGAAGATGGACACCAGGTTTCAAAAGTTTAAGGAGGCGATGAAGAAACTGTACATTGATATCCCACTCCTTGACGCTCTTTCTGAGGTGCCGGCCTGGGCAAAATACCTCAAAAGCTTGCTATCAAGAAAGTATATCACCGAGGAGAAAGAAACTGTCAAGCTTGCTCAGACCACTTCTGACATCATCCTAAACAAAATGCCAAAAAAGAAGAAGGACCCAGGTTCCTTTGGAATCCAATGTTGCATTGGAAATGCATCTACAAAAAAGGGATTAGCTGACCTTGGGGCCAGCATATCCATTATGACTTATTCAATGTGCAAATGTTTGGGTTTCACCGAATCATTGCCTACAACAATGACAATCCAATTAGTTGACTCCACCATAACCGCACCTATGGGGATCATTGAAGATATTCCAGTAAGGATAGGCAAGGATGCCTACGTTCCGTGTGACTTCGTTATCATGGATATTAAAGAAGACCTGAGGTACCCTATTATTTTTGGCAGACCTTTCCTCACTACTGCCAGGGCTCTCATCGACGTTGAAGCTGGAAACATCATTCTTAGGCTCGGAAAAGAAGCAATTCAATTCCGAGTCCTTAATAGTATGAAAGGTCCCAGTATCCAAGAAGAGGTTTTCCTTTTAGACGCAATACAACAAATGTAGCAATTAGAAATATCTGAGCCAGCCGATGAACTTGAGAATGTTCTAATCAATCTGGATGTCGAATTCTCTGCGAATGAGCTTGTCCAACAGTGTCTGCAGCATTTAGAAAAGGCTGAAGAAGTACCAATGGCCACTTTTGAAGAACTTAAAGTTGTTACCATTATAGAAGCTACTGAGCCACCGAAAGCCCCTGAAATGAAGACTTTACCCACAGGGCTTAAACATGTTTTCTTAGATGAGGAAGAATTATGCCCGGTCATCATCAGCTCTACCCTTACAGAAGATCAGGAAGAAAGGCTTCTGGATGAGCTGAAGAAGCACAAAAAGGTCATAGGATATAAAATAACTGACATGACGGGCATAAATCTAGCCCTGTGTATGCACAGACTTCCAATGGTTGAAGAATTCAAGCCATCTTGTGAACATCAAAGAAAGTTGAATCCTAATCTCAAAGAGGTGGTTCGCCTGGAGGTCCTTAAATTACTTAAAGCTGGCATTATCTACCCTATCTCTGACTCCCAGTGGGTCAGCCCTGTCCATGTAGTTCCTAAAAAAGGAGGTACTACTGTCGTGCTTAATGATAAAAATGAGTTAGTGCCCACCAGGACTGTAATAGGGTGGAGGATGTGTATTGATTATAGAAAGCTGAACAAAGCCACGAGGAAAGATCACTACCCTCTACCCTTCCTCGATGTAGTCCTGGAATGCTTAGCTCATCAGAAGTATTTTTGCTACCTCGATGCTTATTCTGAGTTCTACCAGATACCCATACACCCGGAAGACCAGGAAAAAACTACCTTCACTTGTCCTTTTGGGACAAATGCATTTAGAAGAATGCCGTTCGGGTTGTGTAACGCACCCGCCACTTTCCAACGATGTATGTATGCCATCTTTGCTGGTTTAACTGAATCCATCATGGAAGTGTTTATGGACGATTTCTCAGTTTACGGAGACTCCTTTGATAACTGTTTAATCAATCTTGGACAAGTTCTACGACGCTGCGAGGAAACGAACCTTATCTTGAATTGGGAGAAATGCCATTTCATGGTAATGGAAGGTGTCGTCCTCGGGCACAGGGTAAGTGACAGAGGAATCGAGGTCGATAAGGCCAAAATTGATGTTATCTCAAAACTATCACCACCGAAAGATATAAAGGGAGTAAGAGCTTTCTTGGGTCATGTGGGGTTCTACAGAAGATTCATCAAAGATTTTTTGAAGATAGCAAAACCCATGACCCAACTCCTGACTAAAGATACTGAGTTCATATTCAATCAAGAATGTATGCAAAGTTTCTCCACCCTCAAGAATGCTTTAATCTCCGCACCTATTTTGAGAGCCCCAGATTGGTCGCAGCCATTTGAAATTATGTGCGACGCAAGTGATTACGCCATAGGGGTTGTTTTAGGACAGCAGATTGACAAGAAACCCTATGTTATCTACTATGCATCCAAAACGCTAGACGAAGCGTAGAAAAACTACACTATCATGGAGAAAGAGTTTCTGGATGTCATCTACGCGTTTGAAAAATTCCGCTCTTATTTGATTGGTTCTAAAGTCATCGTCTATACCGACCATTCCGCCATTGGATACCTGATTCAGAAGCAGGATGTCAAACCCAGGCTTATCCGGTGGGTGTCGATGCTTCAGGAATTCGACTTGGAGACTAAAGATAAAAGTGGAGTGGAGAACGTTGTAGCCGATCACCTCAGCCAGATCGAGGTTGAAGAAGAAGATAAAATTCGTATCCGGGATTCTCTTCCTAACGATCAGCTTATGAAGGCCACCCATGGTTTCCCTTGGTATGCAGATATCATCAATTATCTGGCCACAGGGATTATCCACCCCTCTGCTTCCTACCATGACAAAAGGAAGTTCCTTCATGACATAAAACAATATTATTGGGATGAACCCTACTTGTTTCACCTTTGTGCTGACAGACTTTTTCGTCGTTGCATACCGGAAGAGGAAATCACCCCTGTCCTAGAACATTGCCATTCAGGACCCACGGGGGGGCACATGAGTGCTAAGAAAACTGCTTTAAAAGTTTTACAATCTGGTTTCTTCTAGCCCACTATAGCAAAAGATTCCTACGATTTTGTGAAAGCCTGTAACAAATGCCAATTTTCTGGCAACATATCAAAAAGAGACGAGATGCCCCTCACAATGTGGCAAGAAATTGAACTTTTCGATGTGTGGGGGGGTAGACTATATGGGCCCTTTCCCTTCCTCCTATGGCTTCTCTTACATCATGGTCGCGGTGGCCTATGTCTCAAAGTGGGTCGAAGTTGTACCCACTGTGTCCAGTGACTCCAAGCCAGTTATTAAATTGTTCAAAGATATCATTTTCCCAAGATTTGGAGTCCCCAGAACTTTCATATCCGATGGCGGGACCCATTTCTTGGAGCGAAGTTTTGAAGCCTTACTGAAAAAGTACAGAGTAACCACAAAGTCGCAACGCCTTACCATCCACAAACTAGTGGTCAGGTTGAGGTATCAAATAGACAATTAAAGGCGATTCTAGAAAAAACGGTGAACAGAAACCGCACTGATTGGTCCACCAAACTTCCTAATGCCCTTTGGGCATATCGAACAGCCTATAAAACACCAATCGGGACAACACCGTTTTGTTTGGTGTACGGGAAGTCCTGTCACCTTCCAGTAGAGCTGGAACACAAAGCCTGGTGGGCCATCCAACAATTAAATTTGATCTTAAAAGTGCAGGAGAGTATAGAAAACTCCAGTTACAGGAGTTAGAAGAGCTCCGAATGACTGCCTATCACAGCGCCAGAATCTATAAGGAGCGGACAAAAATGTGGCACGATGGTCATCTTAAGAGGAAAGACATCGCCGTCGGCTACAAAGTACTCCTCTTCAACTCCAGGCTCAAGCTGTTTCCCGAAAAACTTCGAACAAAATGGTCTGGGCCCTTTATTATAAAGCATATTTACCCAACTGGAGCTGCCATAATCATCGACAAAAACGGAGGAGAAAGGACGGTCAATGGTCATCGTTTAAAAAGATACTACACTCTGGAAGACAAAATGCCAAGACAAACCATTGAAATCAAAGACGTTACGCCAACAGCATAACAACATCACAACTTCGTCGAGCCAGCGACGTAAAACCCAGGCGCTACTTGGGAGGCATCCCAAGATTTCAACTTCTTCCTTTATTTTCCGTTCTTTTAATTACCCTAGATTTATCTTATGAAAATATAAAAAAAATTCACATAATCAAAACAAACAAAAAAATAAGCAAAATCAAATAACATAAAAATATATAAACCAAAAACAAGCATAAAAATATAAAAATCGTTTCGACCTTTACCCTTCCAAACGGTCCTGAAACCGTTTGGAGCCAAACGGTCTTCAAACTGTTTGGACCCAAACGGTCTCAAAACCGTTTGGATCCAAACGGTCGCTAAACCATTTGACCTAGGGTTTTTGCGAAGTCAACCCTCATTTCCTATAAATATAAACCCCACCCCAGCCTTCTCCTCTCTTCGACTTTCGAGTTTTCAAGCTTTCGCGCAAGGAACTATTCCATTGCCTCTTGCTCTCCTTGCTTCCGCCCTCTGCCTCTGACGACCTGGTTCTCATGCTTCTACACGGAAACCCCACCTTCGTACCACCACCCTTTGCTTCTCCGCCGTCGATGCTACCACCAACTGCAAGGTAGTCCAGTAACCACGGCAGCATGGCCGGCATTTTTCTCTTCCGCAACCCTCCGCACTGTTGTTATCATCTCCGGCACCGCTGTGGCATTTCCCCTTCTCCAACGACGGAGCCGCCCTCGTCATCTTTACCGCCGATTTCGCCGGATTCTTCCTTATCTTCGTCTGTCTCTTCGCCGGCTCCTCCCGCCGTCATCGTCGTTTTAATCACCGATGTCCGTTGCTGCCTTCACCTTCATCGTCGGCGCCTCCGCCTTCCCTTCACCGTTTTGTCTTCGTCAGTGGCCACACGACGCTTCGCTTTCCAAACGGTCCTGAAACCGTTTGGGACCTAACGGTCCTGAAACCGTTTGGGACCAAATGGTCTTCAAACCATTTGGGACCAAATGGTCTTCAAACCATTTGGGACCAAACGGTCATGAAACCGTATGGGACCAAACGGTCTTCAAACCGTTTGGCCTTCCACATTCATTTAATTTTCATAAAAATACAAAAACACATAAATACAAATAAAATCCAATTTTTTCTAAACATGTTATTCTAACTCTTGATCTCTCATTTTGCAGCTATGGCATCACCAGCAAAGGAGGTCATCGGATTCGAAGACACTGCAATCTGGACAACGGAGAAACTAAAGGAAGAACAAGCTAAGCTCTAGAAGATCAGGGATGATTTCAACAGGACCAGAAAGGCACCACCAAATGTCAAGATGATGCAGGTCCTGTGCGACCTTGATCGCCTGAACAAGTGCCTGGCTGAGGCACCTGAAGAAGAAATTGAAATTTCTTCTTCTAATGATGAAGGCTCGGACTACAAGCCAAACTCTGAGGAGGATTCCCCAGCCGAAGAACAAAAGGGGAAGCGCAAGGTCCAGTAGACTGTAACCGGGAAGCCCTCCAAGAAAAGAGCCAGAAAGCAAGTCAGGCATGCCACTGCAAGGGAACAAATCCTAGCAGGAAACAATCCACAAATTACCACCTCCACTGCCATTCCCGCAACCACCACTGCCCCCACCTTCCCTCCTATCACCACCACAGCTCCACCACCAGAAAATCTCTTCATCCATAACACCCCCTCCACTGACAAAATCCTAAAACCCACTAAGTATGTTTGCTCCAGCATACTACTTAAGATGGGGATCCATGACCGCATCTTCAACATACTATACAAAGCCAACCTCGCCAAGCTGTGTTTAGTGCCTGAGATATCCTACTCCGAACCCACGACTGAATTTTTCACCTTTCTGACCAAGGAGCCCATAGACATCACGGATAGATCACGGGATGGAGGTGACAGAAGGCTGGTCACCCAAATCTTCGGCAACAAGGTTGTCCTAACGGAAAACATGTTGAACGAAGTTTTTATTGACAACCAGCAGCAGCTGCAGAGAGCCAAGGCAGTGGGAACTGAGCACCCTGAGTTCAACAGACACAAATTCTGGAAATCTCTAACTGGGCTCCCCACCTACGATGTGAAGACGTGCAAAGCATCGAACATACATTCTGGTTTTGTGCGCACTCTACATAAAATCCTTGCTGGCGCACTCTTCCCCAGGACAGAAGGGGGAAACGTTATAATCTCGGATCTCTTTGTTCTTTGGTCAATTCTTAACGAACAGCCAGTCAACATTGGATGACAGATGATCCAGAAATTATCAGCCTTCGCCCTGGGGAAGGAAATCTGCATGGGGGGTCATGTCACATCCATTATAAAATACCTCAAGATGGACATACCCCTACCTCGCTGCACGCAATTAAAGGGTGACATCCTTACCAATGAACAAACTTTGAAGAACTCCTTCATCATTAAGGAAAAGGATGGGAAATTACATTATGTCTTCTGCCCTACGGTCAAGTCAACAAGAACACTCCTCCCGCTTCCGGAGCTAGCAAACTACAACACAAAAAAGCTCCTCTTCTCTGACGAGGAGCTTACACAACGCCTAGCTTCGGTCAAAACAAATGACAAGAAAGCAACAGCGGGATAGATGGAGTTGAGCATCACAGCCCCGGCAGCTTGACCAACAAAAATACCTGTCAAACGACCTTCCAGAAGGCAGTTGCAGGCACAACAGCTGTCGGGGACACCTACATCCAGGCCACATCCAAAGACCGACCCCCTCCATGAAGAAAACATAACCACCTCATCAATCAACTCTTTCATTAAGAGTCTACATGATCAGCTAACCGCCACCACCACTCCACCCTCCACCCTTCCAACATCCACCACTCTTCCTTTCTTCACCACATCCATGCAACCATTCACATCCTCTTCTTCACCCCTCTTTCCTTCGGGCTCTCCCTTCTCCACCCCTATGCCCGACTTCACCACCTTCCCTTTCACCCCCACAGTTACCACCCCATTGCTATCATTACCACCATTTTCACCAGAGATACCACCACCTTCCACATCCACCACCACCCCGACACCGATGGTGACTCCATCCATAGTCACCACGCAGCTCGGGGCATCATCAGTGTCTCTTCCGCAAGACACTACCACCATTCCACGTAGACCCCAGCCATCCCACCCTTCCGCTCCTGGGGTCCCCTTTACAAATATCGGTGA
The DNA here is from genome assembly GCA_963693085.1 of Alisma plantago-aquatica. Classification (NCBI taxonomy): domain Eukaryota; kingdom Viridiplantae; phylum Streptophyta; class Magnoliopsida; order Alismatales; family Alismataceae; genus Alisma; species Alisma plantago-aquatica. The sequence goes on from OY856412.1 coordinate 1,039,523,374, forward strand.
GGAATTCGGCCGTCAATTCGACACCGTCCGAAACCTCCTCACCGATCCTTCTAACATCTTACACTCTATTTTTTCTTGTGTGCAGGGTTTATCAAGATAGGTAGCCATGATCGACGAATAACACCGAGCCTTGCCCAACATCCTCCAAGGTTTTCAGCAACGACAAGATGAGGTGGCTAAGCAAGTTGAGCACATCAATAGCCACTACAACAACTTGCCAGAACTGGTCCTTGGAGCGAAGCGCCAGCAAGAAGCAATGGCAAAGCAAGTCGATGAGATCTCTACGTAGACTCAACCTCTTCCAGAGACTCTCCGCGAGCTCCAGAAACAACAAGCAGTTCTGAGCACGCGCTTGGACGCCATCAGCAGCACACTCACACAACTACATAATTGCCAAGAGGAGTCAGCTAATAATGAAATCCAGCAGCTACGTGCTCAAGCTACAGATTTAACAGCACGTCTCCTCTCCGCCGAGGGCCGATATAATGACCTCAAAGAATCCCACGACGCACTGCTCAAAACACACGAGCATCTTCAAGTCGCTTTCGATGAATTACAAGCTACCCATCGGCGGTGCAAAAAGACCACAAGAAAGAAGCCAGCAGACAAGGCAGCGGCCGACAAGGATGGTGATAGTGACGAAGAAGAAGAAGACTCTGACTCATCTGCCGATTCGAACAATGATACCACCTCCTCGGATGATGAATCGGATGACGGAGAGGACCCAGGCAATGCGGCAGAACCTTCTCACAAAGGTTCTGACAAAGGTCACCATGACGGTGAACATCACCCCAAGTCCCCACACAATGATAATGTTAACATGTCATATGGGGACCAATTCATTGATTATTCTGCTCTGGGGTCAATCGGGGAGGCCGCTAAAGACGCGGCTTTCGTTGAGTTCCACCAATGTCTATTAGGAACCAGCGTCAGCCCACCAACAACAACCGCCCCACCTCTCTCCGCACCTGGCACATCTGTGCCCTCCCCCCATGACCAAGACGAGGCAAAGTGAGTGAGTTTAGATACTGATGAAGAACTCGACTCTACCTCCCATTCAGATAATGATCTGCACAACTACGCAGAAGTCCTGGAACAACCTTCTTCCCGCACTCCGCAGGAACTTCCCCCACCACCACCCCTACCGCACAAAATGCATGACCTGGATATGGCGGCCATCTCCACACTAGATGCTCAGGACATTTTTATAGTGAACACTATTGTGGATGATGCGAAAGAAGGGGAAGACATCATTTATAATAACACTAAAACTAGACGCCAGATGACATGAGAAGATTTCCATAACATCCTACAACCTGGGTCCACGATGCCTATGGCAATCTTCCGTGTCCTTCTCGCCAACTATATAGAAATGTATAAAAGTTCTAAGAGGCAACAACTGGTTTTCAATGCCTCGCCTGATCTATCTATTGGCCTTTTATACAAAGACATAAGAGCAAAGTCAATCGAGCGGTTGCGTGCTGGTTTAGCATGTCGGGAACATTTTCTTATTGTGCCCTTCCTAGTCTCGGACCACTGGCTATTTATGATCGTGGACACCGAGGCTCAGGATGCCGAAGTGTATAATTTTTGCGGCGCTGAGCTACCCGCCGACACAATTAACTTCGTTGGTGAAACAGCAGGAGAAGCGAGGTGTATACCCTTCTGGCTGCTTAAGTTAATTTGGGCCGCATGCCCATCTCTGCGCCAAGACTAGAGCCAACCCTGGTTCAAAATCATAAACCCTCAAGTCCAAGCTGCTGAGGGATCTGGGGATTGCGCTTTTTGCACCATACGTCACATCCAAGTGTTAAACTAGGAAATCCCATTTACTGATCTGGTTACTGAAGATTTTCATTCCCTACAAGGGCGTTATGCCAATGGAGCTCATCTGTGATAGACGGTTCTTCAAGGACCCGACAATGGCACCAGATGATGTCCCTCGTTACCTCTTCTCAGCTATCCAGTGCCCGCAGCGGCGACCTTTCTGACAAACTCTAAAAGAGTTGGAGAAACCTAAGGAGCCTGCCTTAGTCACCGAACAAAGTAAAAGCGACATCGATCCTTTGTCTGCCATTGAACCAACCTTTCCTAACTTCAATCACATTGCTTGCAAAGGTCTCTCCGACATCGAACTATGTCTCATTATGGCACGGCTTTCAGCCGAGAAGGATGAGCTCGTATTCATGTCTAGAGACATTCTAGTAATGGCAGACACGTTGCGAGAGACTCTACAGATTAAAGGATCCCTCTCTGTAAGTTTAATGGCCGCCTATCAGTTTCTACTCAGCCAAAATAACCCAACAACTTATATGGCGTCCCCATACATGAAGGATGATCTTTTAAAGCTCAAGAACTTTGGCACAACTAAAGCACTGATCTCCTATCTACAGCACACAACGCCGACGTTCATCATGTTACCCTTCCTCTATCATGAGCACTGGATGCTCCTGGCAACAAACCTACCAGAAGGAACAACTACAATATACAACAGTTCCGATAGATAGTACAATCCATGACAAAAGAACTATGTCGTGACACCAAGGATGCCAACAGAGGTCGTGGTGAAAGAATGCGCTGAAAAGCTAATCGCCCTTCTAAGTCAGCATACAAAGGCGTACGACAAAGAGCACTTTCATCGCCCTTCTTTCAGCCACAAATGCCCCCAACAAATTAGAGAATCAAACGACTGCGGCTTCCACGTCCTCTACTGGATGTACAGCATCATCGTCCTCCAAAGACCAGTAGAAGAGATGACTGACGTGGATTACCATGCTCTACTAGGACAGTTCGCAGCAAATCTACTTCATTCACCTGGGGCAAATGCAGAACTCATTTAGCCTACAGCCCTTGTCATCGTACTTCTCAACCTATCACTTTGACACTCTGAGGATAGAGTGAGTGATAAGTTAGGGGGGTACGTTAGACAAGGGCGAGGCATCATTTTCTAAATCCCTCTTTCTCCATCTTCTCCTTTCTATGTTTGTACATATTCTTTTTTCTTTCTTTCTTTAACTTTCTTTTAATTAACCCTTTTTGAATAGAATCACCCTCAATTAACTTTAGAATCACGTTAGTCCCCAAAAGAAAATAGCACTTAGACATTTAATGGTGATTTATTAATGTCCCTCCACTATTGATTTTCATGCTTTTGCTTCACTTCTTTATCTGACTCTCCACGGGTCAATATCAAGGCAGAAACAAGCCAGGCTCTCAAGGATGAGAGGGGCATCAGGCAACTTCCAAATCAAGAATTTCTGCAAGTGGACCACAAACCAAATAAGTGCATGTTGAAAAACTCTAAGAACAGCTTTCCTCTCTTCAAAATAAAAGAGGCTTGGCCGCCCAAAAAAAATCCCAAACAAAACCCAAGCCTGTGAGTCATCGAATAAAAGCCAGAGAGTCGAATAAAATTATGAGAGTTGTGCCATAAATAAGGATCTATATAAAGAACCGATGAAGGTCTCACCCGGTCGGCACATTCAGCTGCCCTCACAAAGGCAGATGTGTCGTGCCCGGTAGTGAAACCCTAAGGTATCTAAATATATGAAAGGCTTATAAAGGACTCACCCGGCCGGTACATTCAGTTGCCCTCACAAAGGCAGATGTGTTGTGCCCGGTAGTGAAATCTTAAAAGCATAGACAACCCCTCCCCCTTGAAGGGGGAGTTACACTTCAAGCCTTTAGCCAACCCTCATACCCTCTCTATCTTCCAGTAGGTCCTTCAGAGAGGTATAAAGCTTATTAGAGTCAACAACATGCACAGAATAAAGTGGTCCTGATGCGAGTTATGAGATACGGAAAGAACCTGAGACCCAAGCAACTCTCGAAACCTGAAAGAGTCAAGGCAAGCAATAAGACCTGATATGACCTTAGGAGAACTCAGGTTAAGAATTGAAGCAAGAGTATGGAAATCCTAACTAAATAAAATCGCCTCGCCATTACATGCCTCAGCTCTATCTAACTTGAGGACAAGCTAGACTCTAAGTTGGGGGGGTGATAACCTCCAATTTTGGATCTTTATCTTAGTCTTTTTCTTTACTTTTCCATACTCTTTCTAAATTTAAGTTATACATAATCCCTATTTTTCCCTTTTATTGTAAATATACCATCAGACTAACTTTTCCCTTTTATACATGTAGAAAAAACACAAAAAAATCATAAAAGACTAACCCAGCCTCAAGACCGCATGGACTCAAACGGTTCCAAGACCGCATGAAGCCAATCGGTCCCGAGACTGCATGGAGTCAAACGGTCCCAAGACTGCATGAAGCCAATCGGTCCTGAGACCGCATGGAGTCAAACGGTCCTAAGACCGCATGAAGCCAATCGGTCCCGAGACCGCATGGAGTCACACGGTCTCAAGACCGCATGAAGCCAACCAGTCCCGAGACCGCATGAAGTCACACGGTCTCAAGACCGCATGAAGCCAACCGGTCTCGAGACCGTATGGAGTCACACGGTCTCAAGACCACATGAAGCCAACTACCGGTCCTGAGACCGCATGGAGTCACACGGTCTCAAGACCGCATGAAGCCAACCGGTCCCGACACCGCATGGATTCACAGGGTCTCAAGACCGCATGAAGCCAAACGGTCTCAAGGTCCAAACGGTCTTGAGGTCCAAACGATATCAAGGTCCAAACGGTCTTGAGGTTCAAACGGTCTCAAGGTCCAAACGGTCTCAAGGTCCAAACGGTCTTGAGGCCCAAACGGTCTTGAGGTCCAAATGGTCTCCAAACCGTTTGGAATTCACTTAAGGCCTATAAATAAGACCCCAAGGGTCCTCCACCGATCATGAAGTTTTAGACATCCAAAGGCTGCCTCAATCACTCCAGAACTCATACGACTTCCATCCTCTGCCCTAGGGCTGTCGGTCTGAGACCTACAATCCATCTCGAAGCTGCTTTCTCCTTCTTCGTCAAAGAAGGTGGGAAGGGGAGATCTCATCATCGCGCAACCCTTGAAGACTAGTGGATCGTTGCTCTCTCTCCAAGGGGTTGACTTTCCTCTCTCCTTTATGGGGATGATGCTCTCTCTCCCTTCTTGCCTCCTTCTTTGTCCTAGTCATGAGCGAGTAGTCTCTTTCACTAGGGTGCGGGGAGTATCCCCGCTACCCATGCTTTCATATCATGTAAATGTAATACATAATTTGTAATATAGAGTTTTATCTTTTTAGTTCAACATCAAACGTTGAATGAATGCATGTTGCTTGATCTCCAACTTGTGTTATCCTTTATCTTTTAGTATGAATTGTCTACATTTGTACTGTTGGATTCGAAACTCGTTTGTATGTTGGTTCTTGGTGCATGTATCCACCATGCATCTGTTTCGGTATCTAGAAGTGTCTCTCAAGAAGTGGAGTAAACTCACTATCATTCGTTGCACTTTCATACTATGAAATGGAATCAGTTGACGTATGAAAGTGCAACCTTGGTAAGTCGAGGAACACACTTTATGAAGGGAATGATGCAAAGTAGGTGACCATTTGTTTGGGAATGGATGGCATTGCAACATTCCCTCACTTCTCGTAGTTAGTTCTCCGAAAGGAAGCTAAGTCTACAAAGATACTAACTGACTAAACTCTTTTTGCAGGTTATGTTTTGCTTTGCATGTGTTGATCCATGTGTAGTGGTGGTGAAAAACCGATCACACCCTAGTGACTTTTATCATAGTTTAACTCTTTATATTTACTTGCTTTATTTACTTTACATGTTCGTAGTTTAAAACAACAAAACCAAACTTTTGATTTAAGTGCCTTCTACTAAGTGACTAAGTGAAATTCTAACGTTTTCCATCTTGTTGCTTGCAACAAAACCGTTGTCCTGAGGATTCGACCCTTAACTATACTACGATAAGACTTCCACGTATCCTAGCATACGTGGGTGGAGTTCTTTATCTAGTATATGCAAGGCTAAACCTAAAGACTTACTATCTTTAGGATTTTTAGTTGGTGCATGCAATTCCACGTAAGTGGAAGCTCCATCAAGAAGTGGTTGGATGATGGTTATAGAAACACCAAGTTGTATCATATGTCAGTGAAGAGGAGAGAAGCTAATAATGTTATATTTGAATTGATAGATGAAGATGGGAAAGTGGTGAATAAACAAGAGCATCTAGAAGAACAAGTCATAAAGTTCTATAGTTCTTATGGCATCCAACTCACAAAAAACATGATTAACTAAGCGGAAGTGATCACTAAGTAGCGGATTACCAAAAATCACTAAAAATTAAAACCATTTTACAAAAAAGTCCACACATAGGAAAACTCTTTCATGAAGAACCGGAGTAACTTAATTACATAATGGTTCACAAGTACATGTTCTGTGTCATCTTTTTCTGAAGATTACATGCATCAACTGCTCTGTTAAACTAAATACAGGTAGTACGAAATCTCGAGGCACTAAGCCAAAATCTCGAAAGCATTAACTACTACTCTGAGGACCTGAGAGTACATAGACGACACATAGGACTCTATGTACATCTATACAAGGCATATCAGCTAGTGTCTCCACCTGAGACTTCACTACTGTCCTTGTTGCTGCTGTTGTTGTCCTTCACCTACTGAAGGGTTCCTGCCTCCTCGTTCGTGTCCACCTAAAAATGTGGTTCCCACGGGGGTGAGACAATTGTAAATTGCCCCAGTGAGAGATATAACTCTCCGCCAGAAACATTGTTATTGTAGTTTAATAAGATAAATCTAAACAGAAGAGTCATTATTATTTAACAGTAGTTACTTCATTGTCTATCAGATTTAGAATGTTATTCTTATCTAAAGCATTGTAGCTACAACTTTATAGAGCAGCATGTCACTTATCCATTAAGGAATATGTATAACATTTATTCACTATAGAATTATAACTGCAGCTTATACTTTCTTCAGGCTTAGATCACATAGCTAATGCCTGGCATTGTCTTTGTGGAATCATGGCATGTAGCCATATTCTTTTAACAAAGTATTGGGATCTTAATCCCTCATCTCATCAAGTACATTTCCATCTCTAACAAGTTCATCATCATGATCATATAATATAGGTATTCAAACCTTTAACTCATCATAGAATACTTGTTACCACCTATTAGGTGACTTAATACCTTTAGGTAAACTGACCTAGGACATTATGATTCTCACTACACAAAGTATTCCACATAGTTCACAAAGCTCATATCACCTCTTATCACCCCTTAATGAGTGACAAGGCATATTATGGATTATGAAGTCCATAAAACATTTTCAATATTTAGAACATCATAGCCCATACCTGGCTATGCTCATCATCTCAACATACCTACGTGATAGTACTCATGATAGTGATTATATATCAGTGTCATGCAATACAATGGTTTTCTTATTGCATTCATAACTCATTAATTTGTATTTGAATTTCACATAGGATTACCCTATGTTAGGACTTCACATACCATCACCCTATATTTGGGTTTCACATAGCATTATCTTGTGTTAGGGTATCACATAGCATTACCCTGTATTAGGGTTTATTATATCCTATTACCCAATTTAGGGTTAGGATGCACTATTCACATCAGATTAGGGTTCATCATGTCCTTTTACCCAATTTAGGGTTTACTGTAACATTACATAACATCACCCTGAATTAGGGTTTTCCATAAATAACCATATAGGTTCTTAAGATCATGTTATTAATGATCAAGTCCTAACAACTGACATGACACATTTCATGTGTCACTCATCCAAGTATATTGGATTTAAAATACATAAGGTAAATCACACTTGAGGTGCTGGATGTGATATCTATCATGTTTTGATGTATCACTTCCCTCATCACCATTACCTTACTTGAGTTCATCCACTTAGCTTGTATTAGGGTATTTCCCATCCTAATACTTTATATACCAGTTCATCACATTTATAATGTATTGTATTGGTCACAAGTCACTGTATTTAGAAATTATGACCATTTCTAATGAAATGGACTCATTCTTGAGTTAGGAACTATTGATATAAGGATATCCATTATCAACCTTTCTAGGTGTTACATTTGTCAATACATTAATCACTATTCCATTATTAGGAATATGGTTTTCTATATTTATAAATTGAGGTTCACATAGCATCTCTCATAATTATGGATTTCTCCTAATATCACTCTTCATTAGAGTTTCACATAACATCCTTCTATATCAGGGTTTCACTTAGTATTACCTGAAATTTTGGTTTCACTTGACATCTCCCTCAATTAGGGTTTCACCTAGCTTTGCCCTAATTTAGGGTTTCACATAAATTTCACCCCAGAATAGGGTCTACATTCAATAACCCACAATTAGGGTTTACTATTCATCCCAATTAGGGTTTCACTTAGAATAGCCCTGAATTAGGGTTAGGGTTCATTAATCTTTACAATTAAGGTTTCATGATCTCATTATTATGTATCAAACCCTAATCATATATTTTATTCATAATGAGAGAATTAGGGCTTAATTGTATAAGCATATATCTCTCTCATTCTCTCTTTCTCATCCTCTCTAGGATGTTAAGTACTCCAAGATTGATCTAGGTCAGCTCTCCATTTAAGTACACATAGTTTAGGGTTAATCATTATGATCACCATTAGACTACATCATTATCAATCAAGTAGCTAACTGACCTTTAGTCATATTAGGTGTCCAAATGGTTTGACCAATTTGAACCTCAAAGAGTCTTGGTCACTTAGTCCCCAAACAGTCTTGGTCACTTAGACCTTAAAATGTCTTGACCAATCAAGTTCAAACGGTTTGAAACCATTTAGACAAAACATATTGAAACTGAATGAGCTTGGGTCACCAAACGGTTTGAGACCGTTTGGTCCCAAACGGTCTTGAGACTGTTTGATCACAAACGGTCTTGAGACCGTTTGATCACAAACGGTCTTGAGACTGTTTGGACTCAAACGGTCTTAAGACCGTTTGGTCCAAATTCTCTCAAAATTTAATGGACCAAAAGGGTCCTCCAACACTTAGTAAAATTAGGGTTTCAATCATTGAACTATCTATTAATCACCTTAAATCATTTTATAATAATATCCATAAGTGAGTGGATATTTCTTTTTCTTATAATAATGTGAATGAGTTATCCACTTCCTTTGGATATTTTCGTGCCTTTGCAAGGCACAAGCTCGTCCAACCTCTTTGCAAATTCATCCTTCAACTTTTGGTTGAAGGGCTCTTTAATTAATATATTTCTCTTGCATTAAATTGAATTAGGGTTTCAATTATGCATAAATCTTGATTATTTTAAAATCAAGATTCTCTCTCCTACAAATTAATTCAAATGAGGCGCCACTCTCATTTTATTTTCTCTACATGATTCCAAGAAATATGAGTAACTATTTTGAAGTGGTAACTTGCATATTGAACCCTAGGTTTTGGGTAAATTGTGCTTTATACCAAAACTAGGTTTTAATGCACAAACATTGCTTTATCAGCTCTTTCTTGGTACTCAGGATTCCACAAGCCATACCTCTACATCATCTTCATTCTCATGATTCTTCAACACATGAGGAACATCTTATCATGCATAATTTGCAATTTAACCCCTCAACTTAGGTAATTTGCACTTTAGTCCAACACAAGCAAAACATTATTTTCAATAAAGTTCGATATGGACTAAAATTGAAATATAAGTTCCTCTTGGGCCTTAATTACTTTTCAAGAGATAAGAGCAAGCATATAATCAACTTTATTAAGTAAAACATCTAGGGTTAAGCATAACCCAGGTCAGGGATGTTACAAATTATAAACCCTAACAAGGATTTCGTCCCTAAAATCCCAGGAAAAGGAGAGATAATTTTTAATCATTTATCATACCATAAAGTTTCTACATAACATCTTAATGTCATGGAGATACCATAGATCTTTAATCCACACAAATTTCCTTCCATTTGCTCAACCTTATCAATGTTTATGTTTATGCAGAGCATAAACCCCTAACATATGATGTCCATATTATTTTAGGTAACAATATTGATTTCACAGTTGGCTAATATAGATAACCAACATAAATCATCTACTATTTCTCAGATACCAGAGTCCTTACTTTGGTATTCACCATATGTGTTGAAAACACATCTCATCATTATCATATTCACTTCTCTATTATTACCACCAAAAGTACATGCACACATTATTTCTTTTATCTTAGGACATTGCTTGCTCCATATATCATTAATTTAGATCCAAAGTCCAAAGAGGGCTGATACTTTTCTAAGTATCCATCAACGGATTATTTCTAACCCATGCACATCAAATGACATAATACTTACTTAATTGTCATGTTGATTGAAAGGGAGAAACACAAAGTAACATACTCCTATCATCACCCAAAATTGTTTATCAAAGGAGAAACATATACATTTAACAGAGATAATCCACTTAGCAACCCTTTATTTGTTTGGGAAAGTTCACTTAGAAAACCTTATGTGGTTGGAAAAGTTCACTTAGCAATCCCTAAGTAATTGGGGAAACTCACTCAGCAGCTCCTATGTAATTGGGAAAGTTCATTGAGTAATTTCTATTTAATTGGGAAAATCCACTAAGTAATTTCTATTTAATTGGGAAAATTCACTGAGTAATTCCTATTTAATTGAGAAAGTTCACTTAGCTCTTCCTTTTTAATTGGGAAGGTTCACTTAGCTCTTCCTTTTTAATTGGGAAGGTTCACTTAGCTCTTCCTTTTTAATTGGGAAGGTTCACTTAGCCCTTCCTTTTTAATTGGGAATGCTCACTTAGCTCTTCCTTTTTATTTGGAAAGGTTCACTTAGCTCTTCCTTTTTAATTGGGAAGGCTCACTTAGCTCTTCCTTTTTAATTGGGAAGGCTCACTTAGCTCTTCCTTTTTAATTGGTAAGGCTCACTTAGCTCTTCCTTTTTAATTGGGAAGGTTCACTTAGCCCTTCCTTTTTAATTGGGAAGGTTCACTTAGCCCTTCCTTTTTATTTGGGAGGGTTCACTTAGCTCTTCCTTTTTAATTGGGAAGGCTCACTTAGCTCTTCCTTTTTAATTGGGAAGGCTCACTTAGCTCTTCCTTTTTATTTGGGAAGGTTCACTTAGCTCTTCTTATTTAATTTCATTATACTCTCTAGATTGTTTCAGAATGACTACTTGATCAAAGTAATCAGAAAGATAACAATCTAAGAGTTCCATACTTGCCTTATCTCCAATAATCATATACCTGACCAGGGTATACAAGTATTGAGATTAGGTAGTATGCACTTTATTTACTATCATGTTTCTCACTCTTCATATCATTATACACACGTGATTTTTCATTCCTGGATTTTTCTTCTGACATTAATTCTATATCTCATCTTTTATCACATAGATAAGTGAGATTATAAAGATTTTAAAGTATACTTAGCAAAATGTAAGTTCTCATCTTCCTTGTGTCCTTCTAGGACTAGTCAGAGGAAGCTCAAAACAACTACTTTCTTATTTTTAACACATAGAATTATGAAATGAAATATCAAAACAAAACTATTTCATCTGACCTGTCTGGGACATCTGTCCATGTCCTCTATTATTACTAGAAGATTGTCTCCTCTGTGAGCCTTGCTGACTCTGCCCCTGGGGTTGAGTCATCATCAAATTCCCATCTGGACAATCCTTTGCTAGATGTCCTGGTTGTCTACATTGGTAACAGATCCTGGGCGCAATATAGTGTCTGCGAGATCCAGTCACTGATGTTGATGTTATGTTGGGGGATCTACTTGAAGCATTACTACGATCCCTACCCCTACTTGACGTCCATTGCATCTGGGTATGGAATCTCGAGGGTGCTGCCGATGCAGAAAATCTCGGCTTCTTAAAACTTTCAGATCTTTGTCCTTGAGACTGAGTGTACACCTTCTTGCAACTAGTTTGTCGTTTCTCGATTTCAGACCTCTCTATCCTCCATACCGATTCCATAAAGGTGGCAAACCTCTCCATGTTCTCTAAGGCAGACACAGGGGTGGTTAGTTCAGTGTTCAACCCCTTCTCAAAATGCTGAATTCTTTCCTCATCACTAGCTGCCATTTACGGACAAAACCGCAACAATTCCATGAACTTAGCTTCATATTCGCTAACATTTATCTATCCTTGTCTGATCCTATCAAATTGAGAGATCTTCTCATCTATATACGTCTTAGGGAAGTATCTACTGATGAATTCTCATCGGAATACCTCCTATCCAATCTCTTCACCTGGTCTCTTATTTTCTTCTATCATCCACCAATGACCAGCACTCCCTTTTAGAAGGTACACAGCATGTCTTACCTTTTCGGCTTCAGGAATATCAAGGATCCTAAAAGCCTTCTCCAAATCTGTCAGCCACAAATCAGCATCTGCTGGATCAGATGTACCAGCATAATCTATGGCTCCAACGTGACGAAGCCTCTCAAAAGTCTTGTCGGCTCCATATCCCTTATGGTGGGCTGGTGCCCTAGGTACATGTAGTGGCATCATGTCTTCCATGTGTGTCATGATTGTCAGGAATTTGTGAAATAGAGCATGGAGGGCTGGGTTTTCTATCACAGGTGGGTTAATCTGGGGCTGTTCAGGTACAGGCCCTTCCCTATTCTGGTCTCTTGCACCACCTCCTGGTGCAGCAACACTGCTATCACCAGCGTGTTCTTCGTGTGTTCTAGACATCTTCAAGTTTTTCTTCTCCTCCTATATGAGCAGAAGTCACTATCAGATAACTGGAAGACACTAGAACAGACTCAACAACCTCAGTCCTACGTCTCTGTAGACTCAACGAACCTAGTGCTTTAATACCACTAAATTGTGGCATCCAACTCACAAAAACATGATTAACTAAAGCATAAGCGATCACTAAGCAGCTTATTACCAAAAATCACTAAAAATTAAAACCATTTTACAAAGAGGTCCACTCATAGAAAAACTCTTTCATAAAGAACCGGAGTAACTTAATTACATACTGGTTCACAAGTACATGTCATGTATCATCTTTTTCTGAAGATTACATGCATCAACTGCTCTGTTAAACTAAATACAGGCAGTATGAAATCTCGAGGCACTAAGCCAAAATCTTGAAAGCATTAACTACTACTTTGAGGACCTGAGAGTACAGAGACGGAACATAGGACTCTATGTACATCTATACAAGGCATATCATCCAGTGTCTCCACCTGAGACTTCATTGTTGTCCCTGCTGTTTTTGTTGTTGTCCTTCACCTGCTGAAGGATTCCTACCTCCTCGTCCGCGTCCACCTAAAAAATGTGGTTCCCACGAGGATGAGACAATTGTAAATTTCCCTAGCGAGAGATATAACTCTCTGCCAGAAACATTGTTATTGCAGTTTAATAAGATAAATCTGAACAGAAGAGTCATTATTGTTTAACATCAGTTACTTCATTGTCTATCAGATTTAGAACATTATTCTTATCTAAAGAATTGTATCTACAACTTGATAGAGTGGCATGTCACTTATCCATTCAGGAATATGTATAACATTTATTCGCTATAGAATTATAACTGCAACATATACTTTCTTCAGGCTTAGATCACATAGCTAATGTCTGACATTGTCTTTGTGGAATCATGGCATGTAGCCATATTCTTTTAACAAAGTATTGGGATCTTAATCCCTCATCTCATCAAGTACATTTCAATCTCTTAACAAGTTCATCATCATGATTATAGAATATAGGTATTCAGACCTTTAACTCATCATAGAATACTTGTTACCACCTATTAGGTAACTCAATACCTTCAGGTCAACTGACCTAGGACATTATGATTCTTACTACACAAAGTATTCCACATAGTTCACAAAGCTCATATCACCTCTTATCACCCCTTAACGAGCAACAAGGCATATTATGGCTTATGAAGTCCATAAAACATTTTCAATATTTAGAACATCATATCCCATACCTGGCTATGCTCATCATCTCAACATACCTGCATGGTTAGTACTCATGATAGTGATTGTATATCAGTGTCATGCAATACAAGGGTTTTCTTATTGCATTCATAACTTATTAATCTATATTTGAATTTCACATATGATTACCCTATGTTAGGACTTCACATAGCATCACCCAATATTAGGGTTTCACATAGCATTATCTTGTGTTAGGGTATCACATAGCAATACCCTATATTAGGATTTCACATAGCATTACCCTGTATTAGGGTTTATTATATCCTATTACCCAATTTAGGGTTAGGATGCACTATTCACATCAGATTAGGGTTCATCATGTCCTTTTACCTAATTTTAGGGTTTACTATAACATTACATAACATCACCCTGATTAGGGTTTTCCATAAATAACCATATAGGTTCTCAAGATCATGTTATTAATGATCAAGTCCTAACAACTGACATGACACATTTCATGTGTCACTCATCCAAGTATATTGGATTTAGAATCACACTTGAGGTGTTGGATGTGATATCTATCATGTTTTGATGTATCACTTCCCTCATCACCATTACCTTACTTGAGTTCATCCACTTAGTGTGTATTAGGGTATTTCACATCCTAATATTTTATATACCAGTTCATCACATTTATAATGTATTGTATTGGTCACAAGTCACTGTATTTAGAAATTACAACCATTGCTAATTAAATGGACTCATTCTTGAGTTAGGAACTATTGATATAAGGATATCAATTATCAACCTTTCTAGGTGTTACATTTGTCAATACATTAGTCACGATTCCATTATTAGGAATAGGGTTTTCAATATTTATAAATTGAGGTTCACATAGCATCTCTCATAATTATGGATTTCTCCTAATATCACTCTTCATTAGTTTTTCACATAACATCCTTCTATATTAGGGTTTCACTTAGTATTACTTGAAATTAGGGTTTCACTTGACATATCCCTCAATTAGGGTTTCACCTAGCTTTTCCCTAATTTAGGGTTTCACATTAATTTCACCCCAGAATAGGGTCTACATTCAATAACCCACAATCAGGGTTTACTATTCATCCCAATTCGGGTTTCACTTAGAATTGCCCTGAATTAGGGTTAGGGTTCATTAATCTTTACAATTAAGGTTTCGTGATCTCATTATTATGGATCAAACCCTAATCATATATTTTATTCATGATGAGAGAATTAGGGCTTAATTATATAAGCATTCATCTCTCTCATTCTCTCTCTCATCCTCTCTAGGATGTTAAGTACTCCAAGATTGATCTAGGTCAGCTCTCCATTTAAGTACACACAGTTTAGGGTTAATCATTATGATCACCATTAGACTACATCATTATCAATCAAGTAGCTAACTGACCTTTAATCATATTAGGTATCTAAATGGTTTAACCAATTTGAACCTCAAAGAGTCTTGGTCACTTAGACCTCAAACGGTCTTGACCAATCAAGTTTTAACGGTTTGAAACCGTTTAGACAAAACATATTGAAACTGAATGGGATTGGGTCACCAAACGATTTGAGACCGTTTTGTCCCAAACGGTCTTGAGACCATTTGATCCAAACTCTCTCAAAACTGAATGGACCAAAAGGGTCTTCCAAAACTTAGTCAAATTAGGGTTTCAATCATTGAACTATCTATTAATTGGATCACTGATTTATTCTTCAATTGAACCATTGATCACCCTTCAATTTGACCTTCAATTAAGGTTTTGAACCCAATTGAACTAGGGTTTATAATCAAGAAACCATCACTTAGGGTTTTGAAATCGAGGAACCATCAATGGTTGACATTGTGGAACTAATTCAATTGCAATCATTGAATAACCACTTAGCTATGACATGACCTGACCTCAAACGGTCTTGAGGTCGTTTGGATGACCTCCAAATGGTCTTGAGACCGTTTTCCCAAACCATCATTAAAATCTATGGAAATCAATTAGGGTTTGCATCATTGAATCAATCATCAATTAAGCTATTGATTGTATTTCAATGTAATATCATTGGATCTTCAACCATCCAATCATACTTCCTCAAAAACTTCCAAACGGTCTTGGTTGACCTCCAAATGGTCTTGAGACCGTTTGGGTTAATCAACCCAAAACATCAACTTAATTGATTGCAAATTCAGCACTTAGCCGATTAGGGTTTCCACTAGGAGGATTGTCTTTATATTGAATCAATCAATTGGAACCCTTGGATCATCATCCAACATTTTCTAGGGTCTGACTTCAAATGGTCAACCCATCCAAACGGTCAACAGTCTCATGTGGGTTGGGACTCAAATCACCAAACGGTTTGCAAACCGTTTGGTCTCCAAACGGTTTGGTGAAACCGTTTGGACCAACTCATTGAAACCGTTTGGTCCAACAATTGAAATTGTTTGCCTATGATATTTTTGAGGTGTGTGCTTAGGATGATGTCATAATCAACAAGCTCCAAACCGACAAAACTTGCTGTGATTTTCATGATGATTGCATCAATCAACCAAATAAAATTTCAGCCACAAAGAAAGAATCAACAATTGATAAGAAATTGAATGCAATATCAATATTAAGGGTTCAAGTTATAAAACCCGCCTCCAATTGAGCTCCAAAGCTTCAATCTCACGTCAACAAAGGTGTATGCAACTCCTTTCACTATCCCAAGGATCGTCCTCAAGCTTTGAGTGAAAATGAATGGTTAGAATTGAAGAGGGGATCGAGATATGAAGAATTCATGCATTGATTTTCGATTTTCACCATGAATTCAAGGTGAAAGGAGATCAAGAAGCTTACCAACAGGTTGGGGGTCGTCCTATTGATCCTCCAAAGCTCCTTTGATCGTTTGAAAGCAAGGGAAAGAAGTGGATTCCGAAAAATCCTTTGGTTTGGCTTGTAAAGGGTGTTTTAATAAGAAAAACAATGAGAGAGAAAATGCCATATAAAAATCATTTAATTCCAAAATTAGTGCCGCCTCTTCCCCCTCAACTCCTTGGCCACGAATCCATATTATTTTCCTTTCAAAACTTCTTCATTATCCAAGAATTAAAGGAAAAGAAATTAAGCACCTTAAATGATTTTATAATAATATCCATAAGTGAGTGGATATTTCTTTTTCTTATAATAATGTGAATGAGTTCTCCATTTCCTTTGGATATTTTTGTGCCTTTGAAAGGCACAAGCTCTTCCAACCTATTTGCAAATTCATCCTTCAACTTTTGGTTGAAGGGCTTTTTAATTAATATATTTTTTTTTGCATTAAATTGAATTAGGGTTTCAATTATGCATAAATCTTGATTATTTCAATATCAAGATTCTCTCTCCTCCAAATTAATTTAAATGAGGCGCCCCTCTCATTTTATTTTCTCTACATGATTCCAAGAAATATTAGGAACTATTTTGAAGTGGTAAATTGCATATTGAACCCTAGGTTTTGGGTAAATTGCACTTTATACCAAAACTAGGTTTTAATGCACAAACATTGCTTTATCAGCTCTTTCTTGGTGCTCAGGCTTCCACAAGCCATACCTTTGCATAATCTTCATTCTCATGATGCTTCAACACATGAAGAACATCTTATCATGCACAATTTTCAATTTAACCCCTCAACTTAGGTAATTTGCACTTTAGTCCAACACAAGCAAAACATTATTTTCAACATAGTTCAATATGGACTAAAATTGAAATATAAGTTCCTCTTGGGCCATAATTACTTTTCAAGAGATGATAGCAAGCATATAATCAACTTTATTGATTAAAACATCTAGGGTTAAGCATAACCCAGTTCAGGGATGTTACAGTTCTCTTTACAACAAAACCTTTCATGCACCACTGGATGAGGAGGAAATGAGTTCGACATTAAAACTCTCAGGCATGCACAACAAGATTCTCATAATAGAGGTCAATGTAAAGGAGGTCAAATATGCACTATGGAGTATTGGATGTAACAAATCACTGGGCTCATATGGTTTCAATGGTTTCTTCTACAAGAAAGCATCGGACAAAGTCAAGGATGATTTGGTAGCTTACGTCATATAGTTTCTGGAGGGAGGTAACATGGTGAGATAGGTGAATCACACTTTTATTGGTCTGATATTGAAGAAAAATATTACTCATTCTCTTGCTGATTTTAGACCTATAGCTTGATGTCCCATTCAACAGAAGATTATTGTAAAGATTTTTGTATCAAGGTTATGTTGACCTAGGGTTATAAATTGTCCATATTTTGATAATGACTTAACCATTCCATTCATATGTATCTAATATGTGTATTAAAGATTTATTTTAGGTATTAGGTACATGAAAAGGATCTCAAATTAAAAGCCCTAGATTGGCTCAAGTTCAAGTCAAAAGAGCTACAAGTGTGCAATTTTGGAATTCTATGTATATGACCTTAGAACAATTTTGTAATCACTTTTAATGATGAATTGACTTGTAACTTAGTTGAGAAAATTGATTGGGACAACAAACACAAGGTTTTGATCACTTTAGATGCACTTTAGAAAATTGACCACGGGTAGTCAATCAGTCGAGTTGCAAACTCGACAGATCCTCCTGGATCAAGTTTCTGAAGATAGCATCGGTCGAGTTGTGTTTTCACAAAACTTGACCGATCGAGTCCCTGACCAAATCGATCTTCATTGGTCGGTTGAGTTTTCCCAGGACAAACTCGACTGATAATTTGAATATCGTCTTTGTCTTTTACTCCATCGGTCGAGTTACCTTTACTGAAACTTGACCGATTGCACTGTACGAAATTTGTAGAAAAAGTAATTGTGACCATTGGTGTGTGTTTTGAGCGAAAATAGAGTCATTAATTTGAGAGAAAAAATGTCTATTTTTGTATCTAAGTGTCCCACAACTTAAAGGGGCACCTCAACTATAAATAGGACCTCTTGGAGTTCATTTCAAGGTTGCTCATTCATTGCAAGCTTATTCCAAGCCTAGTTGAGAGTGTTCTAACCCTTTGAGCCCCTTTCTCTCTATACCTTCAAGTCAAATTCGTGAGTATGAGTGAGATAGGTTCCTTTATAAGAGAGTTGTTGTGACACCCCGATCCCAGTACCATCTCTAATGACCCCAAAGATTGGGGAGTCACCCTTGGTAAACCACTCTTAATTTTTCTTTACTTGACCACTTAAATTCAATTTAAAAGAAAACCATAAAACTCGAATAACATCGAATTGAAATAAAACTATGGAAGTAACTTACCATTAACCCTATTAGGAGGAAAACCAAACTTACATGTCATATTACATTGTTCTATTCGAAATATGAAGCACAATAGATAATTCTAAATTTAAGCTACATATTACATAACATCCTCTCTATCTCACCACACGCCCAAGGACCAAGGGGAAAGGACCAAGAGACCTCTAAACCTAACTAAACACTACCTTCAAAGTGGTTGGGTTGTATGATCCTTCAGCTTCCTCATGCCGAAACTGACCTGAAAAATGTTTCAGTAGGTTGGTGAGCTACTGGCTCAGTGAATAGAATTTCACCCAACTATCGCAGATAACTCATTTATGTTTATTAATTGGAATAATATGCAAGAAATACTACAGTGAGCAGATCTAAAACAATATAGCTTAAATATCAAGAAATATCAACATCTCATTTAAATAACTACTACTGCAAGCTATAGTTACAATTAAATAACAGGGATTATCAACATTTCATTTAAAGAACAACTGATATGAATCTAAACTCCATCTTTCTTAACTCTTTAACTTATAAGAAACTCTATGAACCTATATGAACATATTTTATCTTATGCCCTGATCATATGTAGTGTACTCTACATATGAAGACTCGTAGTGAACTACGATCCCACCGTACAAGACTTAGACGACACCCCGGGATAGCTAAGTCTGACTGTTGTCCTGGTCTGCTATAGGAAAACTAGCTCTTTGGCCTCGGCACTCCTATGGTGCCATAAACTGGACTCCTCCTCTAGGCTGAGTACACAGGAAGAGGGTTTGAGATGCTCTGTGGGCCTCAACTTGGTACGCTCTGTGGGTACCTCTGGGTTACCACTGGGACGTCTGGTTCATGTTGGATAACCTTTTTTTTTTCTTAGGAGACTTTCTTAAGGGCTTCGTTTCCCCACACGCTCTAAGGGTGCGTTCCGACCCCCATATACTGGACGCACTGCCAGGGTAGGTCATTTCATCCCTAAGGTGCAGACCTCTCATAGGGATTCTACGGTGTCAGGGCCCTTAATCTAATATTTTATTATTTTCTAGAAAACTCTTACTATGTTGAACCTTTTTCTTACTTATACTCTACTCTGGTATTTCTATGACATCTCATCTATTTAATTATAGTTCAAATCACAACATGAGTCTCATTCTAGAGCTGACAGAGCAATATACTTAAAATTATTGTAATTTACCGAGTAATCCATATACCATATGTAATGACCCCGCCTCCCGGTAACCCCCATTTAAGGGAGACCTAAAGGTTAGAGTCGTTATCCCAATTAACAGGATCAAAGATTCAACAAATAATCAGTAATAATTATAAAATTCTACCAAGCTATACTAAAATCTGGTATAAAATAAAACTTTGCATACCTTTTTCCAAAAACTTGGATATCTAAATTCTATCCACATCTGGACTCTATTCTAATTGATCCTCCTTGCACTTTATTTCTTAATTTCACAATGTGTCACTTTACTGTTTGTCCTTTTCAATTTGTACCTAAAATGCTGACAAACAAAACGTCGGTCAGCATAAATGAATATGTCGGTATGTGGGGACAAACAAAATTTCACACATATGGTTAACAATCTAAATATCACAATCAAGTTAATTAGCAAGCCAATTTACGCTTTCAATGTGACATTCTCCACCGCTTTTTCCCTAACCCTGGAATACCCTCCTTAGGGTTTCTCTTTTGCCATTGACTTAAGGCCACCTTCTCCATCATGAACTTGGTGCCTAGGGTCACCTCTCACGGTGCCCATTAGTCATGCAATATCATAAGGCCACCTTCTTATCCTGAGCTTGGAGTTTGGGGTCACCTCTCATGGTGCCCATGGGTCTTCCCTCTTGGGCTTGACCTCATTGCCTCATCCATCAGGGTGGCATGTAGGTGCAAGAATACACACTTATATCGTAATTGTGATAATCATAGTGACTTTATGATTTTCAAGTATGAACATCCAAATTGATAGGTTGCATTCAATGCAATGAATCATCCGAAAAACCTTTGGGAAACTAATGTGATTAACCATAATTAACCACATACTTGTCAGGCTGACTTGAGTGCATAAATAATGCAACTAAGTAAGAAATCCAGTAAACAAGCAAGCACACAAGATGATCCTGAAACATGCATCCAATTTTCCTATCATTGATCAGGCCATCAAGGTCTATTAGACCTAGCTCGCTTCCTAGGGTTTCTAGTCCAGTTTTAGGGTTTCCTTTGCAATTAGAATTTCACTTCATTTTTACTATTTTAAGCCCTAATTATCTCATCTATTCCTCATGAAAGATATTAAGGTTACCTTTTAACAACATATAACCCTAATTTTGGATGACAGGCACAATTAAATGTCCATTAAGTCTATTATGCCTCTTTTACATTAAAACTACCATTTTTATCCTTTTAAGTCATGATACGATCATTAGACCCAATTATCATCTTTGGTTCCTTCCGGATTAACAACTCATCTTTCATGAACTCTATTTATCACTACACCTACCTTTATTTCATAGAAAACCCTAATTACCATATTAAGGGTATTTATCCACAATTACAAACTTTTATACTCGAAATACCTTAGAACCATCATATCTCATCTTTATTCATGAATTTGAACAATTAAAGCCATTAAGAAACATAATTACCAACATTAGGGTTTCAAGGCCCATTAAAGCTCATCCATGTACATGGAATTCTAAATTAATCCAATTATGTGTAAAGTTCATCCTTTTAGATCTTTATGTGTCTTTTTATAATAAACAGGTTAATATCAACTTTAATCATCCACATAACCCTTCTCAATACATTAATCATCTCAAATTAGGGTTTCTTAATCATTAATGCATTAAAGTTGATAACTTCCACCACTTTTCGAATTACAAGGTGAATTAGCGTCTAAATCTACTTTTAATGGATTCCTCACATTTTTCTTAGCAAAAATTATATATTACATGTATCGATTCGAGCTACCAATAATGAGATACGAATTTTGCAAGATTTACTTACTTGGGTCAACAGTAGGCTGCCACGTCATCTCTTTCCCATGCAACACAGCCGCTTGAAAACATAACGCAATGACACTATTGCTCTCGTTTAAGTGATTGGCTCTTTAACTCACAGAGGGGTAAAACGGTCCAACGGATTCTAGGTTTTCTTCAACCTTCAACGCCCGACCTGGCTGCCGACTGCAGCCCAATGTGGGGCTGCCCAGTCCCTCCTAAGGTTCGTGGACCGCCACCAATGGTTGCCCCAGCTTCACTGCACCCTGGCTCATGTGAGGCACCTCCAAGCCATAGCTAAGATGGCCGTTCCCAAGCAAGACAAGCCCGCGACTGCTGTTGCGATCACTACATGCTTGCATACCTCCGGCAAGAGCTGCGCAAAGATGAGAGTGTGGGTATGGTAGCCGATCCATCTTGGATTGTTGTGGGAGCTTCCTGCCTCCATCAAGACCACATACAACCCCTCATTTGCTCCAGGGTGTCTCTACCCTCTCACGGCTAGGGATTTCGTGGAAAGAAGAAGAAGAAGAAGAGAGAGGGTTGTGTGGGATCTCTCTTGAACTCGAACCAGAGGTTCTACCCCTTATATATGGGAGGGTATCAACGCCCTAAGGTGTTCATCCATGAGGAAACAAGTCAAACTCTTAAAAGGAAACATATTCCTTCATTGAGAAGCAATCTTCTCTCTCCTAATTATCTTCTTAAAAAAAACATATTTACTAGATATTTAAGAATTCGAAAATCCTCTCTCTTATTCTCTTTATGCTTGTATTTAATCCATTGGCACGAATTTACACTTTCTTTTAGCAAACAATACCTCTTTTTGATAATATCAAAAAGTCATTAATTGTGTATCACATTATCCTCTTATTTTGTATTATTTGTATTTTCTCTTTATTTTTCTCCTTTAGGGCTCCTTGGACCCCAAGAAACTCTAATATTTCGAAATCCTTTTTAGCGGATACTTATTATCCTTCTAGATGCATCTATATCCATAATTTCTCATTATCTTATTATTTCTTTATTAAAATATCTTTTTTTGAGGATTTCTATTTATCTCTCTTTTTATTTTCCTTATTGGAATTCCTTCTAACATTAGAAACCTTATGGATACAAAAATCCACCAAAGATGACTCAATCATACCTCTTTCCACTTGTTTCCCACATTTTATCATTGTCTCCAATTTCTTTCTTATTAAAGAAATATTAATTGATCTTTTCTTTTCTTATTGCATTATCTTTACAACTTTGGACTCCTTGGGACCCAAGGAACCTAAGAGGTACGAAATCCTCCTTTGGATAATATTCCCTTGCCTTCTAGAGGTTTCTACATCTTTCTTTTCTCCATTTCTTATTTACTCATTTAATAATGGAGTTTCCTTTGTCTTTTCCTTGTTATTGGGCCCAATAGTCAATAAAGCCCACAAAAAAACCAACAAGGCTATTGTAAACGAAATCCTTTTATTCAAAAGAAATCGTATCATTATTTGTTCAAATATCTTTAGTAGGAGAAATTACATTTCTCACCAAAAGAAACCAAAAATTGGGGTTGTAACATCCTTCCCCTCTTATAGGAATTTTACCCCCAAAATTCAACCAGGCACACAAATAAATAGGATAAGCTTTTCTCATGTCCATCATGGCTCCCATGTGGCCTCACCCTTTCCATGGTTCTTCCCAAGAACCTTCATTATCTTATTTTCTTCCATCCGAGTTCTCTCTGACCTTGGTATATCGTACCCTCATAGGTGACAGGACATTTCAGCCTCTCATGAAGTCAAATAGGTTCATGGCTCAGCACATGGCTTGGGTACCTCACATAGTGCTCTAGATCAGACTCGTGTAACATATCACGTTATCCTGAGGGGTAGACTAAACATAACTATCTCCACCAATCCATCTCAAATGGACCCATATATCAGGGATTCAGCTTTCTTAGTTGTAGCTTAGAGGGGTCGGATTTTCACATCACATACTCTCCCACAATGAACTGCAAGTCAATCTGCTTTGCATCAGCTCACGACTCATGTCGCCCCTGGGCTCTCTTTCAGCCATTGCACGATCAAAGCGACTTCATCTACACACACTGTGGTCCTTTTCTGACCTTCGCGAGGTCCCTTCACCAACATCATCTTAATGAAGTGGTGACCAACACAACCTCCCTTACAGAGCTTCTTTACATCTTGATACTGGCTATGGTGGTTATCATCACATCTTATAGAGGACAAGAACTATCTCCATGTATCACCCTAAACAAACACACATGCTCTCATCAGACCCTCTAGACTGGATTATACTAATCATTAGTTAAGGGCGATAAACTGTACTAATATCGAGTTCTTCATGTACCTACTTCCACTGCATGGAAGTGAATCTTTAGGTTATACTCAAGAACTTTTGAAATCACATCATGGTGTAGTTGAACCATCTCTTTCTCATATGTAGTTCAACTGGATCCGTCCCTTAACAGTATTCTTTCTTTCTCGTGTCATCTAGGTAAGGCGATCTACCGTAACCCATATTGCATTTTAACCTTTCTTAGTCTAGGGGAAACTTACTACACATCCATAATGATAAACTCCCATTCCCTCTCGGGGATTCTTTATGCTCTATATCCATCTTATGGGTTATTGGTGTTTGTCCTTCACCTCCTGGCTTGCATGGCGACAAGCCACATGCATCTTTGTACACTTTTCATCTTAGGCATCAAAGTACTTCTACCACTTATTATCTTAGCAGTATCACGGTGTATGGTGATCTTAAAATCATGATCTCCTGTATGTCATGATTCCTCAAAATTGATTCCTCGGAAACCCTAAACCACTCTAATTGGGGTTTAATCACCTTCTTTTCTAGAGAAGTGCATATGAGGCTCTACAACCATCCTTTTATTGCATCAAGGCCTAGGCTAGCTAACAAAACAACCACTAACTTGATCAATATATATTGTTACATCTGAATGTTAGCCAAACTTATCTCTTTTTCAAACTTAGGGCTAACCTAACAACCTCTTCTAGCCTCTAGCTAAACTAGGCAGTTGCATCTCAACCAGAGCATCCATTACCACCTCACATCCTTATGTGTACGGTAATGTTGAAGACATACACCTCCATGTATTCCACTTATCATCTCATCTCAGACTTTAGGTCTATCTTGAACAAGAAAACTTTGGTTATCGAACTCAACCTTGTATATCACATAGCTCATGATAAAAACATCCTCACAAGATGACTACCTTAGTTCTCTTAGTGTTTGTAAACCATCTCTGCATCGTTCACTCCACCAGGGTATGTTACCATCTTTGTCCTCATACCTCATAGCAACGTTCCAACTCACATCATCTTTATCTTTGGTGTATGGCATGCATATTGTCCTGTCTCTCACTCCCATAATAAGAGGAAATAAGCATTTGGATGCAGTCCAAATACAAAGTTCTTCCCATTCCAAGAGTAGAAATGGTACATCCCACCTTGCCAGTACACCTTCAAATCTAAGTTGAACCGTGCAACATATGTCTCTACATCACGATCATCTTGATATCAAAGTTACTTCCATGGAAAACTGGTCTCGAACCTACTTGGGTCCACACACAATCCTTGGTCATCTCCTCTAGGTCTGTAGGGTGCCAGCACTTTTGGGGCCATCCCTCTTCCCTGATGCATCTAGAGAGTGCCCTCCTCATCAGCCCTTTGGGTCCCATGAGTTCATGAAGGTGATCAATCTCCTAACCCATGGCCCTCAGATAATGATAGTTGTTACCTCCCGATCCTATGGTCATGTGCAACTAGGGAATTAGGCAACTCCTACTTCCATCGGTCTTATCCCTACCTGACCCTAGGATAGACTTAGGATTCTAACATAGTACATGTCCAACTTAGAGCCTTACCCAAGTCTCCATCATCTCTCTCTGCATTCTTGGGCTGACTTTCATCCTTTCATAGGGGTCATGGCGACTTGCCTACCTTAGTCAGGCCCCATACTGGTTACCTCCATGGTAACACATCCACATGCACTTCGAGATGGTTGTCTATGGGTCTACAGGTTCATTCTCATACTATGTACTTTTCACTTAGCTTCTCAAGATCCTATGAGACCTCTTTAGGTTACCTCAAAACCAACAAAACTGGTTTACACCCTACAAAGGGTTCCTCTCCCGAGATGGGAGGAAACTACATCTTGATAACAAAGGTCACAAACATCCTTATGTCTAGGGTTTACATCCACATGAGCATGCTTGACCCTAGAAAGCTACTAAGGTACAAGCAGACCACCTACTAGACCATGCTAGGTCATATCGTTCTCATTCCTCAACATTGGACCAAGAACATGCCTTCTCATGTCACCAACTTAGCTGTGAGGGGTTCATCAAACATACCTTATACTTAAGGGGTTTCCCTTTCCTCTAAACATGATAAGTTCCATGCTCGAATCTATAGAAACTCAAATCTTCTCACAAGCATTAGGTACACCTCTTCCCCTCTTAGGCCTAGGAACCTTAAGTTCGCTTTTTAGATGTCCCACTACATGCTCAACCTTTTTAACCATGAACCAAGCATGTACAAGGTATGACATGCACTTCCCATGATCCTTCTGCTTGAACAACACTTTAGAGTGGAGTCCTCCTCAAGGACAACCAACTAGGTAAAAGGCCTCACAACTTGCTACTAAACCTCTTCATGGTCTAAGGAACTCTTCTTCCTAACCCTAAAAGGGTAAACACCTATACCATAGGCATAGAGGTACCAGCAGTATCATATTCTCTCTAGGGTTGGTTCCTCTAAAGGCAACCAAGATACCATAAGCCTCCAGAGATCATGCACGAGGAAACCACAACCATCCACTTAGGTCGCATCATCCTCAACTCCCCACTATTCCTCATATATTGGAGTCTAAACTTCCAACCTTCTTTCTTGGGTCTTGCTCTCTCTCTAGAGCTAACCTTACAAATAGCCTTACTACTAGAGGTCCTCTCTCTAAGGTGGATAAAGTTCACAAGCGTACACCTACACGAGAGAAACCTATGTTCGCCCAAGATTATCCAAAACTCTTCATCTTTATCTCATAAGCTATCCAACATACTCTCCTGGCCAGGGTTTTGGCCTATTATCAGCCTTATTGACGTACTTTGGGTGCAACTTTGCCATGCTCAAATAAGCTCCTAGGGTTTCTATAAGGTCATCACTAACCGCATCAATGAAGGATCTATCCTTCACTCTACCATGCACGACCCTTCCCAGGGTTGGGTCGCCAAAGGTACTAGGTCAACCAACCTCACATGGCTCATATTGTCATGGGCATCCAAAACCAAAAGCATGTCAACCCACACACATGGTCGGCCATGACATCCATCTCAAAATGTCATCTCTCTCTAACCTTCACTTAGGGTTAGGGTTAGCATCATCCTCAAAGGATGTGCCATGTCTCTACCTTTAATGGAGATCTCTACCTCCAAGACCAACTCTCTACTCGTCCTCCTGACCAGAGGGTCTAACCTTAGGTCTCCCTTGAGGGCATGACAACACATGTCATACGACCTAAGCATGCAGCTATTCTTTAGTTTAGGCTTAAACTTTTAAGCTTATGTCCATGACATCTTATTTACATGCTTTTCATTAATTTGGTGGAGGATTCCTTAAACCTTATCAACTTTACCCATACTTCAAGAGGGTGAGGAAGAGAGAGAAAACCTTAAACCTTATAATCCTAATAGAATTAGGGTTGAGAAGGGATGAAAATAGATGAGAGAGTCCTAAAGGTATCTTATTTTGAGTCAGATCCTAAGACATTGTCCAGGCAGTCACACAGATCTGGGAGTCCTCGTATTCTGACTAGCGGTGTAGAGGAAAATATTGCCAGTCCCCAGACGTGATCCTTTTCTAGACACCTCTGTCTTTCAAAAAATCCTCTAATAACTCCCTTGGGTTCTACAGAGTTTGTAAAATATAATAATTATTAAAGATTAGATGAGGAACCTATGCTCTGATACCAAATGTAACAACCCCGCCTCCCGGTAACCCCCATTTAAGGGGGACCCGAAGGTCAGAGTCATTATCACAATTAATAGGATCAAAGGTTCGACAAATAATCAGTAATAATTATAAAATTCTACCAAACTATACTGGAATCTGCTATAAAATAAAACTTTACATACCTTTTTTCAAAAAACTTGGATATCTAACTTCTATCCACATCTGAACTCTATTCTAACTGATCCTCCTCGCACTTTATTTATTAATTTCACAATGTGTCACTTTACTATTTGTCCTTTTCAATTTGTACCTAAAACGTCAACAAACAAAACGTTGGTCAGCATAAATGAATATGTCGGTATGTAGGGACAACCAAAATTTCAAAAATATGGCTAACAATATAAATATCAAAATCAAGTTAATTAGCAAGCCAATTTACGCTTTCAATGTGACATTCTCCACCGCTTTTTCCCTAACCCTGGAATACCCTCCTTAGGGTTTCTCTTTTTCCATTGACTTAAGGCCACCTTCTCCATCCTGAGCTTGGTGCCTGGGGTCACCTCTCACGGTACCCATTAGTCATGCAATATCATAAGGCCACCTTCTCCATCCTGAGCTTGGTGCCTTGGGTCACCTCCCTCTTGGGCTTGACCTCATTGCCTCATCCATCATGGTGGCATGTAGGTGCGAGAATACACACTTATATCATAATTGTGATAATCATAGTGACTTTATGATTTGCAAGTATGAACATCCAAACTGATAGGTTGCATTCAATGTGATGGATCATCAGGAAAACCTTTGGGAAACTGATGTGATTAACCATAATTAACCACATACCTGTCAGGCTGACTTGATTGTAGAAATAATCCAACTAAGCAAGAAATCCAGTAAACAAGCAAGCACACAAGATGATCCTGAAACAAGCATCCAATTTTCCTATCATTGATCAGGCTATCAAGGTCTATTAGACCTAGCTCGCTTCCTAGGGTTTCTAGTCCACTTTTAGGGTTCCCTTTGCAATTAGGGTTTCACTTCATTTTACTATTTTAAACCCTTATTATCTCATATATTCCTCATGAAAGATATTAAGGTTACCTTTTAACAGCATATAACCCTAATTTCGGATTACATACACAATTAAATGTCCATTAAGTCTATTATGCCTCTTTTTCATTAAAATTACCATTTTTATCCTTTTTAAGTCATGACATGATCATTAGGCCCAATTATAATTTTTGGTTACTTCTTGATTAACAACTCATCTTTCATGAACTCTATTTATCACTACTTCCACCTTTATTTCTTAGAAAACCCTAGTTACCATATTAAGGGTATTTATCCACAATTACGAACTTTTATACTCAAAATACCTTAGAACCATCATATCTCATCTTTATTCATGAATTTGAACAATTAAAGCCATTAACAAATATAATTACTAACATTAGGGTTTCAAGGCCCATTAAAGCTCATTCATGTACATGGAATTTTAAATTAAGCCAATTACATGTAAAGTTCGTCCTTTTATATCTTGATGTGTCTTTTTATAATAAACAGATTAATATCGACTTTAATCGACCACATAACCCTTCTTAATACATTAATAATCTCAAATTAGGGTTTCTTAATCATTAATGTATTAAAGTTGATAACTTCCACTACTTTTCGAATTGAAAGAGGAATTAACTTCTAAATCTATTTTTAGTTGATTCCTCACATTTTTCTAAGCAAAATTGATATATTACATGTATCGATCCGAGCTACCAATAATGAGATACGAATTTTGCAAGATTTACTTACTTGGGCCAACATCAGGCTGCCACGTCATCTCTTTCCCATGCAACACAGCCGCTTGAAAACATAACGCAATGACTCTATTGCCCTCAATTAAGTGATTGGCTCTTTAACTTGTAGAGGGGAAAAACGGTCCAACGACTTCTAGGCTGTCTTCAACCTTCGGCGCCCGACCTGGCCGCTGACTGCCGCCCAATGTGGGGCTTCCCACTCCCTCCTAAGGTTTGTGGACCGCCACCAATGGCTGCCCCAGCTCCGCTACACCCTTGCTCACGTGAGGCTCCTCCAAGCCATGGACGAGATGGCCGTTCCCAGGCAAGACAAGCACGCGACTGCAGCTGCGATTACTACATGTTTGCAGACCTCCGACAAGAGCTGCGTGAAGATGAGAGTGTGGGTATGGTAGCCAATTCGTCTTGGATTGTTGTGGGTGCTTCCTGCCTCCATCAAGACCACATACAACCCCTCGTTTGCTCCAAGGTGTCTCTACACTCTAACGGCTAGGGCTTGCATGGAAAGAACAAAAAGAAGAGAGAGGGTTGTGTGGTATCTCTCTTGAACTCGAACCAGAGGTTCTACCCCTTATATAAGGGTGGGATATCAACGCCCTAAAGTGTTCATCCATGAGGAAACAAGTCCATCTCTTAAAAGGAAACCTATTCCTTCATTGAGAACCAATCTTCTCTCTCTTAATTATCTTCTTTAAAAAACATATTTACTAGATACTTAGGAATTCAAAAATCCTCTCTTATTCTCTTTATGCTTGTCTTTTAATCCATTGGCATGAATTTACACTTTCTTTTAGCAAACAATACCTCTTTTTGATAATATCAAAAAGTCATTAATTATGTATCACATTATCCTCTTATTTTGTATTATTTGTATTTTCTCTTTTTTCCTCCTTTGGGGCTCCTTGGACTCCAAGAAACTCTAATATTTCGAAATCCTTTTTAGTGAATACTTATTATCCTTCTAGATGCATCTATATCCATAATTTCTCATTATCTTACTATTTCTTTATTAAAATATCTCTTTTTGAGAATTTCTCTTTATATCTCTTTTTATTTTCCTTATTGGAATTCCTTCTAACATTAGAAACATTATGAATACGAAAATCCACCAAAGATGACTCAATCATACCTCTTTCCACTTATTTCCCACATTTTATCATTGTCTCCAATTTCTTTCTTATTAAAGAAATATTTAATTGATCTTTTCTTTTCTTATTGCATTATCTTTGCAACTTTAGACTCCTTGGGACCTAAGGAACCCAAGAGGCACCAAATCCTCCTTTGGATAATATCCCCTTGCCTTCTAGAGGTTTCTACATCTTTCTTTTCTCCAATTCTTATTTACTCATTTAATAATGGAGTTTCCTTTGTCTTTTCCTTGTTATTGGGCCCAATAGCCAATAAAGCCCACAAAACAACCAACCAGGCTATTGTAAACAAAATTATTTTATTCAAAACAAATCATATCATTATTTGTTAAAATATCTTTAATAGGAGAAATTACATTTCTCACCAAAAGAACTGAAAAATTGGGGTTGTAACCCCATGCATGCGGCAGATTGAAATTTCTTAAATAAACTAAATTCATGTCCCCATGAAATTTACTGAGAAATCAACATTTATATGCATGCATGCGGAATAAAATTATTAAATAATAGAAATCATATCAACTTGGCACATATACGCTGAAATCATACAAATGATCATCGTAACATGCTAACAAGAGTTAATTACTCAATATATATGAAATTTTCAGTAACACTTGTAAATTATTTAAAATTCCTCGATAATTGTGCACATCAACCTAAATTATGGGTTGAGCATCACAAAGCTCAATTAAAGATTAATTTACTTATCATGGCAAGATTCAACATATAAACATGCGTAGTAACCCAAATCTTGAACTATGCATCACATAACTTAATTAAGTTTATAATTACTCATCATGTCACGAATTATTAATATTAATTGAAATTTCAAATGATTTCTTAATTTTAGCATCTCATCACTCAAATAAGACTTAAATCATTATCATAGCACAAATTATTATAAATAATCAGGAATTCCTAATAATATCTTCGAGAAGCGTGTCAATTTGAGTAAATATTAAATCATTCACATTCAATATGACCTAGAGCGTGCATCTAGGTTTTCTTTGAATATTTTTCCCATCATCGTCATTTCTTTGTGATCATGCATCATTTATTTTATTAAAATCGTATAGTCTGGGTTTATACCCAAGCTGTCCAGTTTTTGGCGTGAGCCGCTGTTTCAACAATTTAACCGAGTACATTGGGTTTTGTTTGATCGTGTAGTTTACTAATCTAAATCACACACAACATTTAACTAATTATCGTCATGCAAACGTCAATAAATAAAATGTGCAAATTAAAAATTGAGCAGCGTCGGCACTGCCCGACACCTGGGTAAACGTTGTAACCTGAAAATAACACTGATTCAACCAAAAACACTGATTATTTGAGTTAAATGTGCTTAGTGAGTGAAATTCTACTCACTGTGATTTGAGATGTCCAAAATCAACCTAAAATGCATCTAGAGGCCAGTTTTTGGGCATCAGTGGGGTCATCTTCTACCTTCGTACAACCCTGGTACAAACCTGCTTCACACAGCATGTTGGAAAGGGGCTCGATTGGTAGCTAAACCCTGGCTTTTGGCTGTGGATGCTTGCTCTGGACTCTTGACCGAGCTCAACGTCGTACTTGGTGCTATTGTTCCCGCCTAAGGTGGCACAAAGCCATGGCTGCAGCTGCTACTACTCAAACCAGATGGGGCACCACCTTTTTGCATCATATAACATTATGAATATGAAACATATTGCAAAGATGTTATAAGAAGACTGATCTTGAACTAACCTTATTCATTGATTAAAAAATTTTATTAGTTTGTTTTCAAAATTGAAAGCATGAATAAGATTATTTTGGTATTATCCTCTACATGGTTTGGCTTAAAATTATGAATGGGTTTTAGCAATGAAAATTACTGTTTTATCACAATCCACATGGTCTTTCCTAAATACTCCTTGGTATATTTTTATAGGAACCATGTGTGTTTAAATGATCAAAATCATTGCATTTATATACTTTTATCTTGATCGTTGTATTTTGGACATGCTCGTATCATAATTTATGTGCCATGATCAATGTGTTTCATTGGTTTGTCTAAAACAATCTTTGATTCATATGTACAAACCATGAATGGATATTATTCTTGATCATTATGTTTCAGATCATTGAAAATGACATTAGCTTAAAAGCATCTTGACATAATAGATAATGATTATTGTTATTATGACAAGCCAAATAGTATATCTTAGAGCAAGAATATTAATGTTTTATCTAGTTGTTTTGTTCTAAGAAATCTAAAGCACAATCTTGACTTTAAGATATCAATCTTGCTTTCAAAGATACATGATTCTAAAAGAATACTATAATTAATCTAAGGAATTGAAATGCATACACCCATAGAAAAACGTCTTCATACCAGGTATCACTTATCGTGCTTCAAATTGATATCTATTTAATAAGCTATCTGTAGAAATTATACTTCAAAAATGAGTGGTCAAATATGAAATCTGTAGAATTTGCCTCTTGGTTGAAATTAAAATTGAACAAGGGGCGCTATGGTCAAAGTCAAGGTCGACCTAAAATAAGCTTGACAAAATGCTTATGTGTACATCATTTTACTACACTTAATCTTAGTATCTTGATTCAAAATGTGTTTAACATATTGAAAACATAATTTTAGTGCATAACTCTCATAAAAGGTAAACTTATTATGATTTAATATTGATTGTGACGTTAGAATCCTTAAAATTTCTTGACTATAAGATTAAGGGGAAGCTCACACAAACTATCTTGATTATAAGATTAAGAAGCTTACAAAACTCTGTAAACATCATTTGAAGCTTGTTATGGCCTTAGTATTTTTAATCTTGGTTATGAAAATAAAGGAATCTACAAATTTCATGAATGTGATATAATGGAATTCTCTAAACAAATCAGGGCTTAACATCCTGTGCATTTTGTTAGAGACACTTTTCATGTACTCTAAGCTTAAAGGATTCTCATATCATTTTCAGGGCCTAACATCCCTTGTAAAAATGGGTGAGAAATCAATACACATATGCCATAAACTCATATCATTTCAAGGCTTAAACATCCTTTGCAAATGATTGAGAAACAAATTGTGACTAAATTTGACAAAAATGGTTTACAATTATATTAATCCCTTAGTTTTTCAAACTGAATGTCTTATTTAGGGGGAGCATCAAATATGAAATTAAGGGGGAGAAATAAAAGTCATACTTAATATTTATCTTGGTTATCTTTTTGAAATGACAAAGGGGGAGAAATAATATAAAATCAAAAACATAAAATAAAATGAGTTTCATAATATCTCAGCCAACACCCACTTGCAAAATAAGAAAGGCTACAAAAGGTAAACTTCAGGTATGAAACTCATATGATTTATATTTCCTTATTTTATATTTAGGAAATGTTTGTCATCTTTAAAAAGGGGGAGATTGTTGGCTAAATTGCACATTATGATAATCCCTTTATTTTGATGATGACAAGCATTTCATTCTTGTGGTTTGAACGTGCTATTTGAGTATTTCAGGAACAAGCATATAAGGTGGTGGATAACAAAGACTTGGAAGAACAATTTGATAAAATCGCTTTATTTTCATGATTGTAATAAAATGTAAATGCTTGTATAAGTATATAATGTACAAGTAATTAGATATCATGTAAATCAAGCGTTTACATCTTCCCTATCCACTTACAACACTTAGATAGGCCATTCCCGAAGATAGTATCACAATTGCACATTGATACACACACTTAGTAAATGAATACATTGAGTCAGTAATATTCTCGGTCGACAAATCGTCGATCGAGAAAATATCGGTCGACAAAAACTTTGACCGAGAAACTCTCGGTCGACAAAATCTTCGATCGAGAATAGACCCTACTAGCTGTTAGACCCAGCAGACAAGGTGGTTGGGAGTTGGAAATGAACGTTGTAAACACTTGCACCAGGAAGTCCCTCGGTTGACAAATCTTCGACCGAGAAGAGTTTTGTCTGCACTTTTCAGGGTCAATTAACTAGTCGTTGCAACTGCAATTAGTGGACACATAATGGCTAGTTGAGCACTAAGAATCCCCTAGAAAGTGTCTAGAACGTCCTTAAGCACTTGTAGGTCATTCCTATAAATAGGACATGCCTTAGGACACCTAAACACACCAATGTACACTTGTGATACACTTGCGCTTACACTTGCAATTGTCAATCTGTTTTGAGAAATTGAGCAACACTTGCATTGGCTATTCTTCTCCTTGCTTTAATTTTGTGTCCTATAGGCTAGCATCTCCTATCCACAGCAATTACACTTCTATATACATTGGTTAGGAGATCAAAACGCTTGATATAGGAAATCAAGCCTTGAGCTGCAAAGTGGTATTGTAATTTCTATTTTTCCTTCTTGTTCCTTTTATTCTTTGTATTCTCCTTGTTACTCCTAGGGTTGGAGGCTCTGGATTGGAGAAGGTTCTTCTCGGTAGAGAAGGTGGACTTTGGACTAATTCAAGAAGGCTATAGCAATGGGAAGCTACTTCAAGAGGAAGGCTACTTCAAGGGGGGGGCTTGAAGTTACTTCAAGAAGGCTGCTTCAAGGTTGGTGCAATTACTTCTAGGTGAAGGTTGTCCGAAGGGTTTGGTGAAAGAATTGTAATTTTATATAAAGTCCTTGCGAGGTAATAAAATTTGATTCTTTCAAAATCCCGGTTGGGTAAGCAACCGGGTAGTGGACTGACTTCCTTAGTATTTGCTAAGGTTGGAACCACTCTAAATCCTTGTCCCCTTGTCCAATATTCTTGTGGTTGGTTGTTTGATTTAAATAATTATTGAATTATCTTTAAAACCCTATTCACCCCCCCCCCATAGTGGTTTTTCAATTGGTATCAGAGCAGGCTTCAAGGAGCTCTAATCGAGTCTTGAAGAATGAAGGGTGGCGGTGCCTACAACCGCAAGCAAAGGAGCAGCTTGGACCAACCTTTAACAAGTTGTAATTGGTGTTTAGGAACAAGCCACACAACAATTGGTTGCCCATGGAGAGAAAAGAAGGAAGAGG
Source organism: Alisma plantago-aquatica (assembly GCA_963693085.1). Classification (NCBI taxonomy): domain Eukaryota; kingdom Viridiplantae; phylum Streptophyta; class Magnoliopsida; order Alismatales; family Alismataceae; genus Alisma; species Alisma plantago-aquatica. The sequence continues at coordinate 1,039,559,408 of OY856412.1, forward strand.
TCCACAAAAATTGCCTTATTGCTACAACAAGTGAAGAAGAAGAAGAGGTAGGCCTTTTCTATTTTCCTAAAGAAGATTTAATTGTTAGTCTTCAAGAAACGCATGAAAAATATATGGAGTGCAAAAAGAAATTAAAGAAATCAAATAAAGAAAATAATGAGTTACATGCTAAACTTCTTGCTCTTACATCTGAAAATGAAAATCTTAAAAAGGTCATTGAAGATCATAATATTAAGCTAAAATCAATAGAAGCATATTGCAATCTTCTTTCTCTAGAAAAGATAAACTTGCAAACTCAAGTAAATGATCTTCAAAAACAACCCGTCTTTTGTACACATCTAGATTATGATACTATCATGAAAGAAAGAGATTCGTTATCATCTAATCTAGAACAAGCAAAGCTAGATATCAAGAAGAGAATGGATGAGATTGCTAAGTTACAACAAGAAGTTAGTAGTCTAAGTAATAATGGCATTCTTGATAAAATCTTAAATGATTCTTACCATCAAATTGGAAGGAGAGGACTAGGTTACAAGCCTAAAGGAAAATCTTATCAAAAACCTAGTTGGGGAAGAACACAAGTTCCAAAGAGTCAATCTATGTATGTACCTAAAGGCACAAATACATATGTACCCAAGAACAACCTAGAACAAAATCATAGAAAGAGATATGAGATTGATTCAATATGTTGTCATTACTGTTTGCGCCTTGGACACTATTCTTTTTCATGTCCTTACAAGAAAAAGGATGTCGAGTTAGTATGGGTTCCAAAACCCCCAAACTAAATGAACAAAATTAAGTTGAGATATGACCAAGGACTCTAGTTGCATATTTCTATGTCTATCTCAACTTAACATAATGGGATAGAAAATTAATTCAAGTATCTAAAACTTCTAACTTGAAAATATACAATTCTTTTAAATCTGCAAAGACAAAATTTTGCCTTAATTAAAGTTCTCAAAGCATAAAGACTTAAAATATAATTAGTTGAGATTTGATCTAAATATTACTTTGATATTCATATGCTCTATCTCAACCAAGCTAAATTTTCAAATTGCATAATTGAATTGAAAATGAACTTTGTTTTTACTTGGAAACAATTACTGAAAACAGTTCTGAAACAGTACAGAACTTTTCTCAGTCAAGACACTATCGACCGAGAAGAACTGTCAGTCGAGAAATGGTCGACCGAGCAGGTTTCTGTTGTCAAGTCTGAAATAAATCTGCTGAACTTGTTTTCAATTAACCTAGCTTGCTATAATTTGTTATAAACGATTGATTTAACATGCAAACCAAGAATAAAACTTGGAAGACAATTTTTGAAATAAGACATATTAATCTTTTGCATCATATAACATTATGAATATGAAACATATTGCAAAGATGTTATAAGAAGACTGATCTTGAACTAACCTTATTCATTGATTAAAAAAATTTATTAGTTTGTTTTCAAAATTGAAAGCATGAATGATATTATTTTGGTATTATCCTCTACATGGTTTGGCTTAAAATTATGAATGGGTTTTAGTAATGAAAATTACTGTTTTATCACAATCCACATGGTCTTTCCTAAATACTCCTTGGTATATTTTTATAGGAACCATGTGTGTTGAAATGATCAAAATCATTGCATTTATATACTTTTATCTTGATCGTTGTATTTTGGACATGCTCATATCATAATTTATGTGCCATGATCAATGTGTTTCATTGGTTTGTCTAAAACAATCTTTGATTCATATGTACAAACCATGAATGGATATTATTCTTGATCATTATGTTTCAGATCATTGAAAATGACATTAGCTTAAAAGCATCTTGACATAATAGATAATGATTATTGTTGCTATGACAAGCCAAATAGTATATCTTAGAGCAAGAATATTAATGTTTTATCTAGTTGTTTTGTTCTAAGAAATCTAAAGCACAATCTTGACTTTAAGATATCAATCTTGCTTTCAAAGATACATGATTCTAAAAGAATACTATAATTAATCTAAGGACTTGAAATGCATACACCCATAGCAAAACGTCTTCATACCAGGTATCACTTATTGTGCTTCAAATTGATATCTATTTAATGAGCTATCTGCAGAAATTATACTTCAAAAATGAGTGGTCAAATATGAAATCTGCAGAATTTGCCTCTTGGTTGAAATTAAAATTGACCAAGGGGCGCTATGGTCGAAGTCAAGGTCGACCTAAAATAAGCTTGACAAAATGCTTATTTGTACATCATTTTACTGCACTTAATCTTAGTATCTTGATTCAAAATGTGTTTAACATATTGAAAACATAATTTTAGTGCATAACTCTCATAAAAGGTCAACTTATTATGATCTAATATTGATTGTGATGCTAGAATCCTTAAAATTTCTTGACTATAAGATTAAGGGGGAGCTCACACAAACTATCTTGATTATAAGATTAAGAATCTTACAAAACTCTGTAAACATCATTTGAAGCTTATTATGACCTTAGTATTTTTAATCTTGGTTATGAAAATAAAGGAATCTACAAATTTCATGAATGTGATATAATGGAATTCTCTAAACAAATTAGGGCTTAACATCCCGTGCATTTGGTTAGAGACACTTTTCATGTACTCTAAGCTTAAAGGATTCTCATATCATTTTTAGGGCCTAACATCCCTTGTAAAAATGGGTGAGAAATCAATACACATATGCCATAAACTCATATCATTTCAAGGCTTAAACATCCTTTGCAAATGATTGAGAAACAAATTGTGGCTAAATTTGACAAAAATGGTTTACAATTATATTAATCCCTTAGTTTTTCAAACTGAATGTCTTATTAAGGGGGAGCATCAAAAATGAAATTAAGGGGGAGAAATAAAAGTCATACTTAATATTTATCTTGGTTATCTTTTTGAAATGACAAAGGCGGAGAAATAATATAAAATCAAAAACATAAAATAAAATGAGTTTCATAATATCTCAGCCAACACCCACTTGCAAAATAAGAAAGGCTACAAAAGGTAAACTTCAGGTATGAAACTCATATGATTTATATTTCCTTATTTTATATTTAGGAAATGTTTGTCATCTTCAAAAAGGGGGAGATTGTTGGCTAAATTGGACATTATGATAATCCCTTTATTTTGATGATGACAAACATTTCATTCTTGTAGTTTTAACGTGCTATTTGAGTATTTCAGGAACAAGCATATAAGGTGGTGGATAACAAAGACTTGGAAGAACAATTTGATAAAATCGCTTTATTTTCATGATTGTAATCAAATGTAAATGCTTGTACAAGTATATAATGTACAAGTAATTAGATATCATGTAAATCAAGCATTTAGATCTTCCCTATCCACTCACAACACTTAGATAGGTCATTCCCCAAGATAGTATCACAATTGCACATTGATACACACACTTAGTAAATGAATACATTGAGTCAGTAATATTCTCGGTCGACAAATCGTCGATCGAGAAAATATCGGTCCACAAAAACTTCGACCGAGAAACTCTCGGTCAACAAAATCTTTGATCGAGAATAGACCCTACTAGCCGTTAGACCCAGCAGACAAGGTGGTTGGGAGTTGGAAATGAACATTGTAAACACTTGCTCCAGGAAGTCCCTCAGTCGACAAATCTTCGACCGAGAAGGACTCTTGGTTGACAAATCTTCGACCGAGAAGAGTTCTATCTGCACTTTTCAAGGTCAATTAACTAGTCATTGCAAATGCAATTAGTGGACACATAACGGCTAGTTGAGCACTAAGAACCCCCAAGAAAGTGTCTAGAATGTCATTCCTATAAATAGGACATGCCTTAGGACACCTAAACACACCAATCTACACTTGTGATACACTTGAGCTTACACTTGCAATTGTCAATCTGTTTTGAGAAATTGAGCAACACTTGCATTGGCTATTCTTCTCCTTGCTCCAATTTCGTGTCCTATAGGCTAGCATCTCCTATCCACAGCAATTACACTTCTATATACATTGGTTAGGAGATCAAAACGCTTGATATAGGAAATCAAGCCTTGAGCTGCAAAGTGGTATTGTAATTTCTATTTTTCCTTCTTGTTCCTTTTATTCTTTGTATTCTCCTTGCTACTCCTAGGGTTGGAGGCTGCGGATTGGAGAAGGTTCTTCTCGGTAGAGAAGGTGGACTTTGGACTACTTCAAGAAGGCTATTGCAACGGGAAGCTACTTCAAGAGGAAGGCTACTTCAAGGGGGAGCTTGAAGTTACTTCAAGAAGGCTGCTTCAAGGTTGGTGCAATTACTTCTAGGTGAAGGCTGTCCGAAGGGTTTGGTGAAAGAATTGCAATTTTATGTAAAGTCCTTGCGAGGTAATAAAATTTGATTCTTTCAAAATCCCGGTTGGGTAAGCAACCGGGTAGTGGACTGACTTCCTTAGTATTTGCTAAGGTTGGAACCACTCTAAATACTTGTCCCCTTGTCCAATATTCTTGTGGTTGGTTGTTTGAGTTAAATAATTATTGAATTATCTTTAAAACCCTATTCACCCCCCCCCTCTAGTGGTTTTTCACTTAACTCAACTTAATCAACTTAATGATGCACTAAGCGTTGTGCTTACTGGTTTATCATGGAGTGGGTCATAACAATCTCCCTCCCTTATAAGAATTTCATCCCAAAATTCCTAAAAGAGAAAAGGAAACTTGTTATGCATCTCAGACTCAATCTCCTACGTAGCTTCCTCTAGGTTGTGGTTCCTCCATAGAACTTTCACTAATAGTATCTCTTGATTCTTGAGTTTCTTGATCCTCCGATCAACTATCTGTACTGGTCCCTCAACATAGGACACATCTGGTCTGAGTTGGGCAGGTTTTGGATCCACTATCTTCTTTGTACCAGAGTAACACTTCTTCAGCGTCGATACATGAAATGCATCATGTAGATTAGCCAGCTCGGATGGAAAATCTAACTTGTAGGCTACATGTCCAATCCTTTCAATAATAGGATATGGGACCATAAACCTAGGAGTCAGTTTGCCTCTCTTGCCAAACCTCAACACTCCTTTCCATGGTGAAACTTTCAAATACACTTCATCGCCAACCTCAAACTCAAGAGATCTATGTCTCTTCTCAGCGTAACTCTTTTGTTTATCATGTGTAGCTTTCAATTGTTCTCTGATCATTGCAATATTCTCAGTAGTCAAATCCACTATCTCTGGTCCAGGAATCTGCTTTTCACCCACCTCATACCAACATATGGGTGATCTACACTTTCCTACCATACAAAGCTTCATACGGTGCCATACCGAGACTGGAATGGTGATTGTTGTTGTATGCAAACTCTATAAGGCTCAAGTTTTCTTCCCAACTTCTACTGAAATGCAAGACACATGCTCTCGGCATGTCCTCAAGAGTCTGAATGGTCCTCTCTGACTGACCATCCGTCTGTAGGTGAAAAGTTGTAATGAACCTCAAATTTGTGCCCAAAGCACGATGCAACTGATTCTAAAACCTAGAAGTGAACTTAGGATATCTATCTGATATTATTGAAACTGGGTTACCATGCAACCTGACTATCTCATCCATGTATATCTTAGCCAACTTTGAGACATCAAAGGTTGACTTAACAGGAAGAAAGTGAGAAGACTTAGTCAGTCTATCCACAACCACCCATATAGAGTCACAACCTCTAGGTGTCCTAGGCAACCCTACCATAAAATCCATTGTGATATGTTCCCACTTCCACTCTGGTATAGGAAGAGATTGCAAGGTACCTACAGGTTTCTGGTGCTCAGCCTTAACATGCTGACACTCGCTACATCTAGCCATGTACTCAGCTACATCCTTCTTCATACCTTACCACAAGTACAACTCCTTGAGATTCTTGTACATCTTAGTGTTGTCTGGATGCATATTGTACATCGATGCATGTGCTTCCTTAAGAATTTGTTCTTTCAAATCACTGTCTCCAGGTACACACAACCTGTCATGCCAATACAACAAACCATCATTTGAAAATCTGAACTCTGGTCTTTTCCCCTGTCATGTCATGCATGATCTGTTGTAACTCACTGTCATTCTGCTGAAGTTCTTTAATCTGATCATAAAAAGTAGGCTTGACTTGCATCTGTGCAATAAAACCACTCTGCTCAGTCACCCCTAAGTCTAAGTTCAACTTCCACATCTCTACTAGAAAGTATCTCTTGTAACATGCCATAGAGAATACGCCAGCTGTTGAACTTGACTTCTTGCTCAGAGCATATGCTACCACATTCGCCTTTCCAGGGTGATAATCTATCATCACTTCATAATCCTTGATCAATTCTAACCATCTCCGCTGTCTAAGAGTAAAATCCTTTTGGGTGAAAATATATTTTAAGCTCTTATGATCTGTAAACACCTGGCATGCCTCACCATAAAGATAGTGATGCCATGTCTTAAGAGCATGAACTATAGCATCTAACTCCAAATCATGTGTCGGATAATACTCCTCATTCTATGCTACTTACTTCATGTTACTTATCCTTCTCATTTTGATCATATAGAATAAACATCCCTAAAATCAAAACACACAAGGTAAGAATAGATTATTCCTCATTCTTGTTATTACTGTAAGAATTTATTTCATAATGCACTTCACTTATTTTATATTTCTCTGTTTGTTCAAAACACGCTTGTTACATTTCAAACTTATATCTTACTCTTTTCTCGAGTCATTTTCATATTGTTTATCTACCTTTCAGATTAGCTACCTTTAAACCTTGGATTTTATTAGTGCTAGCTTACCTTTCATAGTGTAAATCTCATGATCTTGTTTTATAGAGACACTAGTATTCAAGGTCACATCGCTAGTGACATCCCTTGAACTACTTCAACTCTAAACATTCTAGGGTTTGGTCCTTATCAGTAACATAGCGTTATTGTGATGTGACTTTGCTCCCTTAGTTTGAAATTCAAACTTTGGATCTCATAATTTTTACTAAAGTCTTCCTTATCTTATCACTGGAATTTCCTTTCTCTTACTTGGACATTCAGATAAATGACATTCTCAATTTACCTTGCTAGGGTTTCATCAACATATTGTGTGTCATTATTTTATTCACTCAAACGTCTTCACCATGGTAGTTACGCATCATATATGATTCATTTTCTTATCACTTCATCCCGCATTGCTATCATTAAAGAAGATATGAAAGAGAAGATGATTGTGAAACTTAGAATTCTTATCTTCAAACATTCCCTTATTGAATTTCTCGTATGTAGGTTTAATTAGTTATCAACAAGGATACTTGTCTAGTTAGCACTTACTTGAGTGTCACAATCTCTTTTATATATATATATATATATATATATATATATATACACACACACACATATATATATATATTTCCTTCTACTAATGTGAAGTTGAAATTCTAAACCAACATTATCTCTACTAGTTTCACCTTATGTTTAATACATTACATATCCTTTATTTTAAACCAAATGGCTCATATGAGGCCCCAACGTTGGGTCTCCGATATCAGTTCCAACTAATTCTTAGTTGTTCTAATCTTTCCCTTATATCTCAACATCTTAGTGTATGTACATTCTCACTATGATGTAGGTCTAAATTATCCAGAGTCTACTTGATACAAAGAATATAAATAATAAATAAATCACTTCATGACACACAATAATATAAAAGAATCATATTTATTCTACAAACTAAAAATCTAAATTCATGCATATAAGAGCATTTCTAGTGATCTCCAATCAAATAAGCAATATAAAGCAAGAGTTGTATCACATCATGTGTTTAATCTCTTATTCCTACATTAATTTCTAGTTTCTTAACCCTAATATTTCTAGAGTTTCTCTCTATCCCATCCTTTCTCTGTATAGCTGGCCAGAGTATTCAGGGAAGAATAGACAGAGTAGCTTGATACTGGTCAATCTAAGTACTTAGATACCTAGACAGGGTATCTAAATACTCAGACCTCCCAGAGCTAAAGACACATCACTTCCTATCTACCTCACTTATAACTCTATCTTTCTATCCTAATGGTCCCTAACAACTCATCCTAAGCTCTCTACTTGGTTGTTGTGACCACGTCCTCTTCCTACCATCTGCAATAGTATAACAGAACACTTCTTGTTAGAAAATTGCAGTTAGAAGGAAGACACCTAAGTCCTAATCCTATTGGTCTCTTGTCATCCCCTGACCTTGACTTAGAGTAACCATGTACTCAACCTACGCTCTGATACCAAATTAGTTGTGATGTCCCAATCCCTGTGCCATCTCTAATGACCCCGAAGATCGGGGAGTCACCCTCGGTAAACCACTCTTAACTTTTCTTTACTTGATCGCTTAAATTCAATTTAAAAGAAAACCATAAAACTCGAATAATATCAAATTGAAATAAAACTACAGAAGTAACTTACCATTAACCCTATTAGAAGGAAAACCAAACTTACATGTCATATTACATTGTTCTTTCAAAATATGAAGCACAACAAATAACTATAAATTTAAGTTACATATTACATAACATCCTCTCTATCTCACCACACGCCCAAGGACTGAGGGGAAAGGACCAAGAGACCTCTAAACCTAACTAAACACTACCTTCTAAGCTCTAGGTGATATGATTCTTCAGCTTCCTTGTGTTGATGCTGACCTGAAAAATGTTTTAGTAGGTTGGTGAGCTACTGGCTCAGTGAATAGAATTTCACCCAACTGTCGTAGATAACTCATTTATGTTTATTAATTGGAATAATATGCAAGAAATACTACACTGAGTAGATCTAAAATAATATAGTTTAAATATCAGGAAATATCAACATCTCATTAAAATAACAACTGCGGCAAGCTATAGTTACAATTAAATAACAGGGATTATCAACATTTCATTTAAAGAACATCTGATATGAATCTAAAGTCCATATTTCTTAACTATTTAACTTATAAGAAACTCTGTGAACCTATATGAATATATTTTATCTTATGCCCTGATCATATGCAGTGTACTCTACATATGAAGACTCGTAGAGAACTATGATCCCATCGTACAAGACTTAGCCGACACCCCAAGATAGCTAAGTCTGAATGTTGTCCTGGTCTGCTACAGGAAAACTGGCTCTCTGGCCTCGGCACTCCTATGGTTCCGTAAACTGGACTCCTCTAGGATGAGTACACAGGCGAAGGGTATGAGATGCTCTGTGGACCTCAACTTGGTACGCTTTATGGGTACCTCTGGGTTACCACCGGAATGTCTGGTTCATATTGGGTAACCTGTTTTTTTTCTTAGGAGACTTCCTCAAGGGCTTCGTCTCCCTGCACGCTCTGTGGGTGCGTTCCGACCCCCGTATACTGGACGCATCACCAGGGTAGGTCATTCATCCCTAAGGTGCAGACCTCTCATAGGGATTCTACGGTGTTAGAGCCCCTAATCTAATATTTTATTATTTTCTATAAAACTCTTACTATATTGAACCTTTTCTTACTTATACTCTACTCTAGTATTTCTATGGCATCTCGTCTATTTAATTGCAGTTCAAATCACAACATGAATCTCATTCTAGAACTGACAGAGCAATATACTTAAAATCATTGTAATTTACTAAGTAATACATATATCATGCATGCAGGCAGGATGAAATTTCTTAAATAAACTAAATTCATGTCCCCATGAAATTTACTAAGAAATCAACATTTATATGCATGCAGGCAGACTAAAATTCTTAAATAAATAGAAATTGTATCAACTTGGCACATATACGCTAAAAGCATACAAATGATCATCGTAGCATGCTAACAAGAGTTATTTACTCAATATATATGAAATTGTCGGTAACACTTGTAAATTATCTAAAATTCCTCGATAATTGTGCACATCAACCCAAATTATGGGTTGATCATTACATAACTCAATTAAATATTAATTTACTTGTCATGGCAAGATTCAACATATAAACATGCATAGTAAACCAAATCATGAACTATGCATCACATAACTTAATTAAGTTTATAATTACTCATCATGTCATGAATTATTAATATTAATTGAAATATCAAATGATTTCTTGAGTTGTGCATCTCATCACTCAAATAAGAGTTAAATCATTATCATGGTATGGATTATTATTAATAATCAGGAATTCCTAATAATATCTTCGAGAAGCATGTCAATTTGAGTAAATATTAAATCATTCACATTAAATATGACCTAGAGCGTGCACCTAGGTTTTCTTTGAATATTTTTCCCATCATCGTCATTTCTTTGTAATCATGCATCATTTAATATATTAAAATCATACAGTCTGGGTTTATGTGACACCCCGCCATCACACAGACAATGAGATGACACGTGAAAATGTGTGGAACCATATATTACTGAAACACGGGTTAATTAAAATTGATTGCGGAAAGCATACATACAGAACATTTGCAACCAGGCCCTACAAGAAGATCATGTCATATATAGATATATTCAAGATCACCTGCCTGATATGTTCACCACTTAAAGTCACCCACTATCGCAACAGCGCATATTAGTTCATTACCTATTTATACATACAGAATGGCCACGTACGACCAGCAGTAGGGTATACAAAAATTACAGCAGCTAAACATCGTGAAATGTCGTTAAAACACTTCCAAGGACCTGAGAGTACAGGGATCACTTCTAGGACTCTACTACAAAACCACCAAAATAGCAACATGTCCATCTCTTGCCTTCTACTTCTCTTCTTGCTGCTCGGTCGTAACCTCACGACCACCACCATGTCTAGAGCGATCACCTAAAAAGGGTGTAAACTAGCGGGGTGAGACACATAGTCCCAGTAAGAAACATAACTCCCCGCCGAAACTATAAAACCTCAAAGGTTAAAGCAGATAACAGCAGATAACTGATAAAGCATATAACAAGAGCAGCAAACTGAGCAAAGCTATCATTACCATCCATCTCATCAAGATATCTGGGAGGCATATAACCAAGTATTTATTTATGGAACCTGATTGATAAGATAAGATTTATAAGAACTTATCAAAAAATATAAGGATCGTACACATATATGCAAGGTGTAACTAGATCAGTTATATAAGAAAGGCCTCAATCAATGTTTCGTGTTTTGCTCTAAGCAAGATATACTTATTCGGCTGGATTGCATTTTATTATGCCCTGAGAAAGTGAGCCTTCCCTGTTCAAGTCCAACCATTGGCTACGAAGCCCAATCCGGTGCCAAACAAAGTCTAAGGAGATCTGAACTCCATGACCTCACCATCTCGTGATCAATACATGAATTTTCAAGCAAGACCGTAGTCTTATGCTTATAGGGCCTCAACCTCTGGGTCAGCTCCGCAAGCTACCCATCTCTAGCTCACCTCATCATGGGTGTTAGTACATACATCTGAGTCATGAACGCATCATGCTCATCATCACATATCCTGCGCCATGGGTATGTTCACCATGCTCCATATATCCTGAGTCTGCAACCGCAGCTACACTCAACCCTCCTATTTTAGGCTAGGGGAAACCTCACATATTCAACAATATGCGCTCCAGGTAATCCCGTAGGATAAACCTATTTCACCATCACCAAATACTGACGGTAATGGATCTATGGCTAGGGCAAGCTACATTATATGTTCATCAATAATTGATTAGTATATTTTAAGCCAATTGTTGAGGCAAAACAAAGTATAAACATAGCCTTATAGAATTACATCATTATTGCCATCAACATACTGTCATGGGACCTCAATCCCTCATGATATCAACCACTGCCTCTCAAGGCATCATAATCATGCATCAGCATCCTGGGAACGCCTCCCTTATCTCATTATCATAGGATAACACCTCAACTAGGCACTCAGCCTTATATTAGGTCCTCAGACCTATCAACTTGTTATTTCATTAACAAGGATTATCATCACATTGTGCTAGTCAAAGCACATATATCTCATAGATCTTACCAGGCTATGAATCCACATGAAATACCTGCATGGTTAGTATACACATTCATAGAGATTACTGAAGCCATCATGGATTAACAGAATGATCATGCAATCAAGTATAAAGAAGCATCCATGAGTATATTACACATCAGCTGTAGAGGTCATAGTTTTATTGTCAACATAAGCATTTATCAAATCCCAAACAAGTACTCATATACATGAGTTGCATCATCATATGTAGAAACATCATATCCTTACAAACTTCCTGATGCACAACCTATCATCTTATCTCATTATCATAGTTGTAGGTTTCAAGGTGATTACACCATAGCACATGTAATATCCTTATTAATAGAGAACTATCAACTATATACGTTCCAGCTTATCAGAACCCTCACCAAAACTCCTACGACCCTCATTACAGGTATGGCGAGCAGTGCCAACCCTCACCAAAGCATGTATCGACTAGGGTTCCAAACCCTAAAGCAACTCACCACCATATCGGCCAACCACTACACATCCTCTATCATGCATCAAGGTTCCATTAGCACTCATGGTATCGGGCAGCCATCACCAAGGTATAACATGTAGCACTATCGGCCAAGGGTCTAACGTGCATCATGCTAGGGTTAGGGTTAGGTTTCACTATCGGCTAACCTCCAACATGAGCCATATCGACCAAAGGGGTGTCGCCCAAGGTGCCCCTATCGTGCAACCATCTCAGCATCATTTGGGGATTTACCCTATCGGCCAGGGTACCCATGATGCCCAAGAATGGTGTCGTGCATGGCCATGAAGCATCATAATGGCTAGCATCTAGAGTTAGCATGTCGGGCATGAAGCCATATCATCTAACACTCCATATAAGTCAAAGCTCAACTAAGATATGGTGGTATCGGCCAAAGCCATCATGGGCACCATACCATATCGCCCAAGCTCATCTAAACAAGGATAATGGCCAAGGTTGTGTCGGGAACCAAGCTATCAAAAGCCTATCGGCCAAAACCATCTCAAGACAAGGGGGTGCATCGGGAATCCTCTGTACATGGTGTATCGCCCAAGACTTAATCCTGATGAGAGTATCGGGCAACATAGTCAAAATGTATCCTCCAGAGCACCAGATATAAGGTGTATCGCCCAAACTCTACCCCAAACCAGGAGGATCATATGGGCATCAAACCAACCATCTCAACTAGGTGTGTCGCCCAAGGATACAACTCCAAACAAGGCTATCAGGCAGCACTATCCCAATGTCATATCGTGCAAAACACAACCCAACAAGATCATCTTCAACCTCAAGCACAAGGGCACCAAACCCTAAATGATCTAGAAGGTCGTCTCACCTCTCAACAACCAAGAGAGAGGGGTTTTGCACAATCTCTATCAAAAATCGGGCAACCACAAGGACCAACCTCAACATAGGTCAACGCATAACCAAGAGCTCACCTCTCTAATCCATGGTGAGAGGAGGGTGTTGCCCAAGCAACTAGAATATAAGCTCACCTCTCAACTTAAATGAGAGAGGGGTATTGCCCACATTACTAGAGCTCAAACTCACTTCTCTTGACCAAGGAGAGAAATAGTATTGCTCAACAAGGAAACCCTAAACCATGGTTCGGCCAACTATGTGTAAAGGCATATAAACCATCAACAACCTCAACAACATCATGCTCATTATCTCCATAAGATCAACAACATATACTAGAGAAAGAAACATGACATGCAATGGTTGATCATCAACATATATGAACATGCACCATAGATAAGGTATATAGCTAGGGTTAGAAGTTATGTAACCCGCCTTAAGAAAACTCCTCAAGCTCCAAAGCTCCAAGCTTCAAGCTCCTAGCTCCAAGCTCACCACTTCGGCCACCTCAAGAAAAGGAACAAGAAGCATAACCACCATGGTCGAAGAATAGGCAAGATGGAGAAGAAGATGCTAAGGAGAGAGGGAAGATGCTTACCAAAGAACAAGACCCACCTAGGGTTCAGTCACCAAGCTAATGAAAGAAGAAGAAGAACTCCTTCAAGGGGATCGGCCACCAACCTTAGCTCCTCCAAGGGTATCGGACACCAAGGTTGCAAGGAAGAGGTGTATCATGCACACAAGGAAGAGAGGAGCAACAAAGATCTAAAGGGTTCCTAAGGAAGAGAAATGAAGGCATATATAGATGATGATTAAAGGGGAACCAAGGCAAGGTGTCACCTTACCAAGGGACACTTGTCCACACATTTTACCGCCTTACAAAACTCATGCACATGCCATTCCACCACTCAACCAAGGTTCGGCCACATGTCCAAGCTAGGGTGACACAACCAAGGCAAGGAGGTCAATAAAGGTCAAAGGCCGATACACCCCCATGGGCGATACCCCAAGACCGATACAAAGAACCCTTGCCCGATACAGGGCTCAACCAAGCAAGGCAAGGCCCAAACAAAGGAAAACAAGGCCCAAAAGAGCTCAACCAAGCCCAAGACAACTCAAGGCATGAGACCAAGCCTTACTCTCAACCCTAGAGGAAGCAAAGAGAGAAAAAGACATCTCTCAAGGTGACAAACTTACTCTTCAACCCTAATTCAGGTTATTTTGCAAGTAGCACCTCCAGCTCTCAACTAAGAACAAGCAAACCCTAATCATCACTAAAGAAGATTAGCAAGCAACCAAGCACAAGGTTTAGGCAAAACAAACAGGGTAAGCCCAAAATGAAGGTCAGGGTCCCTACAAGCCATAAACCTCTATAAAGGGATTTCTTTCCCAAAATCCAAAGAGAAAAGCGAGGGATACTTCCGCCTCATCTCTTCCTCAAGCTCCCACGTGGCTTCCTCAACACCACAGTGATGCCAAAGAACCTTCACAAGAACCAGGTCATTCCTCTTCAGCTTCTTTACTCTTTTGTCAAGGATCACCATCGGACCCTCCTCGTAGGTCACGTCTTCATCAAGCTCAACCTCAACTGGTTGTATAACTGTCCTTGTGTCTGGATGAATTTTCTTCAGCATACTGACATGGAACACTGGATGCAACATGTGCAACTCTAGCGGCAGCTCTAACTTGTAAGCTACCTTGCCAACACGTGCTATTACCGGGTATGGCCCCATATAGTTGGGTGCCCGTTTACCTTTTCGGCCAAACCTTAGCATGCCTTTCCAAGGTGAGACCTTGAGATACACTTTGTCTCCTACTTGGAACTCTAAGGGTCATCGACGATTGTCTGCATAAGACTTCTGTCTCTCCTGTGCCGTTTTCAACTGTTGTTGTATCACTCTGATCTTTTCTGTTGTCTGTTGTACTAACTCAGGACCCAAAAGCTGATACTCACCAGACTCATACTAGCATAAAGGGGATTTGCACTTCCTTCCATATAGAGCCTCATAGGGAGCCATGTCAATGCTCTGCTGATAGCTATTGTTATAAGCGAACTCTATCAAACTGAGATGCATGTCCCAACTGCCTAGGAACTGCAAAACACAAGCTCAGAGAAGATCCTCTAAAGTCTGAATAGTCCTTTTAGACTGTCCATCCGTCTGTGGGTGGAAAGCAGTACTGAACCTCTACTGCGTTCCCAACACTTTGTGCAACTGTTCCCAGAAATGACTTGTGAACTGAGGACCTCTGTCAGAAACTATCATTGTTGGTACACCGTGCAAATGCACTATTTCATCTACATATACTTGAGAAAGTTTCTCTGGTGTATATGTCATCTTTACTGGTATGAAATGAGCAGCTTTTGTCAACCTGTCCACTATTACCCAAATGGAATCATTATTCCTAGCTGTCTTTGGTAGACCAACTACGAAATCCATGGTAATATGATCCCATTTCCATTGTGGTATCGGCATGGGTTGCAATGTACCTGCCAGCTTCTGATGCTCAGCTTTAACTTGCTGACAAACTATGCACTTAGCCACAAACTCAGCTACATCCTTCTTCAAGCCAGACCACCAATACAGGTCCTTCAGATTATGATACATCTTGGTGACTCTTGGATGCATAGCTGACCGGCCTAAATCTCACGTCCAAAAGTGGAGGCGGATTTGAGGTAGTCGAGCTTTTACATTTATAAACCTGAATCCTTCTAGGCCCCCGCAACTTTGTTTACGGGGTCGAAGTAGTCATACGGGGTCGAACACAGGGACAAGGGGGCAGTGTTGAGAATCCAGAATCGACACGCTACACTCCGGCAGGCATTAAAAGATGATAAAATTCCCAAAAGGGAATCAGCAAGGTGTCACAAACAAAACCAGAAAAACTATCTCCAACTGGAGTTACAAGAGAGATTTAAGGTTTTAGCTTTTAGAGGTTTTTAGGGGTTTTCATGCAACAGAAATAGGAAGGTAAAACTAGAGTTAGAGCAAAGTACGAAGGATAAGACTACGGTAAAACAAGCGGCAGTAGTAACATCCTGCACCCCTCCTCTCAGAGTGAGTACCTCTAACCCAGCACCAACACCCCTCTCGAGGTTGTTGGCCTTGAGTTAGAGTAGAATGTTACTGAAACAACTCCATTCCATGCACTCTCGTACTCCAGAATCAGACCAAACACTAGAGCCACAACACGACTCTTGAAGTTGTTGCGACGGGAAAACACGATTCGGTAGCTAAGCGAAACGCGATCCAAACATGCAAGCTAGAGTTCAGATATGAAACATAGTAGTCATCCAACAATAAGTACCAAGCATAGAGCAAGAAGTAATTAAACTTTTCCATTCCCATAAACATTAAAGGTCTTAATACATTGCATAGAATAAAGAATTAAATAACAGAATTAAAACTATGTGTCGCCTTCTTGATGTAGAAGGTCGACAGACTACAGTGACTCTCCCTACCCGATATCGGTCAGGGGCCTAGCCTGATACAGCTGTGTTGGGCGACACACCCTCTCGGGCGGTACGCTGCGACGCTCGACTGTATCGCTCAAGGACCCTGGCCGATACGCTCAAGTCGGGCGGCACACCCTCTCGGGCGGCACGCATGACGGGCGGAGCGTATCGGGTTCGATATTGTGTCGGGAATGGAGCGACGCATTCTACCATCGGGCACTCGTGTCGCTCATCTACTTTGGCCGATATCGACCCACAGTGTCACCCAGGACAGTCCTAAGTGAACCATCCCCTCCCTCTCGAGATGAGGAGGAGCTCACCTAGTGTCGCCCAACACGAACACTGGGGCGCGATACGTTTTCTCTCACAGTTTCCTCCGCAGATAGCTCAAGATACCCAACTGTCCGAACTGTCTTTTCGGCTTCCTGTAGCTGCTATTTATAGGCAGCGGTTGGGGAAGTTATGGTGCTCGAAGCGCCACGTGTCCCCCTTATTCGCGGGTCGGTGGACGGCTGATACTGGATATCGCTCAACGCAAGGTGTCGGCTATCGGGCATGTGACGGGCGGCGCGCCTGCCGGTGGGTGGTTGTGTCGCCCGACAAGCTAGGTTGTCGAGGCGAGCTTTGGCTCCCTGTCGGGTAGAAGGCGTGTCGTCCGTCCGTTTCTTATCGCGCGGCGTCCCTTTGTCGCGCATCATTGTGTTGCTCCACCCTGTCGGACAGAGGTTGTATCGTGCGTCTGGGAGGCCGAAAAGACTTGGACTTTTTCGTGGGTCGGGGTCGGCCC
This sequence comes from Alisma plantago-aquatica, assembly GCA_963693085.1. Classification (NCBI taxonomy): domain Eukaryota; kingdom Viridiplantae; phylum Streptophyta; class Magnoliopsida; order Alismatales; family Alismataceae; genus Alisma; species Alisma plantago-aquatica. The sequence continues at coordinate 1,039,576,906 of OY856412.1, forward strand.
TTATTGTACCAAAATGTACTAAAAAGATGAAGAATTCTGCAAAGAATGGAAATATTGGAGTTAGAGCATTGCTTGGCCAATTATTGCGAAAGTGCTTATAAAAGAGAGGAAAATAGCAGAAAAGGGCAGTTTTGATAACAGAAAACAAGGCAAAAACATCACCAAAATTGGTGTTATCAACTCCCCCAAACTTAGCGTTTTGATTGTCCTCAATCAATGTTTTAACTTTATTTAGTAATGCTCCTTCTTGCTTGCCATAGTTTTCTGTACAAAAGGTGAAACAAGAATTGTGATGCCTTAAGGATAATGATGTCTCATTACAAACAAAAGATCTTGCGTTACCTGCCTTATTTATTTAAGTAAAAATTTTCTCTACAGCTTCGGCGAGACTTGTTGTATGATTCCGAAGTTAGCTTACACACCAAACAACTTTATTTTAGGGGCAGAAAGTTGTGTAAGGGTAGGCTAAGGCTTTTGGGGTTTTTCTCTCGTTTCCCATCAGTCCATCCAGGTAAGGGTCTGTTAGCGGGCAAGTGGTCCCTGCAGTCCAAGCCAGTTGGCTTTAGAGCAGTGATTTCACATCCTACGTACCACTGCCCCGGATCTACCATGCCTAAAGATGGGTACTTTTGGAAAACGAGTGTGTATATTTTTTTCTTTTCTTTTATTGGGCACAACTCTCATGCTTTTATTCACACTCATAAGGCTTCTTTCTCTTTTTGGGATTTTCGTTGGGTAAGGAAAAACAAAGAGATTTCTTACTGTTTGGGCAGCTTTTTCCTTCTCCATACTCGTCTCTTAGCTGTTTGCGAGATTGTTTTATTTTTTTGAAATTTTTTTGGCAAGTCAAACATAATCTTCTGTTTGTTTGAGGCAGTGTTATAACCCCAATTTTTGGGTTCAATTGGTGAGAAATGTAATTTCTCATATTAAGGATGATTGAACAAATAATGATATAATTTGCTTCAAATAAATGGATTTCGTTTACAATAGCCTTGATGTTTTGTTGTGGGCTTTATTGGCTATTGGGCCCAATAAAAGGGAAATAATAAAGGAAATTCAATTAGTAAATGGATAATTGAATTTTAAGAAAAGAAATATGTGGAAACCTCTAGAAGGAAAATCCAAAGAGGATTTCGTGCCTCTTGGGTTCCTTGGGTACCAAGGAGTCTAAGGTTGCAAAAAGAAAGCAATAGGAAAAGAAAATATTAATTAAGTATTTCTTTATGAAGAAAGAAATTGGGAAAGAATGATATAATGTGGAAAATGAATGAAAAGAGGCATAAATGAGATTTCTTGGGGAAATTTCGTATCCATGTGGTTGTTAATATTAAAAGGAATGCCAATGAGGAAAATAAAAGAGAAATAAAAAGAAATCCGCAAAAATGAATATTTAAATGAGAAATAAATAAGATAATGTGAAATAAGGCATAAAGATGCATCTAGAAGGATAATGAATATCCTTGGAAAAGGATTTCGAAATAATGGAGTATATTAGGATCCAAGGAGTCCCAATAAAGAGGAAAGAAAGAGAAAATATTAAAAAGGCAAAATAAGAGGATAATATAATGCATTATTAAGGAATTATGAGGTATTGTTAAAAAAAAAGCAATTTCTATTAAAGGAAAGAGGAATTTCATACCAACGGATTAAAAAGCAAGGAAGGAGAGAATAAGTAAGAGGAATTTCGAATTTCTAATTAGTCAAGAAATAGGATATATTAAAGAAGAGAGAAAATTTGTGTTCTAATGAAGGAATTACTTTCCAAGTAGGAAAAAGGGTTTGTTTTCCCTTGAATGAACACCTTAGGGTGTGAAACCTCTTCCTTATAAAAGGGGTATGACTTTGGATCGAGTTCATAGAGTTCCAAGTAGCCACCCTCTCTCTCTCCCTTTCTTGTCTTCTTCATCTTCATGGAGCAAACCATAGCTATGAAGAGAGCGCTTCCCTGGTGCAATGGTGACCTGATGGGTAGTTTATATGGTAGCCTGGTTTACCACGGAATCAAGGAGCAACGTAGCCTCTGTAGCCGCGCCCTAGAGTGTGCGCCGCAGCAGAAGATAGGTTGCACGGGCGGCTGCAAAACGTGGCCCAACGGACAAGCAAATGAGCACCACGGCCAGCCTTTGATGGTGCCCTGCGTGCGCCTGAGAGGGACGGAGCTAGAGCAGCCTTTCCCGGCGAGGATTGTGGTCCTAGGAGAGGAGGAGAAGCCGTGCGCAGCGGCTAGGGCGACTGCAGGTTGCCGTCGCGAGGAGGAAGAAGGAGGAGTTGGTGTTGGACAAAAATACCCTCCGAGGTATGAAGAGCCGGTTGTTTAAGTGAGGGGCATTTCGGACTTTTCGAAATGTTTCCAAAATAACAAGCGCAGCGCCTTGCATGGGAGAAGTTGACGTGGCAGCTTGCCATTGGTCCGGAAAGGTAATGTTTTACAAAAATCATAACTCTTAATTGGTAACTCTGATTAGGACAAGTTATATATGTATTTTGATCAGAAAAATGCAAGGAATCCAATAAAAATAGTTTTATAGCCTGAATCTGATCCTAGTTCGAAAAGTAGTGTAAATCATTATCTTTAATGAATTAAAGATTAAGAAACCCTATTTTGGTATGATTAATGTGTTTAATAGGGTTTAATGGATCTTTAGAGTTGATAATAATATTTTAAATGTAAAAAGGAACATTGAGTTCAAAAAGGAAGAACTTTGCACATGATTAGTTTAATTTAGAATTTATATGCTTGAAATTGGAAAAATACATAAAGTTATCCTCTTTAATGATTTAACTAAGGAAAAACCCTTAGATTTGATGATAGATGGATAATTCAAGCTGATATTAACCTGTTGTCAATAAAAGGGAAAATAGGATTTGAAAAAGATGATCTTTTGATATAGTTGGTTTAACTTAGGGTTCTATGTACATGAATATGCCTTAATGGGATTAGAAACCCTAATTTATGTTGATATGAATTCTAATGGTTTTAATTGTACAAATTGAAGAATAAAATAGAAATATGATGATTCAAAGATAAATTGAGTACCAAAGATCTTTAATGTGAATTATTTGGATAATTAGTGTTTCCTAGTGTATAAAAGTGGAAATAGTGATAAATAAGGTTCATATATGTGAATTGAACTATAATGAAATATGATTTGTCATTTTGAAAGAAACCGAAGATGATAATTAGCCTTAATGTTTTGGATATGACCTAAAAGGATTAAGATAATTGTTTTAGTGTAAAAGAAACATATTAAACTTAATTGGCATTCAATTGTGCTTATGATGCAGAAATTAGGGTTTGTGAACTAAAAGAGTATTAAAAGTGATAAATGCATAATGAAGGATAAAAACCTAATAAAACCCTAAAGTTGGCCTAGAAATCATAAGGTGGAATCCAAGTTGATCTTAAGGATGTTTTGAATAAAACAATGACACTTGGATGTTATGCATTATTTTCAGGATATGGTTGATTGCTTGTTAATTGTGTTGAATGTTAATGCATGGACATCAAGTTACTATGGATCAGGTATGTGGTTATGATTATGAATAACCGCTTTAGGTTTTTCGATGGATTCCCAGATGTTTAATCGCATTGAATGCAACTAAACTGTTGAATGTTTATTTCTTTCATGCAAAGTATAAAGCGACTATGACTATCACATAATGTATATGCCTTCTAGCTCAATCCTTGATTCCCTCTGTGTCGTAATGGCTGACCTGATAAAAGACTACCTAGAGGGTAGGTACATCAGGTCATGAATGACTTTGACTGCCTAGAGGGTAGGGTCATGAATGACTTTGACTGCCTAGAGGGTAGGGTCATGAATGACTTTGGCTGCCTAGAGGGCAGGTCCATCAAGTCACCTTAATAGAGGTACCATGTAAGTCCTTATAGGGACAACACAGAGTTGTGGAAAAGATGGATTGAGTAGTTTGGCTTAAAATGTAATCTTGGTTGTTAAATGATTAATTGAATGATTACATGGTTATCATAGTTGCATGATTATCTGTTTCCCCCACATACCAGCTTTGGCTGACCGACATTTTGTTTGTCGGCGTTTTAGGTACAATGAAAAGAACAAACCGTAAAGTGGCACGTGTGATACTAAAAGGGAATTAAAGTACAAAGGAGGATTAGATAGATTAGTATCAGTGTGGATAAAAGTTTAGAGATCCAAGTTTTCAAAAGGTATGTAAAGAAAAAAATTTATTACCATTTTCAGTATAGTCGGTTAGAATTTGATAATTTTTATGGTTATATGTTGAACCTTTGATCCGGGATTAATGGATGCGGCTCAACCTCTTGGTCTCCCTTAATTGGGGGTTATCGGGAGGTGGGGTCGTAACAGGCAGCATTATCAAAAAGATATAACAACAACTTGTATCTCAATAATCACAAAGAAAACGAACTTTGCAAGGAGTCACAACAGATTTTTATTATTATAGCAACTTTGTACATATGCATGGGGACAGAAATTTTTGCAAAATTTTTCAAAGTTTTTGGTATGAACATATATATGTACACAAAAGAATAACGAATACGTATACAAAAGAACAAAGAAATAGAGTTAACAAAATTTCTAAAATTTGTACCTCCCTCACTGGTACATGGTACCCCCCCCCCAAACTTACTCCACACTCTGTCCCAGAGTTGTGAAGTAGATAAGGTGAGATAATGTATTTATTCCAGTGAGGTTGCGCCTGTGTCTGTTAGAAGCTCCCACATGTATTCTCCCCTTTTGCTGTGATAGAAGGTGTGGTGGAGATGGTCAGGCTTTTCTTTGCTTGTTATCCATTCCAGGACGTAAATGTCGCAGTCGTTAGATAGAGCAAGTTATTGTGGACTGCGGTGGCAGAACTGGAGTTCGTTCCACTTGCTTGCTTGCGTATCCAAGAATGGTTGGATCATCTTTGCCACCTCGTCGTAGTATTTTCGGACTAAGCGCCCGACGGATGACAAAGGTTCAGAAGTACACGGTACAGGATGATTCTTGTTGTCGTCTGAGCTGTTGTAGAAAATTCCTGCTCGTTCCCGGGTGTACACTATCAGGAGCGTCCAGTGTTGGTAATGTAGAACTGGGAGGAAGATCTTGCGGGGAACTCCTCTCGCCAACATCTGTAGAAATGCCTTCTTTGCTCCTGTTTCGTCGGCTAGGCATATGTCGTTGAACAACATAGGGTGGGCAATGTATGCTTGTTCTAACTTTGGTTGTATGTACTGGATATAGGCTGCTGCAACTGTTACAGCCAAGCACCCACCTTCCTTCACCATGTCCCTTAGATCATCAACTGGGACTATGACATCGCCTACCTGAAAGGCAACCACCGACGGGGTTGAATCGGCTAGCTTCTTTTGGATAATGTTGACCTGCTCTTGTGTGAGAGTAGCACACGAAAAGCGGTCGAAATTGGATATCAATCCTTCTGAAGCCTCGAGCAAAGCAGCTTCTTCCCTCCCATGCACTTCTTTCAAGATCGACAGCTGCTTGCCCGCCCCATGAACCTCGGCTGCTATCTCTTCTTCTTTCTCTGTTGTGCTGTTGGATTGAGAAGAGTCTTCTTCTAGATCACTGTCCAGCAGCTTCTCCGGCACTCCTGCGTCCCGAAAATAGCGCTTGTCCTTGATCAGCAACATGGCGTAAATGCCCCTGCGTTGATAAAAGGACTTTCCCCTGAGGACTCCTAAGTTTGCAAAAGTGTTGAGCGCCTCAATTGCACCCAGGATAACGATAGCGATGTTTCCGCTCCCCTCTTCTATCTGTTTGGGGAGGTCTCTGAAGGTGAAGAAGTGCCTAGGGCCTCGGTGTCGTTGGCTCCCTTGCTTTATAGCTCGTAGCAGACGCAGCGGTAGGAGCCTCAGCTTTTAGTCCTCCGGGCAGCAGAAAACACCCCCGGAGCGTGGTACTTCGGCATTGCTGCAACACAGCAGCTGGACGTGATGGTTCTTGAGATCTGTTATGCATAGGAACCAAACGCTCCGTTGCTTGTATGGGGCAAAAACTAGGTTCGGCCTATATTCTTCAATATGCTGCAGCATGTCGGCCACCGCATGGGAGTCTGGCTCTCCCTTCATCAGTCTTCTTTCCAAGGTCGGGGTGGCTGTGTATATTGCTCTTCGACCGGTCCTGCTGCTGATATTCTCTATTAGCGCATTCTCCAGGACCCTGAATAGTCTCTTGTCGACCACGGCCGGCGTACGGAACATGCCGCGGAGAACCTTCCGCCGCACCGAAAGGTAGACATCGGTCCAGACAATGTCATCTTCATCTGCCTGCGATCGTAAGACTTTATTTAGAAGCTTCTGGTCTCTGATCGTCAGGTATCCGATGGCTCGCCTGTCAAAGTCGGCCATCTTGAAGTATGGTATCTCGGATGGCTCACAAAATATGTCCGCCATCGAGCACCTTCCTCGGGGCAGATGTCTTCCGTTGATTGTGTAGACATCCCCCTTTTCTCCCTCAGACTCTTCGGAAGAGTCTCCCCCGATGTTGATATCAATGCTTACGTCATCAACTTCATCCAGGGGGATGGAGATTCTGGCATTTCCCAAACCTAAGGAGCTCTCCTGTCTGCTGGGAGTTCCTTCGGCTGAACTGTGTTGCGTCCCTTCCTCGGGCATTGAAGATCGTCCGCTGGAGGAGGAGGATGGGGACGTTGTCCCCGACAGGGAACCTGATGAGGAGGGGGGAGACCCCTGGCTGGGAGGTGACGGCGACCGTCTCGGATGCCTTCGGTGCCGATGGTCGTCGTTTCTATCAATTCTCTCCTCAAGCCGGTTGAGTCGTTGGAGAACCTGCTGCATTGTTGCATTCAACGCCTCTAGTCCGCCGGGCAGGCTCGCTAGAGTTAGCAGCTCCTTCTTCTGGTCGTCCAACCTGCTTGGGAAAGATGCCAATTTGCGGGTGAGGGAAATACATGCACTAGAGTTTATATCTATTACCTCCCGCAAATGGTCCAGCTCGTGTCCGAGCATCTTTCCGAGTGACGGGGGAGCTACAGAGGGTCTCCCTTCTGTCCTCACGGCATCTTGGTTGCTGGACGGTCTACTCGGTGAAGCAGAGTCTATAAAAATTATTCGTGATCCTGATGCCGCCAGGCGAGGCGACGCTGCTATTTCATCTGCCACTGCCTTTCCTTTATTTCTTGGCAGAGATGGCCGTGGTGAGGGCGGACTTTGTTCCACCTCTGCACTGTCAGCAATCTCCTCAACTTCTGTTGGAGGAGTCTTCGGCAGTGGAGTCGGTGTCATTCCAAGCTCCCCTAGGATCTCGTCAAACACCCCGTTGTCGTTGTCATGCTAAAACTCCTCCTCTGCTTCTGCAGGCCTTGAAGCAGCGTCGGGAATTGCGATCGTCTCTTCCGCTGCAGATCCCGAAGTTTCTGTCCCGGTGACATCAACAATCACCGGCTCCTTCTCAGCCATCACCGTCCTTGCTGCGACAGTGGCTGGTATGGTTGGAGCGACGACAACTCGATCAGCAGTTGTCGTCGGTAGCTCTGGGGTTGGCCTCTCTGGGGCCTTTGTCGTGGTGGCGACCGTCGTGTTGTTCATTATAGCTTCGATCTCGGCGGTTGTAAAGACCAGTTTCTCTACGTCATAGTCGGTGCAGCGAGGGAGGGGGAGGAGTATGTTTGTTTTTGAAAACTTGTAGAAGAAGTCTCTCCCCTCCTTCTTGATGATGCTGGTCCTGATCAGGTACTTGGTGTCAAACACCTCATCGCCTTGCGTCCTTGAATGGCTGCGTGGCTCTTTCGGGTACCTGAGTCCTACTGCGATGAGGTTGATGATACCGCCCATGCAGTAGTCTTTGGTGGCTTCCTTCATTGGGTGTAGCCTGTTCAGTAAGAACCGGCCGAGGTTGATCACTCGGCCCTCCATTTTGTGCCACATAACGTGGAGCTCTTCAGTGTAGATGTTGCTGGATTCATTCTTGCTAAATAGCAAGCACGCCACCAGTTTGTGCACTATCCTCCAGAAGCAGGAGTGCACCACCACGACCTTCTTTCCCGACTTGAACGAAGATTTGCCGGTTAGCTTGCCCCAGAGCGCCACGGGTTTGAACCCGTCTCCCTAGGTGATCTTCTCACCGTTGTTCATCATACTCTTCTCCTCCTCGTTGGAAGAGAAGATCTTGTTCAGCAGCTTCTCGGAGATGGTGTGCTCCGAGTTGTAGAGTCGGGCTTGGAGTCTGTCTGGCCTGCCAAATTCTTCCCTCTCTGCAGCGGAGTTCTTCACCCGATGGAGGGAGGACATGAATTCTACAGTCAGCTTGGTGTACGAGGAAGACCGGCTGAAGCAGATCTTCTTCAGCCTGGCTGAAGCAGATCTTCTTCATCCCAGCTGTAGCTAGCACGTCTTTCAGCCTTTTCACAATTCCCAGCTCAGCAAACGAGGCTCTATGACAGAACCTGCTTGGATGGTAGACTTTAGTTACCAGCTCAGCATAACGACGAGCATGCTCGTCGTCTCTTGGTTCGAAATCCCCCGATAAGAATTTCGGGAGTTCCGCGGCTGCTAGAGGCACTGGTGTTGGAATTGGTGCTGCCGCCTCTTCAACCCTAGCTTTCTTCCTTGTTTCTGACGTCCCAGCCGGCCCTGGATTTGGGCGCTTAGGCCTGGCAGACTGCCCTTCAGCAGCAGTCTCCGGGTAGATTCTTCTACCCTGTGCGTCAACTGGGACGGCGTTTGTCTTGACGCGAGCCATTTCTGTAAAAATAAGAAAGGTACCTTTATTAAATATGTTAACTTTCAGAAGGAATATAGACAGAATAATTGAATAATTGGTTATTTTTCTGTACAAAGATTTCCCCTCATCTCGTATCGGGCGACACATAGGATTCGTAGGTAAGATCATGTGCCCGACACGAGAGGTGGGTATCGCCCGTCATGCAACTGGATCAAACGCACGGTCGTGTCGGGCGATAAAAGATGCCCGATATGGCTCGCATAAAAAGAAAACAGTGTGTCGCCCGGCACAAAAACAGTCTGGACGATATAAAAATGGACGACATGACTATCGCCTGACATGGAGTATCGGGCAATCGTGACTAAAAGATATGTTGCGTGATATTCATATCGAGCGATATGAATCCGTTCAGATCACAAGGCCGATAGTTTATACACATAAGAGAGATTGTGTCGGGAGGTATGGACTGCCGGGCGATAGGCCCATCGAGCGATAGGGTCTGTCAGGATGTACCTCACGGTGTTCAGGTCTTCTGCACGATACGAAGGCAAAAGAGTCTCGTGCGACACGGGAGAAAAAGCACCAGGTTATAGCACGATACGGGAGCGCAAGAACAGTGAGGCAAGTAGCCCGACACGGTGAAAACTTGTTCGTTTATATAGCAAACTCAACCGGGGTGAAAACGTGAGTGCCAGGGTGCGCTTCGGCCGTTGGGGTGACTCATGCATGAGAGGGCAGTCTTACAGTCAGCTCAAGGATAATTATTCCAATCTGCTCGATATTTGCTGCCAAACTATGTCACCCGTCACGACGATTCGCGGTCCCTAACTTCCACTGCGTTCAAAGCGCCGGTTGGGTTGCCTTCCCGATACGGCTCGAAAATACAACGGTTTAAAGGCAGATGATGAGTAAAACATCACTGGCCAAAGACTAAAATCCCAGCCTCAGAGGGTATTACCCATCTCGGAAGATAAAATCAAGGCGGTGGCCCATAAAAGAGTCAGTGCATGTGGCGCATGCTCTGCCTCGGGCCTTATTACAAACCATAATGTTCATTTTGCTTGAAAGTAAAATGCATCCTATACTAGAAAATTAAAAATGCTCGGGGCGCCTCCCGAGAAGCGCCTTGTCTTTCAGTCTTTGGTCTATGGCTTCTTCTGTATCATCATTCTTTGCCCTTCCAGTCACGGTCCTGATCTTTTTGCTGGTTCGGTATTTGATGGAATCCTACCCGATGGGTTCTTCACAATTTCGGCCAGTTGAGCTGGCTACTGATCAATCTGGCATTGATGCGTTTGCATGTCAGCCAGTTGTACCTGCAGGGAGTTCAAAACACTGGAATTTGATAGCACACTCTGCATTAGCTGATTATTGATCGTGTCTTGCTTCTTAACAAAATCGAATAATTGGCCAATCACGTTTGCTTGACCCGTCCCCTTGTCTTGTTCTCGATTCGACCCTTGATAATTGCCTTGCACTGGAAAGTTCCCCTTTGCTGACTGGAACTGGTTGCTCTTGGAGTATGGGCCAGACCCCCCTCTCTTTTCAAAGGATTGCGCCGGCTTGGACGAATTGTGCAGCTGATGAGAGTTCTCAGCTGCGTCCTTGTTGCCGTAATTGAAGTCGGGGTGATCAGGCCTCTTGAAGTTCACGAAGGAGACGTTCTCAGTCCCTTCATCCTCTGAATCAGAGTCGCTATCCGCATTCGGTCTGGTGTAGACGCAGTTGTCTACCCCATGCCCTCCTTCGCCGCATGTGACGCACTTCATCACCTTCTCGGTTTGCTTCTTTCCTTTTCCACTGGACTCCTTTAGCTGCTTCACATCAGTCGTGATCCTCTGGATCTGGGAAGTAATGGTCTCCAGAGCCTTGGACTCAAGAGAGGACCCTTCACCGGCCTTTTTCACCTGCCCTCTGTCGGATCTATCAAAATCAGTCTCGGCTTGTAGCTCAGCCATGTTCTTGATTATCCTTTCAGATTTGCTCGGCTTTTTCCCAAGAAAGTCACTTCCTGCCATAGCATTCAGTGACACCCTTTCTTCGGGAGTCAGACCATTGTAAAATGTGGTGACTAGGAACCCTTTCTTGTAGTTGTGGTGAGGGAAGTCCCTCAGATATTCCTGGTATCTTTCCCAGGCGTCATGGAGATTCTCATTGGGTCCTTGCATAAAGGAGGTGATCCTTTGTCTATTTCTCACTGTCTTCTCAGTCGGATAGAATTTATTGACAAAAGTGTCTGCTAGTGCCCCCCATCCATTTAGAGATTGGTGGGGAAGTCCCAAATACCATGATAGAGCCTTATCTTCCAGAGAGAAGATGAAGCCCTTGCAGTAAATGACCTCCTGAGGGACACCTCACATCTTGATCGTATCACAGATATTCTTAAAGGCATCCAGGTGATGATAGGGATTTTCATGGTTGGAGCTCCCTCTAAAACTCTTATTTTGAATCATGGAAATAACAGACGGCTTGAGCTCGAAGTTGGTGGCGTTGAAATGTGGGACGATTACCGGGCACCGGGAGTTGTTAGCCTTTGTGGAGGCTAACTCCCTTAGAGTCTTCTCTTCTTCTTCCGAGTCGTCACTGTCACTCCCTTCCTGGCGTCGTTCCTGGTTGTTGTTTCTTCTATTCCGGTGGTGGCGACGTCTATCACAGCGATGGTCCTCCTCGGACTGATCCATTTCTGGATCTTCATGTTGATCATTTCCGATGTATCTGTCGTTGCCCTCAGGAGGAGGCGAATCATGCCTATCCCTCCTCGGACGTTCACCTTCAGACTGGAGTGGTTCAATGCGTGGAGGCATGATGGCTGGAGTAGGTGCTCAGTCAAGTGGAATGTCCCTTTCTTCTGAGGTACCTGAAACGTCACAAAAAAACCAAGTTAGAAAATTGAATTATTATTTTTGGGCAAGAAATAACAAATAAGAAAAACAAAAAGGAAAAAGAGTGTTGTCAAGCTTATTTCTAAGCTTGAGGCACGGGAGTGTAGTTAGTGGATTCAGGTTTGTCTATAGTACCGCTTTTGCCTTGTCCCCGGCAACGGCGCCAAAAAGTTGATCGGCCTAAATCTTGCGTCCAAAAGTGGAGGCGGATTTGAGGTAGTCGAGCTTTTACATTTATAAACACGAATCCTTCTAGGCCCCCGCAACTTTGTTTACGGGGTTGAAGTATTCATACGGGGTCGAACACAGGGACAAGGGGGCAGTGTTGAGAATACAGAATCGACACGCTACACTCCGGCAGGTATTAAAAGATGATAAAATTCCCAAAAGGGAATCAGCAAGGTGTCACAAACAAAACCAGAAAAACTATCTCTAAATGGAGTTACAAGAGAGATTTAAGGTTTTAGCATTTAGCAGTTTTTAGGGGTTTTCATGCAACAGAAACAGGAAGGTAAAACTAGAGTTAGAGCAAAGTACGAAGGATAAGACTACGGTAAAACAAGCGGAAGCAGTAACATCCTACACCCCTCCTCTCAGAGCGAGTACCTCTAACCCAGCACCAACACCCCTCTCGCGGTTGTTGGCCTTGAGTTAGAGTATAATGTTACTGAAACAACTCCATTCCAGGCACTCTCGTACTCCAAAATCGGACCAAACACTAGAGCCACAACACGACTCTCGAAGTTGTTGCGACGGGAAAACACGATTTGGTAGCTAAGCGAAACGCGATCCAAACATGCAAGCTAGAGTTCAGATATCAAACATAGTAGTCATCCAATAATAAGTACCAAGCATAGAGCAAGAAGTAATTAAACTTTTCCATTCCCATAAACATTAAAGGTCTTAATACATTGCATAGAATAAAGAATTAAATAATAGAATTAAAACTATGTGTCGCCTTCTTGATGTAGAAGGTCGACAGACTACAATGACTCTCCCTACCTGATATCGGTCAGGGGCCTAGCCCGATACAGCTGTGTCGGGCGGCACACCCTCTCGGGCGGTACACTGCGATGCTCGATTGTATCGTTCAAGGACCTGATATGCTCAAGTCGGGCGGCACACCCTCTCGGGCAGCACACCCTCTCGGGCGGCACGCATGACGGGCGGAGTGTATCGGGTTCGATATTGTGTCGGGCATGGAGCAACGCATTCTACCGTCGGGCGCTCGTGTCGCTCATCTACTTTGGCCGATATCGGCCCACAGTGTCACCCAGGACAGTCCTAAGTGAACCATCCCCTCCCTCTCGGGATGAGGAGGAGCTCACCTAGTGTCACCCGACACGAGCACTGGGGCGCGATACGTTTGCTCTCGTAGTTTCCTCTACAGATAGCTCAAGATACCCAACTGTCTGAATTGTCTTTTCGGCTTCCTATAGCTGCTATTTATAGGCAGCGGTTGGGGAAGTTATGGTGCTCGAAGCGCCACGTGTCCCCCTTATTCGCGGGTCTGTGGACGGGTGATACTGGATATCGCTCGACGCAAGGTGTCGGCTATCGGGCATGTGACGGGCGGCGCGCCTGCCGGTGGGTGGCTGTGTTGCCCGACAAGCTGGGTTGTCGAGGCGAGCTTTGGCTCCCTATCGGGTAGAAGGTGTGTCGTCCGTCCATTTCTTGTCGTGCGGCGTCCCTTTGTCGTGCGTCATTGTGTTGCTCCACCCTGTCGGGCAGAGGTTGTATCGGGCGTCTGGGAGGCCGAAAAGACTTGGACTTATTCGTGGGCCGGGGTCGGCCCTTATTGTACCAAAATGTACTAAAAAGATGGAGAATTCTGCAAAGAATGAAAATATTGGAGTTAGAGCATTGCTTGGCCAATTATTGCGAAAGTGCTTATAAAAGAAAGGAAAATAGCAGAAAAGGGCAGTTTTGATAACAGAAAATAAGGCAAAAACATCACCAAAATTGGTGTTATCAATAGCATACATCCAAATGTGTGCTTCCTTGAGAACTAGCTTTCTTAGATTTTCACCATCGAGAACCACCATCCTACCATCATAGCAAACTAGACCATCCTCGGACTCATGGAACCCGTCACGCTTTTCACTGCCAAGCTCTGATCTGATCAACTGTACTATATCATCCGCCTGTTGTGCATCTTTGATCTGTTGTCTTAGTGTAGGCTTGACTTGCATTTGTGCCAACAGTCCTGCCAACAAAGAAACTTCCAACTATACATTCACTTGCCGTAAGGAGACAAACATATCTCGCCTATGACATACCAAGGAACTCAATTGTGCTTTCTTCGTGGAGAGAGAAGAAGACTTTTTGCTAAGCACATCAGCTACCACATTTGCCTTACCAGGATGATACTCAATGGTGCAATCATAATCGTTGATTAGCTCCATCCAACGATGTTGTTGCATGTTTAGCTCACTCTGCGAAAAGATGTACTTCGGGTTTTTATGATCTGTAAAGATTTGACACACTTCCCCATAAAGATAGTGTCTCCAAATCTTTAATGCATGAACCACCGCTGCCAACTCCAAATCATGTGTCAGATAGTTCTCCTCATGTTTCTTAAGTTGTCGCGAAGCAAAAGAAACCACATGATCTTCCTACATCAGCACACAACCTAAGCATTTCTTGGAAGCATCGCAGAAAATAACATAGCCCTTCCCAGGCTCTGGCAGCACTAGCACTGGAGCACTAGTCAGCTTCTCCTTCAAACTTTGGAAAGCTTGCTAACAACAATCATCCCAAACAAAAGGTACATCCTTCCTGGTCAGCTTTGTCATCGGCAACGCGATTGCACTAAAGTCCTTGATAAACCTCCGGTAGTATCCGGCCAAACCCAGAAAACTACAAACTTCTGTCGGCGTCTTTGGTTGCCTAAATGGACATGTCACTGCCACAGAAGTTGTACTATGCACCTTCGACGGCGAAGAAACATGACCTCTTCCCTTACTCAGAGACCACTATGACAGTGCACGAGAACCTCTCATCATGGAAGGTGCTGAAAACCATGGCCTCTTGAAGCCACCAGATCTCTGTCCCTGGAACTGAACAGGCCTTTTCCTGGTCATGGACTCCCTTTTCTCCCTAACAGATCATTCAATTCTGCGGACGGACTCCACGAACGTGGCAAATCGTTCCCGATTTTCTAAAGCAGCAACAGGTGTCGACAGCTCAGCACTCAAACCTTTCTCAAACCGCCCGATCCGTTCATCATCTGTCGTTGCCATGTGAGGACAAAACCTCAGCAAGTCCATGAACTCGGCTTCGTACTCGGTGATGCTCATTGTTCCTTGGCGTAGACGCTTAAACTGATTGATCTTCTCGTCTAGATACATCTTCGGAAAGTATCTGCTGATGAACTCTCACCGAAAGATCTCCCAACCGATCTCCTCATCGGGTCACTTCTCTTCCTCGATGGCCCACCAGTGGCCAGTACTGCCCTTCAGAAGGTAGACAGTGTGCTTGACTTTGTCTGCTTTGGGGATGTCGAGGATCTGGAAGGCCTTCTCAAGACCTATCAGCCACAGATCAGCATCCGCTGGATCAACCGTTCCAGCATAATCTGAAGCTCCGACTCGGAAAAGTCGTTCAAAGGTCTTCCCAATACCCGATGTTTTGCCATGGGGAGCCTGTGCTCTTGGCTGAGGCACTGGCACTCGTTCTACCATGTGATTCATCGTAGCCATTAAGTGCCCCATAAGCTGTCGGTAGGCAGGGTTTTTGAGAATGGCTGATTCAAGTTGGGGGACCTCAAGCACCTGATCTCCATGTTCCTGCCCTCCTACTCCACCAACTAATGCAGCATCGCTGCTCTCGGCAGCATGTTCTTCATGGTTTCCAGACATCTTTAAGCTTTATCTTCTACTGGGAGAAGAAGGTTATTGTAAGAAAATCTAGGAAACTCACAAGAATAGACGCAAACCTAGTCCTAGATCCCTATAGACTCAGTAAACCTAGGGCTCTGATACCAAACCAAATGTGACACCCCACCATCACACAGACAACGAGATGACACGCAAAAACGTGTGGAACCATATATTACCAAAAACACGGGTTAATTAAAACCGATTGCAGAAAGCATACATATAGAACATTTGCAACCAGGCGCTGCAAGAAGATCATGTCATATATAGATATATTCAAGATCACCTACCTGATATGTTCACCACTTAAAGTCACCCACTGTCGCAACAACGTGTATTAGTTCATCACCTATTTATACATACAGAACGGCCACGTATGGCTAGCAGCAGGGTATACAAAAATTACAGCAGCTACACATCGTGAAACGTCGTCAAAACACTTTGAAGGACCTAAGAGTACATGGATGACTTCTAGGACTCTACTACAAAACCACCAAAATAGCAGCATGTCCATCTCTTGCCTTCTACTACTCTTCTTGCTGCTCAGCCGCAACCTCACAACTACCACCATGTCTAGAGCGATCACCTAAAAAGGATGTAAACCAGTGGGGTGAGACACATAGTCCCAGCGAGAAACATAACTCCCCGCCGAAACTATAAACCTCAAAGGTTAAAGAAGATAACAGTACATAACTGATAAAGCGTATAACAAGAGCAGCATATTGAGAAAAGCTATCATTACCATCCAGCTCACCAAGATATTCGGGAGGCATATAACCAAGTATTTCTTTATGGAACATGATTGGCAAGATAAGCTTTATAAGAACTTATCACAAAATATAAGGATTGTACACATATATGCAAGGTGTAACTAGATCAGCTATATAAGAAAGGCCTCAACCAATGTTCTGTGTTTTTCTCTAAGCAAGATATACTTATTCAGTTGGATTACATTTTATTATGCTCTGAGGAAGTGAGCCTTCCCTGTTCAAGTCCAACCATTGGCTGCGAAGCCCAATCCGGTGCCAAACAAGGTCTAAGGAGATCCGGACTCCATGACCTCACCTTCTTGTGATCAGTACATGAATCGTCAAGCAAGACCGTAGTCTTATGCTTATAGGGCCTCAGCCTCTGGGTCAGCTCCGCAAGCTACCCATCTCTAGCTCACCTCATCATGGGTGCTAGTACATACATCTGAGTCATGAACGCATCATGCTCATCATCACATATCCTGAGCCATGGGTTTGTTCACCATGCTCCATATATCATGAGTCTGCAACTGCAGCTGCACTCAACCCTCCTATTTTAGGCTAGGGGAAACCTCGCACATTCAACAATATGCGCTCCAGGTAATCCCGTAGGATAAACATGTTTCATCATTACCAAATACTGACGGTAATGGATCTATGGCCAGGGCAAACTACATGATATGTTCATCTATAATTGATTAGTATATTTTAAGCCAATTGTTGAGGCAAAACAAAGTATAAACATAGCCTTATAGAATTACATTATTGCCATCAACATACTGTCCTGGGACCTCAATCCCTCATGATATCAACCACTGCCTCTCAAGGCATCATAATCATGCATCAGCATCCTGGGAACACATCCCTTATCTCATCATCAGAGGATAACACCTCAACTAGGCACTCAGCCTTATATTAGGTCCTCAGACCTATCAACTTGTCATTTCATTAACAAGGATTATCATCACATTGTGCTAGTCAAAGCACATATATCTCATAGATCTTACCAAGCTATGAATCCACATGAAATACCTGCATGGTTAGTATACACATTCATAGAGATTACTGAAACCATCATGGATTAACAGAATGATCATGTAATCAAGTATAAAGAAGCATCCATGAGTATATTACACATCAGTTGTAGAGGTCATAGTTTTATTGTCAACATAAGCATTTATCAAATCCCAAATAGGTAGTCATATACATGAGTTGCATCATCATATGTAGCAACATCATATCCTTCCAAACTTCCTGATGCACAACCTGTCATCTTATCTCATTATCATAGTTGCAGGTTTCAAGGTGATTACACCATAGCACGTGTAATATCATTATTAATAGAGAACTATCAATTATATACGTTTCCGGTTATGAGAACCCTCACCAAAACTCTTGCGGCCCTCATTAGAGGTATGGCGAGCAGCGCCAACCCTCACCAAAGGGTGTATCGACTAGGGTTCCAAACCCTAAAGCAACTCACCACCATATCGGCCAACCACTGCACATCCTCTATCATGCATAAAGGTTCCATTAGCACTCATGGTGTCGGGCAACCATCACCAAGGTATAACATGCAGCACTATCGGCCAAGGGTCTAACGTGCACCACGCTAGGGTTAGGGTTATGTTTCACTATCGGCTAACCTCCAACATGAGCCATGACTAAAGGGGTGTCGCCCAAGGAGCCCCTATCATGCAACCATATCAACATCATCTGAGGGTTAACCCTATCGGCCAGGGTACCCATGACGCCCAAGAATGGTGTCGTGCATGGCCATGAAGCATCATAACGGCCAACATCTAGGGTTAGCATGTCGGGCATGAAGCCATATCGTCCAACACTCTGTATATGTCAAAGCCCAACTAAGACATGGTGGTATCGGCCAAAGCCATCCTGGGAACCATACCATATCGCCCAAGCTCATCTAAACAAGGATAACGGCCAAGGTTGTGCCGAGAACCAAGCTATCAAAGCCTATCAGCCAAGACCATCTCAAGACAAGCAGGTGCATCGGGCATCCTCTGTACATGGTGTATCGTCCAAGACTTAACCCTGATGAGAGTATCGGGTAACATACTCAAAATGTATCGTCTAGAGAACCAGATATAAGGTGTATCGCCCAAACTCAACCCCAAACTAGGAGGACCATATGGGCATCAAACCAACCATCTCAACTAGGTGTGTCGCCCAAGGATACAACTCCAAACAAGGCTATCGAGCAGCACTATCCCAAGGTCATATTGTGCAAAACACAACCCAACAAGATCATCTTCAACCTCAAGCACAAGGGCACCAAACCCTAAATGATCAAGAAGGTCGGCTCACCTCTCAACAACCAAGAGAGAGGGGTTTTGCACAACCTCTATCACAAAGTGGGCAACCACAAGGACCAACCTCAACATAGGTCAGCACATAACCAAGAGCTCACCTCTCTAATCCATGGTGAGAGGAGGGTGTTGCCCAAGCAACTATAATATAAGCTCACCTCTCAACTTAAACAAGAGAGGGGTATTGCCTACATTACTAGAGCTCAAACTCACTTCTCTTAACCAAGGAGAGAAAGGGGTATTGTTCAATAAGGAAACCCTAAACCATGGTTCGACCAACTAGGTGTAAAGGCATATAAATCATCAACAACCTCAACAACATCATGCTCATTATCTCCATAAGATCAACAACATATACTAGAGAAAGAAACATAACATGCAATGGCCGATCATCAACATATATGAACATGCAACATAGAGAAGGTATATAGCTAGGGTTAGACGTTATGTAATCCGCCTTAAGCAAACTCCTCAAGCTCCAAAGCTCCAAGCTTCAAGCTCCTAGCTCCAAGCTCACCACTTCGGCCACCTCAAGAAAAGGAATAAGAAGCATAACCACCATGGCCGAAGAGTAGGCAAGATGGATAAGAAAATGCTAAGGAGAGAGGGAAGATGCTTACCAAAGAACAAGACCCACCTAGGGTTCGGTCACCAAGCTAAAGGAAGAAGAAGAAGAACTCCTTCAAGGGGATCGGCTACCAACCTTAGCTCCTCTAAGGGTATCGGCCACCAAGGTTGCAAGGGAGAGGTGTATCGTGCACACAAGGAAGAGAG
The DNA here is from genome assembly GCA_963693085.1 of Alisma plantago-aquatica. NCBI lineage: Eukaryota > Viridiplantae > Streptophyta > Magnoliopsida > Alismatales > Alismataceae > Alisma > Alisma plantago-aquatica. The sequence goes on from OY856412.1 coordinate 1,039,596,206, forward strand.
GAGCAACAAAGAGCTAAAGGGTTCCTAAGGAAGAGAAAGGCAAGGCATATATAGATGAGGATCAAAGGGGAACCAAGGCAAGGTGTTACCTTACCAAGGGATACTTGTGCACATGTTTTACCACCTTGCAAAACTCATGTGCATGCCATGCCACCACTCAACCAAAGTTCGGCCACATGTCCAAGCTAGGGTGACACAACAAGGCAAGGAGGTCAAAAAAGGTCAAAGGCCAACACAATATACTTCCATGGCCGATACACCCCCATGGGCGATACCCCAAGACCGATACATAGCACCCTTGCTAGGTACAGGGCTCGACCAAGCAAGGCAAGGCCCAAAAAAAAGGAAAACAAGGCCCAAAAGAGCTCAACCAAGCCCAAGACAACTCAAGGCACGAGCCCAAGCCTTCCTCTCAACCCTAGAGGAAGCAAAGAGAGAAAAAGACATCTCTCAAGGTGACAAACTTGCTCTTCAACCCTAACTCAGGTTATTTTACAAGTAGCACCTCCAACTCTCAACTAAGCATAAGCAAACCCTAATCATCACTAAAGAATATTAGCAAGCAACCAAGCACAAGGTTTAGGCAAAACAAACAGGGTAAGCCCAAAACGATGGTCAGGGTCCCTATAGTTTATACCAAATTTGTCCAGTTTTTGGCGTGAGCTGCTGTTTCGACAATTTAACCGAGTACATTAGGTTTCGTTTGATCATGTAGTTTTACTAATCAAAATCACACACAACATTTAACTAATTAGCATCATACAAACGTCAACAAATAAAATGTGCAAATTAAAAATCGAGTGGCGCTGGCACTGCCCGACACCTGGGTAAATGCTGCTACCCACAAATAGCACTGATTCAACCAAAAATATTGATTATTTGAGTTAAATGTGCTTAGTGAGTGAAATTCTACTCACTGTGATTCGAGACGTCCAAAATCAACTTGAAACACATCTAGAGACCAGTTTTCGGGCATCAGCGGGATCATCTTCTACCTCTGTATAGCCCTGGTACGAACCTGCTTCACACAACATGTCAGAAAGGGGCTCGATTGGTAGCTAAACCCTGGCTTTTAGCTGTGTATGCTTGCTCTGGACTCTCGACCAAGCTCAACGGCATACTTGGTGTTGTTGTTCGCACCCAAGGTGGCACAAAGACATGGCTGCAACTACTGCTACTCAGACCAGATGGGGTGTCGCCCCTTTCTAAATTGAGGTGCAGGTGGCGCAATAGGGGTGGGGAGCTGCGGAAGCTTGCTAGAACCTCAAAGTCGGAGTCAAGGGCACCATTTGGTGGTGCTAGCTGCACCCAAGGCGGCTCCTAGCCGAGCCAAAGCAGTTGGCCACCGGCCACTACTGCTGCAGGTCGGGCGCCTGCTAAGGCGGGGAAAGAAGAAGGGAAGAAGAGATAGAAGAAGAAGAAGAAGAGGACGGAGGGGTTGGGCGTTGCTGGAGACGAGGCTACCAAGCCCTAGAATCACCCTCGCTCATTACCCCTGCTGCAGGTTGATCGACTTGGTTTGGGCACCATTTAGGCGGTTCCTCTGTTCATTCGGGTGAAGAAGGGATAAGAAAGAAAGAAAAAGGGAAATAAAAGGCCAATAAATGGAGAAATTGCGTCATAAACCCAAGGTTCTAGAAAATGTTGTAACTCTCGCCTCGAGTGTCCAATTGAGGTGATTTCTTTTGTAACTTTTCAAGCACAAGATTCTCTACAACCTCAAGGCAAGAAATCTTTCTAATTAGACTACAACACTAGATCAAAGCACTAATTGCATCTAGTAGTACTTAACTCAACTTAATCAACTTAATGATGCACTATGTGTTGTGCTTATTGGTTAATCATGGAATGGGTCATAACAGCTGCTCCATGTATTGATATAAATCTCTCCTCCATCATCTTCCTACTCTCTTTCCTAACAAAGAAAAGGTTGAAGATCTTTTCTGAGTGAAGAAGAAGGAGTTGTTGTCCTTCAAGGTTGAAGAAGGCAAGGTGTTCCAGATCTCCAAGTGAAGGAGATAGTCAAGGCAAGCACTCAAGAAAGATAGGTAATCCCTTGAAGGCCAGAGACTTAAAGAATGAGTAGGTAAGTCCATGTTGATGGAGGAAGACTCCATGGTTCAAGTGGGTAAGCTCCTTCTACAGGTTGAAGATCTTTTCTTGAGGTACTAAGCCCTTGGATGTGTGGTTGTTGTGTCTTGTAATCTTATGATGGAATATAAGAGTACCAAGATTGCAAATCCTATTGATTAACCACCTCTAGGTAGTGGACTGACATTGCTCCTATTTAGGACATGGAACCACTTTAAACCACCTTTCCAAGTGCTTGCTCTTCCTTGTCTCTCATCCTTGTTGTGCTTGCTAGCTAAGACATTAATTTTTTGTTTGTTTAAGTTTCTACACTTAATATAATTTGGCAGTATAATCTATTTTGTGAGATTTGTGAAGCTCTATTCACCCCCATCTAGAGCCCTTGATCCAACAAGTGGTATCAGAGCATGTCTTCTCCAAGCTAGTTCAACAAGTAGGAGAAGATGGGTGATTTTTCACTTAGATCCTTCAACCTAGAAGGGAGCTTCTCCATACGACCTCCGGTCTTTGACGGTACCAACTTCCTATATTGGAAGAGAAGAATGTATTTCTACCTTCAAGGTGTGAGCTATGAGATGTGCAAGGTGGTGCACCTCAAGTATGAAGACCCAAAGGGAGAAATCTCCACTTGGACTGAAGCACAAATGAAGCTAGCTCAACTCAATCCAAAGGCAGTGAGCATCATCTACGCAGCCCTCACTCCATCCGAGTTCAACCATATATCTTCATGGGATGCCTCACGTGAAATTTGGAATAAGCTACGTGTCACCTATGAAGGTACGGAGCAAGTAAAGGAAGCCAAGATCTACATGCTTGGTGGGCTACTTGAGAACTTCAATATGGGTAAGAATGAGAGAGTGGTTGATATGTACACTAGGCTCAATGTGATCATCAATGGATTGGCAGTCCTTGGGAGTGTGTTAGACAAAGGCACTATCAACTCCAAGATCTTGAGATCTCTTCCTAAGAGATGGGAGCCCAAGGTTACATCCATTGAAGAGGTGTACAAGCTAAGTGAGTTGTCAACCGAGGAGCTGGTTGGTAACCTTCAAGACCATGAAACAAGGCTTGATAAGTAAGAAGAGGAAGAGAAAAGAGAAGAGGAGTCCAAGAAGATAAAGGACACAACCTTCAAAAACCAAATAGAAGAGATGATGCGACAGCAAAAACTAGCTCTAAAGTCCCCTGCTCCTTCCTCAAGTGAAGATGAAGGCCCTGATGAGCATGAAGCAAACTACTCTAAGGGAAAGTAATTCAAGGGGAAGCCTTCTTCATCAACTCCTAGATGCTATGAGTGTGGCCAAAAAGGCCATTACAAGAGTGACTGCCCAAAGGCCAAGAAGAGCCATCACATGAGCATCCAGAAGAAAGACAAGGAGTACTAGAGAGAATGCAAGTACAAGAGGAAAGAAAAGAAAGAAAGAAGATCCAAAATGCAGCTCATGTAGCTTGGGAGGAATCTTCCTCAAGATCCTCAAGCTTTGAAGATGGAGAATGTCACCTTACCCTCATGGCCTCTACTAGTGAAAATGTTGGTGAGGTAAGTGAGGTAAGCAATGTCAATTTGCATGAGTTATCTAAGGAAACTCTCATTGATATGTTAAATGATTTCCAATCATCCTTTACTAAATGCAAATCAAAAGGAAAATATTAGACAAGATAGTAGATGATCTTTATGCTAAAACTGAGATTCTTGATAAAAATGAAAAACTGCTCCTTGATAGCATAGATTCTTTGCAAGGGCAATTTCTTGACCTTGAGCTTCAACATAATGGAGTAGAGGTTGAGAATAGGGTCTATCTTAAGACTATTGCAGATCTTAAGGAAGACAACCAAAAATGCCAAGATGAGTTAGACATTCTTAATACTGAAAATGTAGAACTAACTCACATTGATGATGCTAGGAGGGAAGAGATTCATGTTTATCAAAAGGAAATTTTGTTGCTTAAATCTAAAAATGCCAAGTTACTTTCTCAAGTTAATGATTTATCTTCTAGACCTATTTTGCAAAGTAATGAAGTTTCTAGCATAGATTTAGAAAGAGATTCCTTTCATACTAAAGCCCTCTATTTATAGGTCTATCTATTGCATGCTAGAGATGATCTTGCTAGTCTATCTACTACTGTCATTAACCTTAGTGATGATAATGCTAAGTTAAGATCTTCTTTGTAAAAGTTTCTTATGGAAAAGAAATCCCTCAATGATGTCCTAGAACACTCTACCAAACAAATTGGTACTAGTGGTTTGGGATATGATGGGATTGCTCCCTTAGGTAAGAGAAAGAGCATGAACAAGGGTAAGAAGAAGAGTGTGGAACCTCCTATCTTTCATGGAGAGTCTTTCGGCTCTAAGAACCCTATGGTATGTATTCATTGCAAATGTGATGATCATTACTCTACTTATTGTCCTTACAAGCCCAAGGGGACCAACCCAAAGATGAAATGGGTCCCTAAGCTGACCCCGGATCCCAATATTTGAGTTGGGTTTCGACATCCTTCTTTCTTGCAGGTTAAAAAGAGATGGATTGTTGATAGTGGTTGTTCTAAGCACATGACAGGTGAAATCAACCACTTCAACAAATTCATGAAGAAGAAAGGAGGATCGGTAACCTACGGGGACAAGAAGAAGGGTAAGGTCATAGGTGAGGGTGATGTAGGCAATGAGCTATGTATCAAGGATGTTTGCTTGTTGATGACCTACATCATAATTTGATAAGTGTAAGTCAATTGTGTGATAATGGATATCTTGTGTTGTTTACATCTTTAGAATGTTTTCTTCTAGATTCCCTCACTTACAATGTCATATATAAGGGAACTAGAAATGGTAATCTTTATGTTATTATTCTTGATGCTCTTAAGCCTGTTCTTGATAGATGCTTGGTCATAGATAAAAATGATATTTCTCTTTGTCATCGTCATTTGGGTCATGTGAATATGCATCAAATGAAGAAGTTGAGCAAAAAGGATTTGGTTCAAGGACTTCCCAAATTAGATTTCAAAAAGGATGAGGAATGCCAACCTTGTACACAAGGCAAGCAAAACAAGTCCTCCTTCAAATCCAAAGGAGTCCTTAGTACCAAAAGTGCTCTTGAGATTCTTCATATTGATATATTCGGACCAATGAGAATGCAAATGCTTCGTGGTTCCAAGTATTGTCTTGTTATTGTTGAGGATTTCTCTTGCTATACTTGGACCTTCTTTCTCATTTCAAAAAGTGATACTCTTGATGTTTCCTCGAGCTTTTGCAAATAGATTGAAAATGAAGCTTCTTGTCGGATTGTTTTTATCCACAGTGACCATGGGGGAGAATTTGAAAATGATCTTTTTAAGCATTTTTGTGAAAAATCTGGTTACTTGCACAATTTCTCTTCTCCTCATATGCCTCAACAAAATGGGGTAGTAGAGAGGAAGAACATGTTGCTTCAAGAGATGGCGAGGACAATGCTTCTTGAATATGACATTCCTAAAAAGTTTTAGGCCGAAGCCATTGGCACCGCCTGTTTTGTGCAGAACTGAGTTTTTACACATCCTTCTTTGAAGAAAACCCCCTATGAGCTATGGCGTGGTAGAAAGCCATCCATTGATTTCTTTCATGTTTTCGGATGTCCTTGTTTTATTTTAAACATGAAGGATTCTCTTGACAAGTTTGATCTGAAATCTTACAAGGCTTTCTTCCTAGGTTATAGCACTACAAGTGGGGCATTTAGAGTATTCAATATTGAATTGTCTAAAATTGAAGAATCTATAAATGTTAAGTTTATTGAAACTAGCCATGTTGTTGGCAAGCATGTTGTTGATAATGATGTTGCAGATAACTTGATTCCAATCTTGAAAGACATCAACATCGACAACAAAGGTAAGCAGGTGATAGAAGCTGAAGATGAAGAAAAGAAGGATCCCCCTCCTCGCTTTGCAAAGAATCATCCCAATGAGCTGATCATTGGCAACCCATTTGTGAGAGTGAAGACACAAGCTGCCTACAACAAAGAACAAGTAGACAACGCCTTCATCTCACAGCTAGAGCCAAAGAACATCAAATAAGCTCTTGGTGATGACAAGTGGATCCTAGCCATGCAAAAAGAATTAGAGCAATTCGAGAAGAATCACGTGTGGACTCTAGTGCCAAAATCGAGTGATAGAAAAATCATTGGCACCAAGTGGGTCTACCGCGACAAGCTAGATGAGCAAGGCAAAGTGGTAAGGAACAAGGCAAGGTTAGTATCACAAGGTTACAATCAATAGGAAGGTATTGACTTTGATGAAACTTGTGGGCTCTGATCTCCAAAACACGAGATAAACATAGCAGAAGCAAAACGATTAACAGCGGAATACGAAAAATCACGAAAAATTAAAACTTTTCAAGAAAAGATCTTGAAAGCATGACACACCATTCATAAAAGTACGATAGAAAGTTTACATCTCTGTTGAGTCACTTCTTGAGTGAACATATACCACCATTATACAAAATTTCAAGACTCCAAAATTCAAAAATCTCAGATATGACTCCCAGGACCTGATGTACAGAGACAACATAAGACTTCTAACTATCAACATGGCAGCCAAGGGATCCACCTGAGGCTCACTGCTTCCCCTGGTGTTGCTGCTGCTCTCCTGCAGACTGGTTCCTTCGTCCACGACGACCACCTAAAAGGTTGAAGCCTACGGGGTGAGACAAATACAAATAATTGTCCCAGCGAGAGTTATAACTCTTCGCCAAAAGCTTTCTAGAAAAGGGAAACAACATAAGCAAGGTAGTTTATCCTGCAAAAGCAGTCTTAAGAGTAGATAAGCAGCAATTACTTCTAAGTAGCAATATGAAAGACATGTATGCTGAGTAGGCAACAGAAACATTATATTCAAGGCAGTATCAAGCATTGCTTCTCATTATTCAATCTAAGCAATTATACTACTTGGTTGATTACGTTTTACATACAATCATTATGCCCTGTGGAGATGAGGTGTACCGCTCAAACTCCAACCGACCACTGTTAAGTCACCTCGGTATCATACAAGGTCATCGAAAGAGCCGGATTCTCATGACCTTCAACTTCCTCAGTCAGGTTGAGGTTCAACATGCAAGACATCCAGTGTCTCTGCCACTATAGCTCACCAGGGTACTCTGGTCCTTCGCTATTAGAGTCACAGTGGCGTTCTGTGCTCTCTTCACCATCGAAAGATCTCATGTTTATCTTCATGTGGCATCACAAATTCCTCGGGTGATTAGTGATACATCAATCCGGCATAAACACATAGTGTAGTGTTGATGGATTATGATACATCCACATCAACCCCTACACCAGGACGTAACGATATACGCATCCATCTCCCCCACATACTCAAAAGTATGCACTCCAGGAGTTCCCTTAGGAAAACCTATTTCACCATCATTTTACACCTGACAATGATGGATCTATGATTAGGGCTCTACATGATATGGTTATACTTGATTAGTTAGGTACATTTCAATATTTTTTTATCAACAAGCATGATCTCAAGTATTCAAACACAAAGCATGGCTATAATGGAAGAATACTAAATGTAACTAACTCATTTCTCATCAATTATCATATAGGTATCACTTCTGAATCATCTTCCCACTATGATTTAAGAATCACAGGAGTAATCCCTCAGGTTGCCACAGCACTTGCTATCAAATACCACATAGTCATCTAGTCATCATGACTTTGAGTGAAGCAATGTATCCATCACATAATGTAAGTGTTCTCAATGAACAGAACATCATAACCCTTACCTGGCTATGATCACCTTTTTATCATGGACCTGCAAGGTTTACCATAAATGGAACATACATAGATAGTAGTGTAAACATAATATCCAGAACTCTTTCATATATTTATATAGCACCACGGTCGTGCTCCCTTGCACGACCGTGCAGGAGACACATACCACGGTCGTGCTGCTTAACAGCATACATCAACTAATTTCTAGGGTTTGGCATTCACCCATTCAAACAAGGTTATCACCCCTTCATGTTCACAAGGGATATAGTTCTTCATTATATATAACATTCATGAGGTTTCATACTCCAAGGTATAACCTAGAATTAGCCCTTTCATGCCAACCCCTCAAACTAGGGTTTACTATTCACTTGCATAACATTCCTTCAAATTAGGGTTTATTGTATGCTTCATGGTGAATTGAGTTCATGGCATCATTTGTATGAGATTAGCATCCTTGATGTCCTTAAATTAGGTTAAGATTCACCCATTATCATAATTAGGGTTGCCATGATCTCACATAGGTGGATCATACCCTAACTGTGCTTATTCATGTACATTGGAGGTACTTTATTTGAATTTCAACTAGTTAAGGGACCTTCTCTCTCCTCTTGGATAAGAGGTGATGATTATGTTACTCTAGATTAGGTTAGAACAAGCCTCCATAGATTATCTTGAGACAAGTCATCATCATCATGACATTAGGGTTTTGATTAATCAAGGTGTCACTTACTTGGACCCATCAAGGGCACATTGGTAAATGCACCACCATCTCTCATCATGGTTCAATCTATTAGTCACTTAGCTCCTTAATGTCTTAGGGTACCATTAGGGTTTGGATTAGACCACCATTGGACCAATTACACCTTCAAACCATTAAGCAAAAACAGCCCCAAAAGTCTCCAAACGGTTTCACCTCACAACCTCCAAACGGTCTTGAGACCGTTTGGGGGCGTTGACCGTTTGGACAAGGTTGACCACCAAACCGTTTGAACACCAAGACCGCATGGTCACCAAGACCGCATGGATGTGTTGACCGTTTGGATGGGTTGACTTTGAAACCGTTTGAAATGAAACAACCTTGAGATCGTTTGGATCCAAACGACCTTGAGATCGTTTGGATCCAAACGACCTTGAGATCGTTTGAGCCCAAATGGTCTTGAGACCGTTTGGTCCAATTGGGCTCAAAACCGCATGGACCTCCAAAGTGTCTCCAAGGTTATAATCGATTAGGGTTTCTCATGTTGAAGCCTCCAATTGGCCACATCCTTGCTAATCACTTGTCAATTGAGTTAATTAGGGTTACCCTCAACTAATTGGACATCCAATTGACCCTCAATTGCTAACCAATTGGGGTTGAAACAGGTTGATTTAGGGTTTATCAGCAATTAACCATCAACATTGACAATTAGGGTTTCAATTGAAGTTGAACCTATCAATTGGCACTCAATTGGGCCCCAACTTGGCCCAAACGGTCTTGAGACCGTTTGGACACCCTCCAAATGGTCTTGAGACCATTTTCCCAAAGTTGCACCAAAATATAGGTCAAGTTGATGCGGGTTGAACCCTAATTAGGTCTAAAAATCAGCACTTTTATTCAATTACTCAATTTACTGTGATTAGGTCATCAATTCATCAAATTGCCTTAACCCTAGACCTCCAAACGGTCTTGGGTTGTCACCAAATGGTCTTGAGACCGTTTGGATGGACCCCCAAACGGTCTTGAGACCGTTTGGGCCCTTCAACCCAAGATTCACCAAAATCTATCCTTCAATTCAACAATTCAATCGATTAGGGTTTAGAAGGTTGAAGTGCCTTCAACTTGAGATTGGTTTGCAATTGGGCTTCAATCCTTTGGGGTTATTTAATTCAATATGTGTACAACAGACCTCCAAGCGGTCTTCCCTTGGTCAACTCTTCCAAACAGTCTTGAGACCGTTTGATTCCAAACGGTCTTGCAAGACCGCATGAAATCAAACGGTTGTGAGACCGTTTGATTTCAAACGGTTTGCAAACCGTTTGGACCAAATGGTCCAAGGTCATTTGGTAAAGTGACCTAGGTATTCACGCCCATTGTCTTCAACCTCAAGACAGGTCGGTTTTCTCCATGGGTTTGCTTGCAAGAAGGCCAAGAAGTTTGGGGAAGAAGAAGAACTAGCTACTACTAATATGAACAAGTATATGCATTAAGAAAGCAAGAGGTTTAGAGGTATAAAACCCGCCTTAAGGATGTTCTTAGAGCTCCAAGCTTCCAAGCTCTGCCTTGGACGGACCAAATGAGGTGGGAAAGGAAAGAATGAAGGGAACGTTCATTTGTTTGCAAGGAAGGTTGTATATATAGCTAGGATAAGTTTCACCAAAAGGACCTCTAGTTTTCTCTATTTCTCAACTAAGTCCCTCCTTTCTTTCATGCACGTCCTTCCCCCTTCTCTAGGTGAGAAACCTTATTAAAACAAGGGTCCAAAGGCAAGGAAAAGGTCACCTTTTTACTAAGGTACACATGCTTAGGGTTTTCTTACTTAAAGCTTGGTGATCTTTTTACAAGGGTTATACATCTTATCAGATTAACTAAAGAAGTGCCATTTTTCATCATTTCTACTCTAAAAAATATCAAGAATCACACAAGATACTCTAGAAGATGTATTTTACCAGCTGCACCCCACATTTTGGGTAAATTGCACTTTACACCAAAATTAGGGTTTCAAGCACAAAGATTGCTCCACAAGCTGCATCTCGATGCCCAAGCTTGGAGAATCCATCATATCTCATCATATTCATCCTTATGATGTCTCATCACCTGAGGGGGTCTACGACGCTTATTGGCATACGACTTCTGTCTATCCTGTGCAGTCTTAAGCTGTTGCTGGATTACTTTGATCTTCTCTGTAGTCTGTTGCACAAGCTCGGGGCCCAACAACTGATATTCACCAGTTTCATACCAACACACTGGTGATCTACAACGTCTACCATACAAGGCTTCATAAGGTGCCATGTCAATTCTATGCTGATAGCTATTGTTATAGGCAAACTCTATCAAGCTCAGGTGTAGGTCCCAACTCCCGGTAAAATGGAGAACACATGCTCTCAACAGGTCCTCCAAGATTTGTATAGTCCTTTCCAACTGTCCATCAGTCTGGGGGTGAAAGGTTGTACTAAACCTTAACTGGGTGCCCAAGGCCTTATGCAGTCGCTCCCAAAAACGACTCGTAAACTGGGGACCTCTATCCGATACTATGGTGATTGGAACTCCGTGCAGACGTACTATCTCCTCAACATACAACTGTGCCAACTTCTCAGCAGAATAGGTTGTTTTGACAGGTAAGAAGTGTGTTGTCTTTGTCAACCTATCAACAATTACCCAGATGGAATCATGTCCTTTGCTTGTCCTGGGTAGGCCAACTACAAAGTCCATGGTCACATGGTCCCACTTCCACTGTGGTATGGGTAAAGGCTGCATTGTTCCTGCAGGCTTCTGGTGTTCAGCTTTAACTTGCTGACACACAGGACACCTCAGAACAAACTCTGCAATTTCCTTCTTCATCCCTGGCCACCAATACATATCTTTCAGGTTTTGATACATCTTGGTGCTCCCTGGATGCATAGCATACATCGAGGAATGAGCTTCTTCCAGGACTAACTTCCTCTAGTTACCCACATCCAGTACTATCATCCTCCCATGATAGCAGGCCACTTGGTCATCTGAGTCATGGAAACCATCTCTTCCTCCATCACCATACTCTGACCTAATCTACTGAACCGCACTATCAACTAGTTGTGCCTCTCTAATCTGCTCCCTTAGGGTAGTTTGATATGCATCTCTGCCAACAACCCGGCAATCCACGACACCTTCAACTGTACATTATCTTGTCTTAAGGAGATGAGCATATCTCTTCTAGGGTACACCAAAGAGTTCAGATGTGCTTTATCAGAGGATGGTGTTGCTGACTTTCTGCTCAGAGCATCTGCAACTACATTGGCCTTCCCCGGATGGTAATCTATCGTACAATCGTAGTCCTTGATCAACTCCATCCAGCGACGTTGCCTCATATTTAGTTCATGCTGAGAGAAGATGTACTTAAGATTCTTGTGGTCCGTGAAAATCTGGAACGTCTCCCCGTAAAGGTAGTGTCTCCAGATCTTCAAAGCATGAACTACTGCTACTAACTCCAGGTCGTGTGTTGGATAGTTCTCCTCGTGTTTCTTAAGCTGTCGCGAAGCAAAAGAAATCACCTGCTTATCCTGCATCAGCACACATCCGAGTCCATTCTTAGAGGCATCACAGAAAACCACATATCCCTTGCCTTGCTCAGGTAGCACTAGCACAGGTGCACTTGTCAACCTCTCCTTCAACATCTGAAAAGACTACTGACACTTATCACTCCAGATAAAGGGAACATCCTTCCGGGTCAACTTTGTCAAGGGTAGGGCTATGGAACTGAAGTTCTTAATGAACCTCCGGTAATAGCCGGCTAACCCTAGGAAACTAGGAACTTCCGTCGGTGTCTTTGGTTGTTCCCACTGTAGAACAGATTCTACCTTTTTGGGGCCAACACGAATTCCCGAGGCAGATATCACATGCCCGAGAAAGGATACCTCTGTCAACCAAAACTCACACTTGCTGAACTTAGCATATCGCTTATGTTCTCTTAGCAAGGTCAAAGCTTGGCGAAGGTGTTGTTCATGCTGCTGGGCATCCCTACTATAGATCAGGATGTCATCTATAAAGACGACAACACACTGATCGAGAAAGGGTCGGAAGATTCTATTCATGAGTTCCACGAATACAGCTGGTGCATTAGTTAGTCCAAATGACATAACTGTGAACTCATAGTAACCATACCTTGTCCTAAAGGCAGACTTGGGTATGTCACTTTCCTTAATACGGAGTTGATGATAACCGGACCTCAAGTCTATCTTTGAGAAGACGGATGCACCACGCAACTGGTCAAAGAGATCATCAATCCTCGGCAGAGGGTACTTATTCTTTATTGTTATTTTATTAAGCTGTCTATAATCAATGCATAACCGCATCGATCCGTCTTTCTTTTTAACAAACAAGACCGGAGCACCCCAAGGTGAAGTGCTCAGTCGGATGAAACCCTTCTCAAGCAACTCCTGAAGCTGTTTCTTGAGTTCTGCCATCTCGGCAGGGGCCATCCTATACGGTGTTTGGGCTATGGGTTGTGTACCGGGGATCAAATTGATTACAAAGTCAATTTCCCGAGGCAATGGTACACCGGGAAGTTCTTCAGGGAATACGTCTTCGAATTCCCTGACAACAGGAACTTCAGCAAGGGTGGGACTCCCCATGGTAGTATCTACCACATGGGCCAAGAATGCTTAACATCCTTGCCTCATCAGCTTCTCAGCAACCAAAGTGGACACTAAACAGGTAGGTAGAATCTTTCTCTCTCCTTGAAAGATCTAGGTGCCACTACCATCAGCAAACACAGCCTGCTTGGATTCACAATCCAAGACAACCCTATACCTTTCCAAGGTATCCATACCAAGGATTATGTCAAATCCTTGCATCTCAAGTGGTATAAGATCCACTTGAATGCGATGATCAGAAAAGAAGAGGATACAAGGAGAGCATACCTCCCTCAAGACAGCAGACCCTCTCAACGGAGTCTCAAGCAACAGACTATCTGCCCTATGGTTAACTATCATATTGCAGTCACGAATCACTCTCTGAATGATAAAGGAGTGTGTAGCACCCGGGTCAATCAAAACAGATACTATGCAGGATTTAGACATATCAGAATATAAAAGTTCCATCTGACCTGTCACAACCCGCAGATCGACTACTGCGTCTGGAGGATTCATAGAATAGAACCTCACTGTCGCATGAGGTTGAGCTGGTGCTGACGATCTGGCTTGGGACGCTTGTCCACGTCCCCTACCTGCTCCTTGGAACTGCCTCCTCTGGGACCCCTGCTGACTCTGCCTCTGGGGCTGTGTCACACTGACAGGCTTAGACCTGCAGTCCTTCATCAGGTGTCCCATCTTCCCACAGTTGTAGCAGCTTCTATCTTGTTGTGGTCTAGGTGGTCCCGTGATCGATACCGATGCTGAACTGTGAGTCTCTTGAGGCGATAGACTCCATCCTCGACCTCTACTTGGGGACCACTGTGTCTGAAAGCTCGATCTGGGTGGTGGAGGGTTAGGTGCAGAGGATCTAGGCTTCTTAAAGTCTCTAGATGAAGATGCCTGGAACTGCGAATACCTCTTGTGGGTTTGTCTCTTCTCAACTACCGACCTCTCTATCCTTCGGACTTACTCAACGAAGGTAGCAAACCTCTCCCGGCTCTCTAGAGCAGACACGGGAGTAGATAAGTCGATATTCAAACCCTTCTCAAACCTCCTAATACTTTCTTCTTCCATGGCAACCATGTGCGGACATAACCGCAATAGCTCCATGAACTTAGCCTCGTACTCACTAACGTTCATCATACCCTGTCTCATCCTCTCAAACTGTGAGATCTTCTCATCCAGAAAGGTCTTCGGGAAGTACCGGTTAACAAACTCTCGGTGAAAGTCTTCCCATGAAACCTCTACTCCAGGCCTCTTCGCCTCTTTCATGTTCCACCAGTGACCAACACTTCCTTTGAGAAGATAGACAACATGTCTCACCTTCTCAGCCTCGGGGATGGCTAGGATTCTGAAAGCCTTCTCTAGCTCGGTCAACCACAGATCTGCATCTGCGGGGTCAGCTGTACCAAAGTATTCGGTCGCTCTGACTCTGCGCAATCGTTCGAACGTCTTTCCGATACTTTGACCTTCTTGATGAGCAGGTGCCCTAGGTGCAGGCAGGGGCATCCTGTTAGTGATACGTGTCATGGCAGCCACAAACTGCCCGGACATAGCTTGCATAGCAGGGTTCGCCATATCAGCGGGGTCAAACGGGGGTGGCTGTATGGGTGGCTCAGGCAAAGGCAGCTCTATCTCGGGGTTTCTTGCACCGTCTCGAGGTGCAGCCACGCTACTTTCACCCTCAGACTCTTCACCTGGCTTAGACATCCTTATATATCTTCTTCTCCTGGGGAGCAGAAGACTCTATTAGATAAGAAGGAACACTAAGGATAGACCCGACACCCTAAGTCCTATGTCTCAGTAGACTCAGCAAACCTAGAGCTCTGATACCACTTTATTGTGGGCTCTGATCTCCAAAACACGAGATAAACATAGTGGAAGCAAAACGATTAACAGAGGAATATGAAAAATCATGAAAAATTAAAACTTTTTGAGAAAAGATCTTGAAAGCATGACACACCATTCATAAAAGTATGATAGAAAGTTTACATCTCTATTGAGTCACTTCTTGAGTGAACATATACCACCATTATACAAAATTTCAAGACTCCAAAATTCAAAAATCTCAGATCTGACTCCCGGGACCTGAGTGTACAGAGACGACATAAGACTTCTAAATATCAACATGGCAGCCAAGGTATCCACCTGAGGCTCACTGCTACCCCTGGTGTTGCTGCTGCTCTCCTGCAGACTGGTTCCTTCGTCCACGACGACCACCTAAAAGGTTGAAGCCTACGGGGTGAGACAATTACAAATAATTGTCACTGTGAGAGTTATAACTCTTCGCCAGAAGCTTTCTAGAAAAGGGAAACAACATAAGCAAGGTAGTTTATCCTACAAAAGCAGTCTTAAGAGTAGATAAGCAGCAATTACTTCTAAGTAGCAATATGAAAGACATGTATGCTGAGTAGGCAACAAAAACATTATATTCAAGGCAGTATCAAGCATTGCTTCTCGTTATTCAATCTAAGCAATTATACTACTCGGCTGATTACGTTTTACATACAATCATTATGCCCTGTGGAGATGAGGTGTACCGCTCAAACTCCAACCGACCACTGTTAAGTCGCCTCGATATCATACAAGGTCATCGAAAGAGCCAGATTCTCATGACCTTCAACTTCCTCAGTCAGGTTGAGGTTCAACATGCAGGACATCCAGTGTCTCTGCCACTATAGCTCACCAGGGTACTATGGTCCTTCGCTATTAGAGTCATAGTGGCGTTCTGTGCTCTCTTCACCATTGAAAGATCTCATTTTTATCTTCATCGATGTGGCATCACAAATTCCTCGGGTGATTAGTGATACATCAACCCAGCATAAACACATAGTGTAGTGCTGATGGATTATGATACATCCACATCAACCCCTACACCATGACGTAAGGATATACGCGTCCATCTCCCCCACATACTCAAAAGTATGCGCTCCAGGAGTTCCCTTAGGAAAACCTGTTTCACCATCATTTTACACCTGACAATGATGGATCTATGATTAGGGCTCTACATGATATGGTTATACTTGATTAGTTAGGTACATTTCAGTATTCTTTTATCAACAAGCATGATCTCAAGTATTCAAACACAAAGCATGGATATAATGGAAGAATACTAAATGTAACTAACTCATTTCTCATCAATTATCAGATAGGTATCAGTTCTGAATCATCTTCCCACTATGATTTAAGAATCACAGGAGTAATCCCTCAGGTTGCCACAACACTTGCTATCAAATAGCACATAGTCATCTAGTCATCATGCCTTTGAGTGAAGCAATGTATCCATCACATAATGTAAGTGTTCTCAATGAACATAACATCATAACCCTTACCTGGCTATGATCACCTTTTTATCATGGACCTGCAAGGTTTACAATAAATGGAACATACATAGATAGCAGTGTAAACACTATATCCAGAACTCTTTCATATATTTATATAGCACCACGGTCGTGCTCCCTTGCATGGCCGTGCAGGAGACACATACCACGACCGTGCTCCACAGCACGGTCGTGCTGCTTAACAACATACATCAACTAATTTCTAGGGTTTGGCATTCACCCATTCAAACAAGGTTATCACCCCTTCATGTTCACAAGGGATAGAGTTCTTCATTATATATAACATTCATGAGGTTTCATACTCCGAGGTATAACCTAGAATTAGCCCTTTCATGTCAACCCCTCAAACTAGGGTTTACTATTCACTTGCATAACATTCCTTCAAATTAGGGTTTATTGTATGCTTCATGGTGAATTGGGTTCATGGCATCATTTGTATGAGATTAGCATCCTTGATGTCCTTAAATTAGGTTAAGATTCACCCATTATCATAATTAGGGTTGTCATGATCTCACATAGGTGGATCATACCCTAACTGTGCTTATTCATGTACATTGGAGGTACTTTATTTGAATTTCAACTAGTTAAGGGACCTTCTCTCTCCTCTTGGCTACAGCCATACCCAGGTAGTGATTATGCTTCATATCCATATAATCATTACTACCCCGCTCCCGAGCCTTCCGCTGCTGCTCCTCCACCTCCACCCTTTGTTGCTGGTAGCTCCACTCCTGCCTACCTCCCGTTGCATGCTGGCCCCTTGGCCACCTTGCTTGCCAGCCTTGGCAACTCTGTTCCGTCCTATTCACAAACCAGTGAGCTTTACACTCTTGGTATGTCATAAGGTGCAGCAGTAGTGCCTGGTCACGTGTTCGGTCCTTCAACTGATGAGGAGATGCCTGACCAGGCTGACGATGTTGATGATGAAGACGATGGTGATGGCGAGAATGCTTCTGATGATGGTGATGGTGATGGTGCTGGATCTGGTGATGAAGGCACTACTGTTGCACCTTCTGACAGAGATGAGGACTATGGGCTAGGAGCTGATGGGGATGCCATTGATATAGATAGTTTAGATGTTTAATTTTTTTCTTAGTTTTTAGTTTGGCATGCTGATCATATACATCTTTCTGGGCTATTTTGTATAAGAAACATCTAGGCACATTTATCTGAGGTGTACTATTTTTTATCTTTGTTTTCATCACTTCTTGCTTGTAGTTGTTTTCATGAGGACATGCATATGAGTTGTAATATATGTGATGTGAACTCTTGCTATTTACGATGATATATATTATGTGTTGGTGCAATCTTTTACCATATTTTGATTATGACTGAGATTGTATGGTACTTTTGTCTCTATTTGCCATATGATATGAGATTGCTTGTGTGTATATTTGTTTGATTGTGTTTTGGAGAAGACCTGGATATATGCTCTTCTACTCCCCTACTTTTTAATAATGTTAAAAATGGGAGAGATATTTCAATGGTTTGAAACTCAATCATATTGTTATTCATTGTTATACTATTACTTATTTGCTTATGAGATCCTTTTCTTGTTCATTTACTGTTTTATCATGTGACTTGCAAAGGACCACATAGTGCATATATGCTATGATTGCTATATGTATATAGATTAACCATGTAGGTTAGAGGAAGCATATATTGAGGGGGAGAAATTCACATTGTTTACATTTTTGAATCCCCTTAATTCTCAAGGCAAAGTTATAACTTCTACATCATTTTTAATATGTTTGATGAATGGTTTGTCATTGTCAAAAAGGGGGAGAATGTTGACCCAGAGGTTATACATTGTCCATATTTTGATAATGACTTAACCATTCCATTCATATGTATCTAATATGTGTATTAAAGATCGATTTTAGGTATTAGGTACATGAAAATGATCTCAAATCAAAAGACCTAGATGGCTCAAGTTCAAGTCAAAAGAGCTATAAGTGTGCAATTTTGGAATTCTATGTAAATGACCTTAGAACAATTTTGTAATCACTTGTAATGATGAATTGACTTGTAACTTAGTTGAGAAAATTGATTGGGACAACAAACACCAAGTTTTGATCACTTTAGATGCACTTTAGAAAATTGACCACAGGCAGTCAGTTGGTCGAGTTGCAACTCGACCGATCCTCCTGGATCAAGTTTCTGAAGATAGCATCGGTCGAGTTGTGTTTTCACAGAACTCGACCGATCGAATACCTGACCAAATCGATCTTCATTGGTCGGTCGAGTTTTCCTAGGACAAACTAGACCGATGATTTGAATATCAACTTTTTCTTTTACTCCATTGGTCGAGTTGCCTTTATTGAAACTCGACTGATTGCATTGTATGGAATTTGCAGAAAAAGTGATTGTGATCGTTGATGTGTCTTTTGAGTGAAAATAGAGTCGTTGCTTTGAGCAAAAAAGGGCTATTTTTGTATCTAAGTGTCCCACAACTTAAAGGGGCACCCTCAACTATAAATAGGACATCTTGGAGTTCATTCCAAGGTTGCTCATTCATTGCAAGCTTGTTCCAAGCCTAGTTGAGAGTGTTCTAACCCTTTGAGCCCCTTTCTCTCTCTACATTCGAGTCAAATTTGGGAGTATGAGTGAGATAGGTTCCTTTGTAAGAGAGTTGCTCCATGTATTGATGTAAAGCTCTCCTCCATCATCTTCCTACACTCTTTCCTATCAAAGAAAAGGTTGAAGATCTTCTCCGAGTGAAGGAGAAGGAGTTGTTGTTCTTCAAGGTTGAAGAGAGCAAGGCGTTCTAGATCTCCAAGTGAAGGAGATAGTCAAGGCAAGCGCTCAAGAAAGATAGGTAATCCCTTAAAGGTTGAAGACTTGAAGAATGAGTAGGTAAGTCCATGTTGATGGCTAAAGACTCCACGGTTCAAGTGGGTAAGCTCCTTCTATAGGTTGAAGATCTTTGCTTGAGGTACTAAGCCCTTGGATGTGTGATTGTTGTGTCTTGTAATCTTATGATAGAATATAAGAGTACCAAGATTGCAAATCCTATAGATTAACCACCTCTAGGTAGTGGACTGACATTGCTCCTAGTTAGGACGTGGAACCACTCTAAACCACATGTCCAAGTGCTTGCTCTTCCTTGTCTCTCATACTTGTTGTGCTTGCTAGCTAAGACATCAAATTTGTTGTTTGTTTAAGTTTCTACACTTAATATAATTTGGTGGTCTAATATGTTTTGTGAGATTTGTGAAGCTCTATTCACCCCCCCTTTAGAGCCCTTGATCCAATAGGTTAAAGCTAGTCCTCCCATGCCTCATCTCAAATAATCAAGGAGCCTTCATAATAGGGAGAAGTATCAATGATTGTGCCCCCTAGCTGGTGAGTTTTTGCTTGAGTACAATGTTATGAGAGGAAGTAGGAAAGCATGACTGAAACTTAATGTGTCAAAGGTCCATGACAATGTTAGATGGACAAATTATGGTGGACCATGCAACAAATGGGTTTCAACAAATAATGATTAATTGGATGATCAATGTGTAGCGACTACGAGCTTCTCTATCCTAGTCAGTGGGACCTCAACTAGAATGTTCAGAGAGAGCAATGTCTTATGATAGGGAGACCCTCTTTCCCCCCTCCTCTTCACGATTATCATGGATTTCTTTACACAGAAGATGAAGGAAGCAAAGGAAATGAATGTCATTATATTATACACAGTGCATAGAATGAAGGTAATAAACCACTTGATTTTTTCTTATGATGTCCTTGTATTTGTGGAAGAAAAACCCAAAATGCTTGAAGAATCAGAAGATCTACTGCAGGAGTTTGGGCAACAAACTGGGTTGTGCATAGATGTGATAAAACAATCATCTTTTCTTATCTAAAAATTGTCAGTAGAGTGAGTACATACTACAAAAAACAATGGGCATGGAGATGGGTAGGTTTCCTACTAAATATATTGGGTTCCCACTTGCTAGAGGGAATCGACAAGTGAAGCATTTTGCTGATTGCATTGACATAGTGGATGATATTGCAAAAGAGTGAAATCACCCATTTACTAAAAATTTGAAGAATTGACATCCATTCTAAACACTCTCAGAGGTATGATGGAATGGGCATACATTTTCCAAATTTATTAAACATTAGTATACAAAAGACCATTAGAAAGTAGCGGAATAAAAAAATAACTGACTATATTGAATTTCATAAAAGGTTTACAAAAATATATCAAATTCTCCCATTAGGGTTTACATCAAGACACACAATCAGGATCTAGATAGAGGGAAGTCTAGACTACTACAATCTTGTCTCCAAGCAACATCTCCATCAACTGAGTCCAAGCCAAAAGCTAAGATCTTCCTTGTCTTGTCCATCACCTTGCTCAACACCTGGGTGGTTGGGAAGGCACCCAGCAAAAA
Source organism: Alisma plantago-aquatica (assembly GCA_963693085.1). Classification (NCBI taxonomy): domain Eukaryota; kingdom Viridiplantae; phylum Streptophyta; class Magnoliopsida; order Alismatales; family Alismataceae; genus Alisma; species Alisma plantago-aquatica. The sequence goes on from OY856412.1 coordinate 1,039,617,064, forward strand.
GGGAAAGGGAAGAAAAGTATGTGTCACAAAACTAGTCTAGGGTATCAAGATAAGTAAAGCAAATAAAAACATGCTAGGGTTCATCATATGATGAAGATAACAACAGTATGAGGCTATATATCAAAGAAACTTGCCATTAACAATTATATTAAAAAGGATTTGCATGTAGGGATAATTATGTCTACCTAACTAAGTAGGGTTGAGGCACCTACCGAACCTATAACCTATAGGTGAGGAGAGAATAAGACGTTCTCAGTCACCTACACAATTATATAGGGGAGAATAAACATTCCCCAGGGCGATTAAATACATGTCCTCTGTGGGTGGTTGTACATAAGTACCGCTACTTTTAATTAAATAGAACATAAATCTACATGCTAGAAAATTAATCATGGCAAGAGTATTCATAATATTCAATAAGCATGGTAGTGGGGTATCAGACCCAAATAAGAAGAAATCATAATCTGATTTGAGGCATGAACAAAATTAGGATTTAAGAATAGAAGATTTCGGGTTCATTTAAGCCTCATTAGGGAAATATAGGGTTTGGATGCAATTATCCCAACATAGGGTGTAAGGAATGCACATACATAAATAAATTTTACACATACCTCTCTTAGTGATATCAATTACTAACTTTCACCACTTTAATTGATTCCAAGTTCCACTTTGCCTATTTTCAATGTATTAACATGTATTAGAGTACATAGTGCACATTAATATATAGACACCTTCATTTTAGACATTTTAAAAAAAACTCATATTTAGACTCTTAAAACATCACCAATAAATATATTAGGTTCTCCTGATGAAGAAAACATATTTTTATGTTAATTTTGGAGTTATGATGATTAAGATATAATTTTTATAGATTTTATGCATTAAATTTATTTTACAAAAATCACCCTTCGTCAAACCATGAAATCATACCTTGAAAATATTTTTATTAGATGGAGATTAATTTTACAATTCCAAAATATATTTATTTGTCAAATTTGGATAAGCGGATTAAATATATGAATTTTCCAATATTGACCAATAGGAAATTGCCACATCATCAAACCGATCGAGATAATTGAAGAGAGAGGGAGAGGGAGAAAACACCACTTGACCTAATATCAGGTTTGAAGTTGCATAGGTAACCAAACTAGAGTTTCTAGAGAAGGTAAAATAGTAAGAAACCAAAACCCTAGAAGAACATGGTAAAAAGAGATGGAAATCATCGATTTTAAACATAGAAGCATGAGTTTTAAGCATGTACTAAGAAATATATGAGAAGGGGGTTAACAAAACTTTCCACTAGGAAGGTAATAAGGTCCAAACAGAAAGGATCGCAAGAATAGAAGGTCTGGTTGCTCCAAGTCAAGCTCCTTTCTTGAGCAAAGATCACCTTCTCCACTTTAGAGGTGCAAACCCTAGCAAAAGAGCATGGAGATGAGATGCTTTAGAGTTCTAGGTGGAGTTTTACCATGGAAGGTCATGGTTTTAACCTGGAAGAAGGTGGGAGGAATACTAACAACATGAAAATAGGGAAGGAAAAGATGATTCTTACTAGTTTTGGTCAAAATCACCAAGGAGGATCTTAAGAAATAGTAAATAGAGAAATTTGGAACCCTAGGAGCCTTCTTCACCAAGGTAGGCACCCTCTTTTACCTTGGGACAAAAATTTTGTGGCCAAACATAGAAGGGATGATTCTATGAGCTGTGGGAAAGAGAAGGAGAGGATTGCTTCTTAGATTGAGAGGTGGGAAGGGGTAGGCATAGCTTTATAAAGAAGGGGGCAAGCATGAGGTGTCTATGTGAGTTTCCATGTGTCCTTAGGCTAAGGCTTCATGGCCATGCAAGAGGACATCTCATAAACTCTTCTTGTATACTAAAGGTCGGTCCTAAGTGTCCCTAGAGCCTTCTAAGCCATCCCCACCATCCTTCAAACAAAGAAATAACCCCATTGGTTAATAGCTTTTAAAGATAAGCTCATTTATAAAGAGGGTAATCCCTATAATGCCCTTGGAGAACACCTTCAAACCAATATGTAACTAGGTGACCCATAGTTCAAAATCTTGAGAATGGTAAGGGAATATCTAAGGATTAAAATTCAGGTGATAATTTACAAAGAAAACCTCCCAAATGGGTAAATTGCATAAAATTCCAGAATGTACCTTTTCACTAGTACATAATTGGTCTCTCGGGTCGGTTTTTTGAAGCCTGTAGCGTCACTTTTTAGGCGACGCCTAGGTGGGCGTCGCTACAGTACTAGCGACGCTAGAGAGGTAAAAAAACCGACCCTAGAGAGGTAAAAAAACCGACCCTAGAGAGGTAGAAAAACCGACCCTAGAGAGGTAAAAAAACTGACCCTAGAGGGAACAAAAACCGACCCAAGAAAAGTCGAAAAACCGACCCAAGAGAGGTAAAAAACCGACCCAAAAGAGGTAAAACCGACCCAAAAGAGCAACAAAAACCGGCCCTAGAAGTCTTCAAACAGCTGTAAAAACACCTATTGGGTCGGTTTTTCTGAATAACCGACCCAACAAGTATCTATTGGGTCGGTTTTTCTCCATAAGCGACCCTAAAAGTCTTCAAATAGCTTTAAAAAATACCTACTGGGTCGGTTTTTCGGAATAACCGACCCAAGAAGTCTTCAAATTGCTGTAGAATAGAACCTATTGGGTTGGTTTTTCTGTTTAAGCGACCCTAGAAGTCTTCATGAACCTACTGGGTCGGTTTTTTGTATAACCGACCCAAGAAGTGTCTATTGGGTCGGTTTTTCTGTATAAGCGACCCTAGAAGTCTTCAAATTGCTGTAGAATTTTGGGATAGAACCTACTGGGTCGGTTTTTTGAATAGACGACCCAAGAAGTCTATAGGGACGGTTTTATCAATAACCGACCCGAGAAGTTACATTTTTTTAAAGAAAAATTCTGCAGAAACAGAAATCTTCAGTACAGCAACCTGCAAAACAGAATTGCTTTACGCAATTCAAAACCTGCAGTAGAAATAGACTTGCAAATGCAATGATGCAAGCCAAAAATGCATTCCAAAGCCATTTGCAAACTTTTATGTCCAATCCTTTTTTGAATTGATGTTTCATAACAACAATTATTCACATATATTGAGTTGAGTCTTCATACACAACACTTACTAACATTCTTGCAAGTCTAAGATAGATTCATTCAAATGAGACATATAGCACATACTAACATTCATACACATAGCACATACTAACAACAATGATAGATTGCAAGTTTAAAAGTGATATTAATGTCATACTACAAAAAGTAAATTTTGATAGAGTTTCAAATCTACATACACAAATGAAGTTATGAATTTCAATCCAATGCTATAGTGACTTCATTGAGAAAAGCATCTGACCATTCTTCTCGGAATTCATTTAACCCATCAAGTGTGTAAGATTGAGTTGTAAAGATCTGCAAAAAAAAGCACATGCTCATATATATTTTATAAAATGATGCAAATCTCATATGTAAATTTATTATGTTATTCTTTAATAATTACCTTATCTATACTCTGAATGTCTAGTGATGCTTCTTTCAAAATAGTTTGCATATACTTCATTACATAGTAGCCACAAGCCCAATCATTATTTTGTATATGACACTACAAATAAAGAATTATAACTTAATATTAGTAAACTGCTACAAACAGAGTTGTACAAATAAAGAAATAAGACTATAAGAGAGTTAACATATAAAATTTGACATTAATACATTACTGTAAGAGTTGTACATATACGACTAAGCAGTCAAAGTAGTTACCTTGACATTTTTCAAAGTCAGTGTCTTTAATTTTGGGGGTATTATTCCTCCACCTTCACGATAAGCCTTTATACCCCTATCAATCAATTTGATTACGATAGTTGTCAAAATAGAAATTCTAAGTATAAATATCATGTTGAAGCATAACAATTGATGTTATAGAAACTAAATTTATGCTTACTCCATAGTTGGCAATCTCAGTTTGTGACCCTTGTTGTTTTTCCCATTGGGTCAAGATAATAGAAAGTCATCAATTTTGGGACAACCACCACTAGTTCCCAATGTCTAGATCTGAGTAAATTTATATTGAAAACAAAAATTAGAATTATAATTTAGTCAATATTAGAATTCTATTGAATTATAATACTTACTGGACGTTAAAAGGAATTAGAATAATTTCCTTTCCCACACTACCAAAATATTTGAATGCAGTACTGAAGTACTCATTCACATCATCCATTTGTGTCTGCATTTGACTAGTGAGTGAAGGAACTAAGAATCCAACATTCTTTATATCAAAGTTTGTCATCTCAGTATATAAATGGCTGTAAAACATTTGTAAAAATTTGATATGTTACAAATAAGCTAAAAATGTATATATTCGAGTAATCTATATTGATTAATTCTTACCTTATCCATACTTCTAATATCGAAGTATTTAGCCAATCATACTGGAACAACTCTATAATATCATCAAGAAAAATAAAATTCTCAAAGTCCCTCCCAACTGCATCTTCTGTTAAATTGACCCCATATGTGATCCTGGGCTTTGGTTGGCTAAGTATCGAGCCAAACATTTACTTTTATTTCCCAATTCATCGAATGTGGCTTCTGGAATGAAAGAAGGCTTGGGCATAGGAGGACGACTACTAGGATTTTTACTTTTTGGTTTACAAACATGTTAATTAAATACATACTTATATTAAACGAGTTCATATATGTAACATCCCTGACCTGGGTTATGAGTTAACCTAGGATTTTTGCCTAAATATGTAATTAAATCTTTGTGATTAACTCTGAGCATGTAATTAAGTTTCTTAGAAACATATATTTTAGTATTTGCTCCTTTTTATTTAAAGTTGTAGCATTGTTTTGTTATACAGGGACCTATGTGCAATTTACCCAGTTGAAAGGGTTAGCTTGCAATTTGCACATGATGAGATGTTCCTATGATGTTGAGACATCATGAGAATCTTTTTGGCAAAGTATGAGGGATTTCCCAAGCTAGGGCACCAAGGTGCAGCTGTGGAAGCAATCCCAGGGCTTGAAACCCTAATTTGGGGTAAATTGCAATTTACCCAAATTCAGGGATCCAAATTGTAAAATATGTCATCTAATGTATCTTTTTAGAATCTTGCCATCATTAAGAGAAAAAAATGATGAGGGAGTCACCTCAATTGAATTATCAAGTTATGAAACATACCTTGTGATTGAATAATCAGGGTATATGTGCAATAGTTCTTTATGTATGTACCTTATTGTTAGATTGATCTTCTTTGCTTTCTTTTTCTAGACCTTAAGATAAGGTTTGTCCTTAGAATAAAGAGGAAGGGACGAGCAAGTAATAAAGGAAGGACTTAATTGGAATTATGGGGAAACTTATGGGCCTTTAATGAAACATCACCCAAATATATATACACTTTACTTCTCTAAGCAAAGAAACCTTTCCTTCGTGCATATCACTGTTTCCTCTTTGCTTGGCCGACTAAGGACTGTCTTGGAGCTCAAGAGGAACGACCAAGGGTGCAAGGTAGGTTCGAACCCCTCTTCTTGCCTAATTCCATGGCTAGAACTCGAATTCAAGGTCATCTTCATGGCTAACTCTTGAAACCCTACCTTTCTAGCCGTCTCTTTTCATCCTTCCTTGGAGTTTTCACCTTGGCCAACCTGTGGGAACTCAAGGACGCCATTAGAGCTTGGATATTGAAAGCTTGGAGCTCAAGAAGCAAGCTTTAGGCGGGTTTTATAACTCTAAACCCATGCTTTACTATATACATCCCTTATATGTGGTTAGATGATAGTTCTTCATGTTTCCCTACTTTTACCTGCTATTTTGCAAGCAAATCCATGGAATATCCATACTGTTCTCGAGCTAGGAGATGAAGGTGTGATTTCCAAGAAAAATCCACCGCTTTTCACTTTCTTACACGGTCTCACCAGTTTGCTCTCTCGGTCTCAAGACCGCGAGGTGAGCAAACGGTCTCGAGACCGCGACAGGGAAAACGGTCTTCAAGACCGTTTGTCCCCGTTGACCGAGCGTGGACCGTATAAGAAAATTGTTCCTATATATATAGGCTAATTACCCTCAAAATTTGGGAGGCTAATTCCAAGGGAATCGGGAGATTGACCTTTTTAAGTAACAACTTTATTTGAATTTATTCCTGATTTTCAAATGGTTTGAAATTGCCTTTTTGGGCAAACGGTCTCAAGACCGTGTAAGGTCATTTACCAGGCGTTGACCGTATGCGATTACTGTTCAAAATAATGTTAGTTAACAAATCACCAAGTTTGATGGTTTAATTCCAAACGGTCTAAGAGTTGAAGGGTGAATACTAGGGATAACCCTAGGTGAAATCAGTACTGAAATTATGGTGACCTAATTAGAGTTTTTAGGGTTGATTGACCTAAACGGTCTCAAGACCATTTGGGGGTCATCCAAACGGTCTCAAGACCGTGAGGGCAATCAACCATGACCGTTTGGAGGTTTGGGGTCAAGAAAAGTTGACCAATTGAAGGTACAATTATACCAAATTATATTGCAATTAAATATTGATATAATCATCAACTCAAATTGTTCAACCTTGATGAATTTCCACTAGAATCCAAAATTGGATGGGCAAACGGTCTCAAGACCGTTTGGAATTCATCCAAACGGTCTTAAGACCGAGAGGACAATCACCCAAGACCGTTTGAAGGTCTACGGTTAAGTAATTTGACCAATTGAGGACCCAATTGCAAATAAGTTATCAACTTAATCAAAATTCTGTTTTGTGGGTCAATCATGGTTCAACCCCTATCCAATCACCTTATACTTTGATGAAATCTTGGGCAAACGGTCTCAAGACCATTTGGGGTCCACCCACATGACCTCAAGACCGTTTGGGCCAAGTTTGGGCCCAATTGGAGCTCAATTGAAGGATTCAACCTTGTGTTGATGCACATTGTTGAGTGTTGATGGGTGAACATTGATAGACCCTAATTGAATCGATTTCAATCCTAATTGGTCAACAATTGAGGGTAAATTGAATAACTAATTGGTTAAGCATAACCTTAGTTGACCCAATCCATAGGTGGTCAACATAGCTTTGACCTTTTGAGGGCTTCAACATCGGTTGACATCATCGATTGTATCTTTGTTTTGTTGATGGACCAAACGGTTGAGACCATGTGAGCCTCGCGGTCTCAAGACCGTGAGAGGGCTTGCAGTCTCAAGACCGTGAGGGGGCTCATGGTCTCAAGACCGCGAGGGGCCTCGCGGTCCTGAGGTCAAACGGTCAACATCTCTTCGCGGTCTTGACATCAACTTGTCCCTCGCGGTCTTAACATCAGGTTGATATTCGCGGTCTTGAACCATTTGAAGAGGCTCGCGGTCTTGGAGTCTAAGGAGGCTCGCGGTCTTAAGGAGGCTCGCGGTCTTGGAGTTAGAAGAGGGCTCGTGGTCTTGAAAATTCAAATTGGCTAAACGGTCAACACTTTCAAAAGATCTCAACTCGATTGAAGAATGATGGTTGAAGGTCAATCAATGTGATTCAAAGTTGACTTCTTTCAATCAAGTGATGAAATAAATGGTTCAATGTTGCCCTAATCAAACCCTAATGATAACCTAGGATATTAAGGGGCTAATTGACTAAGATTTTGACCATGATAATGATCAATGGAGTGAAATACCAAAATACCCCTGAAGGGTAAATTGAGTAATACCTTGATCAAATCAAACTCTAATCACATGATGGTGATGTTTTAGCTATGATAGCTTATGATGACTCAATCCAACCTGATTTAGAGTGATGTTGACATCACCTAATAGTATGAGGAGAGAGAAAGTACTTCTAGAGAGAGAGAGTACTTCTAGAGAGAGAAAGTACCCTTTTTAAGTGGAAACTCAACTAAAGTATCTCCAATGCACATGAGTGAGCATAATTAGGGTATGATCCACCTGTGCGGGGTCATAGAAACCCTAATTATGATAAATGATGAACCTTTAACTAATCTGAGAGCATCAGTGATGATGTTACTCATACATAATGATGATATGAGTTCAATTCACCCTAATGTGAATAGTAAACCCTAATTCAAGGGTGATGACATGTGATGTGAATAGTAAACCCTAATTCAAGGGTAATGGCATGCTTGTGAGTATTAAACTCTATTTGATGTGAATTAGAGATTTAACTCTTATGATAAGAGTAGGAAGTATATTCCTTATTTTTGTATTACCTGTATCAGTTGTATTAACCATGCAGGTTCTGATATGAAGGTAATCATATCCAGGTATGGATGTTGATGTTATATTCATTGAAGGCATGTTATTAGCCTTATGAATAAGTAAGGTAATCTGATGCCTTGTCAGTGGCATCCTATGCTGATAATGGGCTGTGAGAGCCATGAATACCATCAAGGTCATGCCTTAGAGATGACTTGTGATGAGGATAATGAGAAATGATAAATTGATATGAGTTAGGCCTGTTACAATTAGCATTCTTCTTTTATAGCTGCTATGCTACTGTTATTGTTTGGAGAACAATGTATGCTATTAAAGAATACTGAATGTACCTAACTAATTAAGTATAATGTAGAGCCCTGATCATAGATCCATCATTGTCAGAGATTAAGTGATGGTGAAACAGGTTTTCCTCAGGGAACTCCTGGAGCACATACTTTTGAGTATGTGGGGTACATGGATGTGTAGAACCTTACATCCTAGTGTAGGAAAGTGATGTAGATGTGTAATCCATCCATCCTTCACTATAATTCCATACCGTATCAGTGGTAGGTAAACATGAAACCTCCTGATGACGAAGAAAGCACAGATATCCGTGTCAGTGGTAGGTAAATATGAAACCTCCTGATGACGAAGAGAGTACAAAATGCCACTGTGACTCTAGAATAGCGAAGGACCAGTTTACCCTGGTGAGCTATAGTAGTAGAGACATAAGATGTCCTACAAGTGATCCTCTTACTGACTGAGGAAGGTGAAGGTCATGAGAATCCGGCTCTCTTAATGACCTATGTATGATACTGATGTGACTTCTCAGCGATCAGTTGGAGTATGAGTGGTATGCCTCATCTCCACAGGGCATAATGTTGTTTGTAAAACATAATCAACCATGTAGTATAACTTGTTAGAGATAACTCCAAGTTAGTTGATTGATGTTACATTGCAATAGTGTTTATATTCTCCATATCTCCTAAATTGTAGAGATCTTGTTATACCTGCAACTGTTATAGAATACTTTGAAGGCTTTACTGCTTAAAGATATTCTTTGATGTTATAATAAAGCTTCTGGCGGAGAGTTATAACTCTCGCTGGGACAATTATGTAAAATTGTCTCACCCCGTAGACTTCAACTTTTTAGGTGGACGTCGGAGACGAAGGAATTAACCTACAGGTGACCAGTCTCAGCAGCAGCAGCACCAGGGGCAGTAGTAATCTTAGGTGGAGATTTGTCCTGCCATGTGGTGTAGTTAGAGTCAGTCCTATGTGTCCTCTTTACTCTCAGGTCTTGGAGTCTTGTGTTATGTGATCTTGAGATTTTGTATCTTGATGTATATAATTGCTTAAGAAGTAATTATCCTGAGATGTAAACAGTTTATCTCTCTTTATGAAAGAAGTTTTTATGGATCCAAGTTCTTATCTCGAAAAGTTTTATTTTCCCGTGATTTTTGTCTTCCGCTGATTACCGATTCGCTTCCGCTAAGTTTTAATCGTGTTTATGTCATGGTTTGGAGATCAGAGCCCACAATATATGTAGCTAGTCAAATATGAAAAACATGTAGATATACCTTGTCAATGATAACCAAGTGTCTAGGCCATCCCACCATAGCACCCTCTGCTTCATCAACTGTACCATATTCAGAAGAAGGTATGGGTAGTGGTTTGTCCCCCATTCCGTCATACACAAGATGGATGGACACACGACAAATGTCATCAGAAACTGATTGACAATGCAATGTACCACCGATGTTGTATACCTTACCCGCTGCCACAACATTGTACTCTGGAACCTCCACTGCAAGTTTACAGTTCATACCAACCTAGTTGAAATTATATAAGTTATATACAAAGAGGTAAACCAGATACCTACTATATTATATATATCATATTAACATATATAGAACAAACTTACTGCAGATTATTGTGGTGGTTCATTGGGAGTGCTCCCATGACCTTCTACAATTGGAGTATGAGCTTGTACCTCATCATCTGAGAGACGCACGGTTTGAGGAGGTTGAGAAGGTTGAGAAGGTTGAATAGGCTGAAATGAAGACAATATTTGTTGCACTTTCTGTGATACTAATGCTTCAACCTCGTCATGTGTAACTGTACGACCTCTTCTAGATTCTGAAGGCCCATAATAAGTCTTGAATCCTATGCCAGCTCCTAATCCCCTAACACGGCCAGGATGCTCTTTCGTACGAAGAGTAACTGATAGTTCATCCATGCGTCCAATTGGTATGAACTTTCCTTGTTTTCTTTGCTCATAGAGATCATCCTATTCATATTTAATGAAAATATTAAATCACAAACAATTAGAGATCATCCTATTCATATTTAATGAAAATATTACATCACAAACAATTAGATATTATTAAATCCTACTCTTTAATTACTTAATTGTGATGAACTTACCATCTTTTGTGCCACCTCCTTAGTTGCAGGGTTGGTAATTTCACCTGCTTTATTTTTTCTAGCATCAAGCCAAATTTTATAACGGGTGGACACTCAACTTGAGTTGTGCTAGACCCTTCTCCAGAAGAGATTTGCTTCTCCAGTTGTTCTCAACGCTGGGCATAACTAAGGGATCCCATGTGATGGTTATGCACATTTTTGGCCCGTCTTTCCTTTTGGGCCTCATGAATAGCCTGCTCATTTAAAATGAGGTATTGCAATTTACAACTTGGCAAACATATATATATATATATAAACACATTAATTGTATACCTGAAACTCTTCTGAATTCCTTTGTGCAACAAATCTGTCCCACACCTCAGGATCTATAAAAATATATACGTCTGTTGCTTTCTTCTTTTGCTTAGGATTATCTATATAATCCCTTTTGAGATAGGTCTTAAATGCCCTCCATCATACACCACAACGCTGCAACACTCTTTTCATGTGGTCTTTTTCATTTAAATGAAAAACACCCTATATACAAATGAAGCAATAATCTTATTTCAAAAAGTATATGTCAAAACAAAAAACTGGAATCAATAAACAAAAAAAAGATAATATAGTATCAAAATTCAACTCACAGATATATCTTTCCAAAGGAGGTCTTTCAAGCCAATAGGAACATCATGCCAGTTTTCTATATCTATTGGCACGTTACTGCGTGCGGTTGCCCCTACATAATGCTTAAAAGTACTAGCATGTTCCCCAATAGGTACTCCTCCCCTTTCAAACTGGATTGACAATTTCTCCTCTTTTGCCCTAAGCTCTTGCAGCCGACGCATCACTGTGGGACCTCTACTCTTCTTAACATCACCACTAGCATCCTCATGCTCATGATCAGAATGTTCATCTTCACTTGCCATTTTAGAACAACCTGCAAATATACATGATAAAAGAAAACATAAGTGATAATAAAAGAACAAGTGGTGATATATAATAAAATGTATACATGATAAAAGAAAATGTGTGCTTGAATGATAATACATGCCTCTAGTTTTGGTTGAGTTGTTAGTCAAGTAAAATTCCTTCAGCATGGTCTTGACGTGTATATAAGTCATCGGTGTTAACTTCAACATTGACACTTGGCAAACCAATTGAAAATGGGCTGGAATCATCATACTTTGCGTAGTATTCTTCTTCATTTATAGGATCCACAGTAAACTGTCTTTTTCCATGAAGAACGACAGACCAATTTTTATTTGCTGGGTCATCAATATAGAATACTTGTTTTTCTTGGTCTGCCATGATGAATGGTTCATCTTTCTCTCCAATTTTTTCAAAATTCACCAATGTGAAACCCAACTCATCAACTAAAACGCCTTTGTTGTTATCAACCCAATTACATCGAAAGATAGGAACTCTGAAATTTGTATAGTCCATTTCCCATATGTCCTCAATGATGCCGAAATGGGACATCTCAGCTTCGCGTGGTCTTTTATCTTTGGCACTAGCAAAATACAACGAACAAGCTTTAACAGTGACCCCACTATTTTGGACTACACTACTTTCATCTTGACGTTTAGTGTAATATAAAAATCCGTTTATGTCATAACCTTCATATGACATGACATCCATTTTTGGCTTAAAGGTGAGCCATTTTATGTTCTCAGCAACATTATTTGGTGATTCAGATAGCTGCTTAAAGACTTTCTCTTCAAACCACCTAATAAATGTTCGATTATGCTCTCTTGCAAGCCACATTGAACTGGATCGCGGATGATTTTTCTTGATAAGATCATTGTATTCTGTGATGTAGCTACTAACTTCACCGATGTTGTGTAAAATATACAAATGTGCTTGTTCCCACAACTCACGACTAATTCCTTTCACTCGTGCTCCCAGAGTTCCTTTGCCACAGTAAGACTCAGTAATAAGATCATTTTTTAGATCGCTAGAAGTTTCATTGGAATTCAAAAAATCGTTGCAAAAGTCCATCACTTCCCTAGCCACATAACCCTCAATAATACTCCCTTCAGGACGATAACGATTCTGAACATCACCTTTAAAAACACTCATGTAGCGTTCAAATGGATACATCCAATGTAAAAAAATTGGACCCAACATCTTCACCTCCCTTGTAATATGTACTACAAGATGAACCATGATATCAAAAAATGAAGGAGGAAAGTACATTTCAAGCTGACACATGGTAACAATTACATCATTTTGTAATTTATCGAGAGTATCAGGATGTATCACTTTGTTGCATATTTCATTGAAGAAGAAACAGAGTCTTGTGATTGAAAACCTTACATGCTTTGGCAATATAGATCGAATAGCCACAGGTAAAATTTGTTGCATTAAGGTGTGACAATCATGAGATTTGAGACCTATCAACTTCAGATCCTTCTTTGATACCAATCTACGAATATTAGAAGAGTATCTTTGTGGAACCTTAATATTATACAAGCACTCACAAAAAGTCTTTTTCTCCTTCTTGGACAAAGTGTAACAAGCTGGTGGTATATATGTGCGGTGATCCCTGATCTCAACTGATAATTCTTTTCTTATACCCATTAATTCTAAATCTTTTCTAGAGTTGATGCCGTCTTTAGTCTTTCCTGGTATGTTCAATAACGTACCGATGATGCTATCACACACATTTTTTTCAACATGCATGACATCAATGCAATGTCTAATTTTCAAAAATCTCCAATAAGGAAGATCCCAGAATATTGACCTCTTCTTGTATAGAGATTTGTCACATGCGAGCGTACGACTACTTGAACTCTTTCCAAATTCATTAACAATATGTTTCACCCTATCATATACAACATTTCCTGGTATAGGTTTAGGAGCACTTCGTTCCTCAGTTGACCCATTAAAGGTTTTGCGTTGCCTTTGATAAGGATGCACTGGTGGGAGAAACCTCCGATGACCAAAGATATACGATTTTACCACCATGTTTCAGTCGAATTGAATCAGTATTTTCCTCACAAACAGGACATGCTTTGTATCCTTTTATGCTATATCCAGACAAATTTCCATAAGCTGGGAAGTCATTAATCGTGCAAAAAAACATAGCAGGCAAAGTAAAGATCTCTTTACGTGAAGCATCATATGTCATAACACCTTCTTCCCATAATTTCGTTAGGTCATCAATTAGAGGTTGAAGGTAAACATCAATATCATTTCCAGGTTGTTTGGGCCCTGATATCAATATTGACAACATGACATACTTATTTTTCATACACAACCAAGGAGGAAGATTGTATATAACAATCATAACAGGCCACGTGCTATGTTGGCTGCTTAATGTACCATATGGATTCATTCCATCTGTACAGAGTCTAAGTCTTAAGTTCCTTGTTTCTTTACCAAATTGAGGGTATAATAAATCAATTTTCTTCCATTGTGGTGAATCAGATGCATGTCGTAGGATGCCATCATCATTGACCTTTAACTCCCCATGCCAAGACAAATTTTGCGCATCTTCTGTATTAGCAAATAAGCGTTGAAATTGTGGTATTATTGGTAGATACCACATCACCTTGGCAGGAGAGCCATTTTTAGCCTTAGCTGAATTTGTAGTCTTGTACCTTGACGCACCACATTTTGGACAATTTATCAAATCACTATAGTCCTTCTGAAATAACACACAGTCATTTGGACATGCATGAATCTTCTTAGCCTCCATTCCCATTGGGCACATTATTTTCTTTGCTTGATATGTAGAAATTGGAAGCTCGTTGCCTTCAGGAAGAATTTCCTTTAACAAAAATAACAATGAAGTGAAACTCTTATCGCTCTACCGATTTTGAGCTTTAAGAGTATATAATCGCATCACAACACTCAACCTCGTGAACTTAGTACAACCCTTATATAATGGTTTTTCAGCATCATGGACAATGTTTGCAAATAAAGAAGGTGGATCAATGACATTATCCTGACAGCTACGTAGCATCTCATCAACCATATCATCCTGAATTGGGTCATCCTGAATCGGTTCATCATTGACATTAACATCATTATCTATATCTTCTATGTCACCACTATTAATATCGACATTTTCGGATCCATAATTAAGTTTCTCTCCATGCCAATACCATTCATTATAACCTTGTATGATCCCATTGCATATGACATGATTCTTAATTTCCTCAACAGTATCAACTTTCAAATTGTTACCACAATTTCTACATGGACAATAGAACCTATCTGTAGGTAGTTTCCTATGTTCCTCAGCAAATCTGATAAATTCATCAACACCTTTGGTAAACTCTGGACTGCAACGGTTCTTGATAGACATCCAACTTCGATCCATTTTCTAGATCACATTAAAATTAATTATCAAACTGAGCATTTAATATTGATACTATAAGTTGTAAGGTTTTTTTTATAGGAAATTCATTACTTTTATACTAAAGTGTACCACCTATCCCATTTTTGAATATTTAACCTCACTAGTAATTGTATAATGTATGTTTAGTTTTCAATAAAATTTCAGCAACATTTCCCCTTAGTTCTCCAAGTACATCAATGTAAATGGCAAATAACCACTCACATATGTACCCAGAGAACAAATGAGGAAATACTACTAAAAAATTTCTTCAAAACTAAACATACATTATACAACTACATCCTAAGTGAGATTAAATATCCAAAAATAGTCCCATATCGGGGACTATCCAAAATTTACTCCTAATGAATAAATTTTGAACGGGTTTCTAAGTTTATATATAAATGTATTTGTCATATTTATGCATAGGTGGTCTCATCTATAAACCCTAAAATGTCAATCTAAAACTAAACAATGTCTACCCTTGCATGATGTAGATATAAAAGAATACATGGTTTTATTATTGGTTGGTTTACTAGATAAACATTCATTTATATGTACTGAATTGAATAATCAATTAGGTGCTCTTAACAGAAATAAATAGAAAGGCGTAAATTAAACATCATGCATGATCTTTCATAATAGATAACAGTAAATCAAGTAAATCAAGACTCAAATGCAAAAGACAGCCAACACGACCAGTGTACCTAGCACGGCCGTATAGCACGGCACGGCCGTGGTACAACTCAAATCAAAAGACAGCCAACACGATCAGTGTACCTAGCACGGCCGTATAGCACGGCACGGCCGTGGTACAACTGTACCTAGCACGGTCGTATAGCACGGCACAGCCGTGGTACAACGTACCTAGCACGGCACGGCCGTGGTACAACTCAAATTTAGAAGACAGTTAAAAACTAAAATTTTTGGCTTAAAGGCGAGCGTGGCACTAAGCATGGCCGTGCAAAGCACAGGTCGTGGCACCAAGCATGATCGTAGCAGGAGTCTGAAACGGAAAATGAATTTACCTATCTGTTCGGAGAGGTGGTGGCGTCGAAAGCCTTGGCGGCGGAAAAATCGTTTGGAGAAGCAAGAGCGACCTTGGCGGCGAGCTGGTCTATGGCAACGGCGGCGAGATCTTGGCGGTGAGCTGGTGAGCTTCGGCAACAGCGGCAAGCTGGTGAGCTATGACCCGGCGAGACCTTGGCGGCGCTTTTGGCGGCGAGTTAGCGAGCAACAATGGAGGCGACGACCCGAACGGCAAGCTGGTGATGGAGCGGCAAGCGACGAACGACACGCTGGTGGCGGCGAATCTTTGGAGGCGTCAACCTTGGCGTCGGCGAGTGTGAGCGACAGTGAGAACGAGAGTTGACAATGAGGCTAGGAGAGAGTGCGAGAGTGGGGAGTGTGCACTAGTGAGAGTGCGAGTGAGAGAGTAAGGGTTATCTGCAGACTTCTCGGGTCGGTTAAGCAAAAAACCGACCCAACAGGTCTCTGCGGATGGTTATCTCAAACAACCGACCCAAGAGGGTCTTTGTGCGACACTTCTAGGGACGGTTCTTTAAAAAACCGACCCGAAAGGCTGAACTTCTAGGGACGACTGTCTCGAAAAACCGACCCGAAAGGGTCTTTGCGCGGAGACCTCTAGGGACGGCTGTCTCGAAAAACCGACCCGAAAGTTTTTGCGCGGAGACCTCTAGGGACGGTTAAAGAGAATAACCGACCCAAGAGGGTATAGATCCACGCGCGAAAGGCAAAATTTAATTCTTTTTCTCCGCGGGAAGCATGTCGGGTCGGTTTTTATATAAAACCGATGCTATGTTTATGCGTGCCGCGAATTTGATGATTTCGCGGGTCTTTTTCTAGTGTCGATTAACCTTAAAAAACCGACCCAATAGCTAAAAGCGGTACCCGAATTTTTTCTAATGACTTGTTGCTTCGGTTTTAGATTATTCGGTCGGTTTTTCTAATATAAGTGACGCTAACGGAAGCGATGTTAGAGACCGAAAATGTACTAGTGAAAATTGCATAACTTGCACAAACAACATCCAAATCAATCCAAATTTGAAACTTAGGCTCATTTTATGTTTTCAAATCATATCAAAAAGTTTGATTAAGGTTTAGAACACTTAATTGTGGTAATTAAGCTTTCATTTAGGTATTTGTGTATGAACCCAAATATTGGTGTAAAAGGTGAACAAATGTTCATTAAACCACTATATTTTCCACAAATTAAATAGAAAGTCCAATAAGGATAGAAATGAAAGGAAAATATGGGAAAGATGGTCAAAAGATAAAATTCTAGAATTTGGTATGTTACATATATGATCGGTACATGGCCTTCACATAAGACCTCCATGGCCGACATAGTAACACTAACTAAGGTTGCAATGGAGGGTCTTCTCATCTTCTCGGTACAACAAGGAGAGATCCTAGGGTATGTTCTCGACCATATTGAAATGAAGGTATATAATTTTGTATGAGTAGATGAATATCGTCCTATGAGGTATGCTCAGTTGGCACTACCAAAAGAGGAGGGAGGACTGTACTTAAAAGCTCCTAAAGACATTGTGAGATGGGGGACTTTGAGAAGAATAATTGCCCGTCAAGAAGAAAGTCAGTATGAGGGAAGTGTATGAGTGAAAGATATCCAAGGGGATTGGATTTCCAGCCTAATACAGAGAAGGATATTCACGCACCATCAATGCTACGCGGGATTTGTGGCTGCAGATGAAGCATCTATTTGATCCCTATGAAGCTGGTGGATGACATCTAAAAGACCCAAAGATGGACAGATCGGAGGCTACATGAGTTAGAGCTGCACGAGACAAAAAACTAGAATATGTATGGGCTGGAAAATATGTGCCAAAATGGAGTATGTGTGTTTCTAAAATTATGCACGACACACTGTATACTCTTGATAAAATACAGAAGTGGAATCATGATGTTTCTACTACATGCTTGCTCTGTAAAGAGGAGGAGGATAGCTAGAACCATCTCATGAGGAGCTGCAAATTTTCAAAAGATGTTTGGATACTGATTTGCATTGAATTTCGATTGCAAGTTCCATTGCAAGAGGAAGTGACATGTATGATTAAAAGCTACAAAAATAGGGACTTGCACATAATGTTGTTTGATTCACTTTGCTATCACATTTGTAATGAAAGAAACAAAAGAAGACACACAGAGGTTCAACCTAGAACGCTAAAACTATTGGTGTAAAAATTTGTAATTGTGTAAATCACAAGCTACACATTAGATAGTTGCGTGAGTTGTTTTGTGTTTGGGTGTAGTGTTGGGCTACATGTAACTTTCGAGCTCCTATGATTTTAGGAGGATGTAGGAATATATATACCTGATTTCTATACATACATATACCATGTATATGGTTACCATATAATATTTAACAATTATATTCTCAACAAATAATTATCCAATGATGGAAACCACTAAGTTTAGAATTCAACAATATTCATTCTTAACTATATATATGATAGATCAAATAAACTTAGCAATTGAAAAGATACAAAAAATCATATTATATAAAGTTTAATCTATATCATCATTTGATTTAGATTTATTAACTACCTTACATATACATTACAATTTCTTTGGGATGCATGGGGTTCTCATATCATCTATCTAAAATATCGGTGTAACAATATGTCTAATACAACTTAGGGAATTTCATAGGTTGAACTTACTAATATGCATATATGAATAGATTTAGATATAAGTACACGGAGATGATGACTAGCCGACATATGGATCACGGATGAATAGGTTTGCATGACTCCTGATCTCGAGTAGCTTGACTGGATTAGATCCACGATGAGTCGAAGTTCCTTCCAAGATGATGGCAACTCAATTTCTGTGATATGGATCAGTGCCAACCAAAAGGAGTTTGACTTGGATGACATACAACTCACACTGTTACCAAACGGTACACTAAGGAGGAGGTATCTCCACTATAAATGGCTACCGGCCTTTCAAGATTGCTTGAAATCTCAGCCCAGAAACCAAGGCGTCTAAAAAGAACTTTGCCAACACAAATTTCTTCCAATTTTACCGGGACCGCCGCACATTGCAAGTGCATGACTAAACAGAGCGCTTCGTCTACCGACTCCCTCTCCTTGCCTCTTTGCGGGACCGCGCATGGCCCCGGTGCCTGGATCACCGGCCGATAGAGGAGCTTCTCGCCCCCGTTTAGTCTCTCCGTCAACTCCGCTCCTCGGCTCGCGCCCTTCGTCTCTTCACCTCCAGCGAGCGACTGAAAATGCCACGCATGGCCCCGGTGCACGGATCACCGGCCGATTGAGAAGCTTTTCTTCCCTTCTACCGCCTCCATCTACTTCCCTCCTTAGCTTTCCCCCTTCCCTTCTTCACCTCCAGCGACCGACGGCCAACACCGCTTATGGCCCCGATGCTTGGATCATTGGCAGATCGAGGAGCTGCTCGGCCCCTCTTCCGCCTCCATCTACTTCCTTCCTCAGCTCCTGGCCTTCACTTCACGTCTATTGCTGGTAGCTCCCCTTCAGATCCCTATTCTTCCTTCTCCGTCTTAGCTCCTCCTCTACTCCCTTTCTGTTTTAATCCAACTTTTCCTCCCGTTGTCCCTTACCCGCTACATCCTTCCATCCCCTCATGTGTCTCTCCCCTCCATTTTCCTAGAAAAGATGACTCTCAGTCTGAGGCCAACTATTCCTACTGAGGCAATCATCCAAAAACAATGATTGGACGTGTCAACCAGATAATCGAACGAGCATGCATATTATAGTTTGCAACCAGTCGGTTTCCATCGCTGTTGATGTAGGTAACTTCTCTCTCCCTTAGAAGCATGTTTTCTGCCCCTCACTCCTTCATCTTAGACGCTCGTGTGATTGTGCTGTAATGCCTTGAGTAATCATCTCTGGGAGAAATCCAGCCTTTAAGCTCGAGTACAGATTTTTTTGCTATCGAAATTGATATTGCTGCGATGGTAACAATCTTACATATATGTGATTAAATCTTTCTTGAAAAATCTGCTTTGGTGCTTAACAGATCACATGACAAAATCCACATTTTGGGTAGTTGGAAGGTGAATAATGATTGATTAACGAGTATTGTGCTCAGTAAGGATGTGTCAGACTTGTATGTTGTTGATGTAGGAAATGAATCTTCCTGTGATCTACTTCCATGTACATCATTTTAGTCTAAATGGATGATCAAAAAATTTATTGCTTATTTTTACGAATATTATCTTGAACATGAATGTTAGTATCAAACCATATGATAAAGCCAACTTAAAAAAGTTGATAACTGAGGTTCATTTTAGCACCACATTTGTCAAATAATCTATATATTAGCCATCCAAATTGATCTTGTACCATGTATATATCATTTTCTTCATTTAATCTTAGTTACAATGATGTTAACTCCTATATAGTATTTTGGGATAGATGAATATTGATTCATTGTTTGTTTATATGCTTATGTATTGAGGATGATTTTCGTGGTATTTCATATGGTGATCATGCTCATACATCAATTTATAATCTAGAAGTTATTAAGTTTTGGTGCAATCTTGCTGCTCAATCTGTGATTAGATGGTGGTAGGTGGTAGTGGGTAGCTACCATAGTAAGTGGAAGAGGTCCAAGTGAGCCATTATAACATCCTTTTGGGGTGTAATGAGACATAATGAGTAGAAGAAGATTTTACAATGAGACATGATTGACTTGTCCTTGTGAATTTCCATCCAAATTGTAGTTTGTTTGGATGGCATTGTCACACCCTTAAACCTCTATGGTCACTAGGGCATTAGTTAATAGGCCAACTAGCTGCCAAATACGAACAATGGTGGTATACAAGGGAGGCTTTTTAGAGTTCTTCAATTTTTTTTTATTTAACTCTCCATGGATTTCTGGTGCCAAATGAGATTATGAGACACCACACCTCCCCCTCTTGTCTTTCGTAATTTGCTTCTATGATTCTTTCTTAGTTACCTACTCTATGAAACCACATTCTACTTTTACGATGAACTCTTCTCGTAGGGTCATTTGTTTAATGGCCAATATACAAAGGAGAATGGTCCCTAGTTCTCTCTTCCCTCTTTAGGCTACTTAACATAGCTCCTCGGAGACGTTGCAGTGGGAAAGTGATAACACATCCAACTAAATGCTCTTGTCATTGCGTACTGTATAGTGCAATAATAAAATCTGTAGGATCTATCCAAAGATTCCCCACTTCGATAGAGCTATATATCTGTAGCGATTGGCGGACTTGAGTTGTGCTTGTGAAGACTTTGGGCAGTGTACATCTTAGGATCATGTTATACTACCCCTTTCCAATTGCTACTATTGTTGCGCACTTACTCAGTCAGCTTTGGACTTTTTTCCTCATTATGTGTAACACCCCTCTTTTGCATACATACAATAACTAAGCGGAAGCATTCATCTTTGAAGGGGGATGTCGAACTCATGACACTCATTGCAAATAAATAAATAAATGAATCACCAAACATTGTCTTAACATGATTCATACAATGTTCGTTGGATATGAAGACAACAACGAACTTTTTAATCAAACTAAGATGTAACAATTGAACATGCAATGACTGAAACATAAAAGGTAACATTCTAGATAACATGATCATCTAAGGTGGATGGCACCCCACTAAACTGAACTTGAAGGTCTTTTAATCCTTGGCTTGCTTTTTTTTAATCCTCACTTGCTACCATTTTCTACCATTTTAGTTTCCTCTTCAGCCATTTAGATGACATAGATACAAAGGGATTGTATATTGGATGTTGTACTGGAGGATAGCTTGGGATGGCCGGGTTGCTCCTCTATAACTGTTCTTGTATACAATTAGATGTAGCCCTTTTATCTTGTAATGCCACCCTTGAGGTCAGGAACAATGTATAGACAACAATGACAATAAAATTGAAATAATCAAATTTTCACGGTGTTATATAATGACTGTCTATTATATCATATTTGAGTAATGAGTTTACATCTTTCCATCATACTTATTAGTGTGTTTGGATTTTATGGATATATTCTTCAATAAGTAGGAGTGGATCCCAAGTCCCACTCTTTACAATCTTGATCTTGTGAACCATTTTTTTCACGTGATCTATATCTATACTATATAAACAAGCTTTTATACAATCATTCTATACATCAAAATCCATGGAAGTCTATACATAAGGATTACAAATAAAAAAAAGTAATGTCTAATCTTAAATCAACAAAGAAATCTCTTGCACATTTCTTCTCTATCTTCCTTCAATCACATGTCCATGTATATTCCAAAGGAATAATCCATCCACCAGTGTTTTAAAAATCGGTCTATGCGGCCGCATACAAGGTGCGGACCTCCAAAAAAATGCATAATGGAAATCCCTCCAAAAAGCGGACCAAGCCGCATAATCGGTTGTACGGCCGCATACAAGGCCGATTACACCCCAATTTTTAGTTAGAGATATTCTGATTTCTTCTTTTATACATTTATATTCATCTATGTTTGTTTAAATATAGATTATAGTGCATGTTTGTATGTATTTAAGTTGTGATGATTGCATATTTGCATAATTGCATCCATTATTCTTGTAATTGTACTATTTAGATACACAATTGCACAAATTCAATATGAAAATCATGATTAATATATATATATATATATATATAATAATAATAATTAATTAAAAAAAATCCAAAACCGCATATACTTCCGCATATACTCCCACATACTGCATATACTCTACAAGGTGACCTCTCCGAACGCATAACGCATACCGCTTTTTGAAACACTGCCATCCACAACATGGACCAAAGAGGAAAATTGGCAGTTAGGGATACTAAATTGTTATTAGTGATCTATCTTAGACAAATGCAACAATATACGATTCAGTATAAGTTTAAATTAGGTTAGGACTATGTACTGGACTTAGGTTAACAAGATAAGGATCTTCAATGTAATCAAGTTCCAAAATTGTAACTCATAGGATTGTTTATTTAGAAAAGCATGTAAGATCGTTCATAATTCAAAAGTATCCACAAGATATCAAAATGTCTATTATTGTTCACATTCATACAATGATTTGAAATATTAAGATTGAGCACTATGATATCATGTCTTTATCAAGGGCTATGTGTCTTGTGTACTCACAATTTACCAGAGAACAACATTGTTACATAATCTCTACTTTAACTAGTATTCTGGGGGACAACCTATAAAATTATACCCACTGCGCATGGTGGTGGGATGTTACTCAGCCTTAGGTGGGCCGAAGCTCTAAAGGGACCAAATCCTAGATGGACCAAAGTCTAAAAAAGAGGCCAAATCCAACAGGGTTTCTAAAAACTCTCGTGCTATTTCAGTCATCATCATCATAATCAACTAAGCCTCAACCCAACCATGTTGGAGTCGGCTACATGGATCCTTCTTTTCCAATCAGCCCTGTTATGGGTCATACTCTGATCAAGATGTAATGATTCAAAATCTCTCTTTATAAGCGCTTCCCAAGTTAATTTAGGTCTGCCTTTGCTTCTTTTAGTGATGCTCGACTCAATAACCTTGCTTCGAATAGGTGCACTTGTCGGTCTGCGTTGCACATGCCATTACCATCGTAGACAGCCTTCACGCAACTTGTCCTTGATGCTCACCACCCCCACTTTGTTTCTGATATAGTCATTCCTCAAAACGATATTTTCTCGTCTTCCCGCACATCCATCTCAACATACTCATTTTGGCCACATTCATCTTGTTGAGACCTTGTTTCTTCACTGCCCAACATTCACTCCCATATAGCATGGCTCGCCATATAGATGTTATGTAGAACTTGCTTTTTAATCTGAGAGGGATCTTATGGTCACATACTACTCTAGTTGCACTCCTCCAAAGGTCACACCCTCACAAAATGGCTCCAAAAGGAGAAATCTACATAGTATTACAATGTGGTTAACCATTTGGCTTGGAATCGGTTATTCTTTAATCTTTTACATTTATAAATTAACTTTCCAATATAGGGTTACTACTGTTTCATGTTTCTCCCAGTATTTTTTTTAATATGATTTCTAATTGGATTGTATATATATGAATATATCTATTAATCCATGTCAGATATTCATGTATGTCATTATCTTATCATATAGATTACCACTACATTATGTTGCTAAGATTACATCACATTCTCTCTCTAGGATTTGTAGTCTTATTAAGTGATCATATGATCCAATATTTCTCTATCAATGTCCATGTGGCTAGTTCTTAGACATATACGTATAAGATACCATATTTAGCCATTTATTTTCTCATCCATGGTTACAAACATAATTATATAGTTAATGGTTAACACATAGGTCAGCTTAGTGTTACATATACAAGTCTTTCATAAACATAGATACCATGCAAGATATACTTTCATACTAAACTTGTTTATTTATTTAGATTGATTATTTGAGTTTTTGATATATATTCTTTCTCCAATGTCCATCCTCAAAGATCCATATTATCTGTCTAAAATTTATAGCATTTCCAAATCATTCATGTTTCCAAGAAATGATGCACATATTATCCACTTAGGTATTCTAATTTCACATAAACATTAATACTTATATATACACATGTTATGATGGAGCTATTGAATATGCCCTAAACACAAATATGTACTATATAGATGAATGAAAGTGAATTTCTATACAGTCTCAAGACTCAACCAACATGTCATACATGCTCATGTTTAGAAAGTAACTCCCTGATAGACATTCTTTCTCTCGTATGCTATTTCTTTCAAATTATACTTCTAGATCTATATTGCTTCTAGATCTATGATAACCAAAGTAGCAGGATGTGTTGTCTGCAGCATGAGCGTACTTGGTCAGGAACGCCATTATATCTGAATTGGCACTTTCCACTGCTAACATCTTTACAAAATAGGTGAACTCTATATCCAATAGAATACTAAAATTTAATGTCTACATATAATCAACAAGAGAGAAACAACACAAAAGTGTTATGTTTCACCAATCATTTATAGTGCTTTAAGACACATTATACAAAATCAGTGTATCACCGAGGCATTTGTCCTGTGATAAACATAGTGACAAGTTCGGGATTCGGCAACTTTTCGGCTGGCTAGAAAAGATCGAATTGGGAAAAAGTCTAGAAAAATCATGAAAAATTTGATAAATTTTGGTCAAATTCGGTCAATCATTGGAAATAATAAAAAATAAATCGCTAATATAAGTATATATACATATATATATGCATGTATATATACATATACATACATAAAAATGTATGTATATATATACATACATATATGGTACATGTAACTATTAAGGTCACAAGACATACAATCTTAGTGAGTGAACAAGTAGGAAAAGAAGTAAAGAACAGTTGAGCAATAACAATGAACTATCGGGAGGAGTGGGGGGTTGGAGGTTTAGTGTATATCATGACTTTTATGTAAATGGCTTGACAAAAAAGAGCAAGTGACTTGAAAGAGAAAAATTGTGGAAGTCATGAAGAATCATGAAAAATCTTATAAATTGCGAAAAAGCGGGATAAATCGTGAAAAGTCGCGAAAAATCGGCAACTGGCGTATTACTCGTGATGAACATTCGGGAGCCTATAACATCGTGAAAATCTCTGATTTTTGGTAAAATTGGAGACTTTTGTGACTGTGGTGATAAATGTAGTGATTGGTCCATATGAAGAGAGGGTTGTGGACTGGACATAGTACCTATGCACATGGTTATGACACTTTCCACGATCCATGCATGATGCCCAAGCCGGTGAGTCTTGAATCTTATATATAAATCCATACGTAGTTACGGTTTACTGCATGAAAGATGGTAGCCAGCCATGCATAGGTACCTAATTCTAGCGCTCCACGAGATTGTCATGAGCATCGCTAGTTTTCATGTAAAATCAGATTGAGAGTGATCAAGAAAAACATCATATCTGTTACCGGGTTATGTTTAGTTCTTTTCAAATAGCGCATAGATGCCTAAATAAATGCATATGCTTGCTGCGTCCATGGTAGCCTGCTGCATGATGTTATTAGGAGCGAAAAAGTCAGGCACAGGAGCAATCTCAGTCAAGGCTGTCATTAGGACAATAATCCTGTAGGTGTAAAGTTTTCAGACATTGAGTTGCCAACTGCAACAACATTAAAAAGGCAAGATAGAAATTTAGAACCCATGGAAAATGAATTGGCTGGAAATGGATTGGCTTTTTAAAAATGCGGTTTCAGTGTTTTAAAAAGCATCGCGGCCGCTTAATCGCCACAAGGTGATGGCTGATTAAAATGTGCCATAAGCGCCGCTTGAGTGGATTTGAGAAAAGCGGCCGCTTTTTGCCCGCTTGACCCACTTTTTCCCGCTTTTTGCCCGCTTTTCTCCTGCTTTTTGCCCGCTTTTTAAAAAAAACTGCTGTAAGCATATAACATTAAATACATTATATTCCCAATTAGTATTGACTATAATATATTAAACAAGCATATATTAAATGTTCTATGATATACCTAGTTCTAATTTAGAATGCATACTTTGTATGTAAGCTGTAATGATATGGTACTTTTGTGATGTATCCAAGTATATTATAGGTAACTGTTATCTAATTTAGAATGCATACTTTGATTAAATTTACTGTTGTAATGTATGACTATTTGATGATGTGCAAATGTAACAACACGTTTGTAAGCTAGCTATGATAGGTTTATTGTATACTGTTTAACTATGTAAACATGTGATACAAAATTGTTGTTGCATCTTGTATATACACTTATTATTTTGTGTAGGGTGCTTTATCCATGACAAGTATATTGTTTACTATATTATATAGATACAATCATTGTTGTATAGTTGTGTTATAAACTATTTGGGTGTTTTATATTGTCTTGTACAATGTTTAGATATGTATAAAAAATTCAAAAATATAGTATTTATATACATATGTATGTAATTTTGCATAAAAGTTTATAGGAATTGAAAATCCGCTTTTCTAAAAAGCGCCCGCTTAATCGCCCGCCTGGCGATTAATCGGCTACAAGGTCTCGTCCGCATGCTTCCCGCTTCACGCTTTTTAAAACCTTGTGTGGTTTAGAACTTGTTACAAATGGATTTATCCCTAAGGTTATCTAGATTGTTGAAACATAGAAATGCAGCATCCATCCAATTCAGATGTACTTGAACTGAATAATATACTAACTAAAGAATGTTGTTCATGATTACTTTAAATCGACAAATGGAGCCAACCGTGCATGTAAATGTGACTATTCAATTTAGTTGCAAGGACTATATTATATGGCACCCAGTATACAAGATAATAACTAATGGTTATCTGGTTGCCATTACACATGTTACAAATATATAGTGCGCTACTACAAGAGGATAACTACTAGTACAATACTTAGATGACTGACCCAGACACACAAAAAACAGTCAATTTTGTAATAGCCCACAGGATATTTGATTCTGAAACAAAAACAACAGTTGTCTAACTAGTGGATTCTGGCCCAAGGATCTAATTTTCTGAATATTTATATTGTTCCCAAGATGGATAAAAGTAGTTCTAAGTTACAATTTAGTGTTGCATGATCCACACAACCCTCTCCATAGAAACAATTGACCAATTAGAAATATCATGATGGAGCGCACATAAAAATAGGTAGACTTAATTAAGTATAAAGGATTACATGTGAGTTTCCAGGAACTTTCATGATGTAGCGCACATAAAAATAGGTAGACTTAATTAAGTATAAAGGATTACATGTGAGTTTCCAGGAACTTCCAAACTCTTGCCTCTGATGTTGTTAGCTGTAAAAAGGGTTCCTAGTAAGGTGATGACTGACCTCTTCCGTTACTACTGTTATGCCATATAACTGCCTTTTCAGCCTGTTCCATTGGTAGTGCACGCAACTAGCAGAGCATAGATGGGGCCAGTTTGAACCTGATGTGGTCAATAATATTAAATTCTTTCATTGAATCCATCATCATAGTCATAATCGCAGGAAGACCGATTATCTTTTGATGAAAGTAACTAATTGGATCATACTAAAACATCTTCCGTTGTACTGTGGAATGAAATTGGTTGACAATCATACGACGACGAACTAATCAATATTCATGGCACTGAATGGAAGTTGTGATATCAGAGCAGAATGCCAAATTACATAGTCTCTAATTATAGGCAAGGTTGTAAAGTGCGGGAGGTATAATGAGGCGTTTTTGTCTTAGTGAGGTGCGAGGCGTAAGCCTCAGCATATGTATGAGTTGTTCATAAAAAATAAATTTGTTACATATATATATTTATATATGTTATGTGTATACATGTGAGTATAACATAAATAGCAATATATAAGCACAGCCAAATGAAATTGAAACAAATCGTGAAACTTAATAATGATAATAGAGACTAAATATTCGTCACTATACTAAAATAAATATCTAGAAAAATAAGGATATATCAAGTTTTATACTATAAAAATAAAAGATGCGGCAGAAAAATTAAAGGAGATAGAGTTTTCAATTAGTAGGAATAGGAAACCAAAATTTGTTAAGAAGGATATTGAATTCACCGGCATACTAAATAAGAAGGTAGCAAACAAAGATCAATGTAACAAAGAAGATTAAAAGATGTCACTCAAGAGAATGATGATTAAATGTTCATTAACAAAAATAACAATTAACTACAAGAACTTTGATTTTTTTTTTTGAAGAAAAGTGTTTGTAATAATCTTAAACGTAGACAATTTGGTGTTTAGCATAAGACGTTATCATCTAGAATCGAGGCGTGCGGCTCAACTAAGCCTCAAAGCCTCAGTGCTTTGAGACTGGCATCAGACTTTGTGAGGTGTAAGCCTTAGTCTAGGACATTAAGGTGTAAGCCTCAAGGCACATTTGAGATAGCCTCGCCAAGAGGCGTAAGCCTCGAGCGCCTCAAGGCGGGTTTTTATTATCATGATTGCAGACAACCATAGAGAAGGGTGTTAATTGTGTTTAAATGCAGATTGTAGCCTATAAGCAGAAAGGCATGACTGGCTTCAAATTGCATATCACAATGGTGAAGCTGGAGGGCCCACTTAACTAGACATTGTTATGCTGAACAATCGGCAAGTTTCATATTGTATTGATTTTGTAGGGGAGAGATGTAGTTGGGACCTTTTTGAGATGAGAGAGAAAAACTCGGGTGTGTGTAAATAAGGACGACCAGTAAATGGATCCTGCGTACTGTTGTCAATCACAACCACTAGAATTAGATATTCCAGATTGAAGGGCTAGAAATCGAGGTGTATAGGAGCCCCAATACATTCGAGTGTATTGTAGCTCAACTCTCTCTCTCTCTCTCTCTATACATATATATATACACACACACACACACACACACACACACACACACACATACATATATATATGTGTGTGTGTAACATGTTTTGCTTACCATACAACATGTTCCCCTATCTCAGCTCCTCCTCTGCCCCCTCTCTATTTTAATCCAAATTTAGCTCATGTTGTCCCGTATCCACTGCATCCTTCCATCCCCTCATGTGTCTCTCCCCTCCATTTTCCTAAAAAAGATGCCTCTCAGTCTGAGGCCAACTATTCCCACTGAGGCAATCATCCAGAAACAATGATTCGACATGTCAACCAGATAATCAAATGAGCATGCATATCATAGTTTGCAACCAGTCAGTTTCCATCATTGTCGACATAGGGAACTTCTCCTATCTGTTAGAAGTAGGTTTCTGCCCTCACTCCTTTTGTCTTAGACACAAGTGCTCATGTGTGATTGTGCTGTAAAGCCTTGAGTAATCATCTATGGAAGAAATCCAGCCTTTAGGTTTGAGTATAGATTTTATTGCTATCAGAAATGATATTGTGATAGTAACAATCTTAACATATATGTGATAAGATCTTTTTTGAAAAATTTTCTTTGGTGCTTAATAGATCAGATGACAAAAATCACATTTTGGGTAGTGTGAAGGTGAATAATGATTGACTAACGACTATTATGCTCAATAATGATGTGTTAGAATTGTATGCTGTTGATGTAGGGAATTAAGCTTTCAATGATCTACTTCTATTTACATCATTTTGGTTTCGATGGATGATAAAAACATTTGTTCCTTATTTTTACGAATATTATCTTGATCATGGATGCTAGGATCAAACCACATGATAAAGCCAACTTAAAAAAGTTGATAATCGAGGTTCTTCTTAGCACCACGTTTGTCGAACAATCTTTTTTTGGCCATCGAAATTGATCTTGTAGCATGTATTTATCATTTTTTACATTCAATCTAGATCTTAAAATGACGGTAACTCCTATATAGTATTTTGGGCTAGATGAATATTAATTCATTGTTTGTATTATATGCTTATGTATTGAGGATGGTTTTCGTGGTGCTTCATATGATGATCATGCTCATACATCAATATATGATCTAGAAGTTATTAAGTGTTACAACCCCAGTTTTGGGTTCATTTGGTGGGAAGTGTGATTTCTCATATTAAAGATATTTGAACAAGTAATGATATAATTTGTCTTGAATAAATGGATTTCGTTTACAAAAGCCTTGATGATTGTGTTGTGGGCTTTATTGGCTATTGGGCCCAATATCAAGGAAAAGACAAAAGAAACTCCATTATTAATAAGAAATGGAGAAAAGAAAGATGTAGAAACCTCTAGAAGACAAAAGTATATAATCCAAAGGTGGATTTCGTGCCTCTTGGGTTCCTTGGGTTCCAAGGAGTCCAAAGTTGCAAAAAGAAAGCAATAAGAAAAGAAAAAGATCAATTAAATATTTCTTTATTAAGAAAGAAATTGAAAACAATGATAAAATGTGGAAAATAAGAGAGAAGAGGCACAATTGAATTATCCTTGGTGGATTTTCGTATCCAAAGGATTCCTAAGGTTAAAAGGAATGCCAATGGAGAAAATAAAAAGAAAGAAAAAAGAGAAATCCTCAAAAAGAGATATTTTAATAAGAAATAAACAAGATAATGGGAAATAATGAATTTTGATGCATCTAGAAGGATAATAAGTATCCTTATGAAAGAATTTCGAAATCTTTGAGTTTCTTGGGATCCAAGGAGTCCCAATGAAGGAAAAGAAAGAGAAAATACCCATAATAGAAAACAAGAAGATAATGTGAATACATAATTAATGGATTATGTGGTTTTATTTTCCTACTTAAGGAAATATAAAATTCGTGGCCAATGAATAAAAAGGGCAAGTACGAAGTGAATACAAGAAGTGTTTTTTGAAATTCTAATATCTAAAGAATAAAGATTATTAAAAAGATAATTACGAGAGAGAGGAACTTGCTTCCTAATATAGGAATTGAATTCCTACTGGAAGAGGGATTGGTTGCTTTGTGGGCAAGCACCCCAGGGCGTTGTAACACTCCCCTATATAAGGGGTAAAACCTTGGGTCGAGTCCAGAGGATCCTACACATCTTCCTCTCCTCTTCTTCCACGTTTTCGTCCACAAACCCTAGCTATGAGGAGCGACTTGGGCACGAGGTTAGACGAAGCCAACACAAGGGTTTAGATGAAAGCCTGAAGTACCCCGGTGCTGAGGAGAGACACAGCCATCGAGGCCGTGCCCTAGAGCACGCACAACGACGGCCGCCAGGCTGCAATGTCGGCTGCAAAAGTATGGCCGACGAGCTGGGAACCGACCACCTTGGCCAAGATCTAAGGGCACCCTATGTGCGCCTGAGAGGGGCGGAGGTAGAGAAACAACTTCCGACGAGAATCGCGACCCAGGGAGAGAGGTAGAGCCGCGCCAGGGACGGCTAGGGCAGCAACGTCGCGACTGGCTAAAGGTAGAGGATGGCCCCTCGGTCATTGGACACTTTTGCCCCTCCGCGGGCTGCAGCGTCAGAAACTTAACCAAGGGCAAAAGGGTCTTTTCGAAATGTTTTCTAGCTGCAAAGCAACGTTGCATGATAAAGGAGACGTGGCGCCTCCTGATTGGCCCAGGTAAAGTTTTATTGCAAAATTCATAACTAAATGTTGGTAACTCCGATGATAGCAAATAATATATGCATTTTGCTCAGAAAAACGAGAGGAATTCATAAAAATATATTTGAAGATTAATTCCTCATGCGATTCAAAAAGTAGTGTAAGTTATCAACTCTAATGAATTAAAGATTAAGAAACCCTATTTTGAGATGATTAATGTAATTAGTAGAGTTTAATGGATGATTAAAGTTGAAATTAGCCTGTTAATCGTAAAAAGATACATTATGATGAACTTTGCACATAATTAGTTAATTTAGAGTTTCCTGTGCATAAAAATGCTTTAATGGGCCTTAAAACCCTAATATTGGTAAATACGACTATTAATGGTTTTAATTATTCAAAATCGTGAATAAAGCTAAGATATAATGACTCTAAGCTATTTCAAGCATTAAAGTTCCTAATTTGTGGATAAATGCCCTTAATGTAGTAATTAGGGTTTTGTAATGAATAAAAGGTAGAATTAATGACAAATAGATTCATATGTGAATTAGACCATAATGAACTATGAATTGATGATGAATGCGCATAATGATCTTGTCATGGATTAAAAGGATAAAAATAGTAGCTTTAATGTAAAAGAAGCTTAATGAAATTAATTGATGGTTAATGGTGCCTTTTAATCCAAAAATAGGGTTATATGTTGTTAAGATAACCTTAATATTGAAGAATAGATAAGATAATAAGGGTTTATGAGTAATGGTATAAAATTAGGGTTTAAAATAGTAAAAGATGAAGGGAAACCCTAATTGCAATGGAAACCCTAAAAGTGAACTAGAAACCCTAGGAAGCGAGCTAGGTTTAATAGATCTTGATGACCTGAGTAATTAATGGGGATCTACCATAAGGAAGGTAGCATCCAGGTTCACTGCAGGGACAACGCAGAGGCTAGGGTATGTAGGGATTGAGCAGTTATGCGGAAAACGTAAAGTTGTTTGTTTAAATCATAATTGACTGATTACATTGTTATCATAGTTGCATGATTATTGTTTCCCCCACATACCAGCTTTATGCTGACCGACGTTTCGTTTGTCGGCGTTTTAGGTACAAGCCAAAAGGACAAATAGTAAATCGTCATATTGTGAAATACATGAATTAAAATACAAGATTAGTTAGAGTAGAATTCATATGTGGATAGAAGTTTAGAGATCCAAGTTTTCAAAAGGTATGCAAAGTTTTTATTTTTTTTACCATATTTCAGTATAGTTGGTAGAATTTAATAATTGTTATTGATTATTTGTCGAACCTTTGATCCTGTCAATTTGGATAATGGCTCTGACCTTCTGGTCTCCCTTAATTGAGGGTTACCAGGAGGCGGGGTCGTTACATTAAGTATCAGTGCAATCTTTCTGGTCAATATGTGATCAGATGGTGGTAGGTGGTAATGGGTAGCTATCACATTAAGTGGACCAGGTCCAAGTGATGCATTATAACTTCCTTTTGGGGTGTAATGGGACATTAATGAGTAGAAGAGGATTTTGCACTGGGACATGATTGACTTGTCCTTGAGAATTTCTATCCAGATTAAATTTTTTAGTTGGTTTGGATGGCCTTTTCACATCCTTATGCCTCTATGGTCACTAAGGCATTAGTTAATAGGCCAACTAGACCCCCAAGACAAACAATGATGGTATACATGGGAGGCTTCTTAGAGTTCTTCAATTTTTTATTAAACTCTCAATAGATTTGTGATGCCGAATGAGACATCACACCTCCTCTTGTCTTTTGTAATTTGCTTCTTTGATTCTTTCTTAGTTTCCTACTCTATGACACGAAATTCTACTTTCATGGTGAAATCTTCTCATTGGGTCATTTTTTTTGTGGTCTATATAAAGGACAATGGTCCCTAGTTCCCTTTTCCCTCTTTAGACTACTTAAACATAGCTCCTTGTAGACCTTGGGTGGGAAAGTGATAACACATCGAACCAAATGTTTTTGTCATTGTGTAGCGTAATATTAAAATCTATAGGACCTATCCAAAGATTCTCCACTTAGCTAGAGCTATATACCGTAGCGGTTGTTGCCTTTTGAGTTGTATTTGTGGAGAGTTTGGACAATGGACATCTTAGGATCCTGTTATCCTACCTCTTTCTCAATTGCTACTACTCTTGTTGGGCACTTACTCAGTCAACTTCTAATTTTTTTCCTAATTAACTTAAGACCCCACTTTTGCATACATATAATAAATGAGTTGTTGCATTCGTCTTTGAAGGGGGGTGTCACACTCATGATACTCCTTGCAAATAAATAATTAAATCACCATACATTGTCTGAACAAGGTTCATACAATGTTCATTGGATATAAAAACTTCAACTAACTTCTTAATCAAACCTAAAATCTAACAACTAAACATCGAATAAATTACACACAAAATGGAACATTCTAGATAATAAGATCATCTAAGGTAGATGACACCCCACCAGGATGAACTTAAAGGTCTTCTAATCCTGGGCTTGCTCTTCTTTAATCCTCACTTGCTCCAATACCAGGGGACATCATGTCTCCAACCATGCAAAGGAAAAACATCACATCAGTAAATGTTACAGGCACTTTGTAGCATAAGCAAAATAATTGCACTTGACCTTTAAGGAAAACATGACTTGAACATTAAGTTAAGCATTCTTGAAATAACTTTTTGACATAAAGATTTTTTTAAAGTAAAATATTATCACTCTATGATTGCCCACTTAAGAGCACATAATGCTAGGAAAGCCCATAGCTTGCTAGGAAAGCCTATAATGACCACTTGAGGTCTATGATTTCGAGAGCATATAAAACGTAATCAATTTTTATAATATGATTCTTAATCTGAACATGAACATAATATTGAACTTGAATCTTTAATATGATGCAAAATTTCCCTCTTTGCACATTATTGGATTTCTCCCTCTTAGTATGAGCACATTAGAAGATCATAAATATACTCTAGTGAACACGATACTTGCAACTCTAACATATAACAAACATGAATCAGGGTTAATATAATGCATTTGTTGAAAAGACTAAATTCTTTCATGATCATATAATCATGTGCTTATAACATAATTAACACAAATAAACCAAAGTGCTTGTGTACAACAACATGGCCCATTTACCTAGAGCAAAGCAAATCCTAACTTAGTCTCTCTGATCCTGAGTCAATCCTAAGTCTCTTGAAATTAACATGCTTTATATTAATTATCACCTAACTAAACATCCTAAACCTAATATTAGGTCATTAGGAAACCATGGTATGCCATTATCAAACTAGGGTTTGAAAACAAGAAATTGGATTCCTCATCAAAAATCCTTTCTAAAACAATATTTTTCAGACCAATAATTGATTTACTATGAATTTGTAAAGAACTTTCCAATCACAAGACGACATAAATCCATGTTGGGAATTATCCAAAAACGTGGCAACTAAGGCCAACTAGACCCACCAAGGATTGCCACACTGGCTGCGTGCTCTCTCGAACCAAACATGCGAGTGGTGAGTCACCTAGGGTACTAAAATACAGATTTGCCATGCACGTAAAATAATAAACATCGTTAGACCAAGGGCAAAAAGGGAAAAGAACGTTTATGCTTGTTCTTTCTTAGAACCGTTAGTAACAAAGAAGGTTAGCGAGAAAATTGAGGATCCAAAACACGATATGCTTCTTTCTGTGGAAAATTAAGGTTGTGGGTACCCTCCCCATTATTCGTTGGACTCTTCAAGCCCAAACATGGGCTAAGGTGATGGTCAAACCTGTAGAACCCGCCTTCGACATTTCAAAGGAGCTCACCATCAATCTACGAAGCTACATGAGGTGAAAACTTTGCAAACGACGACAGAAACACCAACATAGGTCTGGGCACCGACGAATATGGTAAAAGGGGGAAAAAGCGAAGATAGGCTTCAGTCCAAGTCTTCATCACTCAATATATGGAGAGGAGTAAGTTGGAAAGGGAAATAACCACTTTATAGAGGATCTCATGAAGATGAAAGAGAGATAGAGATCTCTACTTCAGGACCTAAGAAGAAGTAAGCTAGAAACTATGTGTAGCAAGAGTTGCTACCATTATAGTTACAATATTACATTCATGGGCATATAATATAATTAGTGAATTGCTATTATACATCTACCATCAATGAAATCATCATACATCTTGTATGGACAAGAGTGTAATGAACTGATGATCTTTGATGGCAATGCCTATGTATCGTCAACTATACTTGATAGTTATAGAGATAAATGTGTGTGAAACAAATGAGTGACATGATAACTCAAACTTGAATGCCTATAGCATAGTCATCTGTAGTGCATAAATGAGAACTACATTTCTAGAAATCCATATGATGGTTATCTAGACTCATTTTGGTTATTGAACCAATAGAGACATGTTAATCTCATTCATTGTGAAATATGACAAAGATTCTTCACTAGATGTAGTGGGAGAACAATTATTCTATAAACGATTATACATATTGATGTATTTAGACCTTTTATAATAAATGCTAAAGGTAATCAACAATACTTCAATATATTTACTGATGAACCCAGTAGATATGGTAGTTTGTATTTAATAAATACAAACACAAGTCTCTTGAAGTGTTCAAGGAGATCATAAATGAAGTACATAACAGACTTGGTTTAAGTATGAAATTTCGATATGATCGATATGGAAATACTTTGAACCAAGAGTTTGTGAACCTTCTGAAAGATCATGATAATGCATCATGATGGACTCCACTGGAAACACAATGATAGTGTATCATGTGAACCATGTGTTATGACAATTCATTGAAAATTTTTTAGTGGTCTACTTTGATGACATTCTGATTTTTAGCAAGACCAAGGACGAACGCCTAATTCATCTCTGACTTATCTACGACACACTTCAAATTGAGAAACTGTATGTCAATCTAAAGAAGTGCCCGTTCCTTCAAGATAAAGTCTTATTCTTTGGCTACTTTGTATCAACTACCAGCATTGAGGCTGACCCGGCCAAAGTCAAAGCCATCAGTGATTGGCCCCAACCCACTTTGATTTATGAGCTTCATAGCTTTCACGGACTGACAACCCTTTATAGTTGTTTTGTTTGAGCATTTAGCAACATTATGGCTCCTCTCACTGATTTAGTGAAGTGTGACATATTAGAGTGGACGCCATCCGCAAGATATGCTTTTGAGGCTGTTAAAACCAAGTTGATCGAAGCCCCAATTCTTTGCCTTCCTGATTTCTCACTTCCGTGTGAAGTATCTTGTGACGCTTCCGGTGTTGGCATTGGATGCGTTCTTAGTCAAGAAGGGCATCCTATTGCCTTTTTCAATGAGAAACTCAACGATGGAAAATGTAAATATTCCACTTACGATAAAGAATTCTACGATGTTGTGCAATCCTTACGTCATTGGAGGCACTACCTTCTCCATCAGTAGTTCATCCTTTGTCTGACCATCAGACCCTTTGCTTTCTAAATTCCCAAAAGAATTTAAGTGTGCGTCACGCCAAGTGGTGTGAGTTTCTTCAAGAGTACACTTTTGCTCTCAAACATCGCTTAGGTGTTGAGAACTAAGCCGCAAACACTCTTAGTCGTTGTTTGACCGCCCTACAGTCTATGAGCGTTGAGGTTGTGGGCTTCGACCGTCTCAAAGAGCAGTATTCCACTTGTCCTGACTTCGCAACTATTCATTCCGACCTTCTCAGTAGTACACCTGGCCATGCTTCTGATTTTATTCTAGAAGAGATTTCTTTTTCGCGGCACACAATTATGTATCCCTTCTACTTCAGTTCGAGATTTTCTCATTTGGTAATTACATGTTGGTGGCCTCGCTGACCATTTTGGTAGGGATAAGACCACTGCTCTAGTGACAGACATTCTATTGGCTTTCCTTACGACATGATGTAGCTCACATCGTGTCTTAGTGTCGTACTTGTCAATTGGCCAAAATCAAAATACAAAATATAGGTCTTTACACTCCCCTCCCTATTACCCATGAGCCTTGGACGGATCTAAGTATGGATTTCATTTTAGGTCTTCCCCGCTCTTCTCGTGGCCATGACTCTGTGTTCGTGGTTGTTGATCGTTTTTCAAAGATGGCCCACTTCATTGCATGTAGTAAGACTTCTGACGCCTCTCGTATTGCCCACCTTTTCTTCAATGAGGTAGTCAAGCTACATGGACTCCCTACTACCATAATATCTGACAGTGATGTTAAGTTTGTTAGTTACTTAGGACGACCAAATGGAAAATCTTTGGTACCATTACCAACCTCAAATTCTCTTCCACCTTTCACCCTCAAACTGATGGTCAAACTGAGGTGGTCAACATGGATTTGGGTAACCTCCTGTGATGTTTTGTTGGGGAACGTTTAGGCAATTGGGACTTATTGCTACCTACTGTTGAATTTGCTTACAAAAATTCTGTTAATTGATCCATAGGAAAGAGCCCTTTTGAAGTCGTTAATGGTTACAAGTCCCGCCAGCCTATAGATCTCTAACCCATGTCCACTACTGGCCGACCTTCCCACACTGCTGAAACCTTTACCCAACACATTCATGATTTGCATGCCAAGATTCGCCAAAAACGTACTTTGTCTTACAAAAACTACAAGCTTTCTGCAGATGCACATTGTAGGTTTCAAAAATTTAATGTGGGAGATTATGTTTTAGTACGTGTGCGTCTTGAACTCTACCCCAAAAATTCTTTCAAGTAGCTTCATGCCAGAGCATCAAGACCTTTCCAAATACTTAGTCAACAGGGACCCAATGACTATGTACTGGATTTGCCAGCAGATTGGGGCATTAAAGCAGTATTGAATGTGGAAGATCTTTCTCCTTGTCGTGGTACATTCGAGCCCCCTCCACCATCAGTAGTGATGGCAATGGGGTGGGTTTTGCCAACCCATACCCATACCCAACATACCCGTTGCTTGTAAGACCCATACCCATTTTGACCCATGCAAAATTAGTGAAAACAAAACCCACCCATATCCAACCCATTAATGACTTGGGTCCCCATTATGACCCACTTGGAACACACGTGACTAAAATCTGCACTGCTGTTCAAAAAAATGTAGACATGCTAAGTAATGTACAAATTGCATTTTGATCACAATTCAATGATATAATATAGAAAAACGTGATTCACTGGATCAACATTTTACAAACTGCAAACATATTTTAATATTCTATACAAATGTCAGTAATTACAGACGGACCAGAATCTGCAAATACATTTTTACAGTTTGCCGATGTATTCACACATGGACATGTGAATTTGACATTTTGTCAAACATAACGACGTCAACATAATCTAATGGAGATTCTTGTTATAACATTTTTTATACAAGATTGGTTGAACGAAAAGGGATTTGAGATAAAGGAATAAGGTTGTAGAACCCTCTAATCTCATTGAAGCACATTCAAAGAAGGACCATGGTTGAACAGGAACCAAGGGGGAGGCTCGTGATGTTTCCAGTGTTGCTAGGAAAATCCTCCATAGGTTCACGTATGTGGCATCGAGGTAATTGAGATAAGACCCCTTCCCCACGGACAGGATGCTTCCTTCGATCGTGAGTGGCACAGTAACTCCGTCGCTTCGCTCCAGATGAAGGGGTCTAGAGATGCATGACATGTACTTGGGAAGACTCCTCAATTGCATCCCCTATACTTTTTCCGTGAAGAATTTTTTTCTTAGATTCGGTAACTACAGACAGGGCAGCACACCTACTTCCGTGGAGACCTCTCCTGCGAAATTGTTGTTGTAGGCATCAAGCACTTGGAGGCGGCGCATGGAGGAGAGGCCGGGAGTGAAGGGGCCAGAGAAGTTGTGTGGCTGATGTCGAGTGTGCCTAGCCCACAGAGGGAGAGGATGCTTGGCGGGAGAAGCTGTTGTCGCTGAGGTTGAGATGGTGCGTGCTATGGCAGAAGCAGGCCCGGACGTTGCCGCTGAGGGCAATGTCGATGCTGACCTGATCGGAACAGAAAGAGAGAGAGGCGGCGAGACGGTGCAACAATCGGCTTGAGAGGCGGGAGACGGCGATGCAACGTTAATGGAGCAACGACGACAGATGATGTTTGGGAGCAAGCAAAGAGCTGGGCCTCCGTTTGTCTATTTCTCCTTTGGTTAGGGATGGCCGACAAGCGCACCGATCGACGAGTTGCGAGATCACAGACCGGAAGGGGGTGAGGGGGCAAAACGAGGATGGGCGGTAGGGGCAGCGAGACAAGGATTAGGGATTCATGGGTTTCGGTGGGTTTTAGTGGGTCTTCATTTGGTAAACAGGTCTTGTATTCCTATCCCCAATAAGACCC
Source organism: Alisma plantago-aquatica (assembly GCA_963693085.1). Classification (NCBI taxonomy): domain Eukaryota; kingdom Viridiplantae; phylum Streptophyta; class Magnoliopsida; order Alismatales; family Alismataceae; genus Alisma; species Alisma plantago-aquatica. The sequence goes on from OY856412.1 coordinate 1,039,657,303, forward strand.
ATCTATCAACTAGGACCCGTTTGACCCATTATACTTGGGTCAGTTCGTGTTGGTCCCCATGGGTTTATGGGTTGTTGGGGAATTTTGCCATCCCTAACCATCAACATCTGCTTCTTCCGATCGTCATGTGCTCCACTGTCTTCAGCAGCGTTACCGCCTCTGCCTCGACTTAGTCAACAATTGCCCGAACGCATCGACACCGTCTTGAACGACCAAACCGTCCTTACCAGCCAGGGCACCGTACATTATTTCTTGGTTTGTTGGAGAGGCTGTTCTTCAGCAGACGCCACCAGGATCACCAAGAAGGAGTTCCGCCACATTGATGCATATCTTCTTGAGCTCTACCTCAGTACTGACTCGACGGAGTCGAGTCTTTTGCAGCCGGGGGGAGTTGATGTAGGACATGCTCCACCTTTACACACTTATAAGCGTAGACGACGCCGTGTCATTAGTTAGGCTTCATTAGCAGGCTTTATTTTATTTTGCCTTTGTTTTTTTGTTTTTGAGCCTTTGTCAAGTCAAGTGGTTTAGTCCCACATTGGCTACACCCGCTTAGTCTTTCTTTTAAAAGCCTATATAAAGCCTCTATCTGCGTCCGTGTAGAGACACAAATGATGAATAAGAATTATCTTTTAGCTATTGCTTCGTTTATTTTAAGTTAGTCTGTAGTTTTACATTACATGGGACTATAGGGAATCAATCATATCAATTAAATTATTAGATATTTAGGGTTCTAAATTATACTAGATCTTTCCTAATTTGATTCGTCCTATTGGCCTCAAATTTGGACCATAGGCACATTATAGGGTTTGGAACATTGCTATGTAGGTACTTTCAGAATTTGATGACCAAAAGTTAAATTACTATCATAATGTAGTTATTTACACTTATGCACATCTAATGAATTATGATGGATCCTTAATTGATATAACTTTCCAATTGTGTTGATTTTCAGTTGCATGGAGTCCATTGGACGAAATTATTCAGATGTATATTGGTGGTAACAAGGTTGCATGGAGGAGAGAGGAAATGCATTATATAGAAATTTTGACATATATGAGTATCATGAATATTGTAGTAGTAATCATCATGAAAGTGAGAATTTATGTTATTCATCTTTTATATTATTAAAGAAAAAGCCATTTTCTTGGGTTATTTGCATTGAAGTCCAAGATTTGAATTTAATTAATGAAGAATTTGCTATTAAGACCCTAAACTTATTTTGATTAAAATTTGGGATGTCACATTAACTTTCCTCTTCCATCCCTAGTTCTCCCCTCTTCTTTCAGTTTCACCACCCTTCTAACTCGTATTTTCACTGCTTCTCTTTCTATTTCACCACTCTTCAAACGCTTATTATCCCTGTTGTCTTTTCCAGTTTCACCAAATTGCTTGCTATCCCTGTTGTCTTTTAGTATCATATCTCAATAACACTTTCAATTCATGGTAATGGTGATGGCAATTAACCTATCAAATAATTTGTTGTACTTATACTCAATAAGTTCTAGGTAATGATGTTTCAGTCATAAGATCTAGAACAAGCTTTGTGCTGTGTTATTTCCTCTCTTAAATGCTCCATTACCCTTTTGGTTATGGCTTTATTTGTTTTTTCTTAATGGTTTAATTTTGATTTTTCTCATACTCAAGTGCCAGGTGCTTGTGACCCGCGGCAATAACTGCTGCTTTGAAGGTCGTTGCCAAAAGGTAGTGGTAGTGACACAAAAGATTTTGATGTATTTACTATGTATTACGAGGCATAATTTCTTAAACACCCAGCTGTATACCATCCTTTGTAAGTGTGTTTTACTTTATCTATAGAAGATCACGAAATGAGCTTATAGACCTACTATATATTTTGCAACTTAAACTTAAAACTTTGTAATATAACTATCTCTTTTGTTTCTTCTCATTAATATCCTTTTTTATTGACCTCCCGTTGTACACCAATTGATTTCGATGTCCATAATAGTATATGAATAATAATTTTTATAGGTTTTTATTGATTAGTATGTTGATGAATACTTATCATGCTTGTCTTCTTTTGATTTTATTGATTTTCTACCATTTTAGCTTCCCCTTCAACCATTTTGGATGGCATCTATTGCTTGTTTATGTTTATGTGGGATTAATCAAAGTATATTATTCTTTATATGATACTTATTTGCATATATATCTCTCAACTTCGTAATGAAAGATGAACTTAATTATATGCTCCTTATATTTGATCACAAAAGCATGTTTTTGAGGTGGATGTCAAATGTACGACCTTAGCTCATGCGAGGTAATTTAAAAATACTAAGTCACACTTATAACTCTCCATAACGACGACTCTACAAAAAAGGAAAATGCTTCATTTTGTGGGTTCCAAGTATCTAAACCCTCCTTTTGGGCTCCCATGTCTTAAGGATGCACAAAATTGGAGTTCAAATTATATTTATCATGTATAATGTAGAACAATATGTTACAAACCAGTCTTGAAAGAGGTTCACCATCTCTTGCTTAGTGCTTTTGATCTTTGGTTAATGTCTATGTAATTTAAAACACATTATTCATTGAAATAAGTATTGCAAATAAAACTTCTTCGTCTGTTAACCGGGTTACAGTTACCTAGATTGTTTGTCTAATATAAATGTGATGATCTTATTTATATGCTAGTAGTGTATTGATCATCTATATGTTTTATTGCTTAGTGAATGTGTATAAATGATTCAATTCCTTGTTTGACAGGCTCACAATAACGTGCAATGTTGTTTGGTTGACAATTGAATGCAATATTTTATTTTCAAGTTTTCTTAGGATTCCTTTTCTTTATTTCAGGAATAAGGTTTGAATGCACCAAAGTTTGTTCTTGAGTTGGATGTCAAAAAACTCATCATAGCTTGTGGGAAGTCTCATTAGGTACAGTGCTCCACCACTTTCTTCTCTTTTGTATGGTCAAATTAGTTGCATCCATGTTCCATTGTCATCTGAATCTTTTTATTGATCTATGTTCTTTACTATTTTCCTCGTCACTCGTGCTTTTGCTTTTAATACCTGTTATAGATGTTTCAATATTGATTTTGTTTATTTGCTACCTACCATGGTGGATGCTAGTTATTGTTTTAGCATAGTTGTCAAAATCAAACCGAACCGTCTTGTTCAACTAGGAACAGGTGGCCGGGACGGTTTGGTTCTTTCTCAAACCCACAAATGACCTCAAATTGGAAAAATAGGTTGACAGACCATTTGAACCAATAGAACTAGTGAAATGGTCTTGGTTTTCTCCAACTGACCCGTTCTTGATTATGTGTATACCTTGATCCCCAGACCCAACTTTATGTTCATTTCCACTTGGTCCTTGTTCTCATCCCATGTTTTGTTCCACTATATTTTGGCATAGGAAATATAGTGATTGATTGAATTGTTGTCATTTATATGCTATTGTCTGATGTTCTCCTTGATTTTTCCTAGATTTTCATATATTATAAGATATTTTGAAATGATTCTTGATGTCTTATTGATGTCACTAGTTGGACTGGTCTAGCCATCGGTTGAACAGTGAACTGAGAACTAGAAGCCTCACCTGGCCGCTCTTGGTTCGGTTCAGACAAATTTGGTTTTATGGCAACGAGAACAAGACAAATTTCATTGTAGGTTACATAAATTATAAGAATATTTTTGAGTGCTTAAATTCAATTCTATACTAACACTATTGCAAGTGAACGTTTAGTTATCATTTTAGCGGTCATATGCGGACAGAGTTAGATATTGTTTGCTTGTTCATGTTAAAACATGTCATTTCCTTATATAGTTTCTTGTTTGATTTATTAGCTGACTAGGTGCCTGGCTAGGCATGTAGTCACTACAAAAGAATTAGCCTTTCCTCACGGGCCAATCTTGTGACAAATTCCTCTATGCATGCCCTCACAACTAGATCGGTTCTGGGCCTCTCCCTTTGCAAATGGGCTGTGGAGAGAAACCCTATGACAAAAACAAGTGGCCCTCAAGAATACAATTGTCATGAACTAAGGGCCCCTCAAAATATAATTTTGAGGGACTAGGTTTCACAAATACATTTTGAGCTTGTTTCATTCTCATAAATAAGTTCTTGAGGGCTTTGGGGGTCTTGACAAATGTATTTTTGAGGGGCTAATGCCTCCATTAATTATTTTTTGAGGGGTTATTTGGTCGTCATCAATATAGGCCAATGGTTTGAGTCACAATACACGGATATGTCTAGAATTCAGCAGATCAGCGTGGAATTGAACTTCCGAATTGATTGGCCCAAACATTGTCAAAAAGAACTTCCAAGTCAGCCTTGGAATACAAATAGGTAGCACAAGGGAACCCGTCTACGATAGAAACAATCTTTGGGTAGAGACACAACCATCCGGATGTCATAGACTTTGCTGGAAATGACTATTCTCCAATTTACGTGAATATGATCTTCGGTCTTCATCAAACATTTTTGAGGGACGAAAAATCTTTATCAATGTGTTCATGATGGACTAATAGCCATAATTTATTTTTTAGTTATTGATTTTTGTGTAGTCGTTACTTTTAACACATCAATTTTTTTGTACTATATTAAATTTATATCCAAAGTAATATTGGTATAATATTCACATGGCATCATAAGAAACATTCACACCCCAAAATTTCACACAAGAATGTGTAATCACCACAAAACTAAAATTTATGATTGAACCAATATATTATTATTACATTGTGTGGTAGATGTTAATAGAACTAAAGAAAATGTTCAAATTTGATATTGATAACAGTCAACATATCATGCCCAAAACTATGAAGATCTATAATGCCTTCAGTTATCCTCAAATGGTGAGACTATCTTCGTCAATGTCAGTCCTCATATGATTAGTTGTATGAGTACTCTACTCTTGGAAAAGATAAAACATCATATCAATCAAATTTGAAAGGTTGATAATAATGTAAATCGTAGTACAAAAAATGAACTCACCATTATAATTTGATCAATACTAATGTAAGTAGCAGTGAAGGTATAAATCTATCTTTGAAAAACAATTCGGCCCTGCCCATATAAATAGGAAACAAAGATAAGCTACACAAAAGCATTGAGGAGCCACCACACTGACCATCATGATTAGCTCCCCAAGAGGTAAAGCCAGATTAAGCCAAGAAGCAAAACGGTAGCTGCAAGGAGCTACCCCAATACGATAATAAAACTGTACTCCATCAAGAAACAGAAACATAGTAGCAGAAGAACAATACCAATGAACAAGATCTTGAATTGCAAGATAAAAAACATACGATAACCTATGAAACTGTCAAAAAACTAGAAAATGGAAATTGGCATTAGATAGCCAAAAACTTTTCGCCAATGTTTTATAAAGCGGGAAACGGGAGGTGTGCGGATGCCACCTGCTGGACTCTTGAGCGGCAGGCGGCCGCTCAGGCGGGCGCTTTTTGGTAAGGCAGGTTTCTATTTTTTTATACAATTTTTCATAAAATTACACATAAGTCTATATAAATCACATATTGTAGTTAGACATTTTACTTATGTAAAACACATTATACAACATAATGAAACACCCAAACAGTGTATGAATTATTACAAAAGTCATAACTATAAAATAATGGATGACATTATGACAAATTGACATTAAATAAATACAACTCGAGTAAAAATACATGAAGAAGATCAAGAAAATAAATATAAATTACTGTTGTACCTGTAGATGGCGCATGATCCGTAAATAATTAGTTGATCAAATTGCAAATACGCCACAGCATACCAACATGAAAATATAAAAACAAGAAATAGTTAGTACAAGAAATAGTTTATGCAGTGCCACCACAAAACAATTAGACTTAGACATTAAATTTCATAGACAATTTGCATGTAGCATAAAGAACATTAGCATACTGAATGTAAATATAAAACAAGTAGACACAAAATAGCTGCATAGCATAATAAACAAGTAGACATTAGTCTAATCCCAAATAGCATGAATGCCCAATAAAAAATACCACAAGTCTAATCCCCAAAACATCAAAAAATGCTACAAGATCACATCCCCCCTTAGTTCAACCCTAATTGTCCCCGTCTTCCTCCATGTCTTCAGCACTAGAAAAGTAGTCAACTTCTGGATCAGCAACATCCCTTAGGGGATCATCTCTTCCCTCAACCTCCGGATCAGATTCCTCTTGGTAAGCAACTCTTTTTGCCTTTTCTCTTTGTGCATCACCAGGAGTAAAAGGGGTAGACCGAGCAGGAATGGTGGGTTGGAGATTTCTTCTGGTCCTGGTATACACCCTTTCTGTCACCCCAGATGCTTCTGCTACTTCTCCCCATGTAAATCCTGCACCTGGATAGATCTCATCTTCATCTGGATTGAGATCTGCAAGCCAATCCTTTGCCTTGTCTCTATAGGCAGACTCCAAAGGTTCTCCCTGTGCTTCAACTTTTTCCTTTTTGTCCTTGAGTTTTGCATTGAACTGCACATATACCAGATCATTTAATCTTTGAACATCAAGTCTGTTCCTCTTCTTGGTGTGAATCTGTTAGACATGTCAAAATGAAAATAAAAATACAAATAGATTAGTCATGTTATGATATCTAAATAATAAATATCTTAGATACAAAATTTAAAAATCTTGAATGTTTGAGACAATTACCATCTCGAATGTACTCCAATTTCTTTCACACCCTGATGAAGTGCATGTTAGATTCAGTATCCTCAGTGCCATTCTTTGTAGGTAGGGAGTACCATATCCATGATTTGTCCACCACTCCACTACTCATCATTAAATGCTATTAGTTAAAAACATAATAATGCTTTATATAAAATTTATCAAAATTGTTAAGTTTCAAGACATTTTACCGGGGTCCAAATCGGGATTTGCTCTCTGTCTTATGGCACTTGGTTTCCCAAATGCCCCAAGACTCTGTCTATAGGCAGGCATCTCATTCTCCAAAACAATTTTATCTTGAATGTCACTTTCAGGATAAAAAATATCTATGCACTCCATGAGTCCGTCCATCACACCTTCTCGCGTGTTTATCTCAGGATCAGACCAATAATAGTATGGATTCAGATAGGAGCCTACATTATGTAATGAATAGAACAAAAAATTAGAATACATTTAGTAGACAATTAGACATTGAATATAAAAATTAAAAAGTCATGCATAAAATTTCTTTACCTGCCACATGCAAGGGACGGTGGAGCCTTTTGTCCCATTTCTCATTAACAATCTCCATAACCTTCTTGAGGAAGGGTTGATCATGATCTAGGCTCTGTGCCAGCTCCTTTTCTGCACCAAGCATTGCAGCATATATGAAGCCCATGGCTGGCTTCCTCTCACTGTCTACAAGGCGCAACACGTTGACTAGAGGCTTGAATATTTTCACAACAGACACCACTGAAGGCCAAAATGTAGACGATGTCACCGTGTTTGCAAAGCGCTCCCCCTCACCTGTCTTCGAGTACCTGCATTCCTCCCACTCTGAGGAACAAAACATAGATCTCAGCTCAGTTCTTTTGTCCAACAAGCTCTGCAAACTAAGGTAGGTCGTCGCAAAACGTGTCACACCCGGCCTAACCAAGTCATCCTTAGTGAACTTCCTCATCAAATTGAGGGTGCTGTGGTGGCTGTAAATAAAGATGGCTAACTTCTTGCACTTCTCAATCACATTTTTTATCCTCGACAACTTCCCAATCCCCTCTAGTATGAGATCTACACAATGCACGACGCAAGGAGTCCAAAAAATTGCAGGCCTCTTGTCCTTAAGAAGCTTTCCAGCTGCCATATTAGCCGGGGCATTGTCAGTGACCACCTGTACTACATTGTCTGCTCCAACTTCCTCTATACAACTATCCACCAACTTAAAAATGAACTCAACATTATGAATGTCAGCAAATGCATCTATGGCTCTAAGAAAACTTGTACCTTTCCTACAATTGACACAAAGATTCATTACACTTCTTCCTCTTCTATCTGTCCATGCATCTGTCATAATGGAGCAGCCACTCCTCGTCCACTCATCTGTCCATGATATGTTTGCTCCTCAAGCCCCCGAGAATCTCCAAAATGCTGCTCCTCAAGTGGCTGCTCCATTATGACAGATGCATGGACAGATAGAAGAGGAAGAAGTGTAATGAATCTTTGTGTTTTGTAGGAAAGGTACAAGTTTTCTTAGAGCCATAGATGCATCTGCTGACATTCATAATGCTGAGTTCATTTTTAAGTTGGTGGATAGTTGTATAGAGGAAGTTGGAGCAGACAATGTAGTACAGGTGGTCACTGACAATGCCCCGGCTAATATGGCAGCTGGAAAGCTTCTTAAGGACAAGAGGCCTGCAATTTTTTGGACTCCTTGCGCCGCGCATTGTGTAGATCTCATGCTAGAGGGGATTGGGAAGTTGTCGAGGATAAAAAATGTGATTGAGAAGTGCAAGAAGTTATCCATCTTTATTTACAGCCACCACAACACCCTCAATTTGATGAGGAAGTTCACTAAGGGTGACTTGGTTAGGCCGGGTGTGACACGTTTTGCGACGGCCTACCTTAGTTTGCAGAGCTTGTTGGACAAAAGAAATGAGCTGAGATCTATGTTTTGTTCCTCAGAGTGGGAGGAATGCAGGTACTCGAAGACATGTGAGGGGGAGCGCTTTGCAAACACGGTGACATCGTCTACATTTTGGCCTTCAGTGGTGTCTGTTGTGAAAATATTCAAGCCTCTAGTCAACGTGTTGCGCCTTGTAGACAGTGAGAGGAAGCCAGCCATGGGCTTCATATATGCTGCAATGCTTGGTGCAGAAAATGAGCTGGCACTGAGCCTAGATCATGATCAACCCTTCCTCAAGAGGGTTATGGAGATTGTTAATGAGAAATGGGACAAAAGGCTCCACCGTCCCTTACATGTGGTACGTAAAGAAATTTTATGCATGACTTTTTAATTTTTATATTCAATGTCTAATTGTCTACTAAATGTATTCTAATTTTTTGTTCTATTCATTACACAATGTAGGCTACTATTTGAATCCATACTATTTTTGGTCTGATCCTGAGATAAACACGCGAGAAGGTGTGATGGATGGACTCATGGAGTGCATAGATATTTTTTATCCTGAAAGTGACATTCAAGATAAAATTGTTTTGGAGAAAGAGATGCCTGCCTCTAGACAGAGTCTTGGGGCATTTGGGAAACCAAGTGCCATAAGACAGAGCAAATCCCGATTTGGATCCCGGTAAAATGTCTTGAAACTTAACAATTTTGATAAATTCAATATAAAGTATTATTATGTTTTTAACTAATAGCATTTAATGATGAGTAGTGGAGTTGTGGACAAATCATGGATATGGTACTCCCTACCTACAAAGAATGGCACTGAGGATACTGAATCTAACATGCACTTCATCAGGGTGTGAAAGAAATTGGAGTACATTCGAGATGGTAATTGTCTCAAACATTCAAGATTTTTAAATTTTGTATCTAAGATATTTATTATTTAGATATCATAACATGACTAATCTATTTGTATTTTTATTTTCATTTTGACATGTCTAACAGATTCACACCAATAAGAGGAACAGACTTGATGTCCAAAGATTAAATGATCTGGTATATGTGCAGTTCAATGCAAAACTCAAGGACAAAAAGGAAAAAGTTGAAGCACAGGGAGAACCTTTGGAGTCTGCCTATAGAGACAAGGCAAAGGATTGGCTTGCAGATCTCAATCAGATGAAGATGAGATCTATCCAGGTGCAGGACTTACATGGGGAGAAGTAGCTGAAGCATCTGGGGTGACAGAAAGGGTGTATACCAGGACCAGAAGAAATCTCCAACCCACCATTCATGCTCGATCTACCCCTTTTACTCCTGGTGATGCACAAAGAGAAAAGGCAAAAAGAGTTGCTTACCAAGAGGAATCTGATCCGGAGGTTGAGGGAAGAGATGATCCCCTAAGGGATGTTGCTGATCCAGAAGTTGACTACTTTTCTAGTGCTGAAGACATGGAGGAAGACGGGGACAATTAGGGTTGAACTAAGGGGGGATGTGATCTTGTAGCATTTTTTGATGTTTTGGGGATTAGACTTGTGGTGTTTTTTATTGGGCATTCATGCTATTTGGGATTAGACTAATGTCTACTTGTTTATTTTGCTATTTAGCTATTTTGTGTCTACTTGTTTTATATTTACATTCAATATGCTAATGTTCTTTATGCTACATGCAAATTGTCTATGAAATTTAATGTCTAAGTCTAATTATTTTGTGGTGGCACTGCATAAACTATTTCTTGTACTAACTGTTTCTTGTTTTTATATTTTCATGTTGGTATGCTGTGGCGTATTTGCAATTTGATCAACTAATTATTTACGGATCATGCTCCATCTACAGGTACAACAATGATTTATATTTATTTTCTCGATCTTCTTCATGTATTTTTACTTGAGTTGTATTTATTTAATGGCAATTTGTCATAATGTCATCCATTATTTTATAGTTATGACTTGTGTAATAATTCATACACTGTTTGGGTGTTTCATTATGTTGTATAATGTGTTTTACATAAGTAAAATGTCTAACTAGAATATGTGATTTATATAGACTTATGTGTAATTTTATGAAAAATTGTATAAAAAATTAGAAGCCCGCCTTACCAAAAAGCGCCCGCCTGAGCGGCCGCCTGCCGCTCAAGCGCCCAGCAGGTGGCATCCGCACGCCTCCCGCTTCCCGCTTTATAAAACATTGCCTATACATTTTGCAAAAAATAGTCTTGATATGCAAACACATTTGAGTGTATTCGTGCGATCTGTACACTCGAGTGTATTCTAGCCTGACTCTCTCTCTCTCTATATATATATTTATATATAAATTTAATAAATACATGCAAAATTTATAAAAAATATTATCCCTACACATGAATAATCATAATAAATATGCAATTAATGAGCTAGCATTGTATGAATAAAGCAACAAAATCATTACATATTCATCATGAAGAGAAATAAAATGGCTCATAGCCAAGATAAGTTCATGATAAGTCAGAGACAATCACTCATCAATAAATACAAATAAGTAGATTAATAAATACAAATCAATTGAAAAACTAATATAAATCAGGTAGATGATTAAATAATTCCTAAACCAGTACATAAATAAACAGTGTTCTCATATGCCCCGCATGAGGCCGCTTATGCGGCCGCATATGCGTATGCGGCCCTCAGCCGCTCCGCATATAGCTATGCAGTGCTATTTTTGGGCATGGACCGAATATGCGGTCTGCGGTCCGCATATGTGGCCGCTTAGGCCCCGCATTTCATTTGGTGACTTAAGTAAAAAAACACCTCAAATAAAATCAACCAAATTAAATGACAACTTCTTCTATATAGTTGGTTTAAGATCAGATATTGAAATTTTGCTACCTCGGAAATAATTCTATTTTGAATGAGTGGTGCAAAATATTTTATTACATTTTACAATTGTTAATGTTTCATTATGCTCTTTCCTTTGCTCTTTTTTTCTCTTCTATTTTGCTCTAAGATTAGAAAATGTTGCACTTGCAACAATTCTAATTTTGTCTTGTATAAAAGGGGAACCTATTGCAGATATTAATTGGATATGATATTTTCTTTTACAAAGTATCAAATTTGTGTGCTGCCTAGGGAGTAATTTATATTCCCTACGACTTTTTCTTCTCTATTTATAAGTGACTTGATTTCTTCATATCATTTTGATGTTTTGATTTTTTTTTGATGTTCTTTTTCTATATCTACTTTGAAGTACCATGTGTTGTGTTACTGTGGTTTTTCTTATAGTGTTCATTCAAATACCTATGAACTGCATGTGTTAGTGTGTTTTGTTACTTGTATATTCTAGTACATTATATAAACTTAGGCTTTTGTTGATAGATTTTTTTTATTGATGATTGGAAAATGTGTTTCTTCTTCCATGATGTAATGATCCATTGGTACATTTTGGGCTATTAGGCTAAAAAACTAGATAGTATGAAATTTATGATTATGATTATATTTTTTATTAAATATATGTATAAAATATATAATTTATTTAAAAAAAAAAATCCAAAAACGCATATGCCCTGCTTATGCTCCCGCATTTCGCTTATACTCTATGTGGTACCCTGACCGAACGCATACCGCATAACGCATTTCAGAACATTGTAAATAAATACAAATAGTAGATGAATAAATACAACAAATACAAATCAGTTGATAAATAAAGTTAAATTAGTTGATAAGTAAAGTAACATCGGTAGATGACTAAATAATATCAAAATCAGTACATAAATAAACACAAATCAGTAGATAAGTAAATTAAAAACAATAGATAAATAAATAAAAAAAGTAGATGAATAAATATAATTAAGTGGATAAATAAATATAAATCAGTTGAAAAATAAAGTTACATCAGTAGATGATTATATAATTTCACAAGTACATAAATAAATACAAATGAGTAGATAACTAAATAAAAATCAGTAGACGAATAAATTCAGTAAATGAATAAATACAAATAAGTAGATGAATAAATACAAATCAGTTGATAAAGTAATATAAACCATTTTTTGATTACTTGATTCCTAAATAGTACATAAATAAATACAAACCGTAGATGAATACATACAAATCAGTTGATAAATAAAGTTAAATCAGTTGATAAATAAAGTTAAATCATTAGATGATTGAATAATTATCAAAATCAGTACATAAATAAACACAAATCAGTAGACAACTAAACTAAAAAAGTAGATAAATAAATACAAAAAAGTAGATGAATTAACGCCTGGGCGGGCCGCCTAGTCCGCCTAGCACGCCTGGTATGACCTTTGAAGTTGGGCGCCCAGATATGGAGAGCCCATTGGCCGCATGTACAACACAGGTTTTGATGCCCCTACCAGAGTGCTATCACACCTACAATGTGCTGGAGATAGGGTTCAGTTACAACATGTGTGGGTATACCATGAGCAAAGAAGAACTTATCCATCGCCTTGCCCTCCTCTTTCACACCAGTAAACATTTCTTTTAGGTTTTTTTCCTAGCATCAAGCTTCCTAATCCCTGGCTCATCAAAATACTTAAATCTCGCACTAGCAGAACGAAAAAGTGTATCAATGTGCATTTCTTTCTTTTATGTTGATCTTCGTCATCATCTAGGTCAACAATAGGAACATGTGCAACCTCACTGCCTCCACCTGCACCAGATGGCCCATATCTCCTCATAAGTCGAGCTGCCTCCTCCCTATCCCACTCACTTTTGCGAGAGTCCCTGAGAGTACGCCTATAAATATGACTTGTATAAGTAGTATCATACCCTGTAGGATATACAATATCATCATCTGATTCAGCAGAAGAACCTGTGGCCCTAACATCAAAGAGTGTATCTGTGTAAGCCTTTTCACCCTGCTTCAACTTTTGTTGTTTTTGCCTCTTTGCACCCATCAACTTCTTGAAGTCATCCCTAACACTTTGGTGGCACTTCTGGCACATTGCCACTTTTTAGTCACCACCAGTAATGTGACACTTGAATCTAGTAATTTCCCTACTACCAATTATTTTCTTACAATAGTTGCATATAATCTTTGCCCTATTCCCAGTCCCAAGTACAGGCCTGCAGTGACCATGCAAAATCCACATCCTTTGATGCAACATGAGCAGCCCCAACACCTTCAACGTCACTTGAAGACAAAGACATCTTCTCAGAAATCAAAAGTCAACATTGAAAAAGACAGACAAACAAGCAAAGTAAATAATCTTTTAGTAATTTAGCATCTAATAAAAAGTACTAGTAAGAAATATACATTGTACAATAGTAACAATACTAGTATCAAATAAAATAAGCCATTAAGTGAACAAAATATATCTCTTTTATGTATTATAGAATAAAAAATAATGTTTTAAATGTGTAATATCTGTTTGTAATTGTTAGAGTCCGTTTATTGTTATTATTGTTGTCTTTGTAATATGGGCCCAAGTATGTCTTGGCCCATTAGGGTTAGGGAGTGTCATGTACGCTTCCCTGTTTTCCTATATATAGTAGGGTCTCTCTTATCTAATACAATGATTAGGCGTCTTTTAATATTCCAGAGTAATTATAGAATCAAACACAATATTTTTAAGATTTTATTTGAAGATAAAAATATTTTAAAAATAATTAGTCTACAATTATTTTTAAAATTATAAAATATGATATTTACTTATTAAAAAGACAAATAATGTGTTTCCAAATGCTAATTTCATCTTATACAACATTAACACACACAATTAAATAGAAAAAGTTTGTTTTTTATTTTCAACATCTTTAATAAATTAATAAAACAATATTATTAAATATTTTGAGTATATTTTTGTTTATATATGTTCATGCTAGTCTTTGATAGAACTTCTTCTACTAAACCTAAATTAAATACCTCGTATTAATGGTACTAATTGTATTATTACTATGAATTAATGAAATCACATGGTAATGTTGTCTTTGTAATATGGGCCCAAGTATGTCTTGGCCCATTAGGGTTAGGTTGTGTCATGTACGCTTCCCTGTTCTCCTATATGTAGGAGCAGGGTTTTCTCTTATCTAATACAACAATTAGCCGTCTTTTAATATTCCAAATGGTATCAGAGCAGAGATCCAAAACCCTAGACGTCAAGTAAAAGGGAGAAAAGAGAGGGTCATAGCCGGCGGGCGGCCACACCTTTCTTGGCCGCCTGCATGCCTTGTCCGCTCTTTCATTCCATAACTTCTATTGCTCCTTCATCTCCTTTTTGCTGCTGTTGATGCTCCCTTTCACTTGCTGCTGCGCATGGTTTCCTATTTCTTCAATTCTGGCATATTGCTACAGTACACTACTGTAGCATGGCGGGATTTTGGAAGCATCCAACCCTCTCCTTCATGGTTTTTGCCTGCCTCCAGTGCCCCCTTCTCTTCCTCAACCCCTTAGCAGCTTCTAGGAGAGGGTGAGAGTCTTCTGCATGCCTTGGAGAAGGAGTTATTACATATTCTTTTGGTAATCTGTACAAGTCTGTCCATGCACCTGATCTCCGACTCCATTACGGCCTACTAAGGTGTTGCCTCTCCTTAGGACCTGCTCCATTTGGGTCGTCTATGTCTTGAGCATCTCCTACCCTAGTTGCCAAACAATTAGATCTCTATGGAATGAGCTGGAGTTTCATTTTCTAACCTCTATGCTGCTACTGGTACTGTAGCAGCGTGTCTGTTGCACAATATATTTTTTTTCTGACATTTTCCTTGCTGAGTGCTCTCCTTTTCTGCTACTAGTTTGAAATACTTTGGCCTTTAAGCCTTCTACTGCTGCTGCAATTGCATTGCTGCGGTTTACCTTTTTGCTGCTGCTACTGGTGCCATTTATTTATGTCGCTGCTATTGCTCTAGTGCTATTGCTGCTATACAGCTAAGATGGCTGCCTCCTTGGATATTCTGCGCACCATGGTCTACATATTGATTGTATGTGAGGTTTTTACACCACTTGCACCTCTTTTTGTTTCATTCCCTGAATCTAATGGTACTTGTGTTTGTCCACCCCAACCCTTGATCTTCTCTGTGGTTGGTGTGAGGGGGAGAAATAGAAGAGAGGAAAAGATGAAGAGATGAGATGCGAGGAGAGATGAAGGAAGAAGAAATGAAGAATTTAGTTATGCTGCTATGTGCATCTTCATGCCACGTTTTATTGTTGTTCTATGGATCTCATGCTACATATACTACATGATAGTTTTGCTACTATGTGGTGCTTTCTGCTGCTATTATTGCTTATTCATCATCTACCTCCACTGCTGCTATGAAGTTACATACTGGGGCGTCATTGTTGCTTGTTGTGCTATGATTAGCACATTTTACTTGTTGCTATCTTTCTGTCCGTGCTTTATTTGCATGTTGACTTTCTACTGTGGACTAACACTCTCTGGACTTTGATGTCTACTACTGTGGTGGATACTGTATGAAGAGGGAAGATGATGAAGATCTTTGTTGCTGACTTTACATGGAGCTTGCATGGAGTTAGTTATTTGTTAGCTACTCTGTCCATTGGTCTTATATCTGCCTACGTCGTCGACTGTTGCTTCTGTGCACCACCACTCTCTGGCATGTTCATGTTTTGATACGTTGATTCTCTTTTTGTCCATGCCTTGTGTGCATGTCGACTCCCTACTACTATGTGCCAACACTCTCTGGCTCGTCCGTGCTCTGTTTTGCACATTGACCCGTCCGTGCTTTATTTGTACGTTGACCACTACTACTGTTGTGACCCAACACTCTCTGGGCTGCAACGTTAGTGATGAGATGAAGACCATGCTGCTTTGATACTTACTTCTGCTCCAAATGATTGTGTTGCTGATTATTTCTGCTCCAGATGATCAAGAAGCTTCTGTGACCTACTTGCTTGGAGTATCTACATGAGGGGGAGTGTCTGAGTGTTTGGGTGTTTAATTGTAATATTGAGGGGGAGAAATTTCTTGTATGGGCTTGGTTTATCTTTTTGTTTTGTTTCTTTATTTTCTAGTTTGACTCTCTGCTTGCAAGCTGATATGGGATTCTCCCAACTTCTGCTTAAGGGGGAGTGTTAGAAAGCCCGTTTATTATTGTTATTATTGTCTTTGTAATATGGGCCCAAGTATGTCTTGGCCCATTAGGGTTAGATTGTGTCATGTACGCTTCCGTGTTCTCCTATATATAGGAGCAGAGTTTGTCTTATCTAATACAATGATTAGCCGTCTTTTAACATTCCAGAGTAATTATAGAATCAAGAACAATATTTTTTAAAGATTTTATTTGAAGATAAAAATATTTTAAAAATAATTAGTCTTCAATTATTTTTAAAATTATAAAATATGATATTTACTTATTAAAAAGACAAGTAATTTGTTTCCAAATGCTAATTTCATCTTATACAATATTAACACACAATTAAACAGAAAAAAGTTTTTTTTATATTTTCAACATTTTTAATAAATAAATGAAACGAAATATTTAAATATTTTGAGTATATTTTTGTTTATATATGTTCATGTTAGTCTTTGATAGAATTTCTTCTACTAAACCTAAATTGAGTACCTCTTATTAATAGTACTAATTGTATTATTACTATTAATTAATGAAATTACATGGTAATGTTAATTATTAGTGAGCTAATTAGGTAGGTCTAGTGATAAATCAGTAGAACTATATGATATAATCATAGATCTAGTGATAAATAGCATTAATCATAAGTATTTTGGAGTAGATCTGGGATTTGGGGGTATTTGGTGAACTTTAGGTGAGAATAGAAGGAAATAAAGAGGGGAGAGGTTGGAAATGGTGAGAAATGCAAGAAATTAAGTATACATACCTTTATTAGGGCTGATTTGAGCTCCAATCTCGAAAATCGCCCAAAATCCCCAAGCTTTTCCTCTTCAAACAGCAACAACAACGCAGACTTGGAAATGTTGGCGTATTGGGCGGTATACCGCCCGTGCCGCCTTGTACCAGTTGGTAGGTGGTGCATTTTGCACCGGTACCCCCGATATTTGGCGGTAAGCCCACTGAGATACCAATAATTGCGATCCTAACGACAGATTCGTGTGTATCTGTACCGATACCCATCGGTATCGGTATTTCGACCGAAATACCGCCAATGCGGACGATACCTCATTCTTTGGTTATAGTTCACTATAATTCTTTGATTGACCTACAGTGCTTTCCCTTCCACTGAAGTTGAGATGGAGTCTGCCATAATTGCCTATGCCCACCATATTATCGGCAGCTTACCTCATGGCTACGATACCCATGAGGCATGAAGGCGTTCACTTGACACCATGTCTGAAGCAAAGCATTTCCATTTCATCAGTTATGCTAAAAATGCTCCCTTCGTGCTATTGATGAGGCTAGATCAACCATTGAGTCTGAATCAAGCAGGGTGGTTCAGGAAGCTCTTGATACATCGATTATGGGAATGGGAAACAAGACTACGAAGCTCTTGATACATTGATTATGGGAAACAAAACTACAAGTCTGATAGCTCATAGGGCTGCCATGATGAGGCATGTAGACAACATAGTGGTTCTAAATGGTGGAAGAATAGCTCAACATGGTACTCATGACTCCCTTGTACAAATGAATGGCTTGTATGTCTGGTTAATGTAGCCACCTTTTAGTAAGGGATCCGACAACATAGAGTTGTCGTCTTGTCGATATTTATGTTACTGATGCGGATTGTAAATTTATTTGGAGGGATGATCTGGTTCTCCAGCCCACCTGACTTGCAAGGCTAACCATGGAATGTGGACGTTTTGGATTCTAGGTTCACATATCTGTAAGTTGGGAATACATTATCAACAACAGGGGGTTATGGAGATAACTGGCTTCTTTCATCCATAACACAGTTTTTTGTAGCTCTAATTGAGACGTAGTGATGGGATAATAGCAGGTGATACTAGTAGGTTTGTTTCTATGGAACATGCTTAGGAATGCCTACTGTTTTGCACCAGACCAAGTACTTGAAACACAAGGAATGTATAAGTCAAACAGCCCCTACTCCTTATAATCTAAAATGTCTTCCAAGAGTATGATTTTTCCTGGTGGTATTTGTCCTCATACCAATAGCTCCTACACTATTTTTCTCACTGAAAAGATAAAAAGATGTGTCATTATATTGCCATGTCTATAACTTGATTATTAAACTATAGGGAAATTAAAATCTGTAAATGTCATGTATAGAGAGCGAGACAAGACCTCATTTTAAGCACTATGAGTAAAATGTGTTTGAGTTGCACCTATTGTTCCTCCTTGACTGAATAGGACATCCATATGAGAATCGTTTGGTCTAATTTGAGCCGAGCAAAACTTTCAGGGAATTATTAACGAAGTGATGTTTAAATAATACCAACTCATTAAGATATGGCAATCTATACCAGTTCTAGTGAAATGAGTCCTCATTTGCTGCTTTATGTGCAAGAAGCATTCTAATACGGGTTGCACATGTTCCCACTATGACTGGGAAACATACAGGAGGGGGCATTGGGAGTGTGGAAAAATGATATGGTGGGGGATTCCCCTTTGTATATATTTTTCTTATTGATAGAAGGGCCGCCTCTTTCCTATAAATAGGATAAGGGGGAAGCATGTAGACACAAGACAACCCCCGCACAATTGGGCCCATATTACAAATAGACTAAACAACTTAAGTAAATAGACTCTCTAACACTCCCCCTCCGGATGGAGCTTGGGAGATCCCCAAGTCAGCTTGCAAAGAGACAGACATACTAAACATAATAAAAAGATAACAATCCCATACAAGAATTTCTCCCCTCAATGCGACAATAAATCACTCAAGCACTCAAATACCCCCCCCCCTTAAGCCGATAATCCAAAAGCAAGTACTATGAGCTTCTTGATCAATATGAAGTGGCATCTGGAGCAGAAAAAAGTAGGCATCATGGTCTTCATCGCAGTTGCTATTGTCATGAGACAGACAAGAGAGTGTTGGAACACAATAGTAGAAGTCAACATGCATACAAGGGGTGGACAAGAAAAGAGTCAGCATGCACAAGACACAAACAAGTTAGAGAGTGTTTTAACATAGTAGCAGAAAATAGATGACGTAACTAGATAAAAGTCCACTGTGCCATGTATAGATACCTCCGCCATATAATAGAATCATTGTAGATAGTGAAGCATGACAAGAAGTTGCAACAGTTGCACGTGACTCGCCGTGTCGGTGAAGAGACACACCGTGTCGCACATTGGAGATGCAACAACAAAATTCAGCGCCGACAAGGAGGCGACACGGCTTGTCGTGTAGCGACACATTAAATTATAGGATTTGAGGTAGAATCTCAGGGCAGGGTGCAAGTGACATGTTGTGTCATAGTGCAGTCAACACGCTGTGTCAGAAAGCGACATCCCATATCATCAGACAGATTTCACGAATGAATTTGCGAACGTAGCAGACCACCGCCAACACGTCGTGTCAAGAAGCGACTCACCATGTTGGCGGCGAGCAACACCTTAAAAACTCCAAAGATAGAAACTGAAGAGGGGGAAAGTGTGTGTCTGGAAGAATGAGTAACAATATCAATATCATATATATATTGCACGATTCATGCTCTTAAAGATGTGTTAGCATGTGCTTGTGTTTGAAAATTAAACGGGAGATCATGTATATACTGTTATGTTGGAAGCAATATGTTAGCACGTGTTCCATCAGTTCCAGCTTGAGTGGAAAACGCACTAGAGGCCTCATTTGGGCAAAAGTGAGACTTTAAAAGTAGAAATATAATCATTTCATGAGATGCAACAAGCATATTTCATTGTGTTGTCCGTATTTTTTTATTATGGAGCTTGTGGAAAAATGGTATGAGTGGGGAAATCTCCAAACATGTAGGTTTTTCTTATTGCTTGATAGATAGGAGGCAACCACCCTTTCCTATATATAAGAGAAGGGGGAAGCATACATACACTTAGACAAACCCTAATGGGCTAATACACAGTTTCGCCCATACTACAAATAGATAAAACAAAACTTAAAGTAAAAGACTAAAACACTCAAGTAAATAGACACTCTTAACACTCCCCCTCAAGCTGGAGCTTAGGAGAATCCCAAGTCAACTTGCAAACAGACAGACAAATAGACTAAACAAAATAATAGATAACCAAGCCCATACAAGATTTTGTCCCCCTCAATGTTACAATAAATCACTCAAGCACTCAAATCACAAAAACTCCCCCTCAAGTAGATACTCTGAAGCAGCAGATATCTCGACAGGCATAGAGGCTTCTTGATCATCATAATGGCATCTGGAGCAAAAAAAATAATAGCGGATAGGCACCAAGATCTTCATCAAAGTAAGGACAAAAAAAGATCCTAATCGCAGTCGTCGTCATAGTATCTAGAGAGTGCTGGATCACAAGTCCTAGAGAGTGCTAGGTTACAAGAAGCAACAATAGTCAACGTGCAAACAAAGCACAAACGAACCAGAGAGTGTTGGATCACAGTAGCAGAGAGTCAACATGCACATAAAGCATGGACTAGTAGAGTGTCAACATGCGCGAAGAACAGACAAGCCGACGAGTGCTGACATTTAATAGCAAAAGTCGACATAGGCGGATAGAACATCAGTGTGCAAAGTAGCAACCAAATAAATGAATCCAATATGCAATGTAGACGAAGCTCCTTGTAAAGTCAGTAACAAAAAGTCATCATCATCTTCCCTCTTCGTAAAGTATCCATCATGGTAGTAGGCGTCAAAGTCCAGATAGTGCTGGTCCACAGAGTCTAGAGAGTGTTGGTTCATAGTAGAAAGTAAACGTGCAAAGAAAGCACAAACATCAAATAGTGCAAAAGTTCAAAGCAACAAGTAAAACGTGCGAATCATAGCACAAATAGCAACAATGGCGTCCCAATATGTAACTTCTTAGCAACAATTGAGGTGGATGATAAATAAACAATAATAGCAGCAGAAGGCTCCACATAACAATAGACTGATCCACATAGAAGCAAAAGGAACATCATATAGTAGTAAAAGGATCCATATAGAACCACATAATCCATATAGTGAATGTAGCATGAAGATCCATTGGACAACGGAATGAAAGTCTTCTTCTCTCCATCTCTCCTCCATCTCATCTCTTCCCTCTACCCTTCATCCTCTATTCTCCCCCTCACGCCAACCACGAAAAGAGTCAAGATAGTGATTGGAGTGGAGAGTAAAAAACAATGGTAGAGGTAGGGTTTTCTAGGCAAATATTTGGAGGAGGTAATCAATAATGTGAGTCAAAGTTACTTCAACATGACTCGATTACAAAGATTCGGATCAAAAAATAAATGGCTCTTTTCTGACCCCAAACGAGATTTTTCTAGCCCTTAGGCCGACTAATCTGGTGGTACAAGGGGGGGCCCTGCAAAAAAATTCGATTAGGTTAAAAAATAATTTGGGAGTAAGATAAAAGGAAGACTACTAGAATGAAAACTCGGTAGAAAGAGGAGGTACACTACCTAATGTTACTCGGTAGGATCAATAGGTATTGAGGAGGTAGGCAAAAGGTTATGTAGGGTTGGAAGGTCGGGGGGTGTAAACAAAACTATAAAAATGCTGAAAACGGGAAGATAATTATTGTTGGTAAGATAAAGAAGGTACACACGATGTATAGATATCTCCGTCATATGATAGAATCATAGTAGCACGCCAAGATGTAGCAACATTAACAGTGGATACTCTGTGTCAGTTGACACAGGAAGCAGTAGTAGCAGACGACACACTGTGTCGATGAAGAGACACGCCGTGTTTGGTAGCACAGTAGCAGCAGTCCGCACCAGCAGAAGTCGGCGACACGCTGTGTCGTTGAAAGGACACACCGTGTCAGTTGACAGAAGCTCGAGGCAGAAGCAGGCGACACACTCAAAGGATGACACGCCGTGTCAAGGTATAGACAACACGCCGTGTCCAAAACCGGCGAACAAAGTCACGAAGAAGCTAAACATCACCTGCATGCCGTGTCCAAAACTGACACGTCGTGTCGGCGGCGATCATCAGCAGAAAAAGAGGGGGAAATTCTTCCGGATCCCCACCATTGCAATATGGGGACGATGTATCCCCAACATCAGTAGAAATATGAGATCTTTTCCTTGATTTAGGAGTAGATCTCAATAGGGGTGGATGTATGGAGTAGATCGGTGGTGGAATCGGTAATGGCGGTGTAAATCTGTGATGATGGTGGTGAATAGGATATTGGTGACTTCATTAACAAGTAGGATCGACGGAGGCATGACAACCCTTGTAGATCTGGATCCAACAACTTCATAGGACAATTTTTGTTGATGAAGACGGAGTTGGCTCGAAGGACCCCAAGGATAAGCAAGGATCGCAAATCCCTGCGGGCAGCCATCAACCACGCTTAGCGGCGGCGGCGGCCCGCATGGGGAGGCAAGTCTCCTTTGCACTCTCTCTCTCATGGTTTGGGGTGGTACATGATCGACTGCTCTGATACCATGTGGAAAACGATATGAGTGGGGAGAACCCAAACATGTAGGTTTTTCTAATTTCTTGATAGATTGGAGACAACCACCTTTCCTATAAATAGGATAAGGGAAGCATACATATACTTAGACAAACCCTAATGGGCCAATACACAATTGGGACCATATTACAAATATACTAAACAAAACTTAAAGACTAAAACACTCAAGTAAATAGACACTCTAATAGAGCTGCATCAATGTATTGATGTCTACTAAGTGATCAAGGATTAGTATTTGCCTACAATAATGTAAGGATGTATGCTACGACTAGTGAATAAAAAATGGTTGATGTTTGCTATATACCTATAATTGAAAATTATATAAAGCCCTATTTGCACAACTTGTGTGAAATACGTACTAGCATTTGCTCCACTTCTTTGGCTGACTAATTAACAAGTGGAAAAGTAGTGGTCAAATAGTATACTCAAGTGAGAATTGTAGTACGAAGTAAATCCTCTAAATAAAAATATAAGATATATGAAGTAGCTTCTAGTTTGTGTAGCAACTCCATGACTTAGATCTTGCAGTACTGACCCCCATTCATTGCCAAAACAACATTATTATCATGAAGCAAGATGCACTATACTATCTTCAACATTATTTTATTTTATGAAATACATCATGGATTTCTTATAAGAAGAGATAGTATGGACTAAATGATGAATGGTTTTATTATGGATGTAAACAAGATATGACCATCCTAGGAAGCACAGATACTCCAAAATAGGTGCCGTACCCGTATCTGATACGTATCGGATACCAATACTCCACGGATACACCTAAATACGTATCGGATACCTCTCCAGCCGTATCCCCTTTTTTTTCTGCTTTTTTTTGCCTGGATACGGCCTGGATACGTTTTGGATACGACCCGGCCCATTTAAGCCTTTTTTTTTCGTTTTCAAGACCTTCTTTTAACGGATTGACCTGCGTTTTTACTGATTCTCTGTGCAAATCAGTAAAACGGTTCCTCTGGCTTGTGCGATACATTTTGAAGCTTGGTTTTGCTTCAGTCCACGTCATATTTCTATTGTTGTGCGGCTTGTGCCTCATCTTCACCAATGGGCTATTGGTGGTTAACATACAACCTTTGTGCCTCATCTTCTCCAAAGGGATTCAATTTTCTATTGGTGGTTACAACCTCTAGCCTCTAAATTTCTACCTTAACTCTTTCCGGAAATCTATTTTGCCATTGTCTTTGTTCATCCCTTTTGAACGTAAGCCTCTCTAGATTTCTCTATTTTTTGTTTAGTAGTTTTGATTTTCTCACCGTGTCTTGCTGTTTATATACCTACTTGTCTATAATTGTTTCTGTTGTTTCATATTTCAGTTCGTTTTTTTTTATTTTGGAATTTGGATATAATTCTTGTATACATAAATATTTAATCTTGTATACATAAATATTTAATTACATCTCATAGACGAAAGAAGATGGTTTGGTGTCACATATGACATGACACTTTACAACACAATTAAATGATTCATAAGATGTGAATGGTTTAGAATATGATTTTATGACATCTTTTTGTAACTTCTATCTGACATTAATATGAATGAAAGACCCCTTTTTTATATCATTGTTCGATACTATGGGATTGGTTTCCATTTTCTTTAGATATATTGTGATTTATAAATGAAATTTGACTGCCTTCATCTATTTTTAAAATAAATATACTATTTATTTTTGAAAATATTTAAATAAATATTAAAAAAATTCCATATCCATGCCGTACCCGTATCCTATATTTTCAAAAATTGCCGTATCCCCGTACCCGTATCTGTGCTTCGTAGTGACCATTTTTATATATTGACAATTTATTTCTTTTATGTTTGCTGGGAACTACCCTCATTTAGGGCTACTTAGTGACTCACCCCAATGCCTGAAGTCTCTTGAGCTCCCTACCCACACAAAGACCTATTTCAAACATGACACCTTGCACGATGAGCATCAATTTTGAGAAATAGCCATACCTCGAAGCCTACATGAATTTTTATTTCTTAGTATTAAATACTTGATACACACAACTAACAAAATAAGATTTTTATGAGTAAATTCAACAATAGATATGATACTAAAAAGAAGAATACCTTTATCTCTGATATTAATCTCTTAGTTTTTATATAGTCTACACTCCATCTCTATTTCCTATCTTGAGCCTAAAGGTTGAATGATTCTCCACTACTACCCTCGGTTTGTGCATCGACAACATATTAGAGTTGTACAAATATACTAACCTTCTAAAATTAGCCGACGATGATTAGCTCGGGCGGTGCGGCGCAACTCAATAAACCCCATTGAAGGGTGCCTTATTCGACTCCCAATAAGAGCTATTTCTTAAATGTCGCACATACTGGCCGATTGTGCACTTTAAATGGATTCTGGGTTGGCAGGGTGCTTGAGTCCGAGGATTCTACGCTATATAATGGTTCACTTGGCGCTTCCTCGGGATGTGATTTCCTTAATAATTTTAAAAAACCTCTATAACAAGCATACCTCTTATTCTAAAGTTAGAGTTTGGTTTAAGTCAATCCTTAAGGGAATAAAATACTTTCATATAAGCTTTTGGCTTTCTAGTGGTAGTTGTTTTGGGTCAATCGTCACATATCCTATTAGACGTTAATGATGACGATTAACTATAGAAAGAATGGGACGGAAATGAGATGTACATCAGCTAATAGATACTTACAGATTAAGCCATTGGTGTTGAGAAAGCGTATACCAACTAGTAGATACTCACAGATTAAGCCATTGGTATTATGAATGCAAAGAAATCATAAACTATATGACCTACAAAATATAAAAAAGACCATCTGTAGGGCTGCATTCACTTGTTTGGGTGGAGATCTGATTTATCATTGAACAAGCCAAAGTAGCTCCGATCTAGTGTTAGTTAGGTCAAACTAGGTCTGATTGGGTCAAAATAGGTTTAATTCTTCACCATGTAGGTCTGTATTTTTCAGAGTAGCTTTTGCTTCGCTCAATATATGCCATATTTGGCCAAAGAAGGGTAAGTTGGTTCTAATTAGGTATGATTTAGAACAAATTATAGCAAATTAAGTCACATTTAGGTCCAACTAGGTCTAATAAATTATAGCAAATTAGGTCACATTTAGGCCAAACTAGGTCCAAGTATAAGTTGGTTTTATTTGCTCTTCTTCCAACTAATTTATCACAACTACTTTTCTTCGTCAATCCTTACAAACTCTTTATTGGAGTGGCTTTCCTTGCTTGACTTGAATATTGACTCCATGTACTCCAAGAAACCACTCCTTTTGTTTCCCTTCCACTAATGCTCCGATTGGTTCGGTGGAAGTCATAAGTTTTGTGGAACTCATTTTCTGGAAACTCTAGTTCCATTTCTGGAACTCTAGTTCCATTTCTGGAACTTAAGTTCCATTCACTTCCATGTGATTGGTTTGTCATTAGTGTAAATATGGAAATCAATTAAAAAAATATTAGTTTTACTGTGTGATATATAAAAAATAAGGACGACAAAGAAATAAAAAAGAATCATATCTATGTCTACTAATTAATATATTTTTAAAATAATAATCTCAGCAAACAGTCATAATGCGGATGTTGCTCCCTTAAAAATAGAGGACGAAAAAAGTAAAAAAAGAATCATATCTGTGACTACTAATTAATATATTTTTAACATAATAATCTCAACAAGCGGTCATGATGCGGATGTTGCTCCTTAAAAATATTTTAATATGGTATATTGTGGTTCAAATTACATTATAATATTTTTATTTCACTTTGTATGTATAAACTATTGTAATGATATATACATTTTATACGTATGTAAATATAAGTTTTGGTTTTAAAATTATTTAACAATATGTACAACATTAATTTTTACTATATTCTTCACGTACGATTATAGTTTATTATCATTTTCACATCATATTATTTAAACATGAATATAAAAAAATGCTAGATAAATCATTTTTTGTCACATGGTGCAGTTTGATTATTTTTCATAGAGGTCTGGTTATTTTTCATAGTATTTTTATATTTTTTATTTTGTAGACACAATGGTAATGGTAGTTGTAGTGTAAAATATTTTATATGGTGTCGCTTATAGTGTACAATATTAAGTCATATTATTTTATCATTTTGACAATAAACCATATCCACACACTAACATTCCTAGTCATAAATATTTTACATGTGTCATTTATGAAGAATGAAAAATATAATTATATAGGAAATGTTGTCAACTGTTCCGGAACTCGTTTTCCGCTCTTTTTAAGAGGGAACTCAGGAACTCTGTTTTGTATATAACTCTGTAACTCACCGGAAGTCACGAAACTCGACTTCCAGCACTTACTTTAAACCAATCATGAAAAACTGCTTTAGGAACTCCAGTTCATAAGTTTTCCGGACCAGTTACAACAAACCAATAAGAGCCTAAGATCTTCTTCACCTTCCACCTTGTTTTCCTTGCCCCTGTCCAATATCGTTAGTTTCTCATATCCTCTCATTTCCTTCTTGATTAGGTATGGCTCCAAAACTCTCTACGGCTATGGTAGTTGGCATTGCTAGGGTACATTGTGATAGTTGAGAAAACTATACTAGATAGTTGTGCTAGATAGATGAATGGGGGCAATATTAGGTGGGGAACCTCTTTTGTTTCACCATGCTATGTGGAGGGGGGAGACTAGGACTGGCCCACCATGCATGAGGCTATTTGGCATGTCGGACAATGCCTTAGAACTGCCATCACCATGTAGTTGGTTGGTTTTGAAGAAGGCTGCCTTTCATTGTCTGTTGTGGTAGCCATCATTTCTAGGGTACATTGTAATAGCTAAGACAACTGTGCTAGATAGTTTTCCTTAGATAGATGGATGTCGCTGGGAAGATTAGGTGGGCAGTGTCTTTTGTGTCATCATGTTATGAGGGGCACAATGAGGACTAGCCAGCCATGCATGAGGCTATTTGCATGCCGGACGATACTCTGGAACTGTCGTAGTAGTGTGAGGTTGGTTGATTTGGAAGAAGGTTGCTTTTTCATTGTCTGTGGTTGTCATCATTGCTAGGGTACATTATGATAGCCGAGACAACTATGCTAGATATTTGTCTTATATAGATGGATGTAGGGGGGGAAGATTAGGTGTGGAACCTCTTGTTGTATCACCATGTTATGTGGAGGGCATGAGGAGTAGCCCACCAGGCTTGAGGCAATTTTTTTGTCGCACAATGCCTTGAAATTGCCATCGTAGTATGTCATTGGTTAATTTCGAAAAAGGATGTCATGAAGCTATTTGCTTGCTTTGGATGATGCCCTGGAACTCCCATTGTAGTCGCAGTTGGTTAATTTTGAAGAAGGTTGTCTTTCACTGTGATTGTTTGTCGCTACGACCATCATCATTGTTAGGGTGCATTGTAATAGCCGTCATGATTGTGCCTAGATAGCTGTGTTAGATAGACAGATTTCAAGGGGAAGCTTAGGCGGGGACCTCTTGTGTGTCAAGAGGGGCACGATGAGGACTAGCCCACCATGTTTGAGGCTGTTTGTATGCTGAACGATGCCCTGCAACTACCATCATAATCTGTAGTTGTTCGATTTTGAAGAAGGTCGTCGTCTTTCATTGTGTGTGACCGTGGCAGCAATCTTTGTTAGGGTATATTGTGATAGCCAAGACAACTGACCGCCATGAGTGAGGCTGTTTGAATGCTAGATAATGCACTGGAATCGCCATCCTATTGTGATGTTGGTTGACTTTGAAGTGGGTTGTCTATCATTGTGTGACTCATTTGCTAGGATGCAAAATGAAAATGTTGTGAATTGAAGTATACTTTTGGTGGGCTAAATTTAACAGCTACAAATTCATTGTTTTTAACACCTGCTTAGCTCTAATTTGGTAGGAATCTGAAAGTTTGATCCTCACCCATTTTGGGCACAATGCCCTATAATCATCTAAATGTCTTGGTGCTTCTTCATTTTCAAACTGCTTGAAAAAAATTCAAATCAAGTGTAGTATAACCGGAGGGAAAATTCCATCATTGGTGTTGTTACAACCACTTGTGCTATCAGTGAGTTACTTGAGTGAGGAGTAGATTAGACAGATAACTGAGCACCAAAAGAGAGAGACATGTAGGGGTAGATCTGGAAGGGATAGTATATCTACATAGCAGTCGATGGTTTTAGTGGAAGGTCATGTGAGCATGGAATTTCTTTTGACCAGTTGTACCGTCATGGTTCATATGTTTTCTTCACCCACACAGAATACAGTGTATGGCTCAGACAATTGCTATACTCGCACTGGACCATATAATATTTATCATTTATCATTAATACTTAAATAGAATTGTAATATGACTTTAAAGTTCAAATAATATATGTTAGACAACACCAGGTCAGTGTGTTCATGTAAACGTCTTTAAGATGTACAATTTGTTTCCTTCTGCTCAAAATCATGGACATTTACACAATTACTATCCTCTTATTATGTTTTGTAATAAGAGTAGATTTCATTTGATCTTTGAAGGCATACTAAATTGCAATTCATTTGTTTGGTTTCTTATAGATGCATGCAGCCCACGGCAGCGAAGCCAACTACATTTTATCTCTGGTTATGTAAAAGTTCCTGGAAAACTAACTATGCTGATCTGGACAGCAGTGCAGCGTATAGATGCATATCTTTCCTGTCAGCCAGGGTGTATTTCTGGTGGTGACAGAGGTAAATAGATCACATATACATGAATCTTTTAGATTTAGTATGCAAATCTCATAATGCAGCTATGTCCTGCCAGATAACAAATTAAATAGATAAAATCAAATTGCGTTGAACCAAACAAAAGAATTGCATCTCTAATTCCTGCTGTTTTACTTCCTAATCTAAAACTCCTTGTGTGGGTTGAGTTTACATCAACCAAACATGCCCGATACCACAAACTTGATAAGAGTGATGTGGGCATTAACCGAGACAAATAAAACCTCATAGATGAAATACAGGTGGTTCAACTTTCTAGCTTTTGATTATAGTTGTGTTTTTGCATCTGCCATGTTTTCTTATTTAATGTGACAATTTGAGTTGTGTCTATAACTTTCTTTGCTTCTACTATATTAGCGGCTTCATGTATGCAGTACAGCTTCATAGGCATGGATGCTAGACATGGCTGGAAGATTCAAAACAACTTGGATAACGTTCATCTTGATTGTAGCTGGTACTTTTGTTAACTGTTGTCGACAGTACAGAATGAATTTGATTTGGAACGTCTCACGGTGATCATGTAACCAGTGAAGTTTTGGTTATGAAATTCGATGGCTGACTGTAATTATTATGGCGCAAACTTGTAACTATGATTGTTGCTGGCTATCATATAGATTTGTTTTCAAATATCGAAATGAATATTTCAAAAGAAATCACGTTTGTGCATTGATGGATACTGATACGACCTTTAGTTGACGTCAATTTGATATGTATAATAAAGTGAGCCACGATTCATACATATCCATGTTGTTTGGCTACATTCATAGTGTTAGTCAATGTAGATCTCATAAATAAAGTTAGTAGATTGAATCTGCTACAGGTGTCTTGTTGGCTGAAAAGTTTGGTGTGGTTCGAAAATCGGCTACTAGCAACTGGCCACATGCATCTAGTTAGCTATAAATGATCGGATGACATCTTCTTAGCTATAAATATTGATCGGATGACATCTTCTGTACCCATCCAATATCTATAGCTGTTTGTCCCTCTTGTTCCAACCACTAATAGAACCAAAAACCCATCCCTAAAAAAATTACTTGGGTAGTTTCACGGTAGAGATCAACGGGACACGCTTGGAACACTGAAATGGGAACAGCGGCAATTAATCTGTAGTTGGCTACAACATTGAAGGTATCCAATGGTAGTTTTATCCATAGTATGCCCACGCCTCCATTTTCCCTAGACGCTGGGGAAGGCACGTCAGTGGGTGCTGCGTGTGGTGCAATTATTGGCGTCAAGGTTTGTTTGCAGTTGGCATGCCCTATTCTTGGCCTTTTCCGGGTGCACAGACGTACATGGCCGCGAAGTTCCAACTGATACCCTTGGTTGCTTGCTTCTTTGGAGTCAACGTATATAGGGAGTAGGTGGAGACTCATTATTCCATCTTACATTTTAGTACTTTACATATAGGGTTGTGAGATTGGCATATGTATGGACATTTGCTCCTCTCTTCTCGCAAATTCATAATCCCTTATAAATGTATAGTCAGCTATCTCTCGAGCACATAATTAGGTACAACCTCATTGGGAAAATGGAGCACCTGACAACACATCATTTGTGGGGATAGAGAAATCATATCATTCATTCCTTTTTTTATGCTTATCCTAGAGTTTGGGGAAAGTCTAGGCTTGGACAATTGTGTATCCTAATGCCTTCCTTTTTCTTCCATGTTGTCAGGAGTTTCTTCACACAAACTTGCCATAACAAGGGAGAAGTTGGAACAAGCACAGTTGTAGAGCGCAATACAACATAGAGTTGTATGTTGTGTTTGGGAAGGATGATCACATGTTTGTTGATTCTAAGCCCATGTTTGGCAATGGATTGGGGGTTGAAATGATTGGGTTTAATTGGAATCCTGTTGGTGGGATATTCATAGTCTTATTTGGGTTTAATCCATATTTGGTAACACAATTGCTCCCAAGTTGATTGTAGTCAGAGTATTATCTTATAACAGTGTCAGAACAAAGAGGGCAATCATGGGAACATGACAAACTAACTTTTTTTCTCTCATTTCGTAACATACATCTTCATTCAAATTAAGATCTTCTGCATTCAATGACCCCTATCCCGACGAATTGATAATTTTAAACCTCTTGATGCAGATAATTACAGGAATCATGGGCAAAGTTAGGGGTTACTGGGGCTTAAGCCTCCTCCCCCCAAATACAACCTCAAATATGTATGAATTTAGTATTATAAAATGTAAATATATGTAAATGTATTGATCATATAATAATTGACAAAAAAGTATTTAGTTGGAGTGGTAGAAGGCATGTTTACAGAAGTTAGTGGTAAGGTTGCAACCTCCAACGTCAACAATTTTTTTAATTCTTCCCTGTGTGGTAAAACAAACTCCTACATTTATATATACATTGATTTCAACCCCTCCTAATGTATATTTTGTAGATTCACCATTGTTTAGAATTGAAATTTACAAATCAATGATATAATGTGCAAAGTTGAGTGTTGATATCAAATGTTAGAATGCAATCTAAATGTTGAGACCCCTCAACACCCTTATTTTGTCCTCAAACTCTTTTATGCGGGAATAGGATGACATTTGTGAACTAGCGGTGAAAGTTTCACCTTGGTTATGAATAAAAAGATATTAAGTTTTTAAGTCTATCAAATTAACACAAATTGAATTTGTTGATAAAATCCCATTTCCATGTCATCTATCCCTAATCTTAGCCTAGAGGGGCCTTGGATTAGGCTCCCACAGATAGGGGGCAGATCCAAGGCCCCCCTGTCTTCCACCTTCGCACACCGCATCAATAGGAGGTGTAGTGGAGGTGGGGATCTTGTCTACCTGTTCGACCACTTCAACTCATTTTCTTCCCTCCTATTCTCTTCCTCGTACATTTTTAACCTTCCATCACTTGTTTGACATTTTTTATGGCTTTATGATGGAATATTTAACTTCCCTTCCAGCCTTGCTCTTCACTTCAGTGACCTTCTCGTTGACTCAAGGTCAAAATGGAGGCATGCGGGAGACAATTGCTCCAGGGGTATCCGCCCTTGGCGCCAGCACCTCCGCTGAAGCATTGGAGGCTTAGTGAGGATGCATCGGGGCCTAGAGCGGGCTTGCTAGAGTCCGGCTAGGCGGCGTCGGTCTGACCCCACACAAGATCACACATAAGCAACCTGCCCTCACACATTGAGCGAGAGGCATGGGAGGCCCTCATGTGGATCGTGCTAGAACAGACTGACTCTGCATGGGTTGAGGACTAGAGGCCCAACCTCGGTTCTAAGACAAATCTCACCCCCAAACCATGAGTGGTCGTAGATGTAGGGAACCACTGGATCAAGAGGACCTCCGTGGATCACAAGTATTTGACAATCTTTGTTGATCATCAAATATATTATGGCAACCCCCTTCCTCTACAGTTTTCAATCAAAACTTTATAAATGCGCATCTCCCTACTCCCTAGGTTAAAATATGCAAAATTATATATAAGATCTACCAACTCAAGAATATCTATAACTTGGACTAGGTTTCTGACTCTAGTGCCATAATTTATTGATCTATTTCCTAAAATATGCTATCTTTATTCATGTTGAATACATATAATGCAAATTGATGATAAAATCTTGAAGCTTTAATGCTTAATATACCTCTTAATCATATCTTTAGTACATCTTTGAACTATGTGAAATTCAATCATCACTTTTGCTTAATGGATGACTCTAATAGCATAATTGTGACTCATAATCAGATGACTAACTTTGTTCCTTTTTGATAAGCATGCTTCTAAATGACATCAAAGCCTCTCATAACTTGAAATCAATACTTTTTGTTGCCTCCATGATCCTAGTATCACCCCTTAAACCCCCTATGTTCTTGGGTGGGCAATGTGACATAATATGCATGAATGTGACCCCTTATGAATGACAGTATCTGATTTAATTGATAACTTGACCGCATTGATGCTTCAAATTATTTTATATCTTTGAAATCAATAATTTTATGATGTCCGACAACCTAAATGGCTAAGCCGATCCCTTTTTTGATATGATGATGTATGTGACTCTAATCCTCCCATTTTGACATCAAGTGTGACATATATAGATCATTTGTGTTCTTGTGCCTTGAACTTGTATGGATCTATTTCTTATGTCCTCCCCTTATAAATTAGGAAGTATCTTCCATTATGGTCACTTTGATGTGGATGTTCCACAATATGTTGAAACCTGATGATATAAATGAACTATGTTGACATTTGCATGTTTTTTGGAATGTTTAACCATGTTGGTATGTGTGCCTAGACCGTAGGGGATATACACCTATATTTTATTATGCTTATTATGTCCCTAAATTTTATGACTAAACAACCTATCTTGTAGATATCTCATGACTTTGTGAATCGTGATCTTGGTTGTGATATTGTGAGTCCTCTGGCCTTCGAATGCATACAAGTGTCAAACCTCATAAAATTCATAAAAAATAGATGGAACCTTGGAATGAATGGAAACTTGAACCACACTTTTATAATGGATCTAAATTAGTAAAAGATCATCAAATATGTCATTAGATGAATTTTATTAACTTGACCAAAACCCTATAATATGCCTAATAAGTAAGTGACATGTTGAAACTTTCTTAATGATGAGTTATGTTTTGGATTAGGTGTTTCTTGTGATCTAGATGGTCATGGATAGTTTAAGAGCCTCTGAGCTCAAATACAAGCTTAAATATTTATATCATTATAATTTTCTTGCTTGAACCTTGATATATATATATATATGTTTGTTTACATTCACATATTGCCATGTAGTATTCTTGTATTGTACTTGATGTTTTGTCTAGTTGGTTCATAACTTGAACACATAATATAGATCTCCATAAGAAAAAACTTGTTCACCTACATACTTTCTAGGGGCAAGGACACAAGAGTGGGCGTTCTACTTGAGTTGTAACAACATGACATACCCTATTAATAGACATGGTTAGCTAATGGCTTTGTTCGTTAAGCACCCTCATAGACCCCTTTTGATGGGAAGTTGATTATGGCTTTATGATACATGCTTATTATTGATATATAGAGTGAAATTATTAAAATAGGGGTTTTCAATTTGTGATGTACTTAGATTTTGTTACTCTTACTCATTTACTTATACAAATCTTTTCAAATTATAATAACCTTAGATATATGTATCTTTCTACCCTGTACTTATTACCTTATGTGTTGATACTCTTGTTTGTAGTATGCTTTAGGTTTAGAGATAAGTAGGAAATCGATGACTTGTGAGCACATGTTCAGGTTGTACCCCTTATAAGATCCTAGCTAGTGTACAAAATCATACTTGTATAATGTTACTCTTAAATATGTAGTTGGAATCTTGTAATAAAGGAAGTTGTATAATAATACTTGTTGAATATTGAGATTATGTTGATATTTTCATCTAGCTATTTGTTCATGAAAATTCTATGATTTTACAGATCCACATTCACAATTTGATATCAGTATGCTAGGGGTATATGTCTGGGTTCTTTCACCATTGACTTCTATTCACTTGGAGTTTGGATTTGGATAATAAATGGTTTCTTGACAGTTGGTATAAGAGAATGACCAATAGCTACACCAAGAATTTACTCACATGAAGCACAAATTAACTCAACCTTACATTTTAACCCTAGAAATTTAATGAGTTTTCGACCGTAGACTAAGTTGATTTAGCCTCTAGGTTAGAACCTAGATAATCTAGAATTTGGTGTAGACTTGTGTAAGTTTTGAAACATTTCTTTTCTCCTCCTCATGTCATGTAGTATGTACATGATGTTGGTTCAAGAGGGCGAGAAAGGGAGATCTTATAGTTTTTACCCTAAACATATGTCGCGACATGTGCTTAAGGTAGATACACAAGTGTGCACCATCTTTTAATTCTCTAGGTGTCATGAATTAGATTGCCCAATGAATGAGGTAATTCATTTTGGTTTTGATTTCATGGGAAAGGAGTAAGGATGTTTCCATCACATGTTTCAATATGGGAGAAAACCTATTTCAAGTATTATTATGTGTACAGATGAAAATGCTACCATACACATCAAGATAGTGAGGATATATGTATTATTTGTAATTGTCTAGAGCAATGATAAAGGTTAGGCTAGTAGGTAGCCTATATGATCTAATCTTGATGTTAATGTTGAAGAGATGTAACATCAGTCTAGATGAGAGTATTTAGAGGATATATGTATTATTTGTAATTGTCTAGAGCAATGATAAAGGTTAGGCTAGTAGGTAGCCTATATGATCTAATCTTGATGTTGATGTTGATGATACAATTTTTCTTCAAGGTGATCTAAGCTTATTTTTGAATGATTCAAGTATGTTTGATGATATGCGATGAGTTTGAGAATGCAACCCTAGCTAAGTCTAGCACCATGTACATGGTTGATGTGGTACAGATAGCTAATGGGTTGGCATGATTGCTTGTGCCTAGTTAAGTATATGTTAAGCTGTAATGAGGGAGATATGGTTCAGGAAAATCATGGGTCTCTTAACCTCTTACTAAGAAGGAAATCTTGCATGGGACATGTCATGGGTCTTAACCTCTTACTAGGAAGGAAATCTTGCATGGGAAATGTGATAAGGGTGAACTCTTGATGTGGGAAAACCCTACATGGGAGAAGGTCAGAGTACCTAACCTCCAAAATTATGTGAGATGTTGAAATATATGAATGATGAAATAAAATATAACGAGTCCATAGATAGAATACTTCTAAGTATATGAGCTAAGTTACCTAGTGTGTGGCCCCTTTGACAATGTTGAACCCTAGATTTTCTCTAAAAAGAGATTTAACTCTAGAGAGAGGCATTTGATTATATGTATGTTTTCCATCTTGGTGAGGGAGATGTCTTAAAAACTCTGAGGTGATGTATATGATGTGTGATCTCCATGACAAGCCTCATACTCGGATTAGTGGGTTCATGTGAAGATCTTGTGGTTTCCCTTGTTTATGAAATTGGGTAGAAATTTGATATTGGTAGATGGTTATGGTAAGTACATATCACCTTGACACAGATGGGTCTTGCTTGAGTGGCTCGAGCGACTCAAGATTGTGAACCTCTTTTAACCACAATTGAGACCTTGATGTTAATGATAATGTTATCCCTTAAAATGATGTTTAATACAAAAAATATTACTGGAGCTATAATCTTGATATACATATGTGAAGCCACTCTCATGAGCTTGACCTAATGTGGAACCATGCCCAATGTGACAGAAATAAAATAAAACAAAGTAAAGAAAATAAAACAAAATCCATCCGATTCTACAAATATGAGAGAAGAAGATCCTATCCATGTAACCACAAATTGGATAGTCTATGAACCCATTCTCAAGCATAGACAACCCTCAAAAACCTTAACAAGCAATCTACATCCAAACACAGAATGATATACAGTAGTTGTTCCTATGAGGGTCATCCCATTCGCCCTCACACATCGTGATAAAATCCACCAATGATATGAAACCTCTTTCAAGGATATCAGATCAACACCCATGAACATTCCGCATATGCCTGTGGGTCCAGGACATTTAGAGATGCAAGGAATAGAAGTGATATGGATAGAACACAAACCTTGGACCGGGAAGGCAGACCTGCACCCGACCGGCTGGCCTGGGCCCAACCGTGCCCAAGGCGAATGTTTTATATAGATCACCCTTGGACATCCTCCTTTCAGATTCAATCCTAACTACCTTCTCTTATCTTTCTACGAGTAATACTTTGATCTAGGCAGAACTAGAAGTTCAAGAAATAAAAAGATCAACCAAACCATCAATCATAACTAGAAAGAGAAGATATAACACAAAATGTACTAGATCTGAAATAAAACTACTTGCTTAAGTGAAAGTACATAAACATGCCCAAAATGGGCTACATACCCAACTAGGATCTCAACTAACCATAGACAAGTATAGTTGGCACCGAAAAAAGATGGAAGCACATCATTTGTACAGAAACAAATGAGAACAATAAAAGAAAAGGGGAAGAAGAAAAGATTTAGCCCATAGAGGAGAGGTGGATCTCTCTCCTTAGCCTCTATATGGGCTAGATCTTGTCTTTGAACCATCCACCTTGATCTTCTGGACTCCTTGACCTCCTTTTTCCTCAATTTCTCCCCAAACAGGTGGAAGATGACTGCGAATGGTGGGAAGTGGGTGAACGGTGGTGGAAAATGATGATTGATGGAAGCAAGCTGAAGGGATGGCGTATGGTGAGGTCTTTAATCCTATCAGACCTTGGAACTTTCCCACGGGGATCTGAGAACAACCGGTAGCTAGAAATAGGAATAGGAACAAAAGCAAAACAACATAACCATTCGAACCCCTTGCTAGGTAGTGAGGGGTGGGTATTTATAGTTGAAGGTGTATTATATGTGATAAGAGGTCAGTATTCCTTCAGAGGTCACTACCCTTGGTTGTCGGCATGACCAGGACGAGCCGAGCGGCCGCTAACGTTTCTGCGGTCTATAGTGATTCCTCTTGTAGTGGTCTCTATTGATTCTTCAGTTGTAGCGGTCGCTATAGTTGTAGTGGTCGCTAGTCCTTTTATCGGTCATAAATGATCTGATCGTTGATTTATCGTTCGGCCCGACCAGATGAGCCTAGAAATTGCTAGGGGATCCTGCTTCGGCGGTCGCTGAACTTGTAGCAGTCTTTACTTCTTAGCTATCACATATTCTCTAGCAATCACTAGAGATTTGGAGTTGCAGCGAACGCTAAAGTTTCTCCAACTGCTGCAAAAATCATGTGTTGAGACTGACCGGGCCGACAGGGAGAAATCTTGATGTCTTCTTAAATTCAGTGTCTACAAGTCCCAAATTTACTAGTTGAGCAAAAAGATATTAATTATCAAAAGGTAATAATCAACAGTTATTTTGGGTAAACTAACTGTATAGTGACACATAACCATGAATAAATGCTAAGCATAAATGCCTAAATTCGAGTGTTATCAACCCTTTTTCCTTAGCTTCTATACACGCTTATCTAAGATCAAAATTGGACCAACACCATCCAACTCTACTTCCATTGGTTGTATTGTCTTCTCTATATCAATGTGACATTTTCTCAAGATAGAAACATGGAAAACATTATGCAACATGTGCAACTCTAATGGTAACTCTAGCTTGTATGCCACCTTTCCAACTCTTTCCATGATAGGGTAAGGTATCATAATACTAAGTGCCAACTTATCCTTCTTACCAAACCCCAACACACCCTTCCAAGGGGATAACTTGAGATACACGTGGTCTCCAACTTAGAACTCTAACGTTCTACAGTGGTTACGACATATGATTTCTATTTTTCTAGGGCTACCTTTAACTATTGTTGGCTTACCTTGATATTCTTTGTAGTTTGTTGACCCAACATTTGATACTCACATGTTTCATACCAACCAAGAGGCGATCAACAACTCCTACTGTAGAAAACCTCATACGGTGCCATATCTATACTCCTATGGTAGCTGTTGTTGTAGGTAAAATCAATTAGACTCTGATGGATATCCCAACTCCCAAGAAACTGAAGAACACATGCTCTCAAAAGATCCTCTAATATTTGTATGGGCCTTTCTAACTGGTCATCTTTATGTGGGTGGAAGGCTGTATTGAACCTCAACTGTGTCCCCAATGTTGTATGAAGTTGTTCCCAAATCCTACTCATAAATGAAGTGTAGGGAAATATGACATCAGAACATGCAATGGAAACAAAATCTAATTGTCATATTCCCCTTTAACCAATGGAACACGTCAATATCTATACAATGGGAAGGATGATTTAGAGGATATACCCAGTCCTGGAGCAAGTCCAACGACAATCTCCTTGTTGCGATGTGTGCC
Organism: Alisma plantago-aquatica; assembly: GCA_963693085.1. NCBI lineage: Eukaryota > Viridiplantae > Streptophyta > Magnoliopsida > Alismatales > Alismataceae > Alisma > Alisma plantago-aquatica. The sequence goes on from OY856412.1 coordinate 1,039,696,852, forward strand.
TTTCTTGAAGTCGAACTCGAACAACATCTGTGTCGGCCTCCTATTTTATCACCATGAATAACAGGTTGGCGTTGTCCTCCTAGCGGGAAAATCTCCATGCCTCTAGAGTACTCCATACAAACCACCAAGAATTTTTGTCGTTCTAATAGAATGGATAAAAAGGAGTTGTCCCTTCACGTTGGCATACTACTCTCCAACTTACTCTACCATACTTGTTCTCCCTCCCTTTATTGGGTAAGACTTGCTCGGGTTCTCTCGATTACCATAACTAGATAAGAAAAATAATTGTCAAAAGAAATTGAGTTGTATCTTTGGGAAGACCCCAATACCCTCTATTTATAGGATGGTCATGGTCAGAGTTCCCAATCTATGTGGGAGTGGAAGGGACCGAAATTTCATGAATTTTATGCAACCTATGAGCAGCAAAATGACCATTCACAGGTGAACCGATCGGTTGGCATGTGATTCAATCGGTTCATCCAGTGAACCGGTTGTTTCATTATGTTTCCCAATTGTAATTGTATTGACAATTATAATCCAATTAATGGATGACTCAATGTCAACACTAATTATTGATGCAATCAAATTTCTCTTACGAACTGGGTGGTTCATCTCATGAATCGATCATCTCACAACTCTGAGTCGATCAGTTCACTCAGTAAACCAATCGGTTCATGTCCTGGTCCACCAGAATTCAGCCAATGCAATACCCAACCAACCTAACACTCTAACCAGTTGGTTGAACACTTGAACTGGTAGGTTCAGAGTCTAGTCCTTCAATTCTTATTTAAACTGAATACCTAAGCACTTTAGTAATCAATTCAAATATCATTCATGATTGAACTCTTATTCCAAGTGACTTCCTATGTGTGTTACCCTATAGGTTCGATATTACGTTGGAAGTGAGTGTCCATAACCAATTATGACATCACAAGAAAAGAGCGGTGCCTAGTCACACATCATTTCTAGCCAAGTAAATGGAAAGTTGGAGAACAACTTCAACCTACAATCTCTTATTGGTGTTACACTGTTTGTATAGTTCCTTTGTCACTGATATTTGGATTGAACTCAAGGTATGGAATCATCATCCTCTTCAATCATTCGATCCATGTTCCTTGAACCAGAGCAGACTGTCTGAGATATCTGTAAGGCTCAATATCACATATTGACTCATATGTTCATGGTCATGTATTTTTCAATCTTTCTAATCAAGTGGCCAGGATATCATACTCCTTTAGGATGCTACATCACTCACAATCATCCCCATGTGTCACAATGTACCTGAGAATCACCTTTATGGCAATCCGTATTCAAGGTCACAATATATGATGTCAAATTATACCGAACGACATACGACGAGTGTAGTGACTTCAGGTCTAAGAACCACAATCACCATCAGATATGATTCCGACTACAAATTATGATTTTTGTGTATCACTCTTTTGGTGGATTTGTCTGATACACTGTTCTCTTATAAGTATCTATATGCTTGGTTTGATATCACATATCATGACTGATTATATTTTGTTATCAACCAACACACACTCTAATCTTATGTGTTATTGTTGTCTATCATCCTTCCACAATAACATCTGACTAGGGACATAACAAGAATGTATATACTCTTAACTTCCTATGATCCCATTGTTTAGGTCATGTATATGAAGACATACGTCATTGAGTAATATCATTATCTAGACATTTAGTATGTTACTTTATTATCTCATAATTGAATAAAATAGAATAAATGGGAAGCTTGCCATTATTATTAATCAAATCATTTACAAGTTATTCCATTACAATCATCATATGATTGTCTCTCTGATTATACTTACCAACAAACTTTCACTTTCACTTATAACCAATCACCCATGAATCTAATTCCAAGTGATCTAACATAACCATCATGATTATGCTATGAAAGTTCTTTTGTCAAGGGGTCAACAATATTGTTCTCGGTTGGTACTCTACAATCTTCACATCTCCTTACTGTACAATCTATCATATGAAATGGAAATACCTTTGTATGCATTTGGAATGCTGATGCGATCTGGGTTCCTTAGCTTGTGCAATATCTCCATTGTTATCACTATATAGCTCAATTATGTTGCTGATGCTTAGAACTATCCCAAGTTCAGAGATGAACTTCTTGATCCAAACAATTCTTTTACTACATCGATGCAACAATATACTCGGACTCTATTGTAGAATCACTAGTTGTCTCTTTTTTGTAACTCTTCCAACTTACAACCACATTGTTGAGGCAAAACACGAACCCATATTACGATCTATACTCATCTTTGTTAGTTTGGAGACTTGCCTTGGTGTAACCCTTTACCATCAACTCTTCCTCTCCATCGTAGACAAGAATTTGATCCTCAGTTCTTCTCAAATACTTAAGGATGTTCACCCAAATCTGAATGATACATGCTCATCATGCTCTAGGCGTATGAGACATCAGGATAGGTACACAACATTACATACATGATGGATCCAATTGCTGATGCATATGGAGTCATACTTATGTGTTCCTTTTCTTTACAAGATCTGGGACATTGATCTTTAATATGGTAACTCCGTGACACATGGGCATGTTTCTTCTCTTTGAGCTCTCCATGCTGAACCTCTTCAACACTTTGTCAATGTATGTTCTTTGACTTAGTCCAAGAATCCTTCTGGATCTATCTCTATAGATCTTGATTCCCAAGATGTAGGATGTTTCACCCAAGTCTTGTAGAAAACATATTTACTAGCCATGTCTTTACCTTTTGTAAAGTATGGATGTCATTTCACACCTATAGTATGTCATCTACATACAATATGTGGAATACAATCATGCTCCCATAATCTTCTTGTAAAAAACAAGGTTCATATCCTTTTTGAGTAAAGCCAAACTCTTGGATTGTCTTGTCAAAACAAAGATTCCAGCTCCAAAATGCTTGCTTCAATCCATAAATTAACCTTTGTAGTTGATAGAATTTATTGGCATCCTTTGGATTTATAAAACTCTCAGGTTGTGTCATGTAAACATCCTCAAGAAGTTTTCCATTAAGGAATGTATTTTTAATACCCATTGGCCAAATTTTATAGTCAAGATAAGTTGCAATAGCAAGCATGATCCTAATAGACTAAACCACGGCAATTGGAGAATTAGTTTTGTCATAGTCAACACTTTGATCTTGTATGATACACTTTGTAACCAATATTCCATTATAGGTTTATACTTTACCATCCATGTCTGTCTTCTTCTTGAAGACCCACTTGCACCCTATGAGTTTTACTCTTTCAGGTGGATCCACCAAGGTCCATAGCTTGTTGGTGTACATGGATTCCATCTCAGATCTCATGGCCTCAATCCATTTCTCATACTCTATTCCCCTAGTAGCTTCTAGGTAGGTTGTTGACTCATCATCCATGACCAACTCACCGCTTTCCTAAGTTATAAGATATCCAAATCTTTCAGGTTTAAGGGGTTCTACTAGATCTCTGAGGTACATATGTTACTTGAGGAATTTGAGGTTTCACAAAATTTTGTGATTCTCTTTGTTCCTCTTGTTCATATATTAGTTTAATGTTTTCTTGTTGGTCTCGAACCTCTTCAAATTTTACTTTCCTCCCACTGATTTCTTAGGAAATAAAATCCTTTTCTATGAATGCATCATCTCTAGAAACAAAAACTTTGTTGTCAGATAGGGAATAAAAGTAATATCCTTTTGTCTCCTTATGATATCCAACAAAATAACATTTATCAAATTTAGGACCTAGCTTTTTATAGAAAATTTTCTTCACATAAGTTTCACATCCCCAAATCCCCATGAAAGACACATTGGGACGCTTCCCATATCATATCTCAAATGGTGTCTTTTAAACTGATTTAGATGGTAATCATTCTAGAGCATAAACCTAGAAGGTAGATGGGAGTTCAAATTAACTCATCATTTATTGCAGCATATCTAGCAATTTGCGATTCCTTCTTTCTGATACACCACTATGTTGAGGTGTTCTAGGTGGAGTCCATCGTGATACGATACCATTGGCTCACAGAAGGTCCTCATACTCTTGGTTTAAGTACTCTCCACCTCGATCATAATGAAGTGCCTTAATACATTTGTCAAGTTGGTTCTGTACTTCATTCATAAACGCATTGAACTTTTCAAGAGTTTTTGACTAAAGTTTCATTAGATAAACATAACCATACCTACTGAAGTCATCAATGAAGGTAATGAAGTACTAATACCCACCTCTAGTAGTTGTTCTAAAAGGGCCACATATATCAGTATGTATGAGTCTTAATAGACCACTAGACCTCTCATTGTTAACAGGGAAAGGAGTCTTGGTCATCTTGCCCAATAAACAAGATTCATATGTCTCTATTGATTCAAAATCAAAAGAGTCCAGATAACCATCTTTATGAAGTCTAGATATGCAATTCTCATTTATGTGCCCTAGGCGACAATGCCAAATATATGTTTTGTTTGAGTTGTTGAGTTTTAGTCTTTTGGTATTTATGTTATAAATACTTGTCTTTAGATATAGAAAATAAAGACCATAAGATATTGGGGCATTTCCATAAATGATCCCAGATTTTAAAATAGAACATTGACCATTATTAATATGGAATTCATATGCATCCTTGTACATACAAGATACATAAATGATTTTTATATTTATTATACATACATAATATCAGTTCACTAACACTATTACAATTTTTGTGGGCAGAGATAAATTATTGGTTCCAACTGTAGTGACAACAACTCTTGCTCCATTTGCAACTCACCTTTCAACCTCACCCTTCCCTAGAGGCCTACTTCTTTTTAAATACTACATATTTGAGAATATGTGAGATCCACATCCAGTATATAGTACCTAAAATGAAGAAGTAGATAAGTTTATCTCAATAACATATATACCTAAAGTAGAGATCACCATCCCCATATTCTTCCTGAATGCATTCAAGTACAAGAGATAGATTCCTCTTGTACTTTTTGTTCTCCTTATCTTGAGTGTTGAAGATATGGACTTGGGCTTAGCCTTAGAACTCTTCTTGGACTTGCTTTCATACTTGAGATTGACTCTGCTGATCACTATCACAGATTTTTCCTTCTTCATTCATGCTTCAACATTAATTAGCATGCCAAGAAAATCTAACAACAGTCTGGCCATATTATTCAAGTCATAACCCTCAATAAAGTGGCTATATGATTTAGGCAATGATTGCAAGATCATATCCGTGGCCAACTCTTATCTCAAAGAGAAGCCTAGTTCATCTAGATGTTCAACATGTCCAATAATATTGAGTACATGGGTTTCTACTAAGTCTCCCTCTATCATCTTACACTCAAAGAGCACCTTTGAGATATTATACCTTTCTTATATGCTTATGGTTCAAGTTCTTAAGACGTGTTATCATCTCAAGTATCCCCATGTCCTCACACTGCTCATGCAACTCATAGTTCATGTAGCTTAGTGTAAGGTGTTTTATATCCAAGGCATTGTTGACATGCATCCCGTAAGCATCCACCTCGACCCTAGGTGCATCAGAGCAGATATTTCTAGCACTGTGTTTCTAGGACATAGAGCTTGTGCTCTTCATTGAGAACCCTTCTCAAAGTCCAAAAATAGTAGTGGAAATTTTTCTTGAAAAATCTGTCCATCTTAAGGACCAATCACAATGATGATTTGATTGTCATTTGATTCTACAAGAATTTTTTTTACATTTTATCAACAATCCTTTTTGATTTGATTTGAAATTGGACGATATTCAACTAGGCCTTTGATGAATAAATACTCCCACTATTTTATTCAAATTTATAGCTCTCACATATCATTTCAGAAGATTACAGCGTACAACCTTCTATTGAGCCAAGATACAAAATAATTCAATTATTACCTGGCCAACGCCAACATCCATAATCAATGATTAAGGTAGGCAACTTTTTCCAATTGCATCTTATGAAATTCTTGGATAGATGATATGCACAACTCTTTTCCATAATCATTTTCATGCCTCTAGGTGCTTAATCTCATTAAGGACACCCAGTTAAGCCTGACCAAAAAGCCAACATGATATAATGCACCGTGCTTGGCAGACCCACATTATTACCAACACACTTCCATGAGATAGATGATATACCACCCTTGGTGTGCCCACACTTAGTCGATTAACCTTTTCATGTGTGTTTATAATGGAAAACATCTTAGACTTAATATTTTTTTGAGAGAGTTTGCATTTATAAATACATATACATTATCCAATCACCACATATATAATATGCATCATATACATGCTATATCCCATAACAAAAACATACAATAAACATAAGCGATGTTTATGGAATTCTATTGTAATTCTTCAGAGCCACATAAAATTACTACCACCTAGGTCTACATCTCATGAAAAAACCTATTATTGATGAAGATTTGTACTTGTCAATCTGGGTTGATTGGTTCAACCTTTGAACTAGTCATCTCACCTCCTGGATAGTCAGCTCGTTGTCACTCCAGTCATCTAGTCTTTGGTCTACAATCTCCTAGATCCTCCAGTCCATCATTTGGGGTCACCAGTCGATCGGTTTGGCTCATCCTCCTCGGTCCTCCATAGTCCTCCTGCTAGTCGGATCACCTTCCAGATGGTCAGTTGGTTCGTTGTTGGGCATCTTCTTCTTCATCGTAACAAGAAATTAAATTATCCTAATGCTATTACGTATTACAGGATAAAAGAGAACCTCGAGTTACATTCAAGGGGAGAATAGGTAGGAGAGAATAATACTTTTACAATTGGAAGATGAAGTATAGGCTTGGTATGCAAATCGATATAAAACCAACCATACAACCATGTACATATATATAGGTTGGTCATAACCATGCTTCAAATCCACCATCAAAATTCACTTTTAAGATGACACGTGTAAATTACATATATATATTAATTAGGATCTTATATGGTGTTTAATTGGATATGCACATTAATCAATTTAAGTATTTGCATTGTATGCAATAAATAAACCATGAAAACAAAAAAAAATGATAATATCAATTATCCAAAAACATAGTAGATTGGTGTGGCTCTGATACCAATGTAGGAAAATATGACATCTGAACAGGCAGCGGAAACAACATTTAACTGGCACATTCCCCTTTGATATGCAGTGAGAAGGATTGTTTAGAGGATATACCTGGTCCTGGAGTCTAGTGACAATCTCCTCGTTATGGTGTGTGCCCTTTCTTCAAGTCACACTCGAACAACGTCTGTGTTGATCTCCTGGTTGATCACCACAGACAGCAGGTTGATGTTGTTCTCCTAGTGGGAAAAGCTCCGCCTCTAGAGTAGTTTACATGGACCACTAGGTACTCTTGTCGCTCTAGTGGAACAAACAAAGAGGATTTGTCCCTTCATGTTGTCGTACTAGTCACCAACTTGCTCTACCACAATTTGTTCTCCCTTACTATCCCTCCCTTTATCGGGTAGGACTTGCTTGGGTTCTCTCTGTTACCACAACTAGAGATATTGTCAGAAGTAATTGAGTTGTGTCTCTGGTAAGCCCCCAATACCCCTCTATTTATTGGAGGGTCAAGGTCAGGGTTCTTGATCTGTGCATGAGTGGAAGAGACCAGAATTTCATGAATTCTCACAACCAACGAGCGGTGAAATGATTGGTTCACAGATGAACCGATTAGTTGACATATGAGCCGATCGGTTCATCTAGTGAACTAGTCATTTCATCATGTTTTCCAATCACAATTATATTCACATTTCTAATTCAATTAATGCATGATCTGAAGTTAGTACTATTTCTTGATGCAATCAAATTGCTCTTGTTAATCGGACAATTCATTTCATGAACCGATCGTCTCACGACCCTGAGCCGATCAGTTCACTCAGTGAATCAGTCGGTCATGTCCTGGTTCATCTAGAATTCAGCCAATGTAATATCCAATAAACCTAACATTCTAACTGGTCGGTTCAGTCTGCACAACCAGAGAACCTCTCCAACCATTCTCTACGTACACGCCGTCCCCGAGAAATCGAGCACCACCTTCAAGTCCAGCGTGGTGCGACGAAGCTGAAGGTGACCTTGCTTCCCATGCTGGCACGCTAGATTGCGGAGTCAATTAGGATGTTGACTCGTCCAGGGATAATAGCTGGCCATCACAAGGTAGAAGAAGGGAAGCAAGGAAAGTCCTTATCTACCCCCACACGTGTGTTGAAGAGGTAACATTACTCTCTTCTTTTCACTATGTTTTATTTGTTCATTTGCTAAGAAAGCCACATGTGCGCTCATCCCATGTGACGTAAGCCGATTAGTCAACCAAGCCAAGTTGGCATGGCCAGGACCAATGCGTTCTGCCTAGGTGGCGTTCCCCCATTGGCCTAAAAGTAATTAATTTGTAAAAATCCTAGAAACTAATAGGATGATCATATGATATTAACTAATATATATGGTTCTTGATCAAAAAAAGCCATAGAATCCAATAAAAATGTTATTAGAGCCTAAAAATGCTTCTAGTTCGAAAAGTGCCTAAAGTTAACATCTGGGATGAGTTAAATGAACTAGAACCCTAATTTTTGAGAATTGATGATCTTAATATTTCCAAATGTTATTGTTGATAAAAGACTAATCTTTTGTGAATAAAAAGAGCAATTTGAAAGTTATATGAACTTAGAAACCCATAATTTGATAAACTAGGGTTTCCATGAAATAAAAGGTGTGATTAATGATGAATTAGGGTTTGTGAACCCAATGGGCATAAAAAGTGGAAACTAGGGTTTGGTAAGCTAAGACCCTAATAAAACCCTAATGTTGGCCTAGAAATCCTAACTTGGGATCCAAGCCAAACTTTGTGATAATTTGGATAAAATAAAAATACATAGGTGTGTTGCATTAACTTTCATGGTAACTTTGCTTGGTTGATTGACTGCTTGCTCTTGGTTGGACATCTAGACTCCTGATAAAGGTATGCATTTACGCCTACGAACAACCTCTCTAGTTTCCCGATGATTTCTGAGGTTTTAAAAACTACTTGAAACTAAATTCTTGGATGAATTTTAATTCTACAATATATAAAGTGACTATGAAGATCACAATAGTAAGCTTATGACTTGCTCAAACCTACATACCAACTCTAGAAATTGTGAATGAAAAGGAAACTAAAGTCATGGTGATGACTAAGAGATCAAGCCCAATGTTGGGTAGGTCAGACCAGGCCCTAGATTGGGAAGGTTATAAGTGATCAAGCCCTAGATTGGAAGGACTTAATGAAACCTAGATCCAGACTAAGAGGTGGCCAATGAGGTACCTAGCTCCCGGTTTACAGGTAGCCTAAAGTCCACTACAAGGAAAAAACCCTAAAAGAGGGTATACCATAGGTTGGGTAAAACCAGTTGAGAAGTTATGAAGAAAACATAAAATTTGTTTTGCAACAAATAATTGTATGTGGTTATGTTGGTACAAGTATATGAAAACTTTTGTTGCCCCCATATACCAGTGTAATTCGTTATACTAGTTGACATTTTGTTTGTTAGTGTTTTAGGATAATCCTTCGTTCTACAATTATGATGAAACCGAATATCTAGAATGAAGGAAAAAGATGAAGAAACATAATGCAAACATGGAGGTTACAAATAGATTTTATTTTATGTTGCAACTTTAGATATTCTCTCACTTTTTTTTACCAATTCGTTTTTGTTAGTAAAATTTATTGATTATTTTTGGTTATTTACTAACCATGCGATTCTATATTAGTGATAATGGCCCTTGCCCTCTTAGTCTACCTGAATAGGGGATAACAGTGGGAGGGGGGTTGTTACATTTTATATCAGAGCAAGGTTTACTCTTTAACCTATAATAATTATTAAATTTTATAAAGTATGTAGAACCCAAAGGGAATTATAAGAGTGTTTTTCAAAGGCAATGGTGTCTAGAAAGGACCACGATTGGGGGCTAGCAATATTTTCCTTTACACCTGATGAATGCATATTCATCCCATTTTTAATTGCATTATCAGTTTAGTTTAGCATTCACATAGCTTAGTTTTCATTAGAACAACTTTGTTTTGGTCTACTTAGTTTTTTATGTTAATTTGCAGCAATTTGTTACTTTTCTTGACTCTTTTTGTAGGTTTTGAATTCTATCACTCTACATCAAGTTTGCCTATGGGGTCCCACTAGACCGGTACACAGAAATTGTGTCCAAGACCAATATCAACCCATCGATCGACATGTCGATCGACACCAAAACCGACCAACAATCAAGAGGTCGACAATCTTGTTGACCTCCCTGCTCAACACACTCAATGCTCGACAGCTCCATCGATCCACCAGATCGACATGTACAAGGTCGAAATACAACTCATCAATGATTAAGATTGAACCCTTTGTTGACCCCTCTGCTCGACATCATCATCGACCATCAACCGACAAGAAAATCAGCTATCGGTCGACAATCCTATCGACATTCTTATCAACATACACAACTGCTTGACAACCCCGCCGACCCTCAAGGTCGATAGTCCCGTAAACATCCAAGACTGATGATTGGAAAATTAAAAGCCATCGATCGAAAGACCCATCAAACGATGGACCCAGTTCTACAACCTCAACCCTATAAATAGACCCCCAACATAGCCGTACAATGCATATCAAAATTTATGGAGACAAAAATGCCAAGAGGCTGCCGCTGAGATCAGAGCAAGGATGAGACCTATTGACCAAGCTAGTTATATCGACCTAGCTGGACGATGCCTATCGACCTCAAGCATAGATCGACATATCTCCTTCTTCAACAACTCCAAAGCCATAGATCCTCCTTCTCCAAGACAATCAATCTCTTCCCTGAGCTACCATCCGTTCCCCTACTTCTGCTGCAAGTCAGGGTTAATACCTGAAGGAGAAAGAAGGAAGTATTCTGCCACACACCACACTGAGACGCTTCTGCCACCATCATGACTGTGATGGTGTCCTCCTCCTCTTCTAGTGATATTAATATCACCATGTTGAGGGAGTAGTCTTTTCACTGAGGTGTGGGGATTAGCCCCACTACCTATTTCTTGTAATTTCTTTCATGTTCTAATTCGTGTATGAACTCATATAATTCATAGCCAATTGTTTATTACATGTCTTGTGGATTGATCACCCATTTTACATGGTTTATTATAATCTTTTAGTGTGAGAACTTCAATGTTTAAGATTTGAATACCGATTAGATTTGGTTGACACCCTAACGAGAACTTCTAAGGGAAAGTATTTGGAGTAGTAAATAGAGGATCTATAAGTAACGAGACATCGAGCTTACATGGATATCTACTCATGTAAGTTTGTGACACCGAAAGGGGAAACTTGCATAACACTAATTATATCTTCATACATGTTTGGATTTGAATGAATGCACATATTTGAGTAGTGGTGGTGAAACCAAGTTCCACCCTAGTGTTTCCATCTATTGATAACTAGAACCTTAATATAGCTATTTTCTTTCTTGCAACCTTATATTAAGCAAACGAATGTTGACTTTTGTGCTAAATAATAATTCTTTCTAGGTTACTTGATTAGATATTTCTTAAAAATGTTGTTCCTGGGGATTTGATCCTCAACTATACTGTGATAAGATGCGTCCGCTTGTGGGTGGCATTGTTGCACTTTGGTTTTGGTAAACTCTAGAAATTATGTTCCTAGTGATTTTTCTTGTGCGATAATATTCCACGTCAGCACCGCTAGTTGGCTTACGAGGACTCTCAGACCCATGCTTCCTGCCTGGACAAAGTCTGAGGACTTTACTCAAAATAGCATACCTCTTGGATTTCTCATCTATCTTTGTCTTTGCTCTACCCCCTTTCACTCCCAAAACCCTAGGTTCCTATAACTGCTCTCTATATCTCTTTCTGAGTACTAGGGTTATGAGGATTAGGGGTTAAAGCATCCTCCACCAACAATAAATGCATGTAAATAAGATGTCATGGACATAATTTTATGATGCTTTAATTCAAAGGATACAAGGGAGGTAATTTAAGTGGCCTATGTGTTGTAGCATGGCCTGCGTCAAGACTGTTGCCATACCCGACGACACCTCCAATGGACACCCTAGACCGAAGCCCTTGCATAAGAAGAGACTCTCTTTAGAGAAGAAGAGAAGGTCCATGGAGGGTGAATTCTCTAAGACAAGGAAGAGGGAAGGTGAGGCCTCCAGAGAGAAGAGCCCTGAACCCAAAGCTATCCCCTTCGACATACCAAACCATGAGGATGAGCCTACGATAGAAGATGAACCCAAAGACAACCCTGAGCATGCAGCTGATGGCCCAAGACCCACAGTCAGACAAGTAGTGGTCCACACTCCCGATTCTCTTTGGTTGGAACAACAAAAGAGATTGACTGAGGTCATCAGTGCCCTGGACCTCAAGGACATAGCCAGAGATGAAAATGGCGAGCCATTACCCATTCATGCACACATGGGAACAACCATTCTGGACTTTGTGAAGATGAATATTGAGAAATTCTGGGGAGAAGATAAGACAGAGGTTGTTGACAAAGATGATGCTTGGCTCTTGGCACTAGAGAATGGCTTTTGCATGCTAGAAGTGCAACCGAAAAAGAAGGTCATTTTTGCCGCTCACATCCTGGAAGGAATAGCTATGATCTAATGGGACAACCACATCATGGGCCAAGATCTCAATGAAGACCTAATGGCCTGGACTAACTTTAGAACCATCTTTTCTTCCATATTTGTGCTTGTCTCAGCCAAGAAAGAGAAAGAGAGGGAGTTCACATTTCTAGTTCAGGGCAACCTATCTGTGGCAGACTTAGGCCGCAAGTTTCACCTCCTACAACAGTTTGTCTACATGATGACTGAGGAAAGGTGAGTAGATCACTTTATAGAATGTATGTACCCTGAAATCAAGCCCCATGTGATGGTGAGCATACTAAAAAACTTCACCGATGCCTACAACATTCCCTGGACGTGGAGAAGATAGTGATGCCTACACCGAACCCACCAAAAGGGTAACTATGTTTCATTGAAGGTATGTCTGGCCCAAGGGATGACCATAGGAAAGGACAAGGATGCAACCACACTATAGGAAAACATGGAGGAAAAGGGAAACCCCACAACAAGAACTGCCACCAAGGTGTCACAACTACAGAAAGTCTCACTCAAGCAAGTTCCACTTTGAGAAGGTGTGTTTTCGTTGTCAGAAATAAGGACACTTTCAGGCCAATTTCCCTTTCCCTGAACTAAGAGGTTCATGCCCAGTGACAACCCAACCTGTGGAAGTAGCCACACCAGTGGAAGCCCCACCTATAGGAGAGCGAAGGCAAGCTTGAGTTTTTGCCATCAACAATGAGGATGTACAAGCCAATGCTAACCATCTAATAGAGGGTAATAACCCTTATAGTTTCTCTTTCTTATTTTTATCTAAGCAATGTAGTAGTTTAACTATAATGAAACCAATTTAGGCATGTTGGAGATCATGGGACACAATATAAAAGCTCTATTTGACTCCATGTCTACTAATACTTTTATTTTGAGAAATCTTGCAACTATGCTTTGTCTGGACGTCAATGATTTAGGATACGTCTTGGATATCACAACCCTGAGTGTTCGGATCTTTACGTCTCTCTTGAAAACCCCAGTTATATCAGTTAAATACATGAATCATGAACTCCCTATGTATTTTATCTTTCTTGACATGAATTACTTTGATGCGATCCTTTGTATGGTTTGACTTTATATCTATAAGGAAAATATAGATTGTAGGGAAAAGAAAATAACCATGAGGAAACCAGGTCACCCTCCTTTTACCATTAGAGGTACAAAGGATGGAACCACTAGCCTGTATGTGTCAGACACGAAGACAGAGCAGATGATAGCCAAAGGTTGTCAGGAATTCCTAGCAGTAGTTACCGAGCCGGAGCCTAAGGTGAACCTTTAGAGGAAATAGAGGTAGTCAGGGACTACCCATATGTTTTCCCAGATGATTTTCCTGGGATACCTCATGAGAGAGAGGTGGACATTTTGATAGAGTTAGCTCCCAAGATAAACCCTATTTCTGAGGCACCTTATGGGATGTTCCCCTTGAGTTTCTTGAGCTGAAAAAACAAATGTAGGAATTACTAGACAAAGGCTTTATTTGACCTAGCACATCACCATGGGGATCACCATCCTCTTTGTGAAGAAGAAGGATGGATTTCTCCGAATATGCATAGAATATAGAATGATCAATCATGATACCATTAAGAATATATATCCTTCACCCTCTATAGATTACCTGTTTGACCAACTCAAGTCAGCCCGAGTCTTTTTAAAGGTTGACCTGAGATCTGGGTATCATCCGTTGTGAGTTAAGAGTGACGACATCCGGAAAACCACTTTCCAAACCTGTTATGGACATGATGAGTTTGTGCTTATGCCATTTGGGTTGTCCAGTGCCCCGAGTGTGCTTATGAATCTCATGAACAATGTGTTCCAACCTTTCCTTGACTCTTTCATCATAGTGTTCATAGATGACATCTTGGTTTACTCTAATGGCTTTGAACAACATAGTAACCACCTGAGTAGAGTCCTTGATATCCTGAGAAAGTAGAATTTCTATGGGAAATTCTCAAAGTACGAGTTTTGGATAGACTCTATCATGTTCTTTGGATACATCATATCCTGAGGGACCATCTCAGTGGATCCTGCTAAAGTGTCGGCCGTGCGTGGTTGGCCAGCACCAAAGAACCCTTTTGAAATATGTAGCTTCCTGGGATTGGTCAGATATTATCAACACTTCATAAATGATTTCTCAAAGACTGCTTTTCCACTCACCAAGCTTACTTAAAAAGACAACAAGTTTGTGTGGTCAGCCTTGTGTGAAGCTCAATTCCATGAAATGAAGAAAAAGTTGACATAGGTCCGGTATTGACTCTGCCGTTCGGAAATGAAGTTTTTATGATATTCATCGATGCATAAAAGATGCAACTTGGATGTGGGCTAGAGCAAAATTGGCATGTTGTTGCTTATGCCTCCAAACAACTCAAGCCAAATGCAGTAAACTACCCAATGCATGATTTAGAACTGGTTGTGATTATACATGCCCTAAAAATCTGGAGACACTATCTTTAAGGAGCCACTTTTGAAATCCTCACCGACCACAAGATCTTGAAGTACCTCCCGACTCATAAGGACCTAAACTTGAGACAAAGATGATGGATGGAGTATATGGAAGACTATGATTTTACCATCACCTATCACCATGGGAAATCTAATGTGGTAGAAAATGCTCTTATTTCCAAAACAACTCAGGTGTGCAACTGTCCTATCTACCCAGTGGTGAGAATTGGAAGAGTTTTCTAGGTGGGCTCCGTATCCTTTAGAAGACCAAATCTATGTGACTACCATTAAGATAAAATCAGACATGTTGACTGAGTTAGTAGCTGCCCAGTTAGCCAACCCAAAGTTTGACAAGATGAAATCCGTTACAAGCGTTGTATTTGAGTTCTTGAAGATTCACCCTTGACGAATCATATCTTCCAAGAAGCTCATGGTTCTATGTATATAGTACACCCCGACACAAATATGTTTAAAGACTTATAATGACACTTTTAGTGTCCCAGAATGAAGAGAGACAGAGTGGCATATGTGGCAAGTTGTCTCACGTGCCATATGGTGAAGGCTGAACACCAGTGACCTGGTGGATTACTACAATCAACGAGATTCCTAAGTGTAAATGGAAATAGATCACCATGGACTTTTTGGTGGGTCTCCCTAAGACAAAGAAAGGTCATGATGCAATATGGGTTGTGGTAGATCGCCTTAACAAGTCAACACATTTGCTTTCCTTAAAGATCACTTCCATGGTGATAGACCTAGTCGAACTATATATTTGAGAGATTGTTCAACTATATGGTGTTCTGAGTTCAATCATTTCTGATCGTGACCTTAAGTTTACTTCTAAGTTGTGGAAGCATGTGCATGAATAACTCGGTACTAGATTGAAATTTAGCACAATTTATCACCCCCAGACTGATGGACAATCAGAAAGGAGGATCCAAACTTTAGAGGATCTGTTGGAAGCATGCGTGCTCGATTGAAGTGGATCATGGGAGTAGTACCTACCCTTAGATGAGTTTTCTTACAATAATAGTTACCAAGCCAATATCAGGATGTCACTGTACAAATCTCTTTATGGGAGTCCATATCAGTCACTACTTCACTGGGATGGTGTCAGTGAGAGGACCTAGTTGAGGTTAGAGGAACTATAGTTGTATGCTGATAAAGTCGCATTGATTAAATGAAGGCTGAAGAGAGCCCATGATCGACAGAAGTTGTATGGTGATGCGAACCATACTGACTTGCACTTCACTATGGGTGAACATGTGTTTTTGAAAATCCGACCCCTCTGAGCTATAGCTAAGAGCTGAGGAAAACTAAGTGCCCGATACGTGGGTCTGTTTGAGATTTTAGAACAGATTGATGAGCTACTTATCATTTAGCCTACCCCCTCAGTATAGTATGATGCATGATGTGTTCCATGTGTCCAATCTAAAGCACTATGTGAAGGACCCAAGCCATGTGTTGAGCATTGAACATATTGAACTCCAAAAGAGGCTAACATACCCTGAGTCATGTATGAGGGTACTGGATACTAAGGTAAAAGAGCTCAAAAGTAAAAAGATAGAGATGGTAAAGGTTCTTTGGAATCACCAGGAAGAGGATGAAGCCACATCAGAGCTGAAGACGGACATGGAAAAGTCTTATACTGAGTTGTTTGCTTGATTAGTTGAATTTTGAGGAAAAAATTCCTATAAGGGGTAAGGATGTTATAACCTCAATTGTGCTTGTATTTTAATAAATTGAAATGCAATTATTCAAGTAAAAGAGACTTGAATGGAAATTTATGTGCTTTATTTTTCAAGAATGGCCTTCTTTGCAGAATTTCCCTTGGATGCATGTGGTTTATACTATTTTAATAATCCAATGGTGGATAAAAGGGAAAAAGATAAAATAAAATCCCATTGATTCGAATGCTCCAAGTCCTCTTTTTATATTTGTGAAAAATGGAATACAAAGTCAGTGTATAAATCCATTTTTGACTTCATCCAAAAAAATAACTGCCTACACAACACAGTATAGAAGAACAAGAAGGGTGTCTGTGCATAAACAAAAACAATTAAGTTTGTAGCAATATAGTAGTACTCTGAATGTGAGCCCAAAGCCTATCAACTTGAGTGTATATATTCTTGTGAACACTGAGATTTATTTCATGCCACAGACTATAAAGAATAATAAGAGCAAAGACATGAGCTTCCTTCTTTGACCAATGAACCAGGTCAGCACAACACTTAGGAATAGGATCGTACACAACAACCACCCTACTCCAAATTTTGGTCGAGAAAGGGTAGGAAGAGCAAACTTAAGTTATGTTTGGCCAATTTTTCACCCTCTCAACTAGAGAAAATTCGAACGATCCAACCTCCATCTCCCTCAAGCTCTCAACCCTAGCCCGACCTTCCTCTCCTTAGCCCTCGTTCGACCTAGATCAACCTCCCTTGACCATTTTCCCATCAACCCTAGGTGTGTGGACAGTTTTTGGTGGTGTTTCCATAATTTTTTCTCTCAATCCTTCTCATTTCATCTGCACGGATTTGAAAAGGATGAAGAGATCTTCCCCTTCTAGGGCACCATCCTCCTCCTCCAACTCACACCTTATACCCTTTGATGATACCTTCTTTGTTGCTAATGATGCAATAAATAGGTACAAGGAGCTCCTTCCTAGGAACCCTTTTCCTTTTCAAGCCCTTTGGAAGCCAAGCCCATGTAGACCAAAGATTACCGATCAAGTAGCTGAGTTGTTGTACGACCACCACTTCTCTGCCTTGAGTGTTAAACGCGTGTGCTACCACAATTCCATCACAAGCACCAAAGTCTTTCATTATTTGTATGCTAATTTGCAATGGAATTACGACACTCTCGTACCCCCACCTAATGCTTAAGTAGTACTTACTTCCATGATGTCCAGGAAGAAATTACAAGTCTTTGAGTATATCTTGAATATCTTTTTCTCTGGTACTGAGGTGACTAACACTTGGAGGAAGGATTACCCTGAGTATTTTGACCTTGTTGACCCCGAGGTCTTCTACAATTAATATATTCTCAGTCTTCCTGACATTCATAAATTCTCGAAGAATCCTCAGTTTCCTTATAGGAAGAAGTGCACCCTTTCCTCCTCATCCTTATACCTTAAGAACCGCATAATTGCCCTAGCTGTCAACTGCAATATTCATCCAAAGAAAAACCAAACTGAAATTGTAGAGAACACTTTGGTGATTTTGTTCTGTATCTTAAAGAACATCAGAGTCAAGTGGGAAAGACATGTTCTCCACCACATGACCTGCTTTGACTTTAGTAAGAACACTCGTGGCACCCACCCACCCTACCCAACCCTACCCTGATTTGTGGTCTTTTTCAGACTGCCATTGACAAAACTCTTTTTTATGACCTTCATTACAAACCTACCCAGAAAGGAGTTTGCATCAGTGAGACCACACTTCAGAAGAGTGATCCTACCCCTTCCTCTACCACACTCAGAGCCTCCACCTCCACCCAGCAACCTCCACCACCTCAGCCATCCTGACCTGCCCGTGCCTATTTCCAAGTATCAAATGAAACCCTTATGGGTTACATGATGCATTAGTAGGCGTATAACCTCCAGGTTAAGGAGCATATGAATCAAGATCTTTGTGCCATCATGTATACCATGAACCTTTCCTGTACACATCCTTATCCTACCTACCGGCCCTTCCTAAGAGGTGACTATGCATTCTATGCATATGATCACTTTTACCCTACCCATCCACCTGCTGCTTCCGCCGCTACACCCTCTGCTACTGGCAGATCCACCCCTGTTGTGCTACCTCTTCCTAATGGCCCTATAACTACCCTTCTTGTAGGACTTGTCACTTCTTCTCCTTCTTATCCTCAAGCCCGGGAGTTACATAACCTTGGTATGTCTTGGGCTGAGCAGAATGCCAGGTGGCCCAGTTGTGGTTTCGGTTCCTCTACTAATGAGGTAATGCCAGATTAGGATAATGAGGAATTTGTTTCTACTGAAGAGGAGGCACCTGAGGATGATGGTGATGATGGTTCTGATGGCTCTACTGGTGGTTATGGTGATGAAGGTGATGCTGTTGTTTTTTCTGCACATTTAGACGGATATGATAAATATGAGCAAGAAGCCTCTATTGATGCTGATGATGTTGTGGACATAGATGACCTAGATGTTTAATGTTTTAGTTTTAGTCTGTAGATGGTGATCATATATATCTTTCTGGACTATCTTGTACTAAAAACATCTGGGCACATTATCTGAGTTGTACTATTTATCATCATGTTATTTTCTTCGCTTTGGTTTGTAGTTGCTTTTAGGGACATGCTCTATGTGTTGTAATCTTAATCACATGTACACTTACTCTTTGATTTCTATATCTCATGATTTGGTTCCATGTTTACCATATTTTGATTATGACATAGATTGCATGTTTCTCTCTCGTTTATATTTGGTGTATGCTTTGAGATTGCATGTTTTATGTTGTGGATGTATGTTTTGTTTGTGCTTGGAGAAGACCTAATTTTGTGCTCTTCTTCCCCCCTTCTTTTTTGATAATGTCAAAAGGGGGAGAGAAGTTCAATGTTTTGAATTTCAACCATATTGCTTTTATTGCCCATGTGATCCTTTTCTTGTTCACTATATGTTTTATCATGTGACTTGTTAAAGGACCATATTGTATACATGTTATATTGTTTTGTGTAGAAAAACTAACTATGCAGGTAAGAGTAGACATAGTTTGAGGGGGAGCAATTCACATTGTTAAAATTTTGAATTACCCTACCATTCACAAGGCAAAGTTATAACTTTACATGTCCTTTTCAATATGATTGAGGAATGGTTTGTCATTGTCAAAAAGGGGAAGAATGTTGACTTGACAGTTATACATTGTCCATATTTAGATAATGACTTAACCATTTGATTCATGTGTATCTAATATGTTTGTTCAAGATTGATTTCAGTCTTTAGGTACATGAAAAGGATCAAATTACACAAGCCCTAGGTCCAAGTTCAAGTCAAAATCAATGCAAGTGCGCGTTTTGGGAAATCACTCCAAATGACCTTAGATTAATTTTGTAATCACTTGTATTGATAATATGACTTATAACTAAGATGAGAAAAAAATCAGGGACACTTAATTCTAACGTTTGGTCACTCAAAAGTCAGATTAGAAAATTTGTCACATATTGTTCATCGGCTGAGTTGGAAACTCACCGATCCAATGATGGATTTTCTAAAATGACCAATCGGTCGAGTTGCACACTCACATAACTCGACCGATCGATCAACTAAGAAAAACTAATTTTGATTCATCGGTCAAGTTTCCTAGAACAAACTTAGCTGATAGTTTGAAAATTAACTTTGTCATATAGTGGATCTGTCGAGTTACCTTTATTGAAACTCGACCAAATGTATTGTACAGAAAATGTAGAAAAAGTGATTCTAACAATTGGAGAGTTGTTATGAGAAAAAATAGATCTATTATAACTTATAAAATGGCTATATTCTATCCTTAAGTGATCATACACTCAAAGGAACACCCCAACTATAAATAGGACCCCCTAGAGTTCATTCCAAGTTTGCTCATTCATATTATTCTAAGTCCTTGCTATAGTTGAGTGTGTTGAAACCCTTTGATCCCCTTTCTCTCTCTCTCTCTCTCTCACCAATAATTTTGTGATTATGAGTGAGATTGGTATGTTGTAAGAGAGCTACCTCCATGTGATTTTAAATGTCTCATTCCTTCCATCTTCCCAACCCCCTTTCTCAAAGAGCAAAGGTTGAAGAAAGCTACTTCAAGTGAAGGTGAATCTGTTGCTGGTCTTCTTCATGGTTGAAGAAGAGGTGAAGATCTTCTTTAGGTGAAGGAGAACGGAAAGGCCAATATTCAAGAGGAGTGGGTAAGTCCTTCAAGTCTAAAGACTTGATGCAAGTGTGGGTAAGTCCTTGTTGAAGGCTGAAGACATCTTGATCAAGTGGGTAAGTCCTTGGTGTAGCTAGGTGGAAGACTCTTGTCGTGAGTAGGTAAGTCCTTGGATGTATGGTGGTCTCCTTGTATCTGTTATGAATAAATATAAGTATACACAGATTATAAAGTCCTAGAGGGTGACCTGTCTAGGTAGTGGATTGACTATCTCCTAGTTTGGAGATTGGAACCACAATAAACCACCTTGTCCAAGTGCATGTTTCAATTTCTCTTATCCTTACTATGCTTTCTTAGATAGGACTTCAAATTATTCTTAAGCTATTGGTTTTGATTGATATAATTTGAGGGTCTAACTTATCTGGTGAGAATTTTGAAGCTCTATTCACCCCCCTTCTAGAGCCCTAGATCTGATAATATTTTCCTCTGAACAATTAAGTTGGTATATGGGGACTACCTTAGCCAATGTGATATTTGCCTGGACAAGACCTAGGGTTGTGTATCAAATAATATATCTTCTAGGCTTTTTATCTATAATTTCATACTTTCTCATCTCTTGTTCTTAATAAACCTTAAAAATGCATATCCTTCCTCATATTAAGTTAAGGTTTGAGAATAAATATGATTAAGGCATCCTCCAACAATCAATGCACATATAATGACATAGTTATAAAAAATGGTGATGTGGTATTTATGTTTTTGCTAGTAAGGGTTAACCCTAGAAAGATGTAGGTATTAGTATACCCATTCATCCATGAAGGACTTGGGTTTGGATAACCAAGTAGAATATGCATACCTTAGTAGATCGAGGGATATCTAAAACCCTAAGATGCATGGTATATCTCTAACACTAACCCCAAAACCCTAATCCTGAGTAATGGGAGTAGTATGGGTAAAAAAGGCCCTACCCAACCAAACCCAAAGTAGGGGTGAAGGAAAGAGGAAAACCCAAATGAATTTCGATAATTCCGTTTTTCTACCCTAGTTTAGATACTCCTAGCTTCTCATACATGCAAGTACTTAGAGTACATCAACCATGCATGGTGTGAATGATGAGTTTTGTCATATACAAAATTAAACATATGAGAGTGGTAATTACGTAAGGGGAAAAAATTATACCCTCAATTCAATTTCAGAGTTGGTGTCCCAACTTGGGGTGGGTCAACCCATGATGGTAAAAAGACATATGGGGGGCATAACCCTAAACAAATGGGGTTAGGTTTTGGCTAGAAAGCCTAACCTCCTCCTCTAGGTCAAGAAGACACCCTAGGTTAGGACTTTCCCTAGAAGATGAGTTGACCAATCTCATATTAAGAATTAAGGAAAACTTTGGATGTCCTTTAAGGACATAACCCTTAAAGGATGGAATGTGATGGGATAGTATGGGAACAAGGCATGGCATCCTCTACCCTTACCTAATCTAAATAAATTGTCTAATGGGAGACATAATTCCAGTATATGTTTATATGAAACCCTTGGCTAGAGAAATCCCAAGGTAAACATGTACTGGTAAGTAATTACATTGAAGGATATCATGCATTTAAGATACATGAGCCTTATGGACACCATGTCTGGAAACAAAGGGTGTGAATTTGGGTTAATGCCCTGGATGCATAGATATATGAGAATGAAAAATATGGCTTGTGAAAAATTAAGTAAAATGTGAAAAGTTAACGTATTGAGATATATGAAGGAAATTTAAGTTGGTGACTCTCATGGGGAAGGATGAGTCATAGGACATAGGAACCTAATGATATTGGGGACCTTTGTCCTACACCAAGGTGTAGGTAATGAAGAAATGAAATATAGTGATAACATCTCAATGAACTCTAGGAAGGGTAGAGTCTTGAGTCAACCCCAAGGTCATGGGATGCTTAAAGGTACATCAAATCCAAGGGGTTAAGAGTTGATCATTTCCTAAGTATATAAGGTCCAAGGGGTTAGAGATTCCCATGCACATGCACATAAGGCCCAAGGTGTCAAGAGCTGGCCACTTCACGTGCACCTAGGCCCAAGGGGTTAACTGGGAATGAAACTCCATTACTACATAAGGCACAAGGGGTTAATCATGTACATGAGGCCCTTAAGGCCATGAGGAGATCACTCGGAAGGTATCTATACCCTTAGAGACCTTAATGGAATGACTAAGGCTAATGAGATGTGAGCACAAGGAATTTAAGAACATATGCATTAAATTTAAAAGGGGTTGTGAACAAACTCAAGGGTGAAAAAGGAACTATCCCTGGGTTTAATGTATTTAAGAAAAAATTGTGGAATTAAAAGATATACCTAGTTTGAAGTCAGAGTTAAAGATGATTCGAACAAAAATATGAAATTGTGAGAAAGGGTGTTGATACACCATCTCTTCACATTGGAGTGAATTTTGTATTTAGACTACATCCAAATGCTTATGCCATCTTATTATGAGTGTGAGAGATGGGTTACCCACATGTGATGTACAAAAGTTTACATATTAAATTGAGTATCCTAAATTAAAATGGCTTGGTCAAAGGTTTTGAGGTGTTACCTCACCCTTATATGACAATAGACAAATAACCGTTTGGAAACCTATGAGAAAACATTATCATCAATGAAATTGAAATCATAAATTGACAATAACCTACATAAATAAGGATGGAATTATTCTTTGAGTATATTTGGATTCCAACTTCTGTAACTCTGATACTGTTCACATAAAGTAAAGTTAAAACCTATCCATGAAAGATTGCTACACCTAGTGTTGAGGTTAATATTCACCTTAACCTTATTAGGTTTGAATTTTGGGGACAAAATTTATTTTTATGGAGAGGTGAATGTACGATGCTCAAAATTTATAGCTTTAGATATAATAAAATAATAAATATGAAAATCAATGCTGAGTAATATAAGAGATATTATGATCTGGCATATTGGTTTTGTTTAGACTTGGAATGATTCCTCAATCTAAGCAAACAAACTCATATTGATAAATATCTATATATGAGACTCCTTTGAGTTATTAAGGCATATCAAGTCCTAGTATCATAATTAAGAATATCATAAAGTTCAAGGACCCTTTGGATGGTCCAGTAGGTGATTCATTGCCTTTTATATTTGATACAAGGCCATTTGGGATAATTGGGGTTTACATATGATTCCCTCAGATGTAAAATAAGAGTTGAAGTATTTTGGGATTATTAAATACCAATAATATCTTTAGTTGATAGATGATTAGAATATTAGATAAAGGGAGAAATTCTAGAAGAATCTAAGTTATCTTGTGACCTAAGTAATTAATTAAAGGATTAATTATGTATTACTTAGAAACCAAGAATCGGGAAATTCATAGATTGTTTAAATCCTAGAACCTTGCTCGATTAGTGATTATAGATAATCAAACAATGTATCAAAATTCTAGAGGATTTGGGAAGGTGACCGGGCCTACATGATATTTTTATGAAAGTGGAGTTATTTTTAAATAAATATAAGTTTTTGCAACGAGGTCCTTCTTCCCTAGATTTGGACCTGGGTTCCAGGTAGCGGTACACATGATCATATCCCTCAAATGAATGCCCCGACAAACATGGGGACTACAAGTCCTTGTCTCCCCCAGACTCTCACCTTCCCTCTGACTATTATCATCAACTAGTAACAATTCCTTTAGCAACAAGAGGTTGAAACAGACTCAACCTTCCCTTGACTCACCATTATCTAAACAAGATGGATAATGTCCCAAAATTTGGATTTTTACCAACCTTCCAATATTAGTGGCACCGCAGATCCCTTGTACCACACACCTATATAGCAACACTAAAGGTTGAGCTAAGACCTAAAACTCAGTACCACCAACAATTTCCCTTGGTCATCTCCAAATCTCATTGCACTGCTTCATCTACCTCAATGGTTCTTAGCCCGAAATTGATGCCTTGAAGCATATGTGCCCGAATTCCTTTGACACAAGGATTCATGAGGACTCTAAGAAGGATTTACAACCTTCATGGGAGCCCAACAAAGTAACAAGAGGGACCCAAGATGTGGTTCTGGGAGCTCGAAGTTCCTCATCGCAGTGTCACCTCAGGTCACCACAGGACGTCATGAGGGCATTAGGAAGCCTACAGAACCATAGAGGAGCGAGCAAAAGGATTAGAATTGTAATGACCCCGTCCCCCTATTATCCCCCATTCAAGCGAACCAAGAGGGAAAGGGCTATTATCACTAATACATGATCACATGTTTAGTAATTAACCAAAAATAATTAATAAATGTTATTAAAAAAAGGAACTGGTACAAAACTAAGAGAATATCTAAAGTTGCAACATAAAATAAAATAGAACTATAACCTTCATGTTTACATTATGTTACTTCATCTTGTGCCTTCTTTTTGGATATTCAATTTATCATAATAGCATAATGGCAGATTATCCTAAAATTCCAACAAACAAAATGTCGGTCAGTATAACAAATTATACCGATATGTTGGGGAACCAAAAGATTGTATATACTTGTAACAACATAACCACATACAATTATTTATTGCAAAACAAATTTACATTTTCTTCATAGATTCTCAACTATTTTTACTCAACGTTTGGTATACCCTCTCTTAGGGTTTTGTCCATGCAGCAGACTTTAGGTTACCTCTCAATCTGGAGCTAGGTACCCCATTGGCCACCTCTCAATTTAGAGCTAGATTCCATTAGGTCTCCCCAATATGGGGCTTGATCACATGACCTTCCCAATTTGGGGCCTTGTCTGACCTTCCCAACCTAGGGCTTGGTCTCTTAGTCATCACCATGACTTTATTTTCCTTTTCACTCATAGTTTCCAGAGTTTGTATGCGGGTTCGAGAAAGGCATAAGCATACTATAGTAATAGCCATAGTCAATTTATATATTGCAGAATTAAATTTCATCCAAGCATTTATTTTCAAGCAATCGGTAAGACCTCAAAAATTGCCTAGAAACTAGAGTGATTATTCATAGGCATAACCATATACCTCGATCAGGAGTCTAGATGTCCAAGCAAGAGAAAGCAATCAATCAACCAAGCAAAGTTACTCTGAAAGTTAATTCCTTACACCCCATGTATTATTATTTTATACAAATCATCACCAAGACTGACTTGGGTCCCAAGTTAGGGTTTCTAGGTCAACATTAGGGTTTTATTAGAGTCTTGTCTTCCTAAACCCTAGTTTGCACTTTTTATACCCATTGGGTTCACAACCCCTAATTCATCATTAATTACACATTTTATTTCAAGGAAACCCTGATTTATCAAATTATGAATTTCTAAGTACACTATAACTTTCAAATTGTTTTTTTTACTCATAAACGATCAGTCTTTTATCAAAAATAACAATTGGACATATTAAGATCATCAATTCTAAAAAATTAGGGTTCTAGTTCATTTAACACATTAAAGATGTTAACTTTAGGAATTTGTCGAACTAGAATCATATTTAGGCCATGATAACATTTTTGTTGGATTCTGTGGATTTTTTTGAGCAAAACCCATATATTACTTGTTATCATCTGGTCATCCTATTACTTTTTACAAATTAATTACTTTTAGGCCAATCGGGGAACGCCACCTAGGAAGCATGCCTTGGTCCTAGCCTTGCCAACTTGGCTTGTTTGACTAGTCGGCTTGCACCACTTGGGTTGGGTGCTCGCGTGGCTTGCTTAGCGGGTGAACAAAAAAAGTGAAAGGGTCATAATACCCTTACCTCTTCAACACATGTGTGTGGGGCAGAGAAGGACTTTCCTTGCTTCCCTTCTTCTACCCTGTCATGGCCAACTATTGTCCCTATTTGAGTCAATAGCCTAGTTGACTCTGTGATCTAGTGTACCAGTGCGGGAAGCAAGGTCGCCTTTAGCTTCGTCACACCACACCAAACTTGAAGGTGGTGCTCAATTTTTCAGAGACAATGTGTACGCAGAGAACGGATAGAACAATTCTTTGGTTGTACAGACACCAGTCACGAGGGTCAGGGGAAGTACCATAGGTGAAATTATAGCATGGGATTGTTGCCAAGAGTTCGACATGGTCCGTGGTTGGGTTGTGTGATCTCGCAGAGGATTCAATGATCCCCTATTTATAGTTTACTAGGTCGGATGGACTTCTCATGGAGGGATATTTGGGCGAATCTCCTAGAAGCCTCAAACCTATGTGAAATCTAGGGTAGGCATGTTCCCAATGATCTCACAAACTCATTCAAATGATTTCCCAATCTGATCGTGTGCTAGATCATGAGGAAATTGCTTCCTAAAATAACCAATTTTTATTAATGTTTCCTTGCTTGACTACAGGTATAGTCTGAGCACTCTAATACTCAATCTCACAACCAACAACCCACAATTTGCACGCCAAGATAAAAGGCTAAATCAAAGAATTCTAATTTTATTTGAAATTGGGACATTTAATGATATTTATTTCACTTTAGAGATTTTTACAAAGGTTATATCTCTCTGCATCCTTCTAATCCAAAATTTAAGGGAAAGTCTTTAATGACCTAATCAACTCGTTCACAAAGATTGCAACACAAACTCAAAAATAAAAGAGACTTTTCTTCATATGCAATTCATCCACTATTACGGCACATATTATGCATTTAAAATTCATGTTTTCTCTTTCTTTCTTTTCTATGTTGTTTATTTTGATTTCTTTTCATATTTAAAACCACGTGGAGCTGAAAACTAATCAATAGTGTTCATCCATTCCACCTTCTAGAGAATTCTACACAATTCTCACATATTCTCACAATTATCTTCTATTTCTTTTTCTTTTTACTTATGATGGGAATTTGTTCACAGTTCTATGACCATCAATGGTAAAGACCTTTCTTATTACAAGGGTCTATGGCCATAATGATGATTATGATAGAGCTAGTTTATGGAAGAATATTGATAGGCTTTCTAACTCAATTATGGATCCTTGGTGTTTGATTGGTGACTTTAATTCGGTTAGGAAGGATAATGAGTGTATTGGTAGGGATCCTCTTATGAAGAAGAGTATGATGGATTTCAACGACTATATGCTTTATACTGGCCTGTTTGAGCTTGATGTTGATGGGTCCTTTTACACTTGGGATAATCATCAAGAGGGAAAGATTTTTTTTATTTCTAGGATTGATAGGATTTTCTTTAACTTTGAGTTTCTATCTATGTTTCCTGTTGTTAAAGCTATGGCTCATTATTCGACTACTAGTGATCACACGCTTATTGATTTAGCTATTGGTCAAAGGATTTCTTTTAAGAGTCCGTTCAGATTCATTAATGCATGGTGTTCTATGAAAGGTCAAATAGTGTGTTACTGAAGCTTGGAATGTTGATGTTTTTGGGTTTCCTATGTTTAGAGTTTACAATATATTGAGAGGAGTAAAGGCTGATCTTATCTCTTGGAATAGGAAGAATGGTAATTTTCTTGAAAATGTCAAAGTGCTTTAGAATGAAGCTTCTCGTATTCAAAATGATCTTTATAAAGACCCTTCTGATGTTGATCTTGAAAAACACTAGAGGGGGGGGGGTGAATAGAGTTTTTAAATAATTTTAACAATTTATTGAACTCAAACAACCATAATTGAAATTAGAAGAAGGAGACAGGTGTTTAGAGTGGTTCCAACTTTAGCAACTACTAAAGTTGTCAGTCCACTACCCGGTTGCTTACCCAACCGGGATTTTGAAAGTATTTATTTATTACCTTCCCAAGGATTTATACAAAATACAATACTTTCCTTTACACCCTTTGAACAGCCTTCACTTGAAGTAGATGCACCAACTTTGAGGTAGCCTTCTTGAAGTAACTCCAAGCTCCCCCTTGAAGTAGCCTTCCTCTCTAGAAGTAACCTCCCGTTGCACCAGCCTTCTGAAGTAGCTCAAAGTCACCTTCTTCACCAAGAAGAACTCCACCCTCTCCAATCAGCAGCCTCCAACCTAGGAGTAGCAAGGAGAGTACAAACGGTAATAGATAACAAGAAAGAAAAAGGAAATTACAACTTATCCTTTGTAGCCCAAGGCTTGATTTGCCTAGATCAAGCGTATAGATCTCCTAACCAAGTGTGTGGACTTGTGATTGCAGTGGGTAGGAGATACTAGCCTATAGGACACGAATTATGAGCTAAGGAATGAAATGGCCAATTGTCACAATGCTCAAATTGCTCACAAACAGATTGCTCAAAGTATGCTCAAGAATTTCTCAAGTGTAGCAAGTGTGTTTGAGTGTCCTATGGCTTGTCCTATTTATAGGAATGGCCTAAGGATGCTTAAGGACGTTCTAGACAACTTCTAGGGGTTTCTAAGTGCTTAACTAGCCGTTAGGTACAAAGTTGTTGCTTTAACAACGGCTAATTAATTAATTCTGCAGTTGCTGTCAGAGACAATCTCGGTCGAGGAATGGTCGACCGAGACACCTACTCGGTCGAACTTTTATCGACCGACAGGCACTCTGGAACAAGTGATTTGCAACGTCTTTCTCCAACTGCCAACTAACTTGTCTGTTGTGTCTAACGGCTACTTTGGATCTTTCTCGGTCGAGAAGATTGTCGACCGAGAGTGTCTCGGTCGAGGAGTTTGTCGACCGAGATTGATCCTGTTTCAATGTTTCAATTTAGGCACTAACTATATGTATGAGTGTGAAAATGTGATCCTATTTGAAGGAAATGACTTATCTAAATGTGGTGTTTAGCTAGGGAGAATCTAACGCTTGATTTACATGCAATCTAAGTACTTGTACATTATATATTTGTACAAGTTTTTACAAAGCGATTACATTGCATGAAAACATAAACATGTAAGCATATGGATTTCCCTAGTTGCTTTGTCATCCACCTTAATCCTGCACACTCAAGTAGCTCATTAGATTAATAAGAATGAAATGTTTGTCATAATCAAAACAAAGGGATTTATAGATGTCCATTTAGCCAACAATCTCCCCCTTTTTGAAGATGACAAACATTTCCAAAAATATAAATAAAGGAAATATAAACCAAATGAGTTTCATACCTTTAGATTACCTTTTGTAACTTTTCCTCTTGGTTATAAAATGTGTGCTTATTATTCCCCTTGAATTTTGGAACATGAAATCCAATTCACTAGGGAATATAGCAACTTTCAATGTAAAGCCAAGAGTTTATTTATGAAACTCATTGATTGAGTGTTTCTAAGTTTTAGTTTTATATTTATTTGTCCCCCTTTGTCATTTCAAAAAGATATCCGTGTTGAATATTTGATATTACTTCTCCCCCTTAATTTTATAATATGCTCCCCTTTAGATAGATATCCCAAGGTATAAGTGCTTTGCAATAGATGTCAATTTAGCCATAACTTTAAGTTTTAGATATTTGCAAAGATTTTTATCCTTTTTGATTTATTTGTATTTATTACTCCCCTTATTTTGTATGCTCTACAATAGTCTCATAATCCAAATTCAAATGATGCCCAAAAAAAATCCATTATAAAGATAACTGATTTCATTACAAGCATGAAAAGATAGCCAAATCATGTAAAGATAACCCATTTATTACAATTTTGCAAAGATTCCATTACAACTAATACAACTCCACATCTTACTGGAAAGACTTAAGAATTACATCAACATCAGGGTCTTTCCCAAGAAAAGGTTCAGCTCCATAATACTGGACCAATGTTTGCCACTCCAGAGCACCTGTCTTGGTTAAGGCATATGCCTCCAAGAAGGTTGGAACACGATCAAATCGGAAATGAGTAGCAATATCTTGTAGTTGCATTGATGAAAACTGAGTATGCGTGAGATCAGTAGATGGTGGAGGTGGAGGTTGATAGTAGTTGTAAGATGGGTTATATGGATTGAGCATGCCAGGATTTAAAGAGTAGGGATATTCATCTGGTTGGTTTGGAGAAAGAGTTTTCATTCTTTGGTTTAGATAAGTCATGGCATGATGGTTATAATCTAATTGTTTACTAAGATGATATTGTGACCCATCAACATAGGTTAGAGTGTTTTGGATGGGGTCATAGGGTAGGCTGGTAGGAGGAGGTGGAGGTGGTATATCTTGTGTAGATGTTTCTCCTTCTACCCTAGCCCTCTTATGACCGAAATCAATCCCCATTTTTTCTACAATATTCTTACTTATTTTTTGTGGTCTACGCTCCCATGTATATCCCATATCCTCAAGTTGAGTCTTAAGGAAATGTTGAGTAATTTGGCATACAAAATCAGCATATGGAGGATTGCCAGAAAACTCAAGCATGTTTTTAAGAATGATGCGGATAAAATTTGTAGGAATACGTTGGATAATGGCATATATTAGACACATACGAAAAATAGGAACTTCAGACTTATTGGCTCTAGGATGTATGTTTGTTGAAACAATAAGGTTTACAATCCTAGCAGCTGGTTTGAGATTTATAGCATAGTATGTGCCTCTATCTTCGTGACAGGTTGTATTGGATTGAAAAATGGTCCTTTTGATGTCACTAAGACTAATGGTATGGTCATCTTGGGTAAATTGATTAAGTGGGTTTCCAGAGGTAAGGTCAAGGGTGTCTTGATATTCATCTATGTCAATATCTAGCATGTCGAGAATATCCCCTTCAGTAAATCGGAAGCTATGCCCATTGACCATAGTATAGAAGAAAATGGTTTCATTTTCAGAGTGGGAGATGAGGTTAGCATAGAATTCATTCACTACCTTGATGGAATAGGAAGGGAAAGAAGGGTTGATGAATTCTTTTAACTTTTGCACCTCGAAGAGGTCCTCCAAGTCGACGATGTTGAGGAAGTCCATAACTTCAACTGGTCGTCGTGGGAGAGGAGCTTTGGAGGAGAGCCGTAGGTACCGATCACCAGCATCGCCGTCGACGAAGGCAATGTCGTTGATGATCGTCAATGGTGGAGTAGCCTCCCTTTGTTTCCTGCCAGCGACCTTCTTCTTTCCACGAGCAGAGGATGATGCCATTGTATTGCTTGAAGGTGGAGAAGAAGCAAGGAAGTCTTGGGGATGAGGATGCTAAAAATTTGCACAAGAATTCACTAGGAAGAGCCTATGGAAACAAGAATAAGAAGGTGTGAAGAAATGATCCGTTTTTGCTCCTTTTATAGCAATCCAGTGACCGGGTCGGTCGACAATTTGTCGACCGAGCATCTGCAACAGTCATATTCCAGACGCGCCACTTCGGCCGTCCAACGGTCGACTTGCAACGGTCGGCCGTTAACGGTAACAGTCGGATTGCAACGGTCATTTTCCAACGGCTCTTTCTCGGTCGAGCAATCGTCGACCGATACTGTGTCGGTCGAACAATTGTCGACCGGAAGTGTGTCCGATGCTAGATCTGTCTAGATTCCGTCGGTCGAGAGAGGTGGGAAGACCGAGAGGTTTTCGGTCGAAGATTTGTCGACCGACAGACTTACTGGGTACGAATTTTTAAGCTTATTTTTAATGCGAATGATAGACTGAATTTGTAGAGCATATATATTTTCTAAGGGAGTAATATTGAAACAATTTTGTGATCATAAATTGATTTTGCTTTTAATCACAATAAAATGATATTCAAATAATTATTGTGTCAAAACTTATTTTAGGTCGATTTTGACTACGACCACAGCGCCCCTTGGTCAAATTTCATTGTAACCGAGAGGCAAATTTGCAGATTGTCAAATTGAATATATCAAGTGTAATATCTGCATAAAATTTGATTAAGTAACAATTTGAAGCATAATACTTAATATGAAAAACATTTGTCCTTTTCTTGACATATAGACTTTGCTGTAGTAAAATAAATATCAAATTTCACATCGTTTAGTATCCTCATAAGATTCTTTACTGAAGGCACATTAAATATCTCAAGTCTTTTAAAGATACTAATTGAGAGATTTTATCTTTGCAAGCATAACATATTACCAATAAAACATTTGCTTGCCTATCATGGATCCATGTAGAAGATTATTTATCAAGCTAATCACTGTACCAAATGGTGAAAGCATATCCATGATGTAATAACAGAACAATAACAGTAAATATTCACATGATTTTAATCACATGATTTCTATATGGATAGACCAGAAAATAAAGAAATCATGTGAATAATGATAGAAATTTTCTTTTCATTAAACTAAGCATAATTTCAGTTTAATCTTAAATCATTTAGGGAATAAACTAATATTAATTTAAATTTGTAGGGATGATTTCCAAAATATATATCCAATCATTTATTATGAATAGATAGCAATTTTATCAAAGAATTTAGCAATTTTTGCAACAGACTGGAAATCAGTGACATGCTCGGTCGATAATTTCTCGACCGACAGTATCTCGGTCGACAGTCTCTCGACCGACAATATTCCTGAAACTGTTAATTGCTTCCAAATAAAACATAATTATGCAATTTAAATATTTAGATACTTAGATTTATTTGTTATCCCATTATGTTGAGTTGAGATAGACGTAGAAATATGCAACTAAGGTTCTTGGTCATATCTCAACTTAATTGCGTTTATTTAGTTTGGAGGTCTTGGTACCCAAACTAACTCGACATCTTTTCTCTTGTAAGGACATGAAAAGGAATAATGACCAAGACGCAAACAATAATGACAGCATATCGAGTCAACCTCATATCTTTTTCTATGGTTGTGTTCAGTGTTGTTCTTGGGTGATGATGTTCCTTTAGGTACATATATAGATTGATGTGTTTGTGACTTTCTCCAACTAGGTTGTTGATAGGATTTCCCTTTAGGCTTGTAACCTAGTCCTCTTCTCCCTATTTGATGATAGGAATTATCTAAGATTTTATCAAGAATGCCATTACTATTTAAATTACTAACTTTTTGTTGTAACTTGGCAATCTCTTCCATTCTCTTCTTGATATCTAGTTTTGCTTGATCTAGATTAGAAGACAATGAGTTTCTTTCTTTGACAATAGAATCATAATCTAGATGGTTGCATAAGATGGGTTGTTTTTGAAGATCATTCACTTGATTTTGCAAATTATTCTTCTCTAAAGAAAGTAGATTAAAATTTGCCTCTATAGATTTTATCTCAATATCATGATCTTCAATGATCTTTTTAAGATCTTCGTTTTCAGATGTAATAGCAAGAAGTTTAGCATGTAATTCATCATTTGCTTTATTAGATTTCTTTAGTTTCTTCTTGCATTCAACATATTTAATATGTGTTTCTTCAAGGCTAGCAACTAGTTCTTCTTTATTTAAAATCAAAAAGACTTACCTCTTCTTCTTCTTCCTCGCTAGTTGTAGCAATGAGACAATCTTTGTTCTCATCTTCCTTCTTTGATCTCCATGGGCATCTAGTTGTTGTGTGGCTTGTTCCTAAGCACCAATTGCAACATGTTGTAGTTTTGTCCAAGCAGCACCTTTTGTTGTGATTGTAATCACCATTGCCCTCCATTCTTCAAGACCTGGTTAGGGTTCCTTGAAGCCTGCTCTGATACCAATTGAAAAACACTAGAGGGGGGGTGAATAGAGTTTTTAAATAATTTTAACAATTTATTGAACTCAAACAACCACAATTGAAATTAGAAGAAGGAGACAGGTGTTTAGAGTGGTTCCAACTTTAGCAACTACTAAAGTTGTCAGTCCACTACCCGGTTGCTTACCCAACCGGGATTTTGAAAGTATTTATTTTATTACCTTCCCAAGGATTTATACAAAATACAATACTTTCCTTTACACCCTTTGAACAGCCTTCACTTGAAGTAGATGCACCAACTTTGAGGTAGCCTTCTTGAAGTAACTCCAAGCTCCCCCTTGAAGTAGCCTTCCTCTCTAGAAGTAACCTCCCATTGCACCAGCCTTCTGAAGTAGCTCAAAGTCACCTTCTTCACCAAGAAGAACTCCACCCTCTCCAATCAGCAGCCTCCAACCTAGGAGTAGCAAGGAGAGTACAAACGGTAATAGATAACAAGAAAGAAAAAGGAAATTACAACTTATCCTTTGTAGCCCAAGGCTTGATTTGCCTAGATCAAGCGTATAGATCTCCTAACCAAGTGTGTGGACTTGTGATTGCAGTGGGTAGGAGATACTAGCCTATAGGACACGAATTATGAGCTAAGGAATGAAATGGCCAATTGTCACAATGCTCAAATTGCTCACAAACAGATTGCTCAAAGTATGCTCAAGAATTTCTCAAGTGTAGCAAGTGTGTTTGAGTGTCCTATGGCTTGTCCTATTTATAGGAATGGCCTAAGGATGCTTAAGGACGTTCTAGAAAACTTCTAGGGGTTTCTAAGTGCTTAACTAGCCGTTAGGTACAAAGTTGTTGCTTTAACAACGACTAATTAATTAATTCTGCAGTTGCTGTCAGAGACAATCTCGATCGAGGAATGGTCGACCGAGACACCTACTCGGTCGAACTTTTGTCGACCGACAGGCACTCTGGAACAAGTGATTTGCAACGTCTTTCTCCAACTGCCAACTAACTTGTCTGTTGTGTCTAACGGCTACTTTGGATCTTTCTCGGTCGAGAAGATTGTCGACCGAGAGTGTCTCGGTCGAGGAGTTTGTCGATCGAGATTGATCCTGTTTCAATGTTTCAATTTAGGCACTAACTATATGTATGAGTGTGCAAATGTGATCCTATTTGAAGGAAATGACTTATCTAAATGTGGTGTTTAGCTAGGGAGAATCTAACGCTTGATTTACATGCAATCTAAGTACTTGTACATTATATATTTGTACAAGTTTTTACAAAGCGATTACATTGCATGAAAACATAAACATGTAAGCATATGGATTTCCCTAGTTGCTTTGTCATCCACCTTAATCCTGCACACTCAAGTAGCTCATTAGATTAATAAGAATGAAATGTTTGTCATAATCAAAACAAAGGGATTTATAGATGTCCATTTAGCCAACAGATCTTACCCAACATGATATTAGATCTCATAAAGCTATTATTCAAGACTCTATTCAGTATGAGTCCTTTTTAAGGTAAAAAAACTCGAGTTCGTTGATTAAAGTAAGGTAGTAGGAACTCTAAATTCTTTTATTCTTCTTTGAGAGTTCGTAGACAAAGAAATCATATTAGGTGTTTAAACATTTATGGAGTTATATGTTATGATTCTTATTCTCTCAAAAGCTATGTCACTAGATGATGTATTAATATCTTTAATAATAATTGCTAGTCTCGAAAGTCTTAACTTTCCATGTTTGGATGAGGCTCAGAAGCTTTATTTAGACAAATTAGTCTATTCTAAAGAATTTGAGGATGTTTTCTTGAATCTAAATGATGATAAGTGCATGGGACTTGATGGTTTTAATGGGAAGTTTTTTAAGGATTGCTAGGTATGTGTCAAGGAGGATGTCATTCGGGTTGTTCTCGATTTATTTAAAAGAGTAAGATTACTAAAGGAAACTAATAAGACTTTTATTTGTCTTATTCCTAAGAGTAATGACACCAGTGATTTGAAGCATTGGCTACCGATCGCTTTGTAACATCATTTATAAAGTTATCTCTAAAATCATGGCTAACATGCTTCAGTTGGTTCTGCCTTCTCTTGTTAGTTCCAATCAATGTACTTTTATGAAGAACAAAAGTATTAAAGAAATGATTATTTTTTCTAATGAGATCATTCATGATTTTAACAAGAGTCATGGCAGTGCTCGCATGTGCATTAAAGCATATTTGGCCAAAGTTTATGATTCTATCAATTGGGACGCTCTTTTCACTGTCTTAAAGAAAATGAATTTTCCAGGTTGCTGGATTGTTTGGATTAGAGAGGTCTTCTTTACATCTTCTTATCATGTTCCTTTTAATGGAGATCCCCTGGATACTTTCCATCCTAGCAATGGGATTAGATAGGGAGATCCTTTGGCACCGTATTTATTTGTGATTGTGATGCAGTGCTTCACCCAATTGCTGAATCATTGTGTTGATGAGGAAAATATTCATCCTCTATAAGCTTCTAAGAATTTATATGTCTCCCATGTTATTTTTGTTGATGATTTAATGGGTTTTATAGGCTAATGAGATGATTGCGAGGAATATTAGTCAAGTGTTTGGTGTCTTGAAGAACTTTACTCGTCTGTATCTTAATCCTAGTAAAAGCTCAAATTTTTTATAGATGTGATGTTGATAAGGAGTTCTTGGGATCTATATTGGAGATTAATGAAGGTGTTCTCCCTCAGAGATATTTGGGAGTTTGTCTCTTTGTTGGTAAGTTAAAACATGATTTTTGTACTCACTCCTCTTATTGATAAAATCAAATCTAGACTTGGTGGTTAGAATTCCAATCTTCTTTCGATGGATGGAAGATTAGAGTTGATTCAGACTACTATTTCTGCTATACAATTGTTTTTTTTCGGCAATTTTTCCTCTACCTTGGTCTGTGATTGAAGAGATCAAGATGTTATGTAGAAGTTTTCTTTGGGGTGGCTCTGAGAATAAGAGAAATTTTCATTTAGTAAGTTGGCATAAAGTCATTTTACCTAAAGAGGAATGTGGTCTTGGGGTTAGATCTGTCAGATGAACGATGAAGGCTTCTTCTATGATTAATTTTTGAAATCTTTCGAGTAAGAAGGATAGCCTTTGGGTGCGCTAGATTCATGAGAGGTATCTTGTTAAATGGTCTATTTGGAAGATTGATGTTAGTAGCTCTTGTTCATGGTTACCAAACCAGTTGATTCGTGTTAGAGCATGTATTTTTCCTCATTTGAAATTCAGTATAGGGAGTGGCGAGGTCTGTCCCCCCCACCTCAAAAATCTGGAAGCAAAAGTGGTAACAAAAACATAAAATCTTTCTTTGGCTTCTTCTACACAACAAGCTGCTCACTGAAAAAACCTCATTAAGAGAGGCTTCAACGGCCCCTCTAGATGCTCTCTATGCCACAACAACACATATTCGGTGGACTATATTTTCTTCAACTGCAAATTCTCACTCAAAATCATCTCAGATTTTATTCGACATTTCCAGCTTGATCTCTCATCGATAACATTTCCTTTGGAACTCTCACCTAACAGACCCTTCACTTCATTTAGTGGTGATGATCTCTTCGTCACCATTAGTTGGAACCTTTGGCTTGAGAGAAACACCATATACTTCAACAACATGTCGAGACTGAAGTATATCATCATCTTACATATTAGTGCATACCTTCATATTCTCACCATGTGCAGGCAAGCAGGACCAGGAGGGGACTGAGGATTCTGAAGATGGCGAATCGGAGGCCCGTTTTCTATTCGACTTGAAGACGATGGTAGATGACGAGACTGGTGCTAGTTTGATGCTTCAAGAGTAACGATGGTGTTTTTCATCTGGCTCCGAACATATCTTTTGAAGTTTTGATGCTCTATTCCTAGTACATCTTGCTTTGTCAATGAGACTTGTTAAGGGTGTCTCCCCCATGAACTTTCTCATTTCAGCATCTTTCCTGCTTAATCAAACTTAAACACTGTACCGACGGACAAAGCAGGTGTTCCCTTGCTTTTGCCTTTTCCTTTTTAATATATGCTACGATCATTATCAAAAAAAAAAATGGTGTCTAAAAGAATCGCAGTCCTGGCCGGTTTGGAAACTATTTGTTCCATCACGAAGGGGAGCCTGCGTCTAGGCGGAAACATGGCTAGGATTTTCCCCAACTAAATCAAGTTGGCAGGATATAAAAGCCCCACATCTTGGACTCACATGTTAGTCCGAAGTTGAGGCTACAATTTGGCGAGAAACTAGGAGAAAGAAGGAGAGATTGAGCGTCGAGGTAGGGGCAACAGGCGACGTAAGGGATCTTGAAGTTAGATCTTTTCACCCTAGACCCCTCCCTATAGGTTGGTGACGAGGCCGTCAAAGCAAAGGTGAGGGTTGCGGAGCTTTCAGGGGTAGTTCCAGAAAGTGTGGCCAGAGCAATCCTCGTCGGAGGATCCTGTGGTAGCGGCGACCTATTTCCGGATGTGGAACAGGGGAGTCGCACTCCCCTTCGCTGCGTGCGTTTGGGACAGGCGTCATAGTGGGGTTGGTCCGGCCAGATTTTGGGGCCGTAGCCAAGAGTCTGACTGAAGGAGACCTGAAGAATTAACGGCTCGCGGACCTGATCCCTTAGATCTAAAACCAACGCTCCAGATGAATTCATGCTAAAGTAACTTGCAATAATCATATCTTGAGATAGGGATCTCTGATTTTAGCAAGTGAGGTGTCTATGGAAAGCATATGATGTCTATTATTTTATAAAAAATGATTTGAAGGGTATTTATGATGTATGATATTTCTTATAATTGGATTATTAAAAACTAAAAGATTTCAATATTTTGTACACTAAAAAATAGTAAACAACTTTATAAATTCATAAATAACTTATAATAAGTATATTTTGATATGATAAACATGATTTTGAAGTC
The DNA here is from genome assembly GCA_963693085.1 of Alisma plantago-aquatica. Classification (NCBI taxonomy): domain Eukaryota; kingdom Viridiplantae; phylum Streptophyta; class Magnoliopsida; order Alismatales; family Alismataceae; genus Alisma; species Alisma plantago-aquatica. The sequence goes on from OY856412.1 coordinate 1,039,736,148, forward strand.
TGATCTTTATGATTTGATTCTTTACCTAAGTTTTGATGTAAAACCTAATAAGGGTGTTCTGGGTATTTCACACACTTTTTGACCATGAAATGATAGAACATTTTAAGCAAACCATAATGTACAATATTCTTATTGTAAGGACCCTGACGCCTATTTTGGGCTTATCCTGTTTGCTTTGCCTAACCCTGGTGTTTAGTTGCTTGCTAATCACCTTTAGTGGTGATTAGGGTTTGTTTGTGCTTGTTGAGTGTTGGAGGTGTTACTTGCAATTTACCCAAGTCTAGGGTTGATGGACAAGTTTGTCACCTTGATAAGTGTTCTTCTCTCTCCTTGCTTCCTCTACTGTTGAGAGGAAGGGTTGGGTTCGTTGCTTGAGTTGCTTTGGGCTTGGATGAGCCTTGTTGGGCCTTGTTATGCCTTGCTTGGGCCTTGCTTAACCTTGTTGGACCTTGTGTCGGCCATAGGTGTGCCGGCCATGGTTGTGGCGGCCATGGGTGTCGCCCATGGGGCTGTATCGGGCATGTGAGGGTGTATCGGCCTTGGACCACCTTTGACTCCTAGCTTCGTTTGTGTCACCACTCTAGTGGACACTTGGTGCATGATGTTTGCATGTGGCAATTGCCATGGACATGTGTATGGGGCAAGATGAGAGGGTGGCGTTGCCCATGGACAAGTGTCCCTAGGTGGGCGACACATTGCCTTGCTTTACCTTGGTTTCTCCTCCATCCTCTTCTATACATGTATCCCCTTTCTCTTGCTAAGGATCCCTTTAGCTCCTTAGTTTCCCCTCTCCCTTGGTGCACGACACATCTCCTTTGCAAGCTAGTGGCCAATTCTCCTCCTTCTCTTTGGAGTCTTCTTCTTCCTCTAGTGGTGGCCAAACCCTAGAGTGCCTTGTTCTTCTTCTTGTGGTGGTGCTTGAGCTTGGAAGCTTGGTGCTAGGAGCTTGGAGCTTGCTTAAGGTAGGTTACATAACTCCTAACCCTAACCATACTACCTTCTTCTATGTTGTATGTTTTCATATGATCATAATCAGCCATGTATGTTGCTCGATATATTTATTGCTTAGTTGCACCTTTAGCCTTGTGGATATAGTGATCTCGTTGTTATGGTTGAGGTTTTGTACCTGTGTACCTAGTTGGATGAACCATGGTTTAGCAATACCCATTTTCTCTCCTTGGTTATGAGGAGTGAGTTTGATCTCTAGTGATGTGGGCAATACCCCTCTCTCATTTAAGTTGAGAGGTGAGTCTACATCCTTGTTGCTTGGGAAAAACCCTCCTCTCACCATGGATTTGATAGGTGAGCTCTTGTATGGTTGATGACCCATGTTTAGGTGGATCCTTGTGGTTTCCCGAATTGTGAAAGAGGTTGTGCAAAACCCCTCTCTCTTGGTTGTTGAGAGGTGAGCCGACCTTCTTGATCAATTAGGGTTTAGTATCCTTGTGCTTGAGGTTGAAGATGACCTTGGAGTTTTGCTGCCCATTTGTTTAGTCTTGAGTTGTACCCTTGACCGTTGTGCCTAGTTGGAGTTTGGTTGGTGGCCGATATCCTTGTGTTTTGGGCGATATGCCTTGTTGGGTGCCCTGCATGATACACCTAGCTAAGGTAGTTGGCTTGGTGCCTGATGTACCTTGGACGTTATAGAGCTCAGTGGGATATCCTTGTGTTGGGCGTCATGGTTGGTGGTGGTGATGCCCGATATGGTGACATATAGAAACCCTAGATGCTGCTTTGATGGAGGCCGATATGGAGTGCTGCCCTTAACCGATAGGCTTCTTTGGAGCATTTTGGTGTCACCTGAGTTGTGAATATGTTGGGCGATACCATGCTGTGCTGGGGGCGCTATGTTTTGACAGTGCGAGCCTGGGGCGTTTGAGTGGTGTGGCTGCCCGATAGGTACCTTAACCCTAGATGGGCGATAGGGCTCAGTCGACGCGGATAGATAGTTGTTTCCTGCTTAGCCTCTTGTATAATACACTCTCTTAGCTTAGTTGCATGTTATGCCTTGTGCATCTGGTATGTGCATCAGAGTTGCACGATATGTCTTGATCTCTAGTTGCACGACACCCTTGGGTGCTGGTCGATACCTTCTAGGGTTGGCCGACATGTGTCTATACATATGGTTAGGCCGGTTTGCTTTTGGTAAGGGATGCTACCCTACCCATTGCAAGCTGTGGTAAGGGACACTCCACCCGCCACCCCTTTTAGTGAGGGCTGTGGAAGTTTAGGTAAGGGTTCTGATAACCCGAGATGTATACAGATGATAGTTCCAGGTCAATAATGATATTACATGTGTTATGATCACCTTGGATCCTATATATCTGAGGAAGAGTTTAAATGATAAGCTTAGAAGCATATGAGTTGCTTCACATGATGATGTGACCCATGTCTATGGTCACATGTATGATGCATGAATGATAAAATGTATAATCATCTTTGTTGCCCTATATTTGATAGTATGATCATTCTGTTAATCCATGATGGCTTTAGTTATCTCAATGAATGTGTACTCTAACCATGCAGGTGTCATGCATATTCATAGCCAGGTAAGGGCTATGAGGTGTATATATGTTTGAATAACACTGCATTGAGATGGTCACTCTTGTTGATGAGATAACCTGCATCCCCAATATGATGTGATAGGTCTGAGGACCTGTTTAAGGCTAAGTGCCTAGTTGAGGTGTTATCCTCTGATGATGAGATCAGGGATTGTTATCCCAAGTGATGAGAATGCCTTAAGAGGCAGTGGTGTCTTGTGATGAGGGATTGAGATCTCGGGATAATGTGATGGTGGTAATAATAATGTAACTTAACGTTATGTATGTGTTACAACCTGGTTGCCTCAACAATCCACTTAAAATATACTAACTAATTACAGTGGAACATATCATGTAGTTTGCCCTGGCCATAGATCCATCATTGTCAGTAGCTGGTGAAATAGGTTCTCCTACAGGTTAACCTAGAAGCGCGTATTATTGAATATGTGTGGTTTCTCCTAGCCGAAAATGAGGAGGTTAGAGTGCAACTTCGGTTGTAGGCTCTAGAGTGCGATTTCAAGCCCGTAGCTCGATATGTTGGAGAATGGTGAACATGCCCATGACTCGAAATGCGTGATAAGAAGAGCATAAATGCGTTCATGGGTCAGAGCACGGTGAACATGCCTGTGGCTCAGTTTCACTAGCGCTGATAGCTGTACCAAGGTGGGCTAGGTAGAGGGTAGCTTGACCCTGTGCTGAGGCCACTTAAGCATGAGACTGTGGTCCTGCTTGTGTTGCACTCGTGCACTGACCACGAGGTGGGAGGTCGTGAAGTCTGGCTCTTCCATCGACCTTTTATGGCACTGGCTTGGGTTTCACAACTGAAGGTTGGATTTGAGCGGTACAGATCACTTCCTCAGGGCATAACAAATCGTAATCCAGCCGAATAGTATATCTTGCTTAGAGCAAAATACAGAACATTGTTTGGGGCCTTGCTTATATAGCTGATCTAGTTGAAATTTGCACTTGTGCATATGATCCTTATATCTTGTGGTAAGATCTTATAAAGCTTATCTTGTCAATCATGTTCCATAAGGAAATGCTTGGTTATATGCCTCCCGGATATCTTGATAAGCTTGATGGTAATAACAACCTTGCTCAATATGCTGCTCTTATCATACACTTTATCAGTTATCTGCTGTTGTTTCTTTAACTTTTCTTTGAGGTTTTATAGTTTTGACGGGGAGTTATGTTTATCGCTGGGACTGTGTGTCTCACCCCATTGGTTTACAACCTTTTTAGGTGTTCGTGCTAGACGTGGTGGTGGTCGCGGGATTGCGACCGAGTAGTAAGAAGAGCAGTAGAAGGCAAGAGATGGATACACTGCTGTTTTGGTTGTTTTATAGTAGAGTCCTAGAGTCATTCCTGTACTCTCGGGTCCTCGGAGGTGTTTTGACACTGTTTTACGATATGTAGCTACTGAAGCTTTGTATATCCTGCTCCCAGCCGGATGTGGCCCGTTATGTATGTATAAACTGGTGATGAACTCATGTGATGAAAAGACAACTGATCTTATAAGCTGTGGACACGTATCAAGACTTGTGAATGTTTATATAACCTGTCTTCTTGTAGGATGAGGATGTGAATGTAATAGTTTCTTGGTTTATCTTCTTTCCGAAATCATTTTTAATTAATTTGTGTTTTTAGTAATAGGTGGTTTATGGTGTTTTCTTCATGTTTTCGCGTGACACCTCATGGTCTGTGTGATAGCGGGATGTGTCGCCACAAGCTTGGTATCAGAGCCCTAGGCTGAGTCTACAGGGATCTAGGACTAGGTTGTGTCTGTTCTTGTGAGTTTTCAATATTTTCTTACAATTATCTTCTGCCCTCAGCGGAAGAAAAAGCCAAGATGTCTGGAAACCATGAAGAAATGCGAGTAGCGATGGTGCATTAGTTGATGGAGTAGGAGGGTAGACACATGGAGATCGGGTGCCTGAGGTCCCCCAACTTGACCCATCCATTCTCAAAAACCCTGCCTACCAGCAGCTTATGGGGCAGATGATGGCTACGATGAATCTCATGGTAGAGAGATTGCCAGTGCCTTCACCGAGAGCACATGCTCCCCATGGTGAAACATCAGGTATTGGGAAGACCTTTGAGCGGCTTCGCCGAGTCAGAGTTTCAGACTATGCTGGGACGGCTGATCCAACAGATGTAGATCTGTGGCTGACAAGTCTTGAGAAGGCCTTCTGGATCCTCGACATCCCCAAAGCAGACAAAGTCAAGCACGCTATCTACCTTCTGAAAGGTAGTGCTGGCCACTGGTGGGCCATCGAGGAGGAGAAGCGACCCGGTGAGGTGTTTGGTTGGGAGGTTTCCCGACAAGAGTTCGTTAGCAGATACTTTCTAAAAATGTATATGGATGCGAAGATCAACTAGTTTGAGCACCTGTGCCAAGGAGCAATGAACATCACCGAGTACGAAGCCAAGTTCATGGACCTGTTAAGGTTTTGTCCCCACATGGCAGCGACATATGATGAGTAAATCAGACATTTTGAGAAAGGCCTGAGTGCTGAGCTGACAACACCTGCTGTTGCGTTGGAGAACCGAGAGTGGTTTGCCATGTTTGTGGAGTCTTCCCGGAGGATTGAATGGTCAGTCAGGGAGAAGAGAGAGTCCATGTCTAAGAAGAGGCCTGCTCAGTTTCAGAGACAAGGGTTTGATGGCTTCAAGAAGCCAAGATTTTCAGCACCTTCTGGGTTAAGAGGTTCCAGTGCACTATCACAGTGGTCCCCGAGTAAGGGAAGAGGATATGCTTCTTCACCATCTAAGGCACATAGTACAACTTCAATGGCAGTGATAGGGCCATCTAGGCCACAACAGTGAGACCAGTCATGCCATCTTTGTGGTCAGGTCAGGCATTGGAAGTCAAACTGCCCAAGGAAAGATGTTGAAGTAACACAGCAGCTGAGGCAAAATCAGCAAGGGTCAGACATACAACAACCCAGTAGTAGCAGAGGGCGAGGACACAGTCAAGCATCACAAACAGGATCGTCTAATCAAGGAAGCAGAGGACATGGATAGCAAGCAACGACTCAATTCTACGCTATGAGCCAGCCAGAGGCAATAGTCAACCCGTGAGTGGTGGCAGGTCAGATGGAGTTATTTCATTATGATTTGTCTTCTTCGTGATTTATATCTGTTCTGATTGACTCGGGTGCTACACACTCTTTTATCACCCATAGTATGCTTGAAAACTATCTCTTACCTATTAGTTGTAAGAAAGATAGCTTGTTGTTAGAAACCCCTCTTGACAGTTCATCGATACTTCGAGAAGTGTGTCCATCCTGTGTTCTATCTTTTTCGGGACACAAGATACAAGTGGATCTTAGACCACTTGATATGCATGGATTTGATGTGATCCTTGGGATGGATACCTTAGAGAAGTATAAGGTTGTGTTGGACTGTGGTTCCAAGCAGGCAGTGTTTGATGATGGTGGAGAGAAGTGGATCTTCCAAGGAGATAGGAAGATTCTTCCGACATGTCTAGTGTCAGCTATGGTGGCAGAAAAGTTTTTATGACAAGGATGTAAGGTGTTCTTGGCTCACGTTGTGGATACCAAGGAAAAGGGTCCTAACCTTGAGGAGGTGACGGTTGTTCGAGAGTTTGCAGATGTGTTTCCTGATGAGTTCCCCGGTATTCCCCCATCTCGGGAGATTGATTTCAAGATCAATCTGGTTCCAGGAACACAACCCGTTACACAAATACCGTATAGGATGGCTCCAATAGAGATGGCAGAGCTCAAGAAGTAGTTACAAGAGTTGTTGGAGAAAGGTTTCATCTGACCGAGCACGTCGGCTTGGGGTGCTCCAGTGTTGTTCGTTAAGAAGAAGGATGGATCGATGCGGATGTGCATAGACTACCGACAGTTGAACAAAGTCACGATCAAGAACAAGTATCCATTGCCGAGGACAGACGATCTGTTCGATCAGTTGCATGGTGCTACAATGTTTTCAAAGATCGATCTACGGTATGGATATCATCCGTTGAGAATTAAGGTGGATGACATACCAAAGTCAGCTTTTAGGATGAGGTATGGTCACTTCGAGTTTGTGGTTATGCCATTTGGGCTAACCAATGCACCTTCTGCTTTCATGGATTTGATGAACAGGGTGTTCCGTTCATTTCTAGATCAGTTTGTTGTAGTCTTTATAGATGACATCTTGATCTATAGTCAGGACAGTCAAAAGCATGAACAACATCTTCAATAAGCATTGACTCTCCTTCGCCAACATCGGTTGTATGCCAAGTTTAGTAAGTGTGAGTTCTGGTTGAAAGAAGTAACTTTCTTGGGTCATGTGATATCTACAGAAGGAGTCAAAGTGAACCCCAAGAAGGTGGAGTCAGTTGCAGAATGGGAGCTGCCGAAGACGCCGACTGAAGTTCGCAGTTTCCAGGGTTTAGCTGGATACTACCGGAGATTTATAAAGGACTTCAGTGTGATCACGTTGTCAATGACAAAGTTGACTGGAAAGGATGTACCTTTTGTCTGGGATGATCATTGCCTGCAAGATTTCCAAAGTTTGAAGGAGAAGCTGACTAGTGCTCCAGTGTTAGTACTGCCAGAGCCTGGGAAGGGCTATGTTGTTTTCTGCGATGCTTCCAAGAAGGGCTTAGGATGCGTGCTGATGCAGGAAGACCATGTAGTTTCTTTTGCTTCGCGACAACTTAAGAAACATGAGGAGAACTATCCGACTCATGATTTGGAGTTGGCAATGGTGGTTCATGCGTTAATGATTTGGAGACACTATCTTTATGGGGAAGTGTGCCAAATCTTTATAGATCATAAGAATTTGAAGTACATCTTTTTGCAGATTGAGCTAAACATGCGACAACATCGTTGGATGAAGATAATCAATGATTACGACTGCACCATTGAGTATCACCCTGGTAAGGTGAATGTGGTAGCTGACGCTCTTAGCCGAAAGTCTTCCTCTCTTCCTATGAAGAAGGCACAGTTGAGTTCCTTGGTATGCCATAAATGGGGTATGTTTGTCTCCTTACGACAGATGAATGTACAAATGGAAGTTTCCTTATTAGCAGGATTTTTGGCACAAATGCAAGTAAAGCCCACGCTGAGACAACAAATCAAAGATGCACAACAAACAGATGATACAGTGCAGCTGATCAGGTCAGAGCTCAGCAGCGAAAGGCGTGATGGGTTCCATGAGTCCGAGGATGGATTAGTTTGCTATCATGGTAGGATGGTGGCCCCCGATGTTGATAATCTAAGGAATCTAGTACTCGAGGAAGTACACACATTGATGTATGCTATGCATCCAGGAGTCACCAAGATGTATTACAATCTGAAGGACCTGTATTGGTGGCCTGGCTTGAAGAGGGATGTGGCCGAGTTTGTGGATAGGTGTGCGGTATGCCAGCAGGTTAAGGATGAGCATCAGAAGCCGACAGGTACATTACAACCCCTGCCAATACCGTAGTGGAAATGAGATCATATAACCATGGATTTCATGGTTGGTCTGCCAAGGACAGCTAAGAATCATGATTCCATTTGGGTGATAGTAGATAGATTGACGAAGTCTGCCCATTTCATACCTGTGAAGACAACATATAAAATCGAGAAGATCGCTCAGGTATATGTAGATGAGATAGTATGCTTACACAACATACCAGCAATGATAGTTTCCGACAGAGGTCCTCAATTCACGAGTCATTTCTGGGAACAGTTGCACAAAGCTTTGGGAACACAATTAAGGTTCAACACCACTTTCCACCCGCAGACAGATGGACAGTCTGAAAGGACTATTCAGACCTTGGAGGATCTTCTCTGAGCTTGTGTTTTGTAGTTCCTATGCAGTTGGGATATACATCTCAGTTTGATAGAGTTCACCTATAACAATAGTTACCAGCGAAGTATTGACATGGCTCCTTATGAAGCCTTATACTGTAGGAAGTGCAGATCTCCTTTATGTTGGTATGAGTCTGGTGAGTATCAGCTTTTGGGTCCTGAGTTAGTACAACAGACAACAGAAAAGATCAAAGTAATACAACAACAGTTGAAAGCGACACAGGACAGACAGAAGTCTTATGCAGACAATCGCCGATGACCAATAGAGTTCCAGGTGAGAGACAAGGTGTATCTTAAAGTCTCGCCATGGAAAGGTGTGCTAAGGTTTGGGTGGAAAGGTAAGCTAACACCCAGGTATATGGGGCCATACCCAGTCATAGCACGTATGGGCAAGGTAGATTACAAGTTAGAGCTGCCGCCAGAGCTGTAATGGTTACATCCCGTATTCCACATCAACATGCTGAAGAAAAGTCATCCAGATTCATGGACAATGATACAGCCAGTTGAGGTTGAGCTTGAGCTTGATGAAGATGTGACCTACGAGGATGGTCCTGTGATGATCCTTGACAAAAGAGTGAAGAAGCTGAAGAGGAAAGAACTGGTTCTGGTAAAGGTTCTTTGGCATCATCGTGGCATTGAGGAAGCCACGTGGGAGCTTGAGGAAGAGACGAGGAGGAAGTATCCCTCGCTTTTCTCTTCATATTTTGGGGACAAAATCCCTTTGTAGAGGTTTATAGCTTGTAAGGACCCTAACCCCCATTTTGGGCTTATCCTGTTTGCTTTGCCTAACCCTGGTGTTCAGTTGCTTGCTTATCACCTTTAGTGGTGATTAGGGTTTGTTTGTGCTTGTTGAATGTTGGAGGTGTTACTTGCAATATACCCAAGTCTAGGGTTGATGGGCAAGTTTGTCACCTTGAGAAGTCTTCTTCTCTCTCCTTGCTTCCTCTAGTGTTGAGAGGAAGGGTTGGGCTCATTGCTTGAGTTTATTTGGGCTTGGATGAGCCTTGTTGGGCCTTGTTATGCCTTGCTTGAGCCTTTCTTAACCTTGTTGGACCTTGTGTCGGCCATATGTGTGCCGACCATGGTTGTGGCAGCCATGGGTGTGTCACCCATGGGGCTGTATCGGTCATGTGAGGGTGTATCAGCCTTGGACCACCTTTGACTCCTAGCTTTGTTTGTGTCACCGCTCTAGTGGACACTTGGTGCATGATGCTTGAATGTGGAAATTGCCTTGGACATGTGTATGGGGCAATATGAGAGGGTGGCGTTGCCCATGGACAAGTGTCCCTAGGTGGGAGACACATTGCCTAGCTTTACCTTGGTTTCTCCTCCATCCTCTTCTATATATGTATCCCTTTTATCTTGCTACAGATCCCTTTAGTTCCTTAGTTTCCCCTCTCCCTTGCTGCACGTAACCTCTCCTTTGCAAGCTAGTGGCAGATTCTCCTCCTTCTCTTTAGAGTCATCTTCTTCCTCTAGTGGTGGCCGAACCCTAGAGTGCCTTGTTCTTCTTCTTGTGGTGGTTCTTGAGCTTGGAAGCTTGGTGCTAGGAGCTTGGAGCTTGCTTAAGGCGGATTACATAACTCCTAACCCTAACCATACTACCTTCTTCTATGTTGTATGTTTTCATATGATCATAATCGGCCATGTATGTTTCTCGATATATTTCTTGCTTAGTTGCACCTTTAGCCTTGTGGATATATTGATCTTGTTGTAATGGTTGAGGTTTTGTACCTTTGTACCTAGTTGGCCAAACCATGGTATAGCAATACCCCTTTTCTCTCCTTGGTTATGAGGATTGAGTTTGAGTTCTAGTGATGTGGGAAATACCCCTCTCTCATTTAAGTTGAGAGGTGAGTCTACATCCTTGTTGCTTGGGCAAAACCCTCCTCTCACCATGGATTTGAGAGGTGAGCTTTTGTATGGTTGATGACCTATGTTTAGGTGGATCCTTGTGGTTTCCCGACTTGTGAAAGAGGTTGTGCAAAACCCCTCTCTCTTGGTTGTTGAGAGGTGAGCCGACCTTCTTGATCAATTAGGGTTTAGTATCCTTGTGCTTGAGGTTGAAGATGACCTTGGAGTTGTGCTGCCTGTTTGTTTAGTCTTGAGTTGTACCCTTGGCCATTGTGCCTAGTTGGAGTTTGGTTGGTGGCCGATATCCTTGTGTTTTGGGTGATATGCCTTGTTGGGTGCCCTGCACGATACACCTAGCTAAGGTAGTTGGCTTGGTGCCCGATGTACCTTGGACATTATAGAGCTCAGTGGGATATCCTTGTGTTGGGCGTCATGGTTGGCGGTGGTGATGCCCGATATGGTGACATATAGAAACCCTAGATGCTGCTTTGATGGAGGCCAATATGGAGTGTTGCCCTTGACCGATAGGCTTCTTTGGAGCATTTTGGTGTCGCCTGAACTGTGAATATGTTGGGTGATACCATGCTGTGCTGGGGGCGCTATGTTTTGACAGTGCGAGCCTTGGGTGTTTGAGTGGTGTGGCTGCCCGATAGGTAACTTAACCATAGATGGGCGATAGGGCTCAGTCGAAGCTGATAGATAGCTGTTTCCTGCTTAGCCTCTTGCACAATACACTCTCTTAACTTAGCTGCACGTTATGCCTTGTGCATCTGGAATTGTGCGTCAGAGTTTCACGATATGTCTTGATCTCTAGTTGGACGACACCCTTGGTTGGTGGCCGATACCTTAGAGGGTTGGCTGATGTGTCTATACATATGGTTAGGACGGTATGCTTTTGGTAAGGGATGCTACCCTACCCATTGCAAGCTGTGGTGAGGGACACGCCACCCGCCACCCCTTTTAGTGAGGGTTGTGGAAGTTTTGGTAAGGGTTCTGATAACCCGGGATGTATACAGATGATAGTTCCAGGTTAATAATGATATTACATGTGTTATGATCACCTTGGATCCTATATATCTGAGGATGAGTTTAAATGATAAGATTGAAAGCATATGAGTTGCTTCACATGATGATGTGACCCATGTCTATGGTTACATGTATGAGGCATGAATGATAAAACATATACTCATCTTTGTTGCCCTATATTTGATAGTATGATCATTCTGTTTATCTATGATGGCTTCAGTTATCTCTGTGAATGTGTACTCTAACCATGCAGGTGTCATGTAGATTCATAGCTAGGTAAGGGCTATGATGTATATATATGTTTGAAAAACACTGCATTGAGATGGTCACTCTTGTTGATGAGATAACTTGCATCACCATTATGATGTGATAGGTCTGAGGACCTATTTAAGGCTAAGTGCCTAGTTGAGGTGTTATCCTCTGATGATGAGATCAGGGATTGTTATCCCAAGTGATGAGAATGCCTTAAGAGGTAGTGGTTTCTTGTGATGAGGGATTGAGATCCCAGGATAATGTGATGGTGGTAATAATAATGTAACTTACCGTTATGTATTTGTTACAGCCTGGTTGCCTCAACAGTCCACTTAAAATATACTAACTAATTACAGTGGAACATATCATGTAGTTTGCCCTGGCCATAGATCTATCATCGTCAGTAGCTGGTGACGGTGAAATAGGTTCTCCTGTGGGTTAACCTAGAAGCGCATATTATTGAATATGTGTGCTTTCTCCTAGCCGAAAATGAGGAGGTTAGAGTGCAACTTCAGTTGTAGACTCTAGAGTGTGGTTTCAGGCCCGTAGCACGATATGTTGGAGCATGGTGAACATGCCCATGAGTCGGAATGCGTGATAAGAAGAGCATGAATGCGTTCATGGCTCAGAGCACAGTGAACATGCCCGTGGCTCAGTTTCACTAGTGCCAATACCTGTACCAATGTGGGCTAGACAGAGGGTAGCCTGACCCTGTGGCTGAGGCCACTTAAGCATGAGACTGCGGTCCTACTTGTGTTGCACTCATGCACTGACCACGAGGTGGGAGGTCATGAAGTACAACTCTTCCATCGACCTTTTATGGCACCGACTTGGGTTTCACAGTTGAAGGTTGGATTTGAGCAGTACAACTCACTTCCTCAGGGCATAACAAATCATAATCTAGCCGAATAGTATATCTTGCTTAGAGCAAAATATGGAACATTGTTTGAGGTCTTGCTTAAATAGCTGATCTAGTTGAAATATGTTGTTGTGCGTACGATCCTTATATCTTGTGGTAAGATCTTATAAAGCTTATCTTGTCAATCATGTTCCATAAGGAAATGCTTGGTTATATGCCTCCCGGATATCTTGATAAGCTTGATGGTAATAACAACCTTGCTCAATATGCTGCTCTTATCATACACTTTATTAGTTATCTGCTGTTGTTGCTTTAACTTTTCTTTGAGGTTTTATAGTTTCGGTGGGGAGTTATGTTTCTTGCTGGGACTGTGTGTCTCACCCCCTTGGTTTACAACCTTTTTAGGTGTTTGCGCTAGACGTGGTGATGGTCGTGGAGTTGCGACCAAGCAACAAGAAGAGCAGTAAAGGCAAGAGATGGATACAATGCTGTTTTGGTTGTTTTGTAGTAGAGTCCTAGAATCATCCTTGTACTCGTGGGTCCTCAGAGGTGTTTTGACGCTGTTTTACGATATGTAGCTGTTGAAGCTTTGTATATCCTACTGCTGGCCGGATGTGGCCCATAATGTATGTATAAAAAGGTGATGAACTCATGTGATGACAAGACAACTGATCTTATAAGCTGTCGACACGTATCAAGACTTGTAAATATTTAGATAACCTGTCTTCTTGCAGGATGAGGATCTGAATGTAATAGTTTCTTGGTTTATCTGCTTTCCGAAATCAGTTTTAATTAATCCGTATTTTTGGTAATAGGTGGTTTATGGTGTTTTCCGCACGTTTTCATGTGGCACCTTGTTGTCTGTGTGATAGCGAGATGTGTCGCCACACTTATTGTTTCTAAAGTTACATGGTTTCATTGTATATCTATATCATTATATGATTTTTGGGGTCTAAGTGGCCATTATGTAAGATAATAGAATATATGTGTAATACCCTAATTTTGATATCACATGAGAGAAAGTATATTTTTTTTCCAACTGGGGTGTCACAAACATGATTATCATTGCAATTAAAGTAAAAGAAACACTTTTGCATAAATTTGAAACTCATTCATACATAGTCTTTGTCAATAGAAATCTACATCATGTTCATCCATAAGATCATAATAAAAAAATGTCAGAACTCTGGATCATCTAGGTAAATGGCACCCCACTAGGCTGATCTTGAAATTTCCTAGTCCTTTGATTGTCCTTTTATTCTTCAATTTATATGAAACCTACTGACATTGTTTCCCCATCCATGCATTATGAAAGTAACAATCATTAGAGTAAGTGGCATGAGTATTCTAAAATATACATTGCTAAAGAACTGAAATTGGATTTTATAAACATGAAACTAACATCAAACTCTGAGTAAAATCTGTAACATATTCTCTCTTATTATTTAATCAGGATTCTTATCTTTCTACCTTATATTTCTTTGGAGACATGTACCCTGGTACATGGATCTCAACACCCGCACCACAGTGCAAGGGTCATACTTATCCTATCTAATTCCCTCTCATCATACTTATGGATGAGATTATGGGATACTCTAGCCTAAGGTATCATTTACTTAAATTTTTTATCTATTTGTGGCCACCATTATATAAAAAGTCCTCCTCTGTTGACATCGAAGTGTCCTCTATGGTGCAAGGCACCCTCTATTGGCATAAATGCCCTCTATTGACATCGAAGTGTCCTCTATGGTGAAACACACCCTCTGTTGACACAACTTGCCGTATGAAATGGAGTAAACACTCCTTTGAATTGGCAACAGATGCCTCTAAATCATCCCTAGACTCTCTGAGTGAGGATTTATTATATAATATATTATGTGAAGGTTCTGAATTAATTATCTTAAGTCTAACTTTACTAAACTCTAAATCTAAACTTATCTAAAGCTGAATAGTGAGTACTAAACATGTACTGAATTCTGGATTTAAATCTCTGCTCTTAATTTCTTAACTGAATTTATTTTTGAATGTGAATATGTATCTCAAATAACTACATGATTGAGATTGGGTCTATAACCGTTATCATGTATCATTCAAAATCTGGCTATTCACACAATGACTAGTCTAAGTCTGAATCTAAATCTGATATTATTATTATTTGGATAAACCTTATTTGAATCTCTGATTTGATAGTATAACTTCATTGATACTAAACATAACAAATGAGTCTCAAGGCTTAGGAAGGATGATCTTATCTGAATATATATATATATATATATATATATATGTATATGCTGAGGATACAAAAATAACTTTAATGAAGTATGTGAGAGTAATTAAAGTATAAATATCTATAAATATACCATCTAGCATGATGATTCAATCTTTACAAAAACTCATTATAATTGATCTTGCCTTGAATCTTAATGTCTTCATATGAGCATACATATTAAATCTTAAGTCTTACAATAGGAATCTTATAGAATCATACCTTGAAACTTAATCACAGCTTAATGATTCATGATCTTATATACATCATCATAAACTCAAATTATAATACACTCTAATAGGGCCCTTATGTTGAAAACTAGATCATGTCTTAATACATTCAAATCTCACTTTGTATTTTTCTTCTAGATGTTGCTCATTCTATGAAATCTGATTAACTCCTTACTTCTTAGATATTTACATATATAAGAAATCTTGATAACATGTTCCTACTTGAAATCTTAATACTCAATTATATGTATAAAAGTGAGGAACCCTAATAGTATCTTAACACATGGTTATATCTCATTACCATGGATGTATTTAGTCTTAACTTGTATTTCTTATCTTGTGGTCTTGGACATTCATATAGAACAACACTAAGAAACATGAGAATATTTTACCTTTCTATCCTTGTTAATTCATTACCGTCTCATGACACATCTTTAATTAATACATTGAGCATATGAAATATCATAATCATAAGAGTATAGAAAATCTTGCCTACATATTTGATTAGAACATTAGACATGAAGTTCTCATTTGAGATGCATGTAAATGTACTAGAATTTACAAACTTAAATACTCATGGGAATGAACCACTTACCTCTTATACTGAGTGTATCTATAAGGAAGTCCTGATTCCAAGTTCCATAAATTTAATAACTTGGATATCATCATAGTTCTTTTAGTCCAAGTGTATGTTCCCTCTTTCAATTTCTAAATCTCAAAACCCCATCTTCCTAACTTTATATACCATCTTAGGGTTCTTATTTAGACATAACATAACTTCAATCAAAATCACCAAAAATATTGGCATTGAAATTAAATAAAAACTCTTATAATGTAGTTACTATAATCTTTATACTCAAATAAGACATAAATCGTCTTATGCACTAATATGAACATATACTTCATATAATGACAATAATTCTCAAACCTAGTCACATATTCTAAACTTACTGAATCAATTAGGAAATCAAAGTAGAATACCATCACATTACTAATATCATATCTAATTAGGCATACACATATCACTTATTGTGTCAAGATAATCATCTAGTATTCTTACATAATGGCCACTCATGTCTAAAACTAAATACTAATATAATAACACAAGAAACTCCATCAAAATCTCTAGAAAAGTAACCATAAAATGTAGTAAGATCATGTGTTAAAATATCTGGTCATTTTATAATCAGATAATGGGTAAAATACCCAAAATGCCCTTATTAGGTTTAGCATCAAAACTAAAGTAAAAATATCAAACAAGAAAGATCAGACTTTGGAATCATACTAGGAATACCAATATAATATTACTACAAATTATTCATAAATTTCTAAAGTTAGTTGCTATTTTTAATGCCCAAAATGTATAAATCTTAGATCTTTAAGTAAACAATTTATAACAATTATCAAACATTTAAAACAACTTTATAATCTATTTTTATATGATAATAGACATCAATATCTTTTCATAGACACCTTGTTTTCTAAAAATTGATCTCTCTATCCAAAGATATAAATTTTGAAATATACCTTAGTTTGAGTCAATTGCAACAATTGGGTTTAGATCTAAAGGGTGTAGTTTTTTGGGCGCAGCTCCTTTGTTTTCCCTTCCTTGGTCACAGATCCAAATAGGACCCATCTCCTTCTTTACCCATGAACATGGATGAGGCAAAGATCCCATGTTCTTCCTGCACAGGTGGCTGCCGCCGCATGGTTTGCCTTAGGCAACCCCGATCTCGACGCTCTGGGCGTTGTAGCTTGCTCCCAAGCATCCGTGACCTGTATCCACCCTCACTGGCTTGGTCAGTGCTGTCGTCAAGTACATGTAGGCCCAGATTGGTAACTTTGGCCTCCTCCCTACCGCTGCCTCCATGCCTCCTCTTCTTGCTCTCTCTCTCTCGCTCTCAGTTTCATGCAAAACTGTAGAATCGAACTTGCTAGCCCCTCATAAACCAAAAATCGAGGCTTTTATAGCCTCCCCCATGTGAGATCAAGAGCGAGGACTCCTTTTATGGGGGCTCTGTTTGGCCCCTGTCAAGCGGGGGCGACACTCTCCAGTCCGTCTGGGCTAGAGACACCCATTTTTTATTTTATTTTCTTTTTTCATAAAATTCTAATCTATAGAAATAATTCTACAGACCACCATATGATTCCGTTTGAACTCAAATTTTAGATATATTATCATTATATTATTATGGAAAGGATATCAGGTCCAAATCAAGTAAATAGACACTCCAAAAATATCTTTAAATTAATTGTTGAATAATTACAAATTTAATTACCTAGGCCCCTAAGTAAATTAAAATATCTAAAATTTCTCCCACCATATTATATACTAATCATTATTCTATTAAAATATTTTTTAGAAATTATTATGAACATGAGATACTTCATCGTCCCATTTCTTGGTCTATAAATATACCATCTAACTTTAAAATTGCTAAGGATACAAAAATAACTTTAATGAGGTAAGTGAGAGTAATTAAAGCATATAATATCTATAAATATACCATCTAACATGATGATTCAATTTCTACAAAAAATCATTATAATTGATCTTGCCTTGAATCTTAATGTCTTCATATGAACATACATATTAAATCTTAAGTCTTACAATAGGAATCTTATAAAATCATACCTTGAAACTTAATCATAGCTTAATGTTTCATTATCTTATATATATCACCATAAACTCAAGTTACATTACAATCAAATTGGGCCCTTATGTTGAAAACTAGATCATGTCTTAATACATTCAAATCTCACTTTGTATTTTTCTTCTAGATGTTGCTAATTCTATGAAATCTGATTCAATCCTTAGTTCTTAGATATTTACATATATAAGAAATCTTGATAACGTGTTCCTACTTGAAATCTTAATACTCAATTATATGTGTAAAAGTGAGGAACCATAATAATATCTTAACACATGGTTATATCTCATTACCATGGATGTATTTAGTCTTAACTTGTAGTTCTTGTCTTATGGTCATGGACATTCATATAAAACAACATTAAGAATCATGAGAATATTTTACCTTTCTATCCTTGTTAATTCGTTACCGTCTCATGACACATCTTTAAATAATACATTGAGAATATGAAATATCATAATCATAAGAGTATAGAAAATCTTGCCTACATATTTGATTAGAATATTAGACATGAAGTTCTCATTTGAGATGCATGTAAATGTACTAGATTTGACAAACTTAAATACTCATGGGCATGACCTACTTACCTCTTGTACTAAGGGTATCTATAAGGAAATCCCGATTCCAAGTTCCATAACTTTAATAACCTGGATATCATCATAGTTCTTTTAGTCCAAGTGTATGTTCCCTCTTTCAATTTCTAAATCTCAAAACCCCATCTTCCTAACTTTATATACCAACTTAGGGTTCTTATTTAGACAAAACATAACTTTAATCTAAAACCACCAAAAATTTTGGCATCGAAATTAAATAAAAACTCTTATTATATAGTTACTATAATCTTTATACTCAAATAAGACATAAATCATGTTATGTACCAATATGAACATATACTTCATATAATAACAATAACTCTCAAACCTAGTCACATATTCTAAACTTACTGACTCAATTAGGAAATCAAAGTAGAATACCATCACATTACTAATATCAGATCTAATTAGGCATACATATATCACTTATTGTGTCAAGATAATCATCTATTATTCTTACATAATGGCCATTCATGTCTAAAACTAAATACTAATATAATAACACAAGAAACTCCATCAAATCTCTAGAAAAGTAACCATCCAAAGTAAGATCATATATTAAAATATCATGTCATTTTATAGTCAGATAATGGGTGAAATACCTGAAATTCCCTTATTAGGTTTAGCATCAAAACTAAAGTAGAAGTATCAAACAAGAAAGATCAGGCTTTGGAATCATACTAGGCATACCAATATAAGATTACTGTAAATTATTCATAAATTTCTAAAGTCATTTGCCATTTTTAATGCCCAAAACGTAGAAATCTTAGATCTTTAAGTATCAATTTATAACAATTATCAGACATTTAAAACAACTTTCCAATCTATTTTTATAAGATAATAGACATCAATATCTTTTCATAGACACCTTGTTTTCTAAAAACTGATCTCCCTATCCAAAGATATGAATTTTTAAATATACCTTAGTTTGAATCAATTGAAGTCGTTGGTTTTAGATCTAAAGGGTGTGATTTTTTGGGCGCAACTCCTTTGTTTTCCCTTCCTTGGTTGTGGATCCAAGATATGACCCATCTCCTTCTTTGCCCATGAACATGGATGAGGAAAAGATCCCATGTTCTTCCTGCACAGGTGACCGCTACCACATGGTTTGCCTAAGGCAACCCCGATCTTGATGCTCTGGGCGTTGTAGCTTGCTCCCAAGCATCCATGACCTCCGTCCGCCCTCACTGACTTGGTCAATGCTGTCGACGAGTACATGTAGGCCCAGATAGAAAACTTTAGCCTCTGCCCTACCGCTACCGCCATGCCTCCTCTTCACGCTCTCTCTCTCTCGCTCTCGATTTCATATAAAACCATAGAATCGAACTTGCTAGCCCCTCATAAACCAGAAACGGAGGCTTTTATAGCCTCCCCTATGTGAGATCAAGAGCGAGGACTCCTTTATGGGGGATTTTTTTGGCCCCTATCAAACAGGGGCGACGCTCTCGAGTCCGTCTGGGCTGGAGACACCACCTTTTTATTTTATTTTCTTTTTGCATAAAAGTCTATTCTATAGAAATAATTCTACAGACCACCACATGATCCCGTTTGAACTTGAATTTTGGATATATTATCATTATCTTTTTATGGAAAGGATATCAGGTCCAAATCAATTAAATATACACTCCAAAAATATCTTTTAGTTAATTGTTAAATAATTAAAAATTTAATTACCTAGCCCCTAAGTAAATTAAAATATCTAAAATTTCTCCCACCATATTATATTCTAATTATTATTCTATTAAAATATTTTTAGAAATTATTATGAGCATGATATACTTCATTGTCGGTTTTACACATAAAGGACCTAAATGTAAACCTTAATTGATCCAAATGGACTTGAATTTGTTTCTAGTAACAATGGCCGATTTCTTGGTCTTACAAATAGTCCATAAGCTTAATCATATTCTTGGTTATGAAACTAATTCTTCAACCAATATATTTTGTCAATCAAATTTTTTCTTATGATACATTAGGTCAAAATTACTTTACTTCCTCAATAATGAGACCAAAGTTGGTCTAGAGCTCAAACCAGTAATTGAAGTCATCATATTATATATTTGTCACACTACTGTTCACATGAATTATTCATTTATATTCATCTACATCCAAATAAAATCATACACATTTAAGCCATTATGTGTGTATTGGTTGACCAAATGACTTGCATTACAAATTTTGTGAACTTAATTACATACCTAGCCATGGTTAGGTTCATTAGGTCCCTTGGCATACACTTACCAGAAAACCCCACATTAAAGGCTTACTATAGCTATGAAATTGTAAATGTTACAATTCTACGTACCTTAAAATAAATTTCACCCTCAAAATTTCTCTAGGCTACTACCCACCTTAGTGTTCCGTTTACCTCTTCATTTTTTGATAGTTAACATATTAAGGTACACATGTTCAAAATTTTGTATGAAAAGAGATATGTAATGTATTTCCATAAAATGTTTATGTGAGCATTATCAATTACCTTGGTCTACTGCTCAACTCATACTTAGGGTTTATGGAACTAAACTTGGCTCTATACTTAGGGGATCTACCTCAATCTTGTAATGAATTTCTAACATTAGGTATAGTTGACCATCTAATCTTAGGTCTTCCAGGTACCTCCTACATTTCTAGATATATGGTGATCAAGCACAAACCCAAAGATGTGAGATCATGACATGCTATCTCTCACTAACATACTAATACATGTGTTCCATACCACACTGACCGGTAAGAAATGAGAGATACATCAAAGTCTAGTGCTTATGACATTCATATTCAATTCTCAATTGGCTAGCCATAACCTTTGAGAATGAAGAAGAAACATCTTTAGCTAGGGTTAGGTTGAAGCTTCAGACCTAGAATAGGTAAAAATCTATCTCTGACATCTCTATTTCTTCTAAGGTAAAAAATCTTTTCAATCTAGGTCATTGTATCTTTGTTTGGGAATCTATCCCTAAACCCTAATCTCATATCTTCATCCTAGGGTGACTATGAAAATCATATTTTTTAGTGTCCATTTACCAAAATGCTCTGATACCATATTGTCACACCCTGATTTTTATATCACATGAGTGGAAGATTTTTCTTTCAACTGGGGTGTCACAAAATGATTATTATTGCAATTAAAGTAAATGAAATACTTTTGCATATATTTGAAACTGATTCATACATATTCCTAGTCAACAGAAATCTACATCTTGTTCATCCATAAGATCATAATAAAAAGATGTCAGAACTCTGGATCATCTAGGTAAATGGCGCCCCACTAGGCTGAGCTTGAAATTTCCTAGTCCTTTGATTGTCCTTTGTTCTTCAACTGCTCTAAAACCTACTGACATCATGTCCCCAACCATGCATTAGGAAAGTAACAATCATTAGAGTAAGTGGCTTGAGTATTCTAAAATATACATTGTTAAAGAACTGAAATTGGATTTTATAAACATGAAACTAACATCAAACTCTGAGTAAAATCTGTAACATATTCTCTCTTATTATTCAATCTGAATTCTTATCTTTCTACCTTATCTTTCTCTGGAGACATGTACCTTGGTACATGGATCTCAAGACCTGCACCACAGTGCAAGGGTCACACTTATCTTATCTAATTCCCTCTCATCATCCTTATGGATGGGATTATGGGATACTATAGCCTAAGGTATCTTTTACTTAAATTTTTTATCTGATTGTGGCCACCATCATACAATAAGTCATGCTCTGTTGACATCAAAGTGTCCTCTATGGTGCAAGGCACCCTTTGGTGGTATAAATGTCCTCTATTGACACCGAAGTGTCCTCTATGGTGCAATGCACCCTCTGGTGGCACAACTTTCCCTATGAAATGGAGTAAAAACTCCTCTGAATTGGCAACATATGCCTCTGAATCATCCTTGGACTCTCTAAATGAGGACTTATCATATAATGTATTATGTGAAGGTTCTGAATTAATTATCTTAAGTCTAACTTTACTAAACTCTAAATCTAAACTTATCTGAAGATGAATAATGAGTACTAAACATGTACTGAATTTTGGATTTAAATCTCTACTCTTAATTTATTAACTGAATTTATTTTTGAATGTGAATATGTATCTCAAACTACTACATGATTGAGATTGGGTCTATAACCCTTATCATGTATCATTATTCAAAATCTGGCTACTCACACAATGAGTAGTCTAAGTCTGAATCTAAAATCTGATATTATTATTATCTGGATAAACCTTATTTGAATCTTTGATTTGATAGTATAACTTCATTGATAATAAACATAACAACTGAGTATCAAGGCTTAGGAAGGAGGATCTTATCGATATATATATATATATATATATATATATATATATATATCTATATATATATGCGCTAAGGATACAAAAATAACTTTAATGAAGTATGTGAGAGTAATTAAAGCATAGAATATCTATAAATATACCATCTAACATGATGATTCAATCTCTACAAAAACTCATTATAATTGATCTTGCCTTGAATCTTAATGTCTTCATATGAGCATACATATTAAATCTTAAGTCTTACAATAAGAATCTTATAAAATCATACCTTGAAACTTAATCTTAGCTTAATGTTTCATGATCTTATATATATCATCATAAACTCAAATTACAATACACTCTAATATGGCCCTTATGTTGAAAACTAGATCATGTCTTAATACATTCAAATCTCACTTTGTATTTTGCTTCTAGATGTTACTCATTCTATGAAATCTAATTAACTCCTTAGTTCTTAGATATTTACATATATAAGAAATCTTGATAACGTGTTCCTACTTGAAATCTTAATCTCAATTATATGTATAAAAGTGAGGAACCCTAACAGTATCTTAACACATGGTTATATCTCATTACCATGGATGTATTTAGTCTTAACTTGTATTTATTATCTTGTGGTCTTGGACATTCATATAGAATAACATTAAGAAACATGCAAATATTTTACCTTTCTATCCTTGTTAATTCATTACCATCTCAGGACACATCTCTCATTAATAAATTGGGAAAACGAAATATCATAATCATAAGAGTATAGAAAATCTTGCCTACATATCTGATTAGAACATTGGACATGACGTTGTCATTTGAGATGCATGTAAATGTACTAGATTTGACAAACTTAAACACTCATGGGCATGGACCACTTACCTCTTGTACTGAGGGTATCTATAAGGAATTC
This sequence comes from Alisma plantago-aquatica, assembly GCA_963693085.1. Taxonomy (NCBI): domain Eukaryota; kingdom Viridiplantae; phylum Streptophyta; class Magnoliopsida; order Alismatales; family Alismataceae; genus Alisma; species Alisma plantago-aquatica. The sequence continues at coordinate 1,039,759,421 of OY856412.1, forward strand.
CTGATTCTAAGTTCTATAACATTAATAACCTGGATATCATCATAGTTCTATTTGTCCAAGTGTATGTTTACTCTTTCTATTTATAAATCTCAAAACCCCATATACCTAACTTTATATACCAACTTAGGGTTCATATTTATACTAAACATAACTTTAATCTAAAATCACCATAAAATCTTGGTGTTGAAATTAAATAAAACTCTTATTACACAGTTACTATAATCGTTATACTCAAATAAGACGTAAATCATCTTATGTACTAATATGAACATATAATTCATATAATGAAAATAATTCTCAAACATTGTTACATATTCTAAACTTATTGACTCAATTAGGAAATCAAAGTAGAATACCATCATGTTACTAATATCAGATCTAATCAGGCATACATATATCACTTATTGTGTCAAGATTAATATCTATTATTCTTAGATAATGGCCACTCAGGTCTAAAAATAAATACTAATATAATAACACCATCAACTCCATTAAATATCTTGAAAAGTAATCATACATTGTAGTAAGATCATGTATTAGAATATCAAGTCATTTCATAATCAGATAATGGGTGAAATGCCCAAAATACCATTATTAGGTTTAGTATCAAAACTGAAGTAGAAATAGTAAATACGAAAGATCAGGCTTTGGAATCATACTTGGCCTACCAAAATAAGATTACTATAAATTATTAATAAATTTCTAAAGTCAGTTACTATTTTTCATGCCCAAAACCTAGAAATCCTATATCTTTAAGTAATCAATTTATAATAATTGTCAGCCATTTAAAACAACTTTTGAGTCTATTTTTATAATATAGTAGACATTAATATCTTTTCATAGACACCTTGTTTGCTAAAAACTGATCTCCCTATCCAAAGATATGAACTTTGAAATATACCTTAGTCTACATCGATTGCAGCCGTTGGTTTTAGATCTAAAGGGTGCAATTTTTTGGGCGCAACTCCTTTGTTTTCCCTTCCTTGGTCGCAGATCCAAGATAGGACCCGTATCCTTCTTTTCTTGTGAACACAGATGAGGGGAAGATCACATGTTCTTCCAACACAGGTGGCTGCTGCTGCATGGTTCACTACTACATTTTCGGCCTCTAACATCACTTTCGATAGCGTCACTTATATTAGAAAAACCAACCTGAAAAGCTAAAAACAAAGAAACAATTCATTAGGAAAATGTTTGGGTACCACTTATAGCTTCAAGGTCGGTTATTTAGAGATAATCGACGCTTAAAAAGACCCACAAAATCATAATTTCACGACACAAAAAAACATAGCATCGATTTTTTTAGAAAACCGACCCAACATGTTTCCCACAGAGAAAATTGGCTTCATTTTTCCTTCGCGCATCGAGCTATGGGGTCAGTTTTTTGAAATAAAAATCCATAGAAGTTGTCAAGAAAATTTGAAGCACTCCCAATGACCCACCACAACAATCTACCGTAAGTTTGTTCTATATGTTGTGTTATTGGTATGATATATAGTAGGTATCTAGTTTATTGCTTCGTATATAACTTATATTATTTTAATTCTAGGTTGGTATGAACTATAAACTTGTAGTGGAGGTTCCAGAGTATAATGTTGTGGCAGCGGGTAAGGTATACAACCTCAGTGGTACATTGCATTGCCAATAAGTTTCTGATGACATTTTTTGTGTGTCCATTCATCTTGTGTATGACAGAATGGGAGACAAACCACTACCCATATATAATCCTGAATATAGTACAGTTGAAGAAGCAGAGGGTGCTATGGTGGGTTGGCCTAAACACCTGGTTATCAATGAAAAGGTATATATCTGAAATCTACCATGTTTTTCATATTTGATTACATATATGAACTTGTGTAATATAAGTAAGTAATTTAATTAACATGTAATTTGTAAAACAAAAAGTACAAATTCTACTAATCGTCCTCCTATACCCAAGACTTATTTCATTCCCAAAGATACATTCGATGAATTAGAAGTAAATGTAAATGTTTGTGTTGATACTTAACGAACCAAAGCTCGGGATCACATATGTTGGTCAATTTATCAGAAGATGCAACTGGGAGGGACTTTGATAATTTTATTTTTCTTGATGATATTAAAGATTTGTTCTGGTATGATTGGATAAATACTTTGATATTAGAAGTATGGATAAGGTAAGGATTCATCAATATAGAAAACTCCAATATACATTTTTAGCTTATTTCTAATATATAAAATGATTACAAATGTTTTACAACCATTTATATATCGATACGATAAACTTTGATATAAGGAATGTTGGATTCTTAGTTCCTTCAATCACTAGTCAAGTGGAGACACACATTGAGGATGTGAATGAGTACTTCTGTACTACATTAAAATATTTTGCTAGTGTGGGAAAGATAATTATCCTAATTCCTTTTAACATCAAGTAAGTATTATTATTAAATATCTTTTAATATTGAGTAAATTTATAATTCTAATATTTGTTTTCAATATGCATTTTACTCAGATCTAGACATTGGGAACTAGTGGTGGTTGTCCCAAAATTGATGACTTTCTATAATCTTGACCCAATGGGAATAACAACAAGGAGTCAAAAATTGAGATTGCCAACTATAGAGTAAGCATAAATTTAGTTTGTACCACATCAATTGTTATGCTTCAACATCATATTTCTACTTAGAATTTCTATTTTGACAACTATCATAATCAATTAATTGATAGGGGTATTAAGGCTTTTCATGAAGGTGGAGGAATAATACCCACCAAATTAAAGACATTGAGTTTGAAAAATATCAAGGTAACTACTTTGATGACTTAGTCTTATATATGTACAACTCTTATAGTAATGTATATGTCAACTCTTATATGTCAACCCTTATACTCTTATCTCAACTCTATTTATAGTAGTTTACTAACATGAAATATGATTCTTTATTTGTAGTGTCATATACAAAATAATGGTTGGGCTTGTGGCTACTATGTAATGAAATATATTCAAGCTATTGTCAGAGCATCATCAAATGACATTCAGAGTACTATAGATCAGGTAATAAAGAATAACATCATAAATTTACAAGTGAGATGTACTCATTTTATAAAATATTAGCATGTGCACTAACTGTTACAGATCTTTACAAGTTAGGAGCCTTACACACTTGATGAGTTAAATGAATTCCGAAAAGAGTGGTCATAGGCTTTTCTTGATGAAGTGACTATAGCATTGGATTGAATGCATAGCTTCATTTGTGTATGTATTTTTGAAACTTATCACTTTTGTATTTGACATAATTTATAATATCATTTTAGACTTACAATCTATCATTGTTGTTAGTATGTGCTATGCCTCAACTAAATGAATCTATCTTAGACTTGCATGAATGTTAGTATGTCCTATGTGTATGAGTATGTCTCAACTGAATATGTGAATTATTGTTGTTATGAATGTGTGTGGTTTGGATATTGATACATCAATTAAAAAAGGAATGGAAATAAAAGCTAGCAATTGGCTTTGGAATGCATTTCTGGCTTGCATCATTACATTTGCAAGTCTATTTCTATTGCAGGTTTGAACTGTGTAAAGCAGAATTTTGTTCTGTAGGTTTTTGTTCTGACTGTTCTACAAAATTTTTCTTTGAAAAAATGTGACTTCTAGGGTCGGTTATTAAAAAAAACTGACCTTAGAGACTTGCTGCATCGATTTTTTTTAAAAAAACCAACCTAAAAGCTTCAATGCAAATTTATCAAGTACTTCTATACCCTGTTGGGTCTGTTTTTCTCAAATAACCGACCTTAGAGATCTCTAGGGTCAATTTTTTTAAATAACCGACCTAAGAGCTTTGCAAATAAAATATCTAGGTACCCTTTTGGGTCGGTTTGCTACATATAACTGACCTTAGAGTTCTCTGGGGTCATTTTTTGATAAAACTGATATAAAAAGTTTGCAAATTAAAATCTCCAGGTACCTTGTTGGGTTGGTTTTATTCAAATAATTGACCTAAGAGATCTCTAGGGTCGATTTTTTGAAATAACCGACCTTAGAGATGTCGGGATCAATAGCTCTTTTTTGTAGACCTCTAGGGTCATTTTTTGTACCTCTCTAGGGTCAGTTTTTGTACCCCTCTAGTGTCAGTTTTTGTACCCCTCTAGGGTCAGTTTTTGTACCCCCTCTAGGGTCGGTTTTTGTACCTTTTTAGGGTCGGTTTTTGTGCCTCTCTTGGGTTGGTTATTGTACCTCTCTAAGGTCAATTCTCTTTGATTTATAAACCAACCCTAAAGAGCAAATTCTCTAGCGACGACCACCTAGGCGTCAGGCAAAAAGTGACGATACATGCTTAAAATAACCGACGCTACGTGTCATTCCTGTACTAGTGGTTTGCCTCAGGCAACCCCGATCTCGACACTCTGGGCATCGTAGCTTGCTCCCAAGCATCCATGACCTCCGTCCACCCTCACTGGCTTGGTTGATGTCATCGACGAGTACAAGTAGGCCCAAATAAGAAACTTTGACCTCCTACCTACTACCACCACCATGCCTCCTCTTCACACACACACACTCTCTCTCGCTCTCAGTTTCATGCAAAACCCTAGTATCGAACTTGCTAGCCCCTCATAAACCGGAATCTGAGGCTTTTATAGTCTCCCCTATCTGAGATCAAGAGCGAGGACTCCTTTTATGGGGTCTCTATTCGGCCCCTGTCAAACAGGGGCAATGCTCTCCAGTCCATCTGGGCTGGAGACGCCCCCTTTTAATTTTTTTTCTTTTTACATAAAAGTCCAATCTATAGAAATAATTCTACATACCACCACATGAACTCGTTTGAACTCAAATTTTGGGATACCTGATATATTATCATTATCTTGTTATGGAAAGGATATCATGTCCAAATCAATTATATAGACAATGCAAAAATATCTTTCAATTAATTGTTGAATAATAAAAAATTTAATTACCCAGACCCCTAAGTAAATCAAAATCATCTGAAATTTCTCTCACCATATTGCATCCTAATTATTATTCTACAAAAATACTTTTAGAAATTATTATGAGCATGAGATACTCCCAATTGTCAGTTTTACATATAAAGGACCTAAATGTAAACCTTAATTGATCCAAATCGACTTGAATTTGTTTCTAGGGACAATGGCCAATTTCTTGGTCTTATAAAGAGTCCATAAGCTTAATCATATTCTTGGTTATGAAACTACTTCTTGAACCAATATATTTTTTCAATCAAAATTTTTCTTATGATAAATTTGGTCAACATTACTTTACTTCCTTAATAATGAAACTGAAGTTGGTCTAGAGCTCAAACCCAGTAACCGAGGTCATCATATTATATATTTGTCACATTATTTTTCACATGAATTTTCTCATTTATATTCATCTACACCCAACTACAATCATACACATTTAAGCCATTATGTGTGTATTGCTTGACCAAATGACTTGTATTACAATTTTCATGAACTTAATTACATACCTAGACATGGTTAGGTTCATTAGGCCCCTTGGCATACACTTACTAGAAAACCCCATGTTAAAGGCTTACTATAGCTATGAAATTGAGGATGTTACAATTTGTATGCCTATTTGGTCTAGTATATTGACTTTATTCATATTTTCCTCACATGGAATAAGTAAACCCAGTGTGATTAGAATATACTATTAACTTTGACGATTGATCTCAGTATATGATGTATCCATTATTAGTGCATAAGACAATTTTTCTTTATATGGGTATAGGCAGTGCCTACCAAGCAGGCACTTTCGTCGAAAAGGTTGGACTGCTTCCTTTTTGGCACCCACCCTTCAATTCGTATATGGTAGATATATACTATATGAATTTGGGTAAACATTCAATGCTAAGACTTATATGATGAATTTTAATCAAATTTATGTTCAATATAAACAAGTTATATACCCCAGTTTACGGTGTGATGGTTATGGGATTAGGGTTTAGGATGTTATTGAATGCGATAATTAATAAAAAACATGTTAATTTCAAGAAATCTTGGATTTGACTTGAGATCGAAGGAATTAAATTAGGATCTTCTTTGCTCTAGGTAAGCGGGTCATGCCACTATACATATGTACATTAGTTGAATTGCATGCTATGTATGATTTATGGATTATTCTTTCAATTTCAATATCAATGCTCTAATCATGATCATATATAATTTGCTTGATGTTTGCTACATCCTATGTCTTATGGTTATCATGCTCATTAAGATTAGAGATTATTATTTATGACTAATGATTAATGGATTTAAAGTTCAAGTTTCAAGAGGGACAAATCCCATTATGTTAAAGATCAAAGTTCAAGATTTAATTTCATGTTTAAGGTAATGTTAATGTTAAGATTAATGACATTGGATCAATTTTATATGCTTCTTGAATCATGGATCTCAAGGGGTCATCATGGGCATTCATACCAATTATGGACTTTCCTAGCATATGGGCTTTCCTAAAAATCATGTTCTCTTAAGTGGGCATCATAGAGAAATGCATATATTTACTGCTCAATTCTTCATGTTATAAAGTTTATGTAATCAAGAATGCTTAAGTTAAATTTATGTCAAGGTTTTCTTTCAATTCAAGTATATATGCTTATTTTTAGTTCTTTTAAAATGTATAGTGTCGCCTACTGATGTGTCTTTATTTTCACATAGGAATGGGACAAAATGTCCCTAGATCAAGGAGCAAAGGAATCGAAGTGGGTACTTCAAAGTAGAGGATTACAAGACTTAGCTTGGTGGGGTGCCATCTACACCTTAGAAGATCCAATATCAAGTTTCAAAGAAGGATTATGATATAGATTTGTTCTACTCTTTATGTATTAGATGTTAGACCAAGGATGAGATTAGTTTATGGCATTAGTTTTCTCTTTAAAAAAAGAATATATGAATCAAGATTTCCAATAAATGCAAGGTGTTTCATTTATCTTTTTGCTATGCATATCATGCTTTGTAATGTTCTTCTAAGACAAGTGACCCATGTTATGAACAACATAGAGTTTTTTTTGCTGACATACATATGTGCTTGGAGGGGCATTACATTAATGCTAAATCCTTGTCTTAATTTCCACTACTGACTTAACCATTGATACCTTAAGTCACGATACTAACCCAAAAAGATGGGCTTTGGTCACCTACAGATGAAAACCACAAAACACCACCCTTCTTTGCTTCAGATGCAATAGACAAGGTCACTCAAAGTTCCAATGCAAAGCCCTACACCGATGCTTATCTACAACATGCATGACCACCTTTCTTACCAATACCCAAATAAATGACGTCTTTCCCAAGGACACTCCAGGTCTCAAAACCTCACATTATCACACTTTTCATGCAAAATGTGTGATTACCAATACATCTTGGTGTTATAAGAAAGTTGCCATATATCAAAGAAATCACAACTCGATACAAAAACATCTGTCAGTTGTAATATTTTTTCATGCCTAGATATCCCTGACATCGACATAACCTCTCCTCTGAATCACTCTGATCCTACCTAGATACATCCCTCCTACAGACCTCCCCATGGGGGTCACCCACATCAAGCCATACATATAGACACACCTCAACCTGATCCACTTGCATCTTCCACAATTAGCTCTATTTTAACCACATCTTCATCCGTCTCCCACCCTTTCACCTATCTGCTTTAATCTACATGTACTTTTAATAGACGTTGGTGGAAATTTATCCTCTTGTTGGAATGTTTGGTCTCAGCTCATAGATATTCACATCTTTTAGGTGGTCCCGAATGATGAGGTAGAGATCATGATATTGAGGCTGAGCAACAAGAGGAGCAGTAGCTCTTGGATATGATGTTAGTATTTTTTAGTAGAGTCGTATGTGTCATCCCTATACTCTCAGATCTTTAGGGGTGTTTTATAGACGTTGTATATTGAGGCGATGTATTGTCTATATGCCTTTATTGTACACACATAAAATGTATGGATGTGAACAGATTATCCTATGTACATGTTTTGGTAAGTGGGCCTGTGACCAATGCTATGTAACAATCTTTGACAGGTGTTATATATACATGTGGCTTTTTTGGAGTCTGATGTGATATCCTTCCACTTGAGATGGATATGTGATAACGGTTTTAGGTTCCTATGTTTTCTTGTAACCTGGTTGATTAATATTAGTTCCACACTTTGTTTTGAATAATCTTACTTTTGTGTGATAAGTGTGTCACACATTCAGTCAAATTTATTTCTCTCCCGCTCTTTGACAACACTCCTTTTCTGCTTCATTCTTTCCTTTCCCTTGATTCTAGGGTTTGACATGCTAGACGGAACCTTGACAAGCCATCACCTCATTGTTGAAATCATGTTTCGTTCTTTCCTTTCCCTCGATTCTAGGGTTTGACATGCTAGACAGAATCTTGACAAGCCATCGCCTCATTGTTGAAATCATGCTTTGTTCTTTCCTTTCCCTCGATTCTAGGGTTTGACATGATAGATGGAATCTTGACAAGCCATCGCCTCATTGTTGAAATCATCCACGATGAGGCTAAAAATGTCTGTGGCATTGTAGGAGTGGGCCTCCAAGTAGTAAGAACATAGTGCTCCTATTGGCAGAGATATGTGTTCACCGATCCCTACAGTGTCGACACACACTATTGGGTTATTGATGACCAGCTTTGTAAGGCTGAAGTCGCATAAATTATTTTTATACCGTGCTCAAATCAGCATGGGGAACTTCCTCCAGAATAGAAAAAAGAATTTTATCACTTAGATCAAGGTGCCTTATGTAAGCATGGTGGAAGAGCGTAACCGGTAGGCCTGACACAGTGCCTATGATGAATTGGAAGTTAAAATCAGATACGTGAGTGAGACATATTTGTAATTAACAAATTAAGAGTTACCAAGCAAAATATCCGTTTGGGGTAGAGATAAAGAACATAAGAAATAAATCGCTCACATCCAAAGAAATATTTTTTTAATATAAAGATCTTACAGACTTCCAGCTGGTTCATGTCATTGACAAAGTTGCCAACGTTAAGTTCTTCCAGCTTTAAATTGTAAGTATCATGTACGAGCTTAATTAAGTGAGAATGTTTATAGGTAAGCGGATGGACCAATGTTGTCACAAAAAGAATCATGATTTTTCAGGTTCATCAATCTCTCAATATCAGAGGGGAAGCAACCATCTAAATGGTCTATAAACAACGGCTTCTCTGTTTGCTTTCTTTATTATGGTTAAGAAGAGAAGCTGCAAAATTTCAAACATCAATGAAGTTAAATCGTAACAATACATACTGCCATTGACAAACAGATCTAACCTGCAACCTTGTTCTTCCTCGAAAGAAGATCGCCCACTCGGCAACACTCCTTCAGAGATCCTATGTAATTTCATTCAAAAAGAGAACACACACCTACAAAGGCATTCACTAAACATCAATTTGGATTGAAAACAATGACGTCCACAAAGCTTGTGTATATATAGAATAAATAGTAAGTGGGTTGCACACATCGTAACACAAATAAAAACAAAATAGTAAGAAGAAGAAAGAAACTATAAATATGATAAACATTTTGTAATACACAGAGTAAATTTGTAATATGTAATAACAAGTTGTATTGTACCTTCTTGTAATAAAAAGAAAATACAAATCACCTTCTAGGAACAAAATAGGCCAACAATTTACAACCTACAATCAACTAGGATGATTAATTTCTTTTGATCTTATATTAGAATAAGTGATTTGTCCACCAGCAGCCACCAGATTAATTTCAGATAATATTAGTGTTAGTGATTTTTTTTTATCAAAGTTGTAATTAGGAATTCCAAAAACTCACCTAATTGACCTAGTCCATCACATTTTCGTAAACTATGTGATGTAAAACTAGACTTTATTTTGTCTTCAACAAGATTTGTCACCAATGTTAAAAAGAGATACTAACTTTGTTTTTGTATTATTAAAAATAGATTGTATTACATTTGCTTTTGATATATTATAGCTTATCTTCATATATCACACTAGGTTCATCCTACTTACAATTTATTCCTGAATATGATAATTCATCATGTATTGAAGCTTAATTTTCCACAAACAGTGTAATACATTCTTTTAAAAATTTATTTTTGATTATACATTACATTTGTTTCAACCACATTTTAGTAGTCATTTTTGTGTCACATTTTAATATAATCAATTATCTAGTGTGGATTAACATGTACTTTTTATATGATCCTCCTTAGTATGAGTAGTACATGTTCTAATACATTGTATACTGAAACAACTCATTGCCTTCTTCATAATTTGTTCACTAGATCCTTCATACTTCACTAGAGCATTGCCTTCTTTATAATTTGTTCATCCATGAAACAGCTCTTCGTATACTGAAGTTCATTCTTCTAAAGAATGTGCACCAAAATACTTCTTTTATATATAAAAAAATGTAATACATTCTGCTTTTCTATGATACGAGAATAAAGTTTGATACGTCAACATCAAAGGTGGCTCTAGAAACACAGAATACTATATACTAGTTGATTGCATATTGTAAATTTTGGGCACTCTTTTCTTAGAATGTGTATTTATTACTTCTATTTTTAAAAAGTTCAATACAATTTCTTTTAGTATATTCTAGTTCCTCTCTATAGAATATGGACCCCTTTTAGAGTTTGGTCATGCCTATTAAAATTTTGCTTTTTAACATTACAATATGTCTAATCCCTTACATTTGATTACGTATACATGCGAACTTTTTAAACATATTCGTTTTTACTCCGACATTACTTTACTCTTTTTGTTGAATTGTAATATTTTTGGTGAAAAATCAGTACTGAATAAAGATACCAAATGAAGGTTAGGAAGTGATGATGAAACAGCGAGATTAGAATTCTGTTTTGTATCTTTTTTAAATGGTACAATAAAACCTTTGTGACACATTATAATTTATATATGTGTATTATAAAAAGTCTGCACCTATTACAGTTGACTCATGCATGTTATAATCAGTCGATCGACATTACAGTTATTGCTGTTATACACACAAAATATAAATGCAGCTGTTGTTAAATTGTTTGTCGTCGATATTGCCAATCACATTTTTTTTCCGATAAAGATGTATGTTCACATGATTACAGTTGTTGCCCAAGACTAAGGAAAAATAAAGAACGAAAAACGAGATAACATAAGAGGAGTGTGTGGCTATGCATACCGAGTTTTTTTTTCTATGAGAGATGCATATTTTGGGCTGGTTGGTATTAAAAATGCCTGTGTAGTGAATTAACAAGATCCTGAGTCTAATCTAAATGAGTGGATTTACAATAAGTTTGTAAAACACTTGAGAATATCTAGTAAAATACAAACAATGATCTGCACACAAAGCTGATAGAGAGGTAGATATAGAAAATGAGAAAGAATGAATATCAAACCTCTTAAAAGTCCCACAACAAAAAAATCAACGTTGTTAAAAAACCAACAAAAAAATCAACCTTGTTAAAAGGAAGAATAAAGAGAGATATAAATAGGTGGGCATCAAATTAATCCGCTAGCGTTCTGATGGTGTCAAAGGATATGAGCAAAGCCTGAATTGTATGGTCTTTCAGATTTCAATTTGATTTCTCTTCACAAAAATCACACATATAGGAAAATAATTATATAAAATAATGTTGTCACAGTCTCAAACAAAATTTGATTCTCGGAATTGGGAATTAAGCTATTTACTCTACTTTGACTTCCAGTCACCCTTACAAATATTAAATCAAAGGAAACCGCTTCTTCTACGGTCACGACCATTTCCGGAAGCAGCGGCTCAAGGGCAAACCAGATGCCAAGCTAACATATCTGCTCTCATAAGCCAACATTATAATTCTCTTCAAAGATCGATTTGATCCCTACGCATCAGTCATCTACCTACACAACAACAACCACTACACTGACCACCAGGATTTCACTTGTGTGGCAGACAACGACGACTTGGCAGCATATCTTCACTTGATTGGCAATGAGCCTTTTCCCATTAGGTGTAATTTCACTTGATTGTATTGAGAGACGAATTAAGTACCACATCCTAGCTGTCATGGTCGTAGTTAATCAACAAAATGTAAATTAGATCACTGGATATCATTTAGAACGCGTGACACAGGCAACCAACTCAAAGTTACCAGCGTGCACACACCGGACATCAAGGTATTAGATAGAGAGTTTATTCAGTGTACGTCTTCCACTCTTCGCTACCCGTGACACGGGAACATAAGTTGGTTCAGATCTCATAATTACGGCTAAATATCGTGGAGCATGATGGGGATGCCATGGATATCCTTGGTCAGACTTGCAGCTAGGTCGGTGTTGGGGATTTCTGTTCTCGATCGCACAGCTTGGTCAATCTTCGCCGTGAAGCATAAGAGTATAGGAAATCGCATACATTTTTCCATTAAAGGACCTGAAGATGAATGTGCAGAAATGTATAAAGAAAGGGCAAATGAAAATGAATGTGCAGAAATGTATAAAGAAAGGGCAAATGATTGTCCCGAAAGCAAACCAAACATGTCACTTATTATATATGAATCTAGCAAGCAGCCGTCAAGACGAGACTATCCAGAACAATACAATTGCAATGGTTGAGATAATAATATACTCTTCTTCTGCTATCATATTTGAACCGTGAAATTTTACTCTATTGCTATTTATATTAATATATCAAGGACGAAAGTGCTATCTAGGCTACTTTTGTTAATCAACCGCATTAGATTTGAACTGGACATGTACCCCTATAGATGTTTGTGGTTTAATCAATGCAGTTAACATAAATTCCGACTACCACATGTCGAAGTTCTCATAGGTGACATTAGATTTATAATATATTTAAATTTAAGAGTAGATGGCCTTCGCTTAACGAATTTCCTTTTTCAAAACGTTGCCACATATTGAATGCCACATACCTGAGGGCACGGCAAAATGAAGTAAAATTTCAGTAATTGTAACATCCCAAAGTTTCAGGTATATTTTAAGTAATTTCCTCATAAGAGATAACTTATGCGCCTAATACGAAATAAGGCCAAATCAAATTATTTCTTGTTTAATAAAGAGATAAAAGATTGAGGTAAAAGACTTCGATTTCACAAATATGAAATAGAATCATTAGTGTGATAATACTTCTTCTATTTAGATAATTGTTAGCATAAAGGACAAATAGAATTATTTTCTCTCTCTCTAATATAACTTCCCCAAACTGGCATAAAAGATGAAGAAGATAAGTATTGAGTGGATAATTACCCATAATATCAAAATTGACTCCAATGACTGTCTAAGAAAAGGTTGATTCAATCTATCCTATCTTTTAATGCATTTAAATTAAGATAATGACACTTATTGAGTTAGTGTATAAAATACAGTGATAACCCAAATCTAATTTGATGGGAAGAATCTAGACCATGTAAACATGTTGTGCTCCAATTTTGGTACCATTTGAACCTTCATGTACACGAAATAGCTTAAAGAACTTTCAATATAGTTTAAATCACTGATGTCATCATCTAACATATAGTCTACTTTAAATGATTGTCACGCGGACCCCTTTCCTTTTTGCTAGTACAAGCTCTTTTGGAGTCGTCGTATCCAGATATGAGGGTACCTCGTTGCCTCCTACCTCTTGCAAGTCTCATCTTGGAGGAGGAACAAGAGTCCCTCTCATCCCCGAAAACCCATCCCCATTATCGCTTTCCATTATGTCAATATCTGAAAACCTTTCTAGAAGATTCATGTCATCCTTTCAAAGAGAACCATACCCAACATGAGGGACTCTGGTGTCCTAGATCTCCTTGTCTCTCAGGAACACCGTCATCTTCCCTTGTTTCATCCTTAGTGAGAGACCCAAGCACCCCCAGGCACAATAACGTGTAAAAGAAACCACCTGCATGATCCTAAGATACTGAGAAAGAGACGTCTACCATTCGATCATTGTGGTTTCCATCTACGCTTTGCCCATCTACTTGACCACCATCAACGACCATGCTGGAACTCGTTGCTAGGATTCAAAGTGTTGGGACAGACTCCGGAAATTGGAATCCCTTCACAAAGTCTCTGGGAAGCTTCCTTGGGAGTCAATTTGACATCCGGTCTGGTAATTCTCAAGATCCTCTTTTTACTCCATGTTCATTGTTCTAAAACCCTAACTAGAAATTTTCCACATCTTTCGATTGTTTTGCTTTTTCTTCACCTAGACCTCCGCCAAAGACCCACAAATCCTCTCCTAGAATCAACAATTATTTTTTGTGACTTAAACCTCTCATTATGTACATGCTTCAATCTTCCCATGTCTGGATTTTAGTATCTATTTTTGGGCCACTCGAGATCATTTTTTTATTGTCTTTGTGATCACGTTGGTGTAAGGAGGTCAGTCCAAGGATTTCCAATTTGAGTGCTCCTCAATCTCATGTTATCTAATATGAGAATCGAGGCTTTAGTTTCCAACTTCAAATCACGAGTTTAGTCCTCCATTGTTGTAAACACAAGGAATAATCCATGACAGTGCTTTATCAGGTTTTCCCAAGGGTTTTTTGGTTTTTCGTGACCCGCCCCGATGGGCACTTTTGAACTTTAGCCACCTGGTCTATACATCAATTAGGGCTGAGTTCCCTGTTGAAGCAGCTGGCGCTGATTGTGCTAGTTAGATAGGACCCACTGACACCATGGGAAAGTTGTCACCTGTGTGGATTTTCAAGGATTTACGATTGGCCAAATTTTCTAAAAATCACATTAATTGCATTCGTGATTAGAAAAATATGTAGCAATACTTGTTGGAACTGATTTTTGATAAAGAATATGATTCTTTAGGTTTCAAAGCTTGATTCGATAAATTTAGACTATATTTTCCCAATGATCTAATATTAGGGTTTAACATGATAATTAATGCAAATCATGTTATTTTCAGGAACACAAGAGTTTACACGAGATAAGAGGAACTAAGTTAGGATCTACGTTGCTCCAGGTAAGTTGCTCATGCCACTGTTCATATGTACATTGGTTGAACTATATGCTTTGTATGATTTAGGAATTATTCTTTCAATTTCAAATTCAATGCTCTAATCATGGTCATATATAAATTGATTGATGGTTTCTATATCATATGTCTTATGGTTATCATGCTCATTAAGATTAGAGATTATGATTAATGATTAAAATATTTAAAGTTCAAGTTTCAAGAGGAAGAAATCCAATCATGTTAAAGATCAAAGTTCAAGATTAAATTCATGTTTATGGTAATGTTAATGTTAAGATAAATAGAATTGAATCGGTTTTATATGCTTCTCAAATTTTGGACCTCAAGTGGTCGTCATGGGCTTTTTAGCCAAATCATGGGCATTCATGCCAATTATGGGATTTCCTAGCAATCATGTTCTCTTAAGTAGGCGTCATAGAGAGATGCATATATTAACTGCTCAATTCTTTATGTTATAGATTCATGTAATCAAGAATTTTTAAGTCTAATATATGTCAAGATTTTCTCTCAAGTCAAGTATATATGCTTATTTTTAGTTCTTACAAAATGTATAGTGCCTCTTACTAATGTATGTCTTTGTTTTCACATGGTTGTGGGTCAAGATGTACCTAGATCAAGGAATAAAGGATTTTGGAGTGAGTTCTTCATAGTAGAAATTCCCAAAGACTTAGCTAGTGGGGTGCCACCTGTTGGTATATGTATGCCCATAGAGCCATCCCAAGCGAATGCATGGAGTCGAATATTAATTAATCAATTAATGCAATTATTTGGTTTATTAATGAATTCCAAAATATTCTAATTAATCCACGAGCATTTTAATCAACGCAACGTTTCTGTACCGATGAGTTTAGGAAACCCTACTTCCCTTTGTATCCTATTTAAAGGAGGATTGACAGCCGATATCTATATAAGATATCGAGAGACGCTTTTAGTTTACACTCATGCACGTAAACCCTAGCCGTCACCGTCCTTAGGAGAGAAAGGAGAGCAACACGCCACTAGCACGCCGCCGCAGAGACATACTCCTTCCCACCGGCTTGGGAAGTGCGACGTGGAGTTCTGTCCATCTGCGTGGACGAAGTAGAGACGCAGACGCCTTGACGCCTGTATTCAGAGGACGTCGACGACCACCTGTACGCGCTACGAGCAGCAGACATCACTGCCGCAAAGGAGCGCCGCCGGATCAACCTGCGACAGCGAACGGGAGAGAAGTTCCATCCGTGTAGACAAGTAGCGTTGCACCGTCGTGCACTGGGACATCGCTAGAATTGCTCCACGATAAGGTATATCCCGTAAACACTCCTTCCAAATACGTTGTTGTCGACGAGATCCTGTTTCGGGTTGCGTGGATTTTATTGCTTCCGTCGCGCATGTTTTTTCCACAAAACCCAACAGTGGTATCAGAGCAGCGTCGATCTACGACGTATTTGGATTCGTTTCGATATGATCGAATCGCTGTATACTATTTTATGTTGCATACGATGCGAATTAAACATGCTAATGTGAAAATCTAAATCTAATTCCACATACGTCGTAGGCTTCTGTTTTTGATGTTTTGGACGGGGTCGACTATGGAAAATATTGATTTTCCTAAGTGCACGGAAGTAAAATTCCGTAGACCTTTCAGGGGCGCTGCCCCTGTGTACCCCGCATAGTCTGCGTGGGAGTCAAAAATTATTTAATGGAGAATGTCCCACATTAAAAGTACTGTAATTTTAATATGTATATACATATATGTAGATATACCTGTGATATCATACACGTCGCCTTTAAAATCTATTTTATGTGGTGAATGCATACACAATTACGGCCTAGTATCCGCTTTTGTGAATGTTGTGAATGAATGTGGATGTCGATCTTGTGGATATGTTTGTTTGTGAATTCTATGGATGTATAATGGATATATATGGATCCTTTGTATAAAGTATTCGGCTTGCATGCCGAGCCTCATCTCTTATTTCAAAATGTAATTAATTCTTTCCTTTTATATTTGTACTCATATGATGTAATAGAGATAGGATTAGTTTTAGTTTTGTAAACTTGATGTAAGGAGGCCACTTGAAGATCCAACTCCAAGGAGTGTCTATGGAGAAGCATCATGAAGATCTAATTCCAAGAAGCAACCTGAAGATCCAACTCCAAGGAGAGTCCATGGAGAAGCAACAAGAAGATCCAATTCCAAGAAGCAACTTGAAGTTCCAACCTCACGAAGCATCCATGAAGTTGTTCATTGTAATGTTGATCATTACATGCTTACAAGTTGATTCACAAGTTTTTCATGAGATGCATAAGACCATAGGTGGACTGTAATCCTTTTTTGTTCCAAAGGATTACAATAGTATGGCCATAACCGATGTATTTGTGTTTATGATTGCATGTCTGTCGTTTGTGGTTGTGGATATAGTAGTATATGATATGTACTATAAGTATTTGGTGTTTGGATATGTATATGTATTAATAAAACCCCTCAAATAATAATATTAAGTTTTAGTTGCCTTCCATAAAGCAGCGCACATGAAAATCTTGATCGACTATGTGTGGGCACGCCTCCGCATGGTACACTGTCTATCTCGTGGAAGTGTGATGGTGGGTGTGTGGGTCTGCCTCCGCAGGGTGCACACTCATCATGTTGGCTTATGGGTTGGACTTAACTAGGGAACCTTGATAGGATCAAGTACCTAGAGGCACACAGATGCATCATGGCAAGGAGTTGTGCATGATCATCTATCCAAGATTTGCATATGATGCAATTGGCAAAAGTTGCCTACCTTAGTATTTGGTCTTTGACACCGACATTGGATGGGCATTGATCCAATTATTTTGGATCTTGGCTCACTAGAAGGTTGTGCGTTGCAATCTTCTGAGTTGATAGTGAGGGCTATCAATTTGAATAAAATAGTGGGAGCATAGTTAATTAAAGGCCTAATTAATCTCATTTATCAAATCTTTACAAGTCAAAATGTTTTGGACTAAATGTAAATGTTTTCTTTTATAGCAATCAAATGGCAAACAACACTCACACTTTCTCGTTGCGATCGGTCCTTGAGAAGGACAAACTCACCAGAACCAACTTTCAAAACTAGTTTAGGACGCTGATAATTGTTCTCACACATGAGCCTAAGCTCTATGTCCTTGAAACACCAGAGCTAGCGGAACCCGCCGTAAATGCGCCCAAGGATGAAAAGGATGCTTACAAGAAGCACCTTGATGATGCCGTGGATGTCAAGTACCTGATGTTGTGCTCAATGAACTATGAGTTGCAAGAGCATCATGAGAACATGAATGTCATGGAGATGGTAACACATGTCAAGAACATGTATCAACATCAAGCAAGACATGAGAGATATGATGTCTCAAAGGCTTTGTTCAAAAGCAAGATGAAAGAGGGAGACTCAGTTGGCACCCATATACTCACCTTGATTGGGTACGTGGAAAGCCTATCCAAGCTGGGATTTCCCCTAGGTCAAGAGTTGGCCACTGATGTGATTCTACAATCGTTTCCTGAATCATATAGTTATTTTGTCATGAACTACAACATGAACAATTTTGACAAGCCGTTGTCAGAATTGTTGGGCATGTTGAGGACAACTGAAGCACAGATGAAGAAAGACAAGCCCAAGTCTGTGATGGTGATCAGCAAGGCAAAGGGAAAGTCAAAAGGCAAAGGCAAGGCTAAGAGACGTTCTAAAGCCAGGAAGAAGCCAAAGTCATCCACGCTCAAAGCTAAAGGTGGGATCTCCAAAGAAGGCAGTTGTCACCATTATCACCAGCCTGGACATTGGAAAAGAAACTGTCCTGTCTACCTGGAGGAACTGAGGAAGAAGAAGCAGGGGATAGAGATCTCCACTTCAGGTATATACATTATTGAGATAAACTTAAATACTTCTTCATCATGGGTACTGGATACCGGATGTGGATCTCACATATGTTCTAATATGCAAGATCTGATAAGAAGTAAGCCTTTACGAAAGGGCCACGTCAAGCTGCAGGTTGCTAATGGAGCAAGAGTTGCGGCCACCGCAGTTGGAGTTATTAGTTTATCTTTGCTTACGGGCCTTGTAATAGAATTAGAGAATTGCTATTATGTACCTTCCATTAATAGAAATATGATTTCTGTATCTTGTATAGACAAGAGTGGATTTGAATTTCACATTATGAATGGAATTATTTCTATTTCTAAATATGAGATCTTTTATGGCAATGCCTCTATGTCTTACGATATCTACTTGTTATAACTTGAGACTAGCGTATAAAACATAAATACTAAAAGGTTAAAACTTGAAAACTCAAACAAAACATTCGTATGGCATTGTCATCTTGGGCACATAAACGAGAAGCACATATCTCGACTCCATAAGGATGGTTATCTAGACTCTTTTGATTTTGAATCATTAGAGACATGTGAGGCATGTTTATTAGGGAAGATGACCAAGAATCCTTTCACTGGACACAGTGAGAGAGCTAGTGATCTGCTAGGGCTCATACATACTGATGTATGTGGACCTTTTAGATCAAATGCTAGAGGAGGCTATCAATACTTCATTACCTTCACTGATGACCTCAGTAGGTATGGCTATGTATATCTTATGAAACAAAAGTCAGAAACTCTTGAAATGTTCAATACTTTCATGAATGAAGTAGAGAAGCAACTTGGTAAGAGTATTAAAGCACTCCATTCAGATCGAGGTGGTGAATACTTAAGCCAAGAGTTTGAGGACCTTCTGAGATACTGTGGTATTGTATCACAATAGACTCCACCTGGTACACCACACCATAATGGTGTGTTAGAAAGAAGGAATCATACATTATTAGATATGGTACGATCAATGATGAGTTCAGCCGAACTTCCAATATCGTTCTGGGGATATGCTATTGAAACTGCAGCGTTTACACTTAATCGTGCACCTTCCAAATCGGTTCAAAAGACACCATATGAGATATGGAATGGGAATCGTCCCAATTTGTCTATGTTAAAGATTTGGGGATGTGAAGCTTATGTTAGGAAACAATTTCTTGAAAAGCTTAGACCCAAATCGGAAAAATGCTATTTTGTTGGATACCCCAAGGAAACTCGGGGATACTACTTCTATATACCAACTAACAACAAAGTGTTTGTTGCTAGGACTGCTGTATTTCTTGAAAAGGAATTTATTTCCAAAGGAATTAGTGGGGGGAATGTAGAGCTCAAAGAAGTTCGAGACTAACAAAAAAGCAGAGAACCTGAGGAGGTACATAATGAACATGAAGACTCACAAGTTATTGTGGAATTTCAAGTTCCAAATGTAACACAGGAACCTCGTAGGTCTAGTAGGACATGACTTGAGCCTGAGAGATTTGGATTTCTCATGACTCAAGACAATGACGAATTGGGCATAGCAGATGGGCCAACTTCCTATCTAGAAGCTACTAAGGGACCAAAATCTGAGAAATGGCTCGAAGCCATGAGATCTGAGATGGAATCCATGTACACCAACAAGGTATGGACCTTGGTGGATCCACCCGAAGGGGTAAAACCCTAGGGTGCAAGTGGGTCTTTAAGAAGAAGACTGACATGGATGGAAATGTTCAAACCTATAAAGGTAGATTGATTGTGAAAGGATTCCGTCAAATTCAAGGTGTTGATTATGACGAGACCTTCTCACCAGTTGCCATGATTAAATCCATCAGGATCATGCTTGCAATTGCAGCTTATCATGACTATGAGATTTGGCAGATGGATGTTAAAACAACATTCCTTAATTGGAATTTACTCGAGGATGTGTACATGACACAACCTGAGGGTTTTATTGATCCAAAGAAAGCCAACAAAGTCTGTAAGCTACAAAGGTCAATCTATGGATTGAAGCAAACATCTCGGAGTTGGAATCTACATTTTAAGGAAGTAGTCAAAAAGTTTGTCTTTAGTCAAAATGAAGATGAACCTTGTGTTTACAAAAGGGTTAGTGGGAGCACAGTTGTATTTCTCATATTGTATGTGGATGACATAATATTGATGGGAAATGACATCCCTACTCTTCAGACAGTAAAAGGTTGGCTAGGGAAGACCTTCTCTATGAAGGATTTAGGCGAAGCATCCTATATACTAGGAATCAAGATCTATAGAGATAGATCTAGAAGGCTTCTATGCCTAAGCCAGAGCACATACATTGACAAGGTGCTAAAGAGGTTTAGCATGGAGGGTTCTAAGAGAGGTAACTTGCCCATGTCCCATGAGGTTACAATATCTAAAGCCCAGTGTCCTAGTTCATGTGATGAACGAACACGCATGAGTAAGATTCCATATGCATCAGCAATTGGATCTATCATGTACGCAATGTTATGTACTCATCCTGATGTGTCGTATGCTTTGAGCATGACGAGCCGGTATCAGTAAGATCTAGGTGAATGTTACTGGACAGCCGTAAAGAACATCCTAAAGTACTTGAGAAGGACTAAGGATCAATTCTTGGTATACGGCGGTGAGGACGAGCTTGTGGTAAAGGGTTACACCGATGCTAGATTCCAAACTGACAAAGATGACTACTGATCGCAATCTAGATTTGTGTTTTGCCTGAACAATGGAGCTGTGAGCTAGAAGAGTTCCAAGCAAGAGACAGTTGCGGATTCTACAACAGAGGCCGAATATATTGCCGCATCTAATGCTACAAAGGAAGTTGTGTGGATCAAGAAGTTCATTTCTGAACTTGGAGTGGTTCCAAGCGCTGGTGATGCAATTAAGTTGTTTTGCGACAACAATGGAGCAATTGCACAGGCTAAAGAACCAAGATCACACCAACGTTCCAAACATATTATACATCAGTTCCATCTCATACGAGAGATCGTACAATGAGGATATGTGAAGATTTGCAGAGTACCTACAGAAAGCAATGTGGCTGACCCACTCACAAAAACACTTTCACAGTAGAAACATGACGGACATGTTCGATCACTTGGATTGAGATTCATGAGTGATTGTGTATAAGTGCAAGTGGGATTCTATTGGTATGTATGCCTATAGAGACTATCATTTGATGATTGTAATGGGATACTATGTAAATGATTTGTAATACTACATTGATCATATCAATTAAAGGTCAAGTTTCCAATCTATATGTTTGTGTTTTATATTGTGAGATGACCATAAAACTTATAGATGTCTATAGAATAATATACTCAATGACATATGTCTTCGGGTTGATGACCTGAACAATGAGATCATATGTATGCTAAGAGTATGTATTCTTCTTTTGTCCCTAATCGGTTGTTATTGTGGAAATATCCATAGACAAAAATAACACATAAGATTAGAATGTATGTTGGTTGATGGAAGAATCTCATTATCCATGATATGGAGATATCTAGCCAAATAGATAGATACTTGTTAGAGAACAATGTATCAGATAGACCCACCTTGAGAGTGACACATGGATACCATGATTGGTAGTTAGAGTCACATCTCATAATGATGGCGGTGATTGTGGTTCTTAGACCTGAAGTCACTACACTTATCACATGTCGTTCGGTGTACTTTGACATCATCCACCGTGGTCCTGAATAAGGATTGCCATAAAGATGGTGCTTGGGTGCACTGTGACACATGGGGATGACTGTGAGTGATGTAGATGGAATTTGTCCTTCCTACGGGAGTTTGATATTCTGGCCACTTGATAAGCGAGACTGAGAAATGCATGGCCATGCTTATGTGAGTCAATATGTGATATTGAGCTTACATATATCTCAGACAGTCTGCTCTAGTTCAAGGAACATGGATTGAACATTGAAAATGATAACAATTCCATGACTCGAGTTCAATCCGGATATCAACGACAAAAGAACTATACAATCACTGTAACACCAGTCATGAATGATAGGTCAAGTTGTTCTCCAACTTCTCCAATTACTTGGGTGGAAATGAAGTCTTGTTAGATACCAATCATTGCTTGTGAAATCATAATATGATTATGGATATCATTGCCAACGTAATTTGGAGCCTACCGGGTCACACACATAGGATGTGTTGGAATATGAGTATAATTGTGGATTTGATTGGAATTGCTCCAAATCACATTGATTACTAAAATGTTTATGTAATGGATTAGAATAATATTGGAGTGACTGGCTCTAAGTGCAAGTGGGAGTCTATTGGTATATATATGCCCATAGAGCCATCCCAAGCGAATGCATGGAGTCAGTTATTAATTAATCAATTAATGCGATTATTTGGTTAATTAATGAATTTCAGAATATTCTAATTAATCCACGGGCATTTTAATTAACACAACGTTTCTCTTTACCGATGGGTTTAGGAAACCCTACTTCCCTTCGTATCTTATTTAAAGGAGGATTGATGGCCAATATCTATATAAGATATCGAGAGACGCTTTTATTTTACGCTCACACACGTAAACCCTAGCCGTCACCGTCCTTAGGAGAGAAAGGAGAGCAACGCGCCGCTAGCACGTCGCCGCAGAGACATACTCCTTCCCGCCGTCTTGGGAAGCGCGACGTGGAGTTCTGTCCATCTGCGTGGATGAAGTAGAGACACAGACTCCTTGACGCCTGCATTCAGAGGACGTCGACGACCACCTGTACGCGCTACGAGCGGTGGACATCACTTCCGTAAAGGAGCGCCACCGGATCAACATGCAACAACGAACGAGAGAGAAGTTCCGTCTGTGTAGAGAAGTAGCGTTGCACCGTCGTGTAGCGGGACATCGCCGGACTTGCTCCACGATAAGGTATATCCCATAAACACTCCTTCCAAATACGTTGTTGTTGACAAGATCCTATTTTGGGTTGCATGGATTTTATTGTTTCCGCCGTGCATGTTTTCTCCACAAAACCCAACACCACCTACACCTTACAAGATCCTATATCAAGTCCTCAGAGAAGATTTATGCCCTATATTTGCTCTACCTTACATGTATTAGATTTTAGTTCTAGGATGAGATAGTTTATATTATTAGTTTCCTCTTTCAAAGAATAATGTATGAATCTATACTTCCAATTGATGTATGGTGTTTCATTTACCTTATTACTACACATATCATGTTTTGTGACACTCCTCCAAGCCAAGTGACCTATGTTATGACAACATAGAGTTTTCTTCCATTGATATGTATGTACTTGGAGGACTGTTACAATGTGTTATCAGAGTAGATAAGTAGATGGCCACCAGGAAGAAAAAAAAGATCATATGTTCTAACCCTAGGTATAGAATAAGTAGGTGAAAGATATTAGAAACCAAAGTAGAGGTACAATCAAGAGACATAAGTTCAGACAAGGATTAGGGTTATGTGCCTAGAAGTTTTGAATTTTTATGTTAACTCGAGAATTGTATATAGCATGCTCTCTCTTATTCTCACGTGTTTTTGGTATGGGACACATGCTCATGGGAGTTTGTAGAGAGAATGTTATATGCATGTGGTATGGGACATGTTTACAAGGGAGGTTTTAGGATAAGTGTGATAAGACATGTTAGCTATGAATATATGACCCACTGACATGTATCCAAAGCCAACAAAGAAAGTAAGAGTTATATTAAAAGTTTAAGGCATATAGTCACCTAAACCTAATCGTATATGCAGTAAGACCAAGCATGCATACAAAGGGTGGATAATTTAACATAGATAAGTTAGATCTAGGGTTGAACCAGAACCACTAGAGAAGAGGTAGAAAGGTCATTTTTCATGTCAATGGTGGTGATATAGATTCCTTAGTAGTATACCCACATGTTGGTTTTAAAAAAAGAGGTTTAGATAGTGTTTAACCATGAGAAGGCCATATCCTAAGTATGATAATGAGACTTTGAGATGATGTTAGAGATTAGGATACACAGAATAAGTAAAACCCTAAGGTGGGTTGTACATGGAAATTTTGAGAAAGAAATTTACTTAAGGTCGATAGAATTGTAACATCCCAAAATTTTGGGTGTATTTTAAGATCCTTAATAAGCAATTTCCTCATAAGAGTTAAATTATGTTCCTAATATAAAAAATCCAAAGTTAAATTATTTCTTTGGTTAATAAAGAGATAAAAGATTAAGGTAAAAGAGTTGGATTTCACAAATATGAAATAGAATCATAAGTGCGACCATAATTGTTTTTATTTAGATAATTATTAGTACAAAAGAAGAATAAAACTATTTTCTCTCTCATACAATATAACTTCCCCAAACTGGCATAAAAGATGAAGAAGATAAGTATTGAGTGGATAATCACCCATAGTCTCAAAATTGACTCTAATGACTTTCTAAGAAAAGGTTGATTCAATTTATCCCACCTTTTAATGCATTTAAATTAAGATAATGACACATATTGAGGAAGTGTATAAAATAAAGTCAAAACCTAAATATAATTTGATGTGAAGAATCTAGACCATGTAAATAAGATTTGCTCCAATTTAAGCAAAATAGCTTAAAGAACTTTCTATAAAATTTTAAATCACTGATGTCATCATCTAACCTATAGTTCGGTTTAAATAAATTCCACACATACCCCTTTTCTTTCTGCTAGTACAGTGTATGGAGTGGGATCCCAGAGGGGAACCACTCCCTACTAAAAATTTGAAGAGTAGAACCTCCAATCCAAACACACCCAAAAATGTATGATGGGGTGGGTGTAAATTTTTTGAAATATTATTAACGGTATTTATAACAACCAAAGTGTAGCAGCAAAATTAAAACATTGACTATATTAAATTTCTCATAAGGTTACATCATAACATCATAATTTCCCACAAAAGGTTTACATTTATGATACAACATAAGGATCCAAGATATAGGGAAGTATAAACCGTAGCAACTTTGTCTCCAAGCTTTAACTCCTTAAGCTAGGTCCATATCTTTATGCCATGTCCTCCAAGTCCAACCTAGGGTTGGAAGCATACCCCAGAAAGAAGAGAAAAATAAAAGACATCAGCTGTTACATCCCGATCTCACAATTTCCTCAAATCAT
Organism: Alisma plantago-aquatica; assembly: GCA_963693085.1. Classification (NCBI taxonomy): domain Eukaryota; kingdom Viridiplantae; phylum Streptophyta; class Magnoliopsida; order Alismatales; family Alismataceae; genus Alisma; species Alisma plantago-aquatica. The sequence continues at coordinate 1,039,785,309 of OY856412.1, forward strand.
GAGATTAGGGCATAAGATGGGATTTGTATGCAACACAAAGAACACCCTTAACTTTTTCTTTTCTTTAAAACTCTTGTTTCCCCGCATTGAACCACATATCATCTTAACAAAGGAATCTGAACATTTCTTTTACTAATCAGACTTCAATAGTAAAGATACATGTATAAGCATTCACGATGTCTTTCACACACTATGCACATGAAACTTGCTAATTAGCATACATATCAAAGAGGAACAATATTACACATTGTAATTACAACTCTCTCTCTCTAAACTCTTACTGAGGACCTAGAGTGACAAGGACCGACTGACTCAACTAATCTCGTACTTGACTCCTGTGGCATGTCTACACTGAAACTCTGACTATCTCCAAGTCCACGCGGTTAACCCTAAAAATGTTTGAGTAGAGGGATGAGCCTACTCGCTCAGTGAATGAGTACTTTAAGGAAACATACTAATGCACTAATGAGATTACAGATATAATTTTAAGTAAACGATATGACATTTAACAACAATAAATACTACACTGAGCAGTTCTAAACAATATAACTGAAATAACAAAGAATGTAAATGTTGCATCCAAAGAATAACTACTAGAAGACTATGCTCTAGTCTTCCTTAACTCTATCATTTATAAAGAACTCTGTGAAGCTATATGATCATATTTTAGATTATGCCCTGATCTATACAGTGTACTCTGCATAGAGACTCGCAGTGCACTACGACCACACCGTACAAGACTTAGCGACACACCCGGGAAATGCTAAGTCTAACTGTCCGTCCTGGTCTGCACAGGACTCTCGGGCGCACAAGGGCCCCAGGCGCACAAGGGCCTGTCTGCACTAACTCTGAGTGCTCTGGACTCCTCCTCTAACCTGAGTACACAGGCGGAGAGTCTCACTGGGTTACCACCGTGACATCGCACGCGTTGTTGTTGAATAACCCCTATTTACTCCAGTGCCACCGTGACATCGCACGTGTTGTTGTTGAACACTGTCTGTCTGCCCTCGTGCCACCGTGACACACACACAGATTATTGTTGAACACGAGCCCGACCATCTAGGCACAAGGCTAGATCGATCGTTTCACCCCAAAGGTACAGACCGCGCAATGGGGTTCTACGGTGTTCAGAACACCTAAGTCTAACAATAACATTATAGGTACATTTTAAATAGAAATCATAACTCATTTAACATTTCCCACAAAGCTCACACGGCCTGCCATATCATATCATAAGCAACATCATAACTCATATATTCAACATATATCATATCTCAGTAACATCCCTTTCTAGGGCCTGTCATATCTCATCACCTGCAATTTACGAGATATGTATTGAAAATAAGAAGCCCTGCAATATGTAGATATCAACTCAGAGTGAACAAGCATATAAAGTTAATTACAATAGAAACATACAATTCAGCAATTAAGCATCACCACATCTCATATCGAGACCTTTCATATCACCTTATCATGATTCATTGAACACCCTATCCTTAGGGTTTAATTTGCCTTATTCATTCATCACATGCCATCACCCTACTCTTAGGGTTTCATTTGATATAAGCATTCACTAAATAAAGATTGTTCCAACAAATCATATACAATCATTATAGATATGAAACCATGGAAATTTAACTAAATTTAGGGTTTCCATACCATTCACTGAGATATCATGTATCAAGAATAAAATTCAATTAAGATAACCCATGTGGTACATCCTAACCACTTATAGGATTACTAGTCCTTTTCAATAAGGTTGAAACTCTAGCGATATCTCAATTAGGTCAAACCCTAATTACATCATTTGATATAAATCTAAAAGCATCCTCACTAGGAAGTGTTGTATACGTATCTGATATGAATCTACCATCAAAAAGTCATTCAAACAGAGAAGGAATCCGTATCATATCAATTTACAATAACTTAAATCAAACGGACATTTCAGGATTTAGAATTCACATGCTAAGCATTTAGGGATTTGGATGATATAATCAAATTAGTGCATTAGAATGTTTGAAGGAAGAACCCACTCACCCTAAGGTATGAAAACACCTCACAACTGCAGCTCAACTCAGGGAATCTCGAATTCCTATCAAATCCCTAGCAATTCTCCCAATTCTTCTTCCATTCAACTCGGAAACCTTGAAAATGAGGGATTATGAAGAAAGGGTGAGAAAAGAGGGAATTTAGACATCATCTTGGATCAAATCAGAGCATGGACGAAATCTTGACATGAGAGAGAAGATCTACCATAAAAGTCTATGCAAAGAATCCAAACTTACTTGATTTCACCCTTCCTGGAATCGCAAAACCCTAATTCAGCAATTCCCCCACTTTCTTCTCTCAAACCCTAACTCTCCCTCTCTCTCTAGGAGCTCGTTTCTCTGGAATGAATGACGAAGAATGAGAGCTGTGTGTGTGTGTGGTCGATCATATAAGTCAATTGAGCTGCTTGGGTCAATTGCATATTGACCCAACACTCAACTTTAATTATATTGGCTTAATATTCAGTTATACAAAAGTTACTGTAATTCGTTTATTTCAGAGATCAAACATTCTCCAAAAATTATGGGAATTTAGCACGTTATTTATAATTGATCTATAAAGCTTAAGTTAAAAGTTGAGATCATTTGGAGTTACCAATAAATAATTAAAAATAGAACAGTGCACTGCTATATTGCAGTCTGCAATATATTCGGCCGAGTTTGTCCTGCACAGAACTCGACCGACACCCTTACTGTAAAGATCAAAAGTCATCCAAAAGTTATGCCAATTTAACAGAGTGTCTAAAACTGTGTTTTTAAAGCACAGTTAAAATTTGAGATAAATTGGATATACCAATAAAAAGATAAAATTCAATTACCACACTGCTGTATAATTCTGGAAATGTGAGCGGCCGAGTTTGAAACTCGACCAATAAAAAGGTCAGAACATTCTTCAAAAATTCTTATATTTACCAATATTGTTCACATTTTATATATACAAATCATATCCAAATTTGAAGTAAATCAGAGTTACACATAAAATACTAAAAATCATTTAGTGAGACATTCTACTTAACAAATTCTGTATTCATGCATCATCAAAACCCTATTTTCTTGGGCCGATTAGGGTTTATGCTTCTCAAACCCTAATTCTCAAGACAAAAGAACATTTAGACTTCTTATCATAGTTAAAACATCCTAATTGTGTTATTGTCATCAATTAGATTTCAAGAATGATTATTCCAATTAATCTTTGCAATTGTCTAGGTAAACCCTAGTTTACCAATTAAGCTCAAATGGGGTCGTAACAACTCTCCCCCCCTTAGAATGTTTCGTCCTCGAAACATAAACCTACAAGAAAGATACATTCAAGGTTATTCTAAGCTTCTAAAGCCTTCCATGTCATTATACTCTTGTATTTCATGCCTGAATGTAGTTTTCAACATTAGATCTTTTAATTCTTTACTAAATCACAACATATTTCAAATAGTTCTCAATGATATCAAGCAAATTCTTTATGCCACAGTCAAACATAGAATGCAAAGATAAACCACCACGCTTTTGCTGCGCAACTCTGATACTCTGATACAATTATCTCAACTTATGTTTCTCAGAGAGTTCTATTGTTCTGTATCACCTTTAAGTGACAAAAGCAAGTTCACCATACTGTTTTAAACTTTAATCAAGTGCTATTCAAATAGAAAAACAGTCTTAAATTAAAAGACTAGATTCAACAATCAATTGCACAATACTACTCTTGGCATCCCCATTGGGTCATGGATGCATGAGGTGAAGCATTACCACCTCATTCCATACTATCCTGTTTCGATCCTGGGACCTGTGGGTTATGGGCCCACACACAATACAAAGAGTAACCATCACATTATATCATTTTAGGGTTTCAACAACAGTAATAAGGTAATCTACGATTATATCAGTCATTCAAGCATTAATCATACTCAATTACCATCACTCAGTTATATTAGAGCTAGGTATAACAAGCTACACCTCATTAGGGTTACTTGTCCAAACAATCTAATTATCATCCCTTTCTATTAATATGAGTGAATAAGTATGACTACCTTGTTCAGGGTATCTCTCCATATGTTCTGACATCATCCAAACCGTAACACCATATCACAAATATACAATAGTAAGATGCATATCAGGTATGAATTACTACAACTATCATACGCCTTTAGTTTAACATATAGCTTGCACACATACACTGAAATCATATGTAGAACCAAATTTCATACCCTAATATTCCTTCAACAAATCATACATGTAAAAACAAATACACGTATTACACAAAGCTAGTATTTTCTCATATCTCTCTACTCATTCATTACTTCTTTACTTTTTGCTACCTATCCTTTTCATATGATTATATACAATAAACATCATTAACATTGAAGCATTTAAGATAGGAATAGATTATTCATCATTCTTGCTAACACCCAAGAATTTATTTCTTATCGCACTTCATCATACTGTATGTCACCATTACATTCATTAGATGACCCCACCAAGGTAGTTATGCATCATATATGATTCATTTTCTCTTATCCTTTCATTCCCACCTTGCTCTCATTAAGGAATATATGAAAGAGAAGATGATTTTAAGACTTGGAATTCTTGTATTCAAGCATTCCCTTAATACATTCTCGTATGTAGTTTTACTTAGTTATCAACAGAGATATTTGATTAATTAGCACTTGCTTGAATCTCACAACCTCTTTATTTTATAACTTCTCCATCATATTTCAAACCCTTTCTTACATTTCATAGTCCTCTTTCCCTATACTACTCTTTAACCCGTCATCTTTAATTCTAAATTTTTCTCTTATGACCATGTTGCTTATTCATATGTATGGTCATGTATACCATGTTGCACATATTTCCTCTTTTATCTTTATACTATTGTGAAGTTAACGTTCTAAATTAATAGTCCTTCTATTAGTTTTTCCTCATGTTGAATACATTACATATTCTTCATTTTTAAATCAAGTGGATCATGCATGGGTCAAACATAGTTTCTCTTTCAATCAAGTTTTTCTCTTCTGAATACAGTCCACCTTTGTATGACTTATTCATTCGTTAAACTACACCTATGTTCTTTGCTTAGAAACTAGTTTGTTGTTCTAGTCTTATGAATTGCATGTTCATACGATCCTCTTTACTTTTATGGACCTATTGAATGCTCAACCCTATTCTCTACTTAGCCTTTGCTTTAGAGCTCATAAAAGCATTATACTCTATTATATGATTCATTCTTCATGATTGATTCTTGCTATCTTGAACCATACATACATTTCACATATCTTTTCTATATTTCATATGTATAGTTCATGTAATATTAATCAATAAACTGATTATGAACTTCTTATCATGTTCTATTATTCCCAATTAAGGGTTTCACATTTGAGACCCCAAAGTTGAACCTCAGATATCAGTTTCGACTAATTCTTAGTTATTCTGATCTTGCCCATCTGTTTCAACATCTTACTGTATATACATTCTTACTCTGATGTGGGTCTAATTATTCCAATTCTATTCTTATTATGCTATTGATAGGAGTCATTAGATCCTAGTAACGCATCCTGCCAACTGGACCAGGACAAACCTGAAGTCCTGAAGCCAAGGACTACTGAGGATTACATTCTTCCTGAACTGCCACTCACAGCTCAGAAACTCAGCCGATTGGTCAGAAACTCAGCCGATTGCTTCACAACTCGGCCGATCTGCTTGAAACTCGACCGATCAACTAGCTGTTTGATTTCCTGAAAAAGGAAACTCGGCCGAATTACATACAACTCAGCCGATCAGTTTGCTGTTCGATTGCCTATTAAGGAAACTCAGCCGAATCACATACAACTCGGCCGAATCGCGTACAGACTGAAAACCTAAACAGACCTGCTGATGTCAATTTCACTCGAATCAGCGGGCAAAACTATAGAAACAAAAGCTTATTCAAAGGTCAATTCTAGTCTACTTGTTACAAAGAGTGAAATCAATAAATGCTGCAATTGCATAGTGTAGAACAGATATTAAAGACCCATATTTCAAGGTATTGAATATTTCAATTCAAACATATAAGAGCATTTCTATACATTTCCAACAAAAACAACATTATGAAATGTAAGTTCTATCTCCTTTTACATTTATGCTCTTAATTCTTGTTTCTTTTCTCGTTTTCTAACCCTAACATTTCTAGGGTTCCTCTCTAGCCCATTCTTCCACTGTATACCTGGCCAGGGTATACGTGAGAGAATAGACAGAGTAGCTTGTACTGGCTGATCCAAGTACTCAGATATCAGGCCAGGATATCCAAATACTCAAATCCCCAAAGATAACATCAAACATCTCCTATCTGCCACACTTAGGACTCTAACTTACTAACTTAATGGTCCTTGACAACTCACCCTAAGCTCTGATACCAAGCTGTTACACCCCGATCTCACAATTTCCTCAAATCATGAGATTAGGGCATAAGATGGGATTTGTATGCAACACAAAGAACACCCTTAACTTTTTCTTTTCTTTAAAACTCTTGTTTCCCCGCATTGAACCACATATCATCTTAACAAAGGAATCTGAACATTTCTTTTACTAATCAGACTTCAATAGTAAAGATACATGTAGAAGCATTCACGATTTCACACACTATGCACATGAAACTTGCTAATTAGCATACATATCAAAGAGGAACAATATTACACATTATAATTACAACTCTCTCTCTAAACTCTTACTGAGGACCTAGAGTGACAAGGACCGACTGACTCAACTAATCTCGTACTTGACTCCTGTGGCAGGTCTACACTGAAGCTCTGACTATCTCCAAGTCCACGCGGTTAACCCTAAAAATGTTTGAGTAGAGGGGTGAGCCTACTCGCTCAGTGAATGAGTACTTCAAGGAAACAGACTAATGCACTAATGAGATTACAGATATAATTTTAAGTAAACGATATGACATTTAACAACAATAAATACTACACTGAGCAGTTCTAAACAATATAACTGAAATAACAAAGAATGTAAATGTTGCATCCAAAGAATAACTACTAGAAGACTATGCTCTAGTCTTCCTTAACTCTATCATTTAGAAAGAACTCTGTGAAGCTATATGATCATATTTTAGATTATGCCCTGATCTATGCAGTGTACTCTGCATAGAGACTCGCAGTGCACTATGACCACACCGTACAAGACTTAGCGACACACCCGGGAAATGCTAAGTCTGACTGTCCGTCCTGGTCTGCACAGGACTCTCGGGCGCACAAGGGCCCCAGGCGCACAAGGGCCTGTCTGCACTAACTCTGAGTGCTCTGGACTCCTCCTCTAACCTGAGTACACAGGCGGAGAGTCTCACTGGGTTACCACCGTGACATCGCACGCGTTGTTGTTGAATAACCCCTATTTACTCCAGTGCCACCGTGACATCGCACGCGTTGTTGTTGAACACTGTCTGTCTGCCCTCGTGCCACCGTGACACACGCACGGATTATTGTTGAACACGAGCCCGACCATCTAGGCACAAGGCTAGATCGATCGTTTCACCCCAAAGGTACAGACCGCGCAATGGGGTTCTACGGTATTCAGGGCACCTAAGTCTAACAATAACATTATAGGTACATTTTAAATAGAAATCATAACTCATTTAACATTTCCCACAAAGCTCACACGGCCTGCCATATCATATCATAAGCAACATCATAACTCATATATTCAACATATATCATATCTCAGTAACATCCCTTTCTAGGGCCTGTCATATCTCATCACCTGCAATTTACGAGATATGTATTGAAAATAAGAAGCCCTGTAATATGTAGATATCAACTCAGAGTGAACAAGCATATAAAGTTAATTACAATAGAAACATACAATTCAGCAATTAAGCATCACCACATCTCATATCGAGACCTTTCATATCACCTTATCATGATTCATTGAACACCCTATCCTTAGGGTTTAATTTGCCTTATTCATTCATCACATGCCATCACCCTACTCTTAGGGTTTCATTTGATATAAGCATTCACTAAATAAAGATTGTTCCAACAAATCATATACAATCATTATAGATATGAAACCATGGAAATTTAACTAAATTTAGGGTTTCCATACCATTCACTGAGATATCATGTATCAAGAATAAAATTCAATTAAGATAACCCATGTGGTACATCCTAACCACTTATAGGATTACTAGTCCTTTTCAATAAGGTTGAAACTCTAGCGATATCTCAATTAGGTCAAACCCTAATTACATCATTTGTTATAAATCTAAAAGTATCCTCACTAGGAAGTGTTGTATACATATATGATATGAATCTACCATCAAAAAGTCGTTCAAACAGAGAAGGAATCCGTATCATATCAATTTACAATAACTTAAATCAAACAGACATTTCAGGATTTAGAATTCACATGCTAAGCATTTAGGGATTTGGATGATATAATCAAATTCGTGCATTAGAATGTTTGAAGGAAGAACCCACTCACCCTAAGGTATGAAAACACCTCACAACTGCAGCTCAACTCAGGGAATCTCGAATTCCTATCAAATCCCTAGCAATTCTCCCAATTCTTCTTCCATTCAACTCGGAAACCTTGAAAATGAGGGATTATGAAGAAAGGGTGAGAAAAGAGGGAATTTCGACATAATCTTGGATCAAATCAGAGCATGGACGAAATATTGACATGAGAGAGAAGATCCACCATAAAAGTCTATGCAAAGAATCCAAACTTACTTGATTTCACCCTTCCTGGAATCGCAAAACCCTAATTCAACAATTCCCCCACTTTCTTCTCTCAAATTTTAACTCTCCCTCTCTCTCTAGGAGCTCATTTCTCTAGAATGAATGACGAAGAATGAGAGCTGTGTGTGTGTGTGGTCGATCATATAAGTCAATTGAGCTGCTTGGGTCAATTGCATATTGACCCAACACTCAACTTTAATTATATTGGCTGAATATTCAGTTATACAAAAGTTACTGTAATTCATTTATTTCAGAGATCAAACATTCTCCAACAAATATGGGAATTTAGCAAATTATTTATAATTGATATATAAATCTTCAGTTAAAAGTTGAGATCATTTGGAGTTACCAATAAATAATTAAAAATAGAACAGTGCACTGCTATATTGCAGTCTGCAATATATTCGGCCGAGTTTGTCCTGCACAGAACTCGACCGACACCCTTACTGTAAAGATCAAAAGTCATCCAAAAGTGATTCCAATTTAACAGAGTGTCTAAAACTGTGTTTTTCAATCACAGTTAAAATTTGAGATCAATTGGATATACCAATAAAAAGATAAAATTCAATTACCACACTGCTGTATAATTCTGGAAATGTGATCGGCCGAGTTTGAAACTCGACCGATAAAAAGGTCAGAACATTCTTCAAAAATTCTGATATTTACCAATATTGTTCACATTTTATATATACAAATCATATCCAAATTTGAAGTAAATCAGAGTTACACATAAAATACTAAAAATCATTTAGTGAGACATTCTACTTAACAAATTCTATATTCATGCATCATCAAAACCCTATTTTCTTGGGCCGATTAGGGTTTATGCTTCTCAAACCCTAATTCTCAAGACAAAAGAACATTTAGACTTCTTATCATAGTTAAAACATCCTAATTGTGTTATCGTCATCAATTAGATTTCAAGAATGATTATTCCAATTAATCTTTGCAATTGTCTAGGTAAACCCTAGTTTACCAATTAAGCTCAAATGGGGTCGTAACATCAGCAAAGGCTGGTATGTGCATACTAAAAAGTAGATTGAGCAATGTTATGAAACAAAGGACAACAAATAAATAAAAGCTTCCCATAAAAAAGACAAGGAAAACCCAAGTGGGTATCAAAAGAAAAGAATCACAACAAAGAAGATACTTTCCATAAAACAACATAAAAAGATTTTTCCATATATACATCCACTACCATGGTGGGAAATGAAGAACATATCAAGAAAGTAGGGCACACACCCCACAATCATCATCAATAACCTGCATACATGTAAGATAAGCATAGCCCTAGAACAATATAAATACAAACACAGCCAAGCCTCACAAACTTGAAATCTGATAGAGATGACATACTCCCACTCCCAATATATATAAGTTGGGCCAAGCCTCACAATATTGAAACCTAGGTATGGGGCACCACCACCTCCATCCCAATAATAACAAGGGCATACTGCCCAAAACCATTGTAATTACACTAATGTAGTGCTACTGATTCACATAGCATGCTTAATAGAAAGGCAAGTAAAAAGTATAGTCAGATTATAAAAGAAAGTTGCCATCATCCTAATGGACAACATAAACATATAATCATCCACCTCAAGGTGGGCACATATCATCAAATAAGTCCAACACGCACCAAGCATATGAAAAAGAGTCCAAGAGAATATCCATGATCACAAGATCAATAACAAAATAAGATAGTTCACACAAACTATGATTTCAAAAGAAAAGACGTTGTGTATAGGCTAATGTCCATAGGACCAAAAGAAAGAAGAAATATATGTCAATTTCTCAAGGAAATAATATAATTTGCAAACATACCTCAAATTCAAAGTCTAACATACCAAATTCACTTCTAGATCCAAGTCTAGGCCTCCAAAGAACCTATTAAGCATATAGGTAGATTTTGTGTCAATTTCATATACATTATTTAAAACCCTAAAAACAACTTTTTTTCTTATTGTGTGAATTAGGTTATGAAAATCATGCCACATTTTAGATTATCTTTTTCTGAGTCCAAAACATATTTTATTATATTTTTCTAACTTACAAACATTTACTTATGAATTTACAAAATATTATTTATTATATTAATCCATTAAAATTACATAATCATAACATGGGATTTTAGCAAAAAAACTAGTACCAAAAGGTAGTTTTATTGACTTGATTTAGACATTTTTCTGATTAATAGATAATTAGTTATCATTTTTGTAAATCTGACCAATCATGAAAATACACGTCAGATATTTGCTAGCAAGAAAATAGGGGAAGAGAGAGGGGCCCGACTGACTTGGCCCAATAAGGTGCAGCCAAGTTGCCCGGTCAAGAGTCTGGTTGACTTTGTCAAAAACAAAGAAACTCACTGGCCAAATGACAAAAACACTTTTGTGCAAAAAACTAGAAAAGAAATTGGACGAGGGTAAGACTGAGAGAAGTGAGTGTTGACACCCTATGACTTTTGGATGTTGATGTAGGGTTATTAGGTTAAAGATACAAGGACCTAAAAATGAACCCTAGATGCTTCTAACTTCTTAGTTGGATACATGAACAACATAAATCTCTATATACTTTCACACTAATTGGTAGCCCTAAATATTATTTAGTTTGACTTGTTTGGTTGAACCATTTAAGGGATGTAGAGTAATTGGTTGTTGATGTTTTGATCATTAGATTTCGAGGACGAAATCCTTTTTAAGGGTGGAGTGTTCTAACATACCAGATCTTGAACCCTACCTTAGAACTTTAACCTTTTGGGTTTGACCAAACAAGGTTGAGGTTAGAGTGATCCTAATAAGATAAAACATGAATATATCACCCTAATGTAATCTAACATGTCACATAACTCATTTGGTGATAATAAGATGATAAAGAACTTGATTGGGTTACTAATATAGATGATGGGCCACTAATGGGCCATGCAATATAACTCATATTCGAAAGTCTCAAAAGTAAACATAAACTTCAAATTCGTAATCTACATACTAAAATAAGCCTACATGTCAATTTTCATCTAATTTGGACTACATCAATATTATAAGGTAAGTTCATGAGAGAGAAAGTTGATAAATGGCATTAATGCTAAATAATGTGAAATATCACTCTTATAGATGAAAATAATGCCAAATTTTTATGCAACACACTTAAGTAAACTTGAGGATGAAGTTTCACCAAATTTGGATAATCCTAGTGTCATTAATTCATGAGGAAAGAGAAAATAAGATTTGGTTAATTAATGTGTCAAATGTCTTCAAAAGGAAAATCTAATTACATCAATGGAATCTATATGCCTAATTTTGGTCTACGTGCAAATGCTCGCTTAATTTGGATCATGTTAGAACCTGTAAATGAAGAAAGAGAAAAAGGAAATTAATGTTATATCACATTATTGAATAAAATCAATTTTGTCACATTTCATTTTTGTAAAGTCAATTTTCTCATGTGGCTACTTATGTCAGCTTTCATTGTGGCCCTTGGATGAGATCTGGTGGAGGAGTTGTCTCCTCCTCCAGTCAGACTCCTTTCTCACAGCTACAGTAGCGTGGATTTTCTTTCGTGCTTTCCTCTTCCGTCATTCCTTCTCGACGCTACCTAATTTGCTTTTCACCATCGTCGTGTCTTCCCACACCTGGGACCCTAGTTTTAATATGTTTCCTTCACTCAATCTCCTTTTCGACCAACGAGTTCCTCGTTTACCAATTTCTGACCTCCTTCACGATTCCTTATTTCTTTGGGTGTTGTTGCCTATATATAAACCTGCCTTCACCTTTGTGTGAACCATCCAAAGTATTTTTGTACACGTCTGGGTCGTCGTTCTTCCTACCTCAGTTTCCCCTAATTCAAGCTATGTCATCGTCTTCCAGGACCTCCTCCCTACTCGTGGCGGCACCATGATCTTGGTTTTCTTGGTCGGAGGCTTCGGGGCGAGTAACCGAAGGTAATTCCACCTTCAATATGACGTTTTGTCCTCGGTCTCATGTTCCCCCAAAACCTCACAGTCGCAACATCTTCTGGTCTCGCAGGAATGGCTCTCAATGGAGCAGAGGAGACCTTGTACTCAATTCAATGTTAGTTTCATAGTTTTAGTGTTGTAATACACCAATTTGGTCACATCAATGATTAATACCACATGTGGTATTAATATGGGTATTGAACTAAGTGTCACACTTTAATATATATCATAGTCTTGTAAACAAAATTGAACCTTTTCAATATGATCCTCTTACTTTGTAATGTATTTCATGTTGAAGAGTTTTCAATTATGAATCTAGTGGTGCAAAAGTCAACCAAATGAGACCTCCATAACCCATGTTATGGAATTTAAAAGTTTCCTCTATTTTATCTTGATTTAAGACCCTAATTGGACCTAATATTGGGTGCACGATCAAATCAATTGGGCACCCCTTAGAAATATCAACATTCTGCATATCCATTCTCTAGACAATAAACTCATTCCTTGTTGGATCAATTATGGCTCTGAGATCCTTCCCATGGATAAAGACTCCAAGTTTGATGACTCTAGGTTGTCTTCAACCTTGAAACCATACATTGTAGCTACTATAACAACTCTGTGCCCAATTAATCCTTGCTCATATCAATGCCTTTGGGCAAAGGTGGCTTGCCAAAAATCCTTCATTATTTATTCTTGATCTTTCCCCTTTGTTTTCCTCTTTTTTTCCCTTGGGCACTTTGTTTTCTTCCTTCTTCTTCCTTGGTCACCATGGGAGCTGCTACTTTGATCTTGATTGGGGTTTTCTTCCCCATGTCATTATGGTGGTTGTCTATGTCTGCACACGTTGTGAGCTCGGGTCAAGCCTAGGCGTCACTTTTTCTAACCTCTGTGCTGATTAAAACCTCCCTTGTAGTCTAACTAGAAACCAACGAGATGGAGCACAGTCACATCCTCACGTCAGGGAGATGATGTCATGTTGTTCTATGGGCTGAATGGCCAGTGGGCTGACCAGGAAGCAACCACAGACCAATGGCCTCATGCCATGTCATCCATTTGCATCCCTCCCCTTTCATTAGTAGAGAACCTAATAGGGTGCTGGTGCAACTTTGGATCAAACACCAGTGGTGGAGATTGTGCAGCCCCAATATCAACATCATATCATTATAATGTAACATTTCACTTAAAATTCACAATCAAACTAATAAAAAAATGGTAACTTACAAATCTCTTAACCAAATATATTGAAACTATATAGTAAATTCATCATCTCAACAAAACCTACATAATGAGCCTATTTGCATACTCTACATCCCCTTATAATCTTCCTGTTTGGTTGGAAATGTGATCTATAAGTATGTATGCATACTTTTAATGCAAGATTATGATAATTGTTGGAACTTTAATATACATCTACCCTCCTAGTCATAAAAATAGTAAATTTTGTCCACACTTGAACAATGGAGGTCCTATTTTCCCCTATTTCTCATTCATGACTCTAATTCCACATATATGATGTATTTTGGATACTAATGATGGATTTTCCCTAAAATATTAATCATGCTCCCTAATTGCACAAATGATCAATTAACCTTGAAATTAGTAACTAATTATTGGATCCTAGGATGGGTGATTGGATTCTATAGAGTGAGTGAATAGAGTTGAATGCACTTAAACAAAATTCATTAGGCCTTCACATTATATAATAAGTAAGGTTGTTAAATAGGGAATTCGATATGCAACTAAACATACATATCAAGGATGAGAGATAATGAACATGCACCAATTAACAAGCTATGTAGAGTGGTTCCACACTTGAAACTAGAAGTATATCAGTCCACTACCTAGAGAGGTCAAACTATAGGAATTCTAAACCATTGCATTCATATATTCATCATAAGACATATAACACATGATCTTTTAAAGGACTTACCTATCCAAGCCAAGAGTCTTCAATCTACCCAAGGACTTACCCACTTTGCAAGGAGTCTTATTCCTTCACCAAAGACTTACCCACTCTTGCACAAGTCTTCGTCCTTGAAGGAATTACCCACTCTTCTTGGATCTTCATCCATTTACTTCACCTTCTCCAAGGAGAAGGTATCACCAAGTACTTGCCCACTTGAGCAAGGAGTCTTCTGACTTCACCAAGGGCTTAGCCACTCTTACTCCAAGTCTTCAAACTTAAACCTCTTCACCAAGGGACTCCTTCCCTTGTCTATCTTCACCTCTCCTAGCACAGAAAAAGAACCTTCATCTTCAAGGTCAAAAGAGAGATTGGGAGGTGGTGGAAGTGAGAGCCTCACAAGATATGAATGTAGGACTATCTCTCTTACAAATCTTCTACTCTCTCTAATGGATGTAGCAAGTGATTAATCTTCGAGAGAGAGGACGTTGTCGGATGCAATCAAATATAGAATAGAGACCTTCATAGTACTCAGCTAACCATGGGATGAAGCCAATGGGGTCCTACTTATAGTTGGGGATGCCTAGATGCCTTTGGGAATACTTAAGGACAAATACTAGTCGTTTGGAATGTTGAAACTAATACTTTTGTGACTTTTGAAACATTCGAATGACCAGAAACACTTTTCCTATAGAGTGATCGATCGAGTTTCAATAAAGGTAACAACCGATTGCACTATATGACAAAGAAGATTTTATCAATCGGTCAAGTTTATCCTGGATGAAACCCAACCGATCACTTAAATTAGTTTTTTTAGTACAGAGATGGGTAGAATTATGTAAATGTGCAATTCGACCGAACCATGGCATTTTCAAGATCCATTAAGGGATCGGTCGATTCTATAACTCGACTGAAAAATAGCCTACAATGAATTTTAGAAAATACCATTAAAGTGCTTAAATATTCAATTTAAGTGCTCCTAATTTTTGCTAAACTTAATTACAAGCCATGCAATCATTACAGGTGATTTACAACATGATTTTGATGGATTTACATCATATTTCACAAAATGCACTTGCATTGATTTTGACTTGTCTTTTATCCAATTTAAGATGCACAAGTTAGGGCATTTGGAGTGTGTCTATACCTAATCTAAAATCACTCAAGTAGAAGAATTCGATACAAATAATTGGAATAGTTTAGTCATCATTGAAACCTGATAGAGATGACATACTGCCACTCCCAATATATATAAGTTGGGCCAAGCCTCACAAATTTGAAACCTAGGTATGGGGCACCACCACCTCCATCCCAATAATAAAAAGGACATACTGCCCAAAAATAAATGCAATTACACTATTATAGTGCTATTGATTCACATAGCATGTTTAATAGAGAGACAAGTAAAAAGTATAGTAATATTATAAAAGAAAGTTGCCATCATACTAATGGACAACATAAACATATAATCATCCACCTGAAAGTGGGCACATATCATCAAATAAGTCCAACATGCACCAAGCATATGAAAAAAGTCCAAAAGAATATCCATGATCACAAGATCAGTAAAAAATAAGATAGTTCACAAGAACAATGATTTCAAAAGAAAAGACATTGTGTATAGGCTAATGTCCATAGGACCAAGAGAAAGAAGAAATATAGGTCAATTTCTTAAGGAAATAATATGGTTTGGAAACATTCCTCAACTTCAGAGTCTAACCGACCAAATTTACTTCTAGATCCAAGCCTAGGCCTCCAAAGAACCTATTAAGCATACAAGTAGATTTTTTTTGTGAATTTCATATACATTATTCAAACCCTAAAAACCACCTTTTTATTATTATGCGAATTAGCTTATGAAAATGATGCCACATTTGATATTATATTTTGTGAGTCTAAAACATATTTTATTATGTTTTTCTGACTTACAAATTTTTAGTTATGAATTTACAAGATATTATTTATTATATTAATCCATTAAAAATCACATAAACATAACATTGGATTTTAGCATAAAAACTAGTACAAAAAGGTAGATCTTAATTTTCTCATTTTATTGACTATTTTTACACAATTTTCTGATGAACATATAATTAGTTATCATTTTTGTAAATATGTCCAATCATGAAAATACACATTAGATATTTGCTAGCGAGAATACAGGGGGAGAGAGGGGCCCGTCTGACTTAGACCAATAAAGTGCAGCCTAGTCTCCCGATCAAGAGTTTGGTTGACTTTGTCCAAAACAAAGAAACTCACTGGCCAAATGACCAAAACAGCCTTGTGCGAAAAATTAGAAAAGAAACTGGGCTAGGGGAAAACTGAGAGAAGTGAGAGTATCATCTCCCCTTCTCGACCGAGAGCCATGCCCATGAGACCAGAAGCTACTATGATTGTGAGGTTTTGGAGGAACATGAAACTGAGGATAAAATGTCGTAATTAATGTGGAATTACCTTCCGTTGCTCGCCCCAAAGCCTCCGTCCAAGAAAACCAAGATCATGGCGTCGCAGCGAGTAGGGATGAGGTCCCGGAAAATGCCGCCATAGCTCAAATTAGGGGAAATCAAGGTAGGAAGAAAAATGACCAAGATGTGTAAAAAAATACTCTGTATGGTTCACACTAAGGTGAAGGTAGGTTTATATATGGGCGATAACACCCAAAGAAATAAGGAATCATGAAGGAGGTCAAAAATAGGGAAATGAGGAACTCCTTGGTCGACTGGGAGATTGAGTGAAGGAAACATATTAAAACTAGGGTCCCCTAGGTGTGGGAAGACATGTCGATGGTGAAAATCAAATCAAGTAGCGTCAAGAAGGAACTACATAAGAGGAAAGCACGAAACAAAATCTGCACTACTGTAGCCACGAGAAAGGAGTCTGACTAGAGGTAGGAGACAACTCCTCCATTGGATCTCACCCAAGGACACAATGGAAGCCGACACAACTAACCATGTGACAAGATAGACTTTAGGAAAATAAAATGTGACAAAATAAATTTTATTCAATAAAGTGATATAACATTATCCTTTTTATATATCTTCATTTAATGGTTCTAACATGATCCAAATTAAGCAAAAATTTGCACATAGACCAAATTAGGCAAGTAGATTTTGATTATGCAATTAGATTTTCCTTTTGAAGACTTTTGATGTATTAGTTAACCAAATTTTATTTTCTCTTTCCTCATGCATTAATGACACTAGGATTATCCAAATTTGGTGAAACTTCATATTAAAGCTTACTTAAGTGTGTTGCATGCGAATTTGACATTATTTCCATCTTTTAGATTGATAATTCACATTATTGAGCATTAATGCCTTTTATCAACTTTCTCTCTCATGTACTTGCCTTATAATATCGATGTGGTCCAAATTTGATGAAAATTGACATGTAGGCTTATTTTGATATGTAGATTATGAGTTTGAAGTTTATTGTTACTTTTGAGATTTTCTAATATGAGTTATGTCACATGGCCCATTAGTGGACCATCATCTATATTAGTCACCCAATGAAGTTCTTTGTCATCTTATTATCACCAAATGAGTTATGTGACATCTTAGATTACATTAGGGTGATATATTCATGTTTAATATTATTAGGATCACTCTAACCTCAACCTTATTTGGTCAAAACCAAAAGGTCAAAGTTCTAAGGTAGGGTCCAAGATCTTGTATTTACACACAGGCTCCTCTAGAGCCGACGAATCCATATACAAAGTACCTCATTATCTCCTACCTCTCCCAGGTCTCAGCATGAAGGAGGAATAAGAGTCCATCTACTCACCAAAAATGCATCCCCGTTATCCATTTCCATCAGGTCTCTGGATAAGAAAACCTTTCCAGAAGATTTGTGTCATACTTTCAAAGAAGAAAAAAGAATTGAGTGTGGCCCAAAACCTGAGACTAAAATCCCATCATGACACAAATCTTCAGGGATGGCACTTTGAAAGGATTTATTCCATGATGGGATTTTAGTCTCAGGTTTTGGGCCACTCTCGATCCTTTTTTTTTCAGTATTTGTGATCATGTTGGTTCAAGGATGTCAATTTATGGATTCTCAACTCGAGTGCTCCTCGATTTCAAGCTATCTGATATGAGATTTGCAACTTTGGTTTCCAAATTTCAATCACGATTTTAGTTCTCTGTCATTGTGAAGACAAGGAACAATCCAATATGGCACTTTTCCATGTTTTCCCCATAGGTTTTTTGGTTTTCTATGATCCTCCCTCAGGGACACTTTTAGAAATTAGCCACTCAGTCTATACATCAATCGTGACTGAGTTCCCTGTTGAAGTGCTCGATGCTAATTGATCCAGTTAGACATGGCCCACCAGTACTATGGACAAGTTGTCATCTGTGTGGATTTTCAAGGATTTATGATTGGTCAAATTTTCTAAAAATCACATTAATTGCATCTGAAATCAGAAAAATATGCAACGATGCTCGTTGGAACTGATTTTTGATAAAGAATACGATTCTCTGGGTTTGAAATCTTAATTTGATAAAGTCAGACCATATTTTTCTAATGACATAAGATTAGGGTTTAAGATGATAATTAATGCAAATCATGTTAATTTCAGGAACATAGGAGTTAACTTGAGATCCAAGGAACTAAGTTAGAATCTACCTTGTTCCAAGTAAACGGGTCTTGCCACTATGCATATGTACATTGGTTGAATTGTATGCTATGTATGATTTAGGAATTATGCTTTCAATTTCAACTTCAATGCTCTAATCATGATCATATACAAATTGGGTTGATGGTTTCTATGTCATATGTCTTATGGTTATCATGCTCATTTAGCTTAGAGATTATGATTAATAAATAATGATTAAAAGATTTAAAGCTAAAGTTTCAAGGGGGAGAAATCCCATCATGTTAAATCTTACAATTTGAGCTTAACTTCATGTTCATGGTTATGTTAATGTGAAGATAAATGGAATTGAATTAGTTTTATATGCTCCTCGAATCATGGACCTTAAGGGGTCAATATGGGCTTTTTAATGAAATCATGGGCATTCATGCCAATTATGGGCTTTCCTATCAATCATGTGCTCTTAAGTGGGCGTCATAGAGAGATGCATATATTTACTGCTCAATTCTTCATGTTATAAGATTCATGTAATCAAGAATGCATAAGTCAAATCATGTCAAAATTTTCTCTCAAGTCAAGTATATATGCTTATTTTCAGTTCTTATAAAATGTATAGTGCCACTTACTGATGTATATCTTTGTTTTCATGTGGTCTTGGGGTGACATGTCCCTAGATCAAGGAATAAAGGATTTTGGAGTGAGTTCTTCAAAGTAGAAGTTCCCAAAGACTTATCTAGTGGGTTTCCATCTACACCTTAGAAAATCCTATAACAAGTTTTCATACAAGATTTATGCCCTAGATTTTTTCTACCTTTTATGTATTAAATTTTAGTTCAAGGATGCGATAGTTCATATTATTAGTTTTCTCTTTCAAAGAACAATGTATAAATCTATATTTACAAATAATGTATGGTGTTTCATTTACCTTATTGTTATGCATATCATGTTTTGTGACATTACTCCAAGACAAGTGACCTATGTTATGGACAACATAGGGTTTACTTTGGTTGATATGTGTGTACTGGAGGGGTGTTACAATGTAAAAATTACAGTAACAACATTAGGTACCTCCACCCTATTATGTGAATGAGCAAACAATATCACTTCATAGATACAATCAAAATTTTAGTATGCAGTGATTACAACAAAGCTACTGGTTTATGCATCAAGACATTCAACAATTAAAAACCACCAACACAAGACATTGGGAGGTCTCATCCTACTAAAATAAGAGTGGGGGTGTGAGGACAGGACATGATGATAGTTTTATATGTATAAATAAAAGTAAAAGATTAACGTACCATCAAGTGCTCCAAACCAAACCAAAGCTACACATCCAATGAGAAATGCTATAGGGCCAACAAAAGGGACAAAAAATGAGACTGTTTTTGTCCCCACATATGCATAACAACATAATAGAGGAGGGAAGTAACTTACTTCCCTCCTCTATTTTGTTTTTATGCATGTGTGGTTACAAAAAGGATCCCATTGGTAGTCTCATTTGTTGTTCCTGTAGCAAAACCCATATTTGTTCCCCAAATGACCCAGTGAAGGACTAGCAGAAAAACCAAAATAGATAAGACAAGCATGACATAGTGAACCCTGATGGTAAGGAGGGTTAGTCATGGGAAAAGCCCTTTAGCATCATCATTCCCTCAATACCACCATCACACCACATCAGTGGTCATAGGCACACCTAGCAAGAGATAGCCATTAAACCTTTGATACCACTGTCATTCTCCTCTTTGGCTCATCCTTTTGTAGAAAAGCAACTCACAATCATTTTTTAGTAGGATGATCAAGGGACATAAATCCTTGGCATCCTCCATGGATCTTGTGACGGTGTCAACACCCAAGTAAGAAGGTGGGCATATGTGAGGCATGTTGAGCCACACATTGCTCGAGGACCTCTTCAAACTACCCCCTTATTGCCTCACTTGTTGTTGTCCTCAACCACACTGGTGGTTGTGGTCGACCTTCTAGTTAGGCTAGCTCTAATCAGATCTTAATTCCTCTAAATTGTGGAATAGGATCGACCTTAATGAGATGATATATAAGGTAGTAGGTACCAATGGGCTTCATTTACTGAAGCTCCATCAACTGATTCCTCTCAACATGCTCCCTGGGATTTGAACATAGATGGATCCATTGTCGGTCATCCAACCTGTACATTGATCCTCGATATTTTTCTAGTCCATCAATCTCGTGTGCATACAAAGTTTTATGGTACTATAGGAAGAGCTTGACCAGATATGAGGAGCCATAGTGATAGGGTGTAGGGACGCTCAACTCCAATGCTAAGCAACCGCATGGGAAATACCAAATGTAATGACCCCACTTCTCGGTAATCCCCAATTAAGGAAGACCAAGAAGTCAGAGGCGTTATCCGAAAACATAGGATCAATGGTTTTGCAAATAATAAAAAATAATTAATTAATTCTATGAAAGACTAAACTAAAAATTGGAATAAAAATTACTTTTCACACACCTTTCAAAATTAGGGAATTGGAACTTCTACCCTCAATAGAATTCCATCTATCCAAATCCTCCTTTATGAATTAACTTTAATCTTCACAAGTTCCACTTTACTATTGGTCCAATTTTAGATAATCCTAAAACACCAACAAATAAAATGTCGGTCAATATAAATGAACATATTGGTATGTGGTGATAACCAAAACATTGCACATATCTTCTAACAACATAATCACATCAAATGGTTGTTAACAATGAAAAATTATGTTTTTCAATATGACTTCTCAACCGCTTTTACTCATCCTCTGGGATACCCTCTCTAGGGTTAAGTCCTTACAAGTGACTTTAAGGGTACCTTCTCCATCCTGAGATTGGTACCTGGGGTCACCTCTCTGGGTGCCCTGTGGTCTTTCCTCTGGGTCTTGACCACCTTGACCTTCCCTCTAGGGCTTGGTCTCTTATCTTACATCCATAGGTGGTATGTAGGTTCGAGCAAGTCATATATGCACTTAGATTGTGATAATCATATTCAATTTAAAGATTTCAAAAATAAAATCATCCAAGCAGTTTATTTCCGTTGCAATCGATAAAACATTGGGAAACTAAAGCGTGTACTCATAAATAGCCAAATACCTGATTTGCATATTTCACAGGAAATAAGCACAGTCCAATCCAAACAAGCAATCTGAGCAACCAATCAAGCCAATCACACAAAAGAACAAAATCCTAAAAAGCACGTACAACCTATTTACTACATACTCATTAAGAACTTATTTTATTGATTTGGAATCACTTTTAGGGTTTCTAATACGAAATAGGGTTCCTTTAGATCTATTTACAACTTTCCTCTTTTATATCCACAAAACCCTAAAATAGTAGGTTTCTAGGTTCCAAACCCTAATTACTCATTTACATCTTCCTAATAGGCTTAGGATCCACTTAGTATCACTTCCCTATGATGAATTTTGAAATATACCACATTAGAAACCATTAACACTTATATTAGGGTTTCTAAGCCCATTAAAGTACATTAACATATCAAAACCCTAAATTAAGCTATTAAGCATATGGATCATCTACTTGGACATTAAAATGTCTTTTTATTAACAACAAGTTAATTTGCTCATAGATCATCCATATTAATCTTTTCCAAATTTTATTAATCATCAAATTAGGGTTTCTTACTCATAAAAGCATTAAAGATGGAAATTTTAGGTACTTTTCAAACTATGATCATATTCATGCTCTAAACTATTTTTATTGAATTTGTTGCATTTTTTTGACGAACTTTCATATATAATACATCTTAATTTGAGTTACCAATTATTAGTATGAATTTCATGAGAATATTACCTTTTGGGCCAATACTGGAGTGCCACGTCAGCTAATCTGGGTCCTCGTCCTTTTCCACACGTGCATTATGCTTCCAGTGGCCTACAACCAACTCATTGGTGTGCTCCAGTGAGGCATGGTTAGAGATCGGGATCAAAGGACAACTTCACCCCTCCTTTCCTTCACAAGCACCAGGTTCTTCATGTACCTACTTCCACCACATAGAAGTGAACTTGAGGTCATGCTCGAGAACCTTTGAACTCACATCGCGATGTAGTTGAACTATCTCTCTCTCATATATATAGTTCAACTAGATCTGTCACACTTACAATGCTCTCACTTAGACAAGGGATTAGGTCAACTTGGTAAGGTGATCTACCAATCCATATATTGCATCATGACCTCTCTCGGTCTAGGGGAGACCCACCACAACGTCTATGGTGATCTATTCCCATTCCCTCTTGGGGACTCTTCATCCTCTATATCAACTCACTAGGTTACTAGTGTTTGGCCTTCACCCTCTGGCATGTATGGCAACAGGCCACACACAACCCTATATACATCTTCATCTCAGGTCTTCAAAGCAATACTGTAATATTTAACCATCTTGGTAGTACCACAATGTACAGTGTACTTATAATCATGAGCCTCTTGCATGACATGATTCCTCAAGGTTGACTCCTCAGAAACCCTAACACTCTATTAGTGGGTTTCACCACCTTCTTTCTTGACAGGTGTATCTAAGGTTCTTACAACCATCCTTCTATCGCATCAAGCTCTAGGATGGTTAACTCAGCAACCACCAACTCGCCCACTGAGTATAGTTGTATTTGGGTGTTAGCCATACATATCTTACAAACCTAAGGTTCACCTTACAACCTCTTCTAGCCTCTCTATTAGCTAAACAAGACAGCCACGTCTTGACTAAGAGCATATGTTACCACATTAAATCCTTATGTGCTAGGTAAAGGTGAAAACATAAACCTTCATATACTCCACTCATCATTCTCATCTCAAGGTTATGTCATCTGAGTCAAGAAAACTTCGATCTCATCACCTTGGTTATCAAACCCAAACTTATGACTCAGAGATTCTAGACTACCTTAGATAGTTACATTTTCATATCACCCTTGTTCTCCTTTATGCCTTTATATCACCTATCCAATATATTCTCAAAAGGATGTGGTACTTCCTCTATACTCAATAATCATAGAAATATTTCAACTTATATCACTTCATCCTTAGTATATTGCATGTGTTTTGCCCTGTCTCTCACACCCATAATGAGAGGAAATAAGCATTTGGCCGTAGTCCAAATATAGAGTTCTTCCCAATCCAAGAGTAGAGATGGTGCAACACACATTGCCATTACACTTTTCAAACTAAGTTGAAACTTACTTCTCATGACTCCATGCCATGAATACTTTGAATCTATGATTACATCCATGGATAGGTTGTTCCCAAACACTCTTGGGTCTTCACAATACTCATATACCCAACCCATAGTCATCTCCTCAAGGTCTCCAGGGTGTCAATACTTTTGGGGTCATCCCTCTTCCCTTATGCATCTAGGGAGTTCCTCCCTCATTTGGTCTTTGGTCCATGAACTCATGAAGGCAGTCAACCTCCTAACCCATGGTCCTCGGGAAAAGATAGCTATTACCTCCCGACCATACAGTCTTATGCATCCAGGGAACAGACAACTCCTACTCCCATCGGTCTTATCCCTACTTAACCTTATCCTTGACCTAGGATTCCATCATGGTACATATAAAACTTGAATCCTTACCCAAAACTCCATCATCTCTCTGGACACTCATGGTCAAACTTACATCCTTTCATAGGGATCCTGGAAACCTACCTACCTCAGGCTGGCCCCATACAGTTACCTCTATTGCATCATATCCTCCTCCCTCTTAGAGATGGCCACACATGGGTCTATAGATTCGTGCTCATACCTTATGCTCTCCACTTAGCTCATCAAACTCCTATGAGAGACCTCTTTAGGTTACCTCAAACCTAAATAAAGTTGGTACTCACCATACAGAAGAGTCCCTTTCCAAAATGGGAGAAAACTATCTCTTAATAGTAACAAAGGTCACAAATGCCCCTACTTCCAGGGTTTACATCATCATGTAGATGCTTAGCCCCATCATGCAACTTAAATATGTAGATAGCAAGAAGACATTCTACTAAACCATGATATGTCCCTTAGTATGTCATGCTTGTTCCTTATTCCTCAAAGTTATCCAATCTCACACATATGTCACCAACATGTGTGTGGGGTTCATCAAACATATACCTTAATCCGAGGGGGTTTCCTTTTCCTCTAAACATGACGGGGTTCCATACTCAAATCCTTAAGAACTCAAACATCATTGTGAGCATCAGGTGCACCAGGTACCACTGCTTCCCCTCTTTGGTATAGGAACCCTAGGTTCACTTCATATGCATCAACAGTCTAACAACATGCTTAGTTGTTCCACCATGAACCAAACATGTACAAGGTATGACATGCACTTCCTACTATTCTTCCATGTGAACCACACCTCAGAGTCTCACACCAGGACAACCAACTGGGTGTGAGGCCTCACTACTAGTTACCATACCTCTTCCAGGTCTAAGAAACCCTCCTTCCTATACCTAAAAGGTAGGCAACTATAACATCTGTAAATCGGTTCCAAAATCCTCTTTCTCATTCTAGGGTTTGGTTCCTCTAAAGGAAACTAAGGTATGAAAAGCCTCCAAGGATCGTGCTTGTTAGGGTGAAGGATAGATCCTTCATTGAAAAGGTTAATTGTTATACTTACACTGAACTCACAATAGGTCTTCCTTAATTTGGGCTCTGATATCAATTGTAACGACCCCACTTCCTAGTAACCCCCAATTAAGGAAGAATAAGAAGTTAGAGGTGTTATCCCAAAAATAGGATCAATGGTTTAACAATTAATCAAAAATAATTATCAAATCCTATGAAAACTAACTTGAAATATGGAATAAAATTTACTTTTACATCACCTTCCAAAAATAGGCAACGGAGACTTCTACCCATAGCAGAATTCTATCTAACTTAATCCTCCTTTGACAATTAACTTTAATTTTCACAAGTTCCACTTTACTGTTTGTCAATTCAGATAATCCTAAAACATCGATAAACAAAATGCCGATTAGTATATATGAATATACTGGTATCTGGTGACAAACACAACATTGAAAATAGGTTCTAAAAATCTATACATATCAATTAGTTGTGAACAAATCCAAATTTATGTTTTCAATGTAACTTCTCAACAACTTTTACACATACTCTGAGATACCCTCTCTTTAGGGTTTAGTCCTTGCAAGGGACTTAAGGCCACCTTCTCCATCCAGAGCTTGGTTCCTGGGGTCACCTCACTGTGTACCTAGTGGTCTTCCCTCTGGGGCTTGACCACTTCAGACCTTCCCTTCGGGGCTTGGTCTTGAATCATACATCCAGAGATGGTATGTAGGTTCAATACAGTCACACTTATACTTAAAGTATTATACACGTGGTCACTTTATAGATTGGAGTAATGCGACATCCAAATAGTTTAATTTCATTGCAATCGATAAATCTTTGAGAAATGCCAAAAAAAAATAATGCGGGTACTCATAATTAACCACATACCTGATCAATATATTTCACAAGAAATAGGCAATTCCAATCAAGCAATCCAATCCAAGCAAGCAATTCAACCACACAATCAAAAAATATTAAAAAGCATATGTAACCTATGTACTACATACTTATCAAGAATATACTTTATTAGACTTGAAATTGCTTCCTAGGGTTTCTAATCCATATTAGGGTTTCATTAGGGTTTGTCTACAACTTTTCACCATTATAACTACAAAACCCTAAAACATCAAAACTAAGTGCAAACCCTAATTCTCTCATTAACATCTTCCTAATAGGCTTGGAATCAACTTAGTATCACTTTTTGGCTTAAACAATTTCCCGATATTGCACTTTGTAAAATCCAAATCATACATGTTATAACCTCAATTTTCATAAGTTGGGTTGAAATGCAATTTCTCCATTAACGATATATGAATATGAAAATTGTATGATTTGAGTTCTTTCTATGAATTTCCTTGATAAATGTCTTCTATATGTATGGCTTCGTGGGCCTTGTTGCTTAATGAGCCCAATATCAAAAAGGGAATAAAAGATGAAAAGAAATCCTTAATAAAGGAGATTGAAATAATATTAGTGAAGGTGGTAGAAACACCTAGAAGGCTGAGAGTTTTCTCATCATGAGAGGATTTCAAATCCCTAAGGTTTCTTGAGTTGCAAGGAATCCAAAGAAAGGATATAATAGTAAAAGAGAGAGAAAATAAGAATAAATTATGCCATAATAAGTGTTAACTTATATATGAAGAAAACATCTCTTTCCTTTTGAGTTTGGGACTCAAACTTGGTGAACGACTGGACAATATAAATACAAAGTTTCGCTTCAAATTTGGATGAAAAAGGATAAAATAATAAGAAGTTATGAATTTTATAAAATTTCATAAAGTTTGATAAGGTTTACAAATGTCACGATTATTTATCCTTATTTTCCAATTTTAGTTTATGTGGATGGAACGACTGCCATTGGATCTGAGATCCAATGGTGGCTATATCGTCACCTACCTTGAGTCTGACAGGGAAACTGGGAGAATTTCTTCTCCACTTTCCTCGTGACTCAGTACACAAGGGAGTTTAAGAATTGGTCCTCTGTCTTTGGGAGGCCAAAAGGGTTCTAACAATATTAGGATTTTATACCTTTCTCGGTGTGAAGAGAGTTTACCCAAATCAGTATGGGTCACTGAGACCCTCCCCTATAAATAGGGGGCCACACACCATGTGCATAACCCCAGAGCACATCTCCAAGTTCGTGAGAGTAAGACGAGTACTTGTACACGATTGATTTTGAGAAATCTCTTGACTGGCACCCTCCTCTTGGAGAACACCCTACCGGAGGTGGCTTCGTGTCGGCCCGGTGGTAGAGCATTGAAAATACACAATTGATTATGGCATTGCATTCAGAAGAACAAGGCAAAGCCTTTGGCGATCTCACTTGGCACACATGAGCAGTGACAGGTAGATTCAATAACTGAGTTGACTGACTGCTCGCATGAAGGAGATTGTGAGGTTGAAGACAACCAAAGCAGGGAAATTACTTCCCTACTATGGAGTCTCTATTGAAAAGGTAAGCCCTTTTTTGGTAATTTCACACTTTCTTTTTGTTTCGCGAGCGCGTACCTCACGGGCCTGGGTGCCCAACTGGCATGAGTCGGTTGGCTCGAGCCTGGACCCACTGGCTCATTTTAATAAACTCGATATATCCATGTGGCTTTTCTTGATTGGCGGGAAAAGGATTTTCTTGTAAAAATCATAGTAATTTATAGGAATATCAAATGGAAACAAGTTATATGTGAAAGTTCATAAAGAAAACACATAGAGTCCATTAAAAATAATATTGAAGCCTGATATCGGTTGTAGTTCTAAAAGTGCATTAAGTTACCCATGTTAATGTATTGAACTATGATAAAACCCTAATTGTGATAGAAAATCAGATTTAATGTCTTGAGTAGGTTATTTTGAGTTATGATAACCTCTTGAGAATAAGAAGAAGAATTAAATCTGAAAAGATGATAATATTTTTGTCTTAGGGTTTTATATACACATGAATATGCAATAATGAATTTAGAAACCCTAATTTAGGGTTAAAAGTTTCTAATGTGGTATCATAGGGAAGTGATACTAAGCTGATCCTAAGCCTATTAGGAAGGTGTTAAAGAAATAATTAGGGTTTTGCACTTAATTTTACTATTTTTAGGATATTGTAGTTATAATGATGAAAAGTGTATATAAACCCTAAACCTAGATTAAAATCACTAGGAAGCAATTTCAAGTCAATTAAATGGGTTCTTGAAAAGGGTGTTGTAAATAGGTTATCTATGCTTTTTAGAATTATGTGATAGTGTGGTTGAATGACTTGCTTGGATTGGATTGCTTGCTTGGAATTGCATATTGCTTGTCAAATCTAGTGATCAGGTATGTGGTTGATTATGAGTATCCGCATTGGGTTTCTAGACATTTCTTGAGGATTTATCGATTGCAATGAAATTAATCTGTTTCGATGTTTCGTTACTACAATTTTTAAAGTGACTATGTGTACAACAATTTAAGTGTGACTGTATCAAACCTACATACCATCTATAGATATATGATGCAAGACCAAGCCCTGGAGGGAAGGTCTAGAGTGGTCAAGCCCCAGAGGGAAGACCAATGGGCACCTAGAGAGGTGACCCTAGGCACCAAGCTTAGGATGGAGAAGGTGGCCTCAATGTCCCTTGTAAAGATTAAACCCTAAGATAGGGTATCCAAGAGTATGAGTAAAAGCGGTTGGGAAGTCACATTAAAAATATAATTTCTCATTGTTAGCAACTACTTGATATGATTAGGTTGTTAGAACTTATGTGCAATATTTTGTTTTTCTGCACATACCAATATATTCATTTATATTGACCGTGTTTTGTGTGCCGAAATTTTAGGTAATACCTGAAATTGGACAAACAGTGAAGTGGCACCTGTGAAGAATACGGTTAAAATAATAAAGGAGGATTTTGGTAGATATAATTCTACTTTGGATAAAAATTCCAGTTACCTAATTTTTGAAGGTATGTTAAAAGAAAATTTTTATTCTAATTTTCAGTTTAGTCTTTAGTAGAATTTATTAATTATTTCTGATTGATTGCAAAACCACTAATCCTGTTTGGGATAACTCCTCTAACTTTTTGGTCTCCCTTAATTGGGGGTTATCGGGAAGTGGGGTCGTTACATCTGGTATCAGAGCCTGGTTTTCCATTTAATCTCTAATAATTATTAAATTTACAAACTGTTTAGAGCCCAAGGGAGTTATTAGAGGATTTTCTGATGATGGATGTGTCTAGAAAGGGATCACGATCCAGGGGCTGGCAATATTTTCCTCCACCCCGCTAGTCGATCTATGTGGACTCATGAATTTATTGTGACTTCCTAGCCAAAATCAAAGGATTTGACTCGAAATAAGATACCTCTATATCTTCTCATCTAATTTCATTCCTTCTTTACCCCTTATTTCTGAAGAAACATTAAGTTCTTAGGGTTATCTCTCTCACCACCACCTCTTGTGTTTGGGAATCTAGAATATTAAGGATTAAGGAATCCTCCACCAAACAATAAAATCCATGTAAATAAGTGGACATAGATGTAAGTTAAAGGTTATATGACTTCCAAGTTATGAATATGTGATTAAAAGGATTTTAACTTGTGTAAAACAACATTGCTCATGTGAAGACCGTAGCTATTCCTGTTGAGGCCATCGAGAACCCTGCTTGGGGTTGGCCTCTTTGCAAGAGGAAAGGATCTTCTGAGATGAGTAAGAGGGACCATGGTGATGAGTCCTCAAAGAAGAGAAAGAGACCCGAGGGAGCCTCAGAAGAAGGCTTAGAACCTAAGACAGTTCCCTTCGAAAACCCAGAGATGGACCAGGAAGAGGAACACATGTCCGAAGATGAGGTCAAGTCTAAGGAGAACCCAATTGGTAGTCTAGGACCTGTAGTGGTAGTCCACACCCATGATGGCGTATGGATGGAACAACAGAAGAAGCTAACTGAGGCCATTAGTGCCCTGGCCATTAGGGATATAACCAGATATGACAATGGTGAGCTGCTTTCCGTTTATCCCCATCTTGGAGTCACCATTCATGACTTCTTCAAGCTAAACATTGAGAAATTCTGGGGAGAGGATAAGACCGAAGTGGTTGATAAAGTAGATGCTTGGCTGCTAGTAGTCAAGAACGAATTCTACATGCTGGAGGTACAACCGAACAAGAAGGTCCCTTTTGCTGCTCACCTCTTTGAAGGAGCAACCAAGATCTGGTGGGAGAACCACATCATGGGTTAAGATCTGAATGAGGATCCAATGACATGGACTGATTTTAGGACTATCTTCACAGCCAAATTCATCCCCACCTTAGCTAAGAAGGAGAAGGAAAGAGAGTTCACCAACATGATCCAATGTAGCCTATCAGTCACGGACTTTCGCTGCAAGTTTCACATTCTGGAGCATTTTGGGCACATGATGACTAAGCAAAGACTGGTGGACCATTTTGTAGAGAGTCTTCACCCTTCCATCAAGACTCATGTGATGGCGAGTAAACCAACAACCTTCACCAAAGACTACAACACTACCTTAGACATGGAGAGGACGGTGATGCCTGCTCGGAACCCATCCAAAGGATATTTGGGTTTCACTGAAGGTACTCAAGGCTAGAAGAATGATCACAAGAAAGGACAAGGATGCAACCAAACCAAGGGCAAGAATGGATGCAAAGGAAAGCCATGTGGTGAGAGTCACTTTCAGAAGTGTCGTAACTATGGATGGACACATCTTGGGAAGTGCTTCTTTGAGAAGAGGGTGTGCTTCCGGTGGCTACAGGAGGGACACTTCATCGCCAATTGTCTTCTGCCTGATTTGAGAGGTCTGGGTCCAGTGGCAGCACAACTAGTGGAAGAAACACCCCCAGTAGGAGGAGGAGCACCAGCTGGAGGTCCACATGTTGGAGGGATAAGACATGCCAGAGTGTTTGCCATTGACAAAGAAGAATCTCGGGCAAATGCTAATAGGTTGATAGAGGGTAATAAACTGTAGAGTTTTCCTTTCAGTTTAGTTTGATCATGTGATAGTATTCTGATATAGTATGAAACTATGTAGGCATGCTTGAAGTCATGGGACAAAATGTAAAAGCTCTTTTTGATTCTGGTTTTACTAATACTTTCATTTTGAGAACTGGAAACTATGTTTTGTTTGGACATCAAGGATTTAGGTTACGTTTTGGATGTCACAACCCCGAGTGATCGAATATATACATCTCTATTAAAAACCCCTATCTTTCCAATCAAGTACCTGAGTCACGAGCTTCCTACTGACTTCATCCTCTTCAATATGAATGATTTTGATGTAATCATTGGTATGAATTGTCTTTACACCTATAGAGCACAAATTGAATGTAGGGAAAATAAAATCCTTATTAGGAAACTTGGTCATCCAAACTTTACCGTTGGAGGGAGGAGAGTTGTGACCACCAGCCTATACGTTTTGGTTACGGAGGCTGAGTAGATGATATCCAAAAGTTGTCAAGCTTTCCTAGCAGTAGTCACTAAGCCGGAGCCTAAGGTGTGACCTCTTGAGGAGATAGAGGTAGTTAGGGAGTATGTAGAGGTCTTTCTAGATGATTTTCCTGGAATTCCCCCTAAGAGAGATGTGGACTTTTTGATAGAGCTAGCTCCCGGGACAAACCCTATATCTTAGGCACCTTACAGGATGGTCCCTGCTGAGTTGCTTGAGTTGAAGAAATAACTGTAGGAATTGCTAGATAAAGGTTTCATAAGACCTAGTACATCACCATGGGGAGAACCAGTTCTTTTTGTTAAAAGGAAGGATGGATCGCTCAGGATGTGTATCAACTACATGATGACCAACCAGGAGACCATTAAGAACAAGTATCCTCTACCCAGGATAGACAATCTATTTGACTGGCTCAAATCAGCTCGAGTCTTTTCCAAGATTGATTTGAGGTTTGGATACAACCAGGTGTGAGTCAGGAGTGATGACATCCCTAAGATGGTTTTCCAAACCCGTAATGTCCACTATGAGTTTGTGGTTTTGCAATTTGGGTTGTCCAACGCACCTAGTGTCTTTATGAATTTCATGAATAGTGTGTTCCAACCCTTCCTTGACTCCTTTGTCATAGTGTTCATAGATGACATCCTAGTGTATTCTGATGACCTTGAGTAACAACGTGACCATCTGGTATAGTCCTTGATATCATGAGAAAGTAGTTCTATGGAAAATTTTTGAAATGTGAGTTTTGGGTCGACTGTGTCATGTTTCTTGAACATATCATATCTGGAGGAACGATCATCGTGGATTCAAATAAAGTGTCAGCCATTCAAGACTGGCCCACACTAAAGATCCCCTCCAAGATCTATAGCTTCTTGGGGTTGACTGGATACTATCAATGCTTCATCAAGGATTTCTCAAAGACTACTTTGCTGCTCACTAAGCTGACCCAGAAGGATGAAACGTTAGTGTGATCTAATGTATGTGAAGCTTGCTTCCAAGAACTAAAGGAGAAGTTGACCACTGCTCCGGTGTTGACCTTACCTTCCGATAATGAGGGTTTCATGATCTCCACTGACACACCAAAGATGGGACTTGGCTGTGTGTTGGAACAGAATCGGAATGTGCTTGCATATGCTTCCCAACAACACAAGCCCAATGAAGAGAATTACCTGACGCATGACTTAGAGCTGACTGCTATCATTCATGCTTTGAAGGTATGGCGAAATTACCTTTATGGAGCTACCTTTGAGATCTTCACTGACCATAAGATTCTGAAGTATCTCTTGGCATTGAGAGACCTAAACCTACAACAACGACAATGTATGGAGTATATGAAGGACTATGATTTTGTCATTGCATATCACCCTAGAAAGGAAAATGTCATATCTGATACGCATAGTCAGAAAAAGCTCAAGTGCACAACTGTCTTGTCTAGCCAATGAAGGAAGCTAGAAGATCTTGTGGAGTGGACTCCACAACTATTAGAGGACCGAGTTCATTTGGCCAATATTCATATCAGATCAGATTTGTTGAGCGATTTAGTGGCTACTCAGTTGACCAGTTCAGAACTTGGAAAGATGAAAGGTTTATTAGAGAAACCTCAGACCCATCTCTCAGTAGGGGTGGATGGTGGAATCCGTTATAAGAGTCATATTTGGGTTCCTAAAGATTCACTGTTGAAGGATCATATCTTGTAAGAGGCTCATGGTTCTAATTATAAAGTACACTCGAGCACTACAAAGACATTTAAGGATCTGCAGAGGTATTTTTGGTGGCCAAGAATGAAGTGAGACATTGCGGCATATGTGGCCAGCTATCTTACATTCCAAATGGTGAAGGATGAACACCAACAACTCGATGGGCTATTATAGTCAATAGAGATTCCAGAGTGGAAATGGGAGTAGATCACCATGGATTTCATGGTAGGTCTACCCCGGACCAAGAGAGGTCAGAATGCGATATGGGTTGTGGTAGATCACCTTACCAAGTCAGCACACTTCCTTGCCCTAAAGACCACTGCCATGGTATCAGAGCCAAAACCAATTTAGTAGGTGGGGCCCAGATGGGCATGGCATGCCAGTCTTGAGCCGTACAGTCCAGGCATGTAGGAAAGGGCTGTCCATGTCGATGTAGTACCCTTGCGCTGGTATTATGTGATCGGGAACTGGGTGTCCATGGGCCATTCTGGGTCTACACTGAAATGGGGAAATATTATGAGGCCATATAGTTGAGACTTGATGAGGACATCAAGAGTCTATGTGGGGGAGATTATAACATCCTAAGATTTGAGGCCTCAGATAAAAAGATCTTATAAGGAATGATTGGACTACCCATATCACCAAGGTGCACCTACTAAGATACCACGTAGTACTTTTGAGTGTATAACCTCAATTTCCCCAATAAATTTTTCTGGGCATTTTATATGGTGTAATATGGGGAAATTGTTTAAGACATGTATGATTTGGTGCCCATAATCATAACGGTGTCAGCACCCTAGTGAGAAGGTGGGCATATGTGAGGCGTGTTGAGCCACACATTGCTCAAGGACCTCTTCAGACTATCCCCCTCATTACCTCACTCGTTGTTGTCCTCAACCACGCTGGTGGTTGTGGTTAACCTGCTAGATAGGCTAGTTCTAACAGATTTTAATTCCTCTCAATTGTGGAATAGGATCGACCTTGATGAGACGATATAGAAGGTAATGGGCACCAATGGGCTTCATTTACTGAAGCTCCATCAGTTGATTCCTCCCAACATGCTCCGAGGGATTTGAACATAGATGGATCCATTGTCGATCATCCAGCCTGTACCTTGATCCTCCACAATCTTCTAGTCTGTCGATCTTGTGTGCATACAATGTTTTATTGTACTATAGGTAGAGCATGACCGGACATGAGGAGACAGAGTGATAGGATGTAGGGATGCTCAACTCCAACGCTAAGCACCCACATGGGAAATATAAAAAACACACAATATATATGTATATATATACATATATATGTATATATATATATATATATATATATATATATAGTCAGGCTAGAATACACTCGAGTGTATCCGGAGCGGAATACACTGAAGTAGTTTTCATGATATTTTTTTTTTGAAAATCTAATCTGTTGATATTTTTAAACATCTTGTGAACAACTCATACACAAAATTTGAGCACATTTGGATATGTATAACTCATGTTATGAAGACCACAAAAATTATGCATTTCAAATTAGTTTCGCGCATTGATTTTGTTGCGCTTGGATGAGTGACTTACACTCATCCAAATGGGCTTAAAATTTGTATGTAGCCTAGTTATAGTGTTACAGTGAAGATCAATGGTTTACATTTTGCAAAAAACAGTCTTGATATGAAAACACACTTGAGTGTATTCGTGCGATCCGTACACTCGAGTGTATTCTAGCCTGACTCTCTCTCTCTCTCTCTCTCTCTCTATATATATATATATATATATATATATATATATATATATATATATATATATATATGGGATAAAGAGAGGCATTCTCCCCCCTCTCCCACACCCGTGATGGAGGCCAAACGTCTGAGAGGGTGGTAAACCAAGGCGAAAGTTGGGATTTGAACCCGAGTCCCTTCTTGAGGAGACACCATGCTTTACCACTTGAGCCACTCCTTGTCGGCATATATATATATATATGTATGAATGCATGTATGTATGTATGTATATGTATATGTATATATATATATATATATATATATGCATGTGTAGAATGTGAATGTATGTAAGTATTGTGAGATAGTGAATAAAAGGAGATCGAACATGGCTTTGTGTGGGATTTTATGCTAATTGGGAGTGGTTGTCAAAGTAATGTTCTAGATGCATTAATGAGGAAAAGTGCATGAATATTGAAGGAAATTGGTGTGTCATTTGAGGACACCAGTTATAGAAGAAAGATTAAGCTATTGTTGTGGACACTTAAGCATGATAAACTGGAAATGAACACTCGAATAAGAACCACTTGACTGATGATGAAGGATGAATGAGATGCATGACATTCTTAGAAAATAAAAGCAATATGGTGATGGAATACACTGTATGCATGCAAAGAAATTTTGTTGGTATGAAGTAGAAGCATATGAAACACAAAAAAAATCTCCTATTTAGAGCTTAGAAAGTGGTTAGAAGAATATATATAAGAAAAGTGTGGTTATGCTTCTTAATTTTTAATTGTAGTTTGTGGAAACTAGAAGTTTGAATATTAAAATTTTTAATTGTAAAATGAAATAAGAGAAGCAGACAGAGGCCATGTCAAAGAGTTGGGGAATATGCTAGGACAGGGGATGCAAAAAACAATTACATGGGATAGTAAATATTACCAAGCTAGTAGGAGAAATAGTACCATATCATTGTTGATATGGCAGAGAATAGTATGTATGGTGTACAAAAGTCGCATCATCAAAAACCAAATAGGAAAGTGGATGACACGAAAAGTTACAAGAATTATAGGATATGATACTTTGAACGGGAAGTTTAATACAATCATTTCAATATCTCTATGTCCACTAAAAAATAGATATAAAAGATTAATCATTAGAACGGGTTCCTCCAAGTAATACACATGATAAAAAAGAAAATATGTGATAATAAAGTAGTTATGTACGATCTTATACTGCACGAAAATACATTTGCAACTTGATAAATAATCAATACATGTGAGTAGAGAAATCAATTGACTGGATAATACATTTGCAAAATGGAAACTATGAAATAACACTATAAATTTCATAAACCTTACAATTTCTATGTGTAAAGACCTATATAAATTTATAGATCAAAATGTAATTACATTTTTAATAATAATTGGAGTATGAGCGAAGAGAAGAATGAATAAGTTAATATAATCATTTGATAATCTATGTATGTACATATATATAAATTAGCATGCATTTGTTATCCCTTCGAGTTGAAATTAGTTATCTAGTGACTCTTGTTATATTTTGAGCATTTGTGTTACAATGTTTCACTCCTTACATTTGTGTTGTGATTTTGGTGGGGCACATAAATGAGTTTATAAATTTGTTGGTGAAAAATATAAGAAAATAGTGTTGTAGTCAAAATTTACATTTTTGCATAACAAATGGTTTACTCCTTAGAATATGGTATCTTCTTTTAAAAAATGCCTATAAGTAATAAGTCAATGTTACCCATTCAAGCAATGAATGTGTCCCCTATACATATATCATATGGAAACACATTTTCTAATATTATACATTCTTTACCATAATGATAGGAATGTATGAAGAATAGTTATTTTACTGTCTTATGTACTTTTTTTCTTGTGCAATCTTTTTTTGTTCATTAAAAAGTGGCCAATTACATAATTTTTGTCGCACATTGCATTAGTAATGTATCAGTCATAAATTTGAATGTTATCATTTTTACTTTTGTATTTTTTATGTCATGGTAGATACAAATATATTGTAAAATATAGATGTATAATATATGAAAATACCACAACATCACGATTTGACACATTGGTGAGATACTAAATGTGTTGGGATCATGTTTAAGATCTTGGAATGTCCTTTGAACTATTCCCTTTATTCAGGTAGGATTGTCCCATAGTTTTTTTGCCTTTCTTATTTATGTACTTGTCAAATAAGAATTAATCACACATCCTTTTTTCATTTCTTTTCTTATTTATGTACTTCTCAAATACCTATGTATTGCACACTTTTTTTTCATTTCTTTCTTATTTTTGTGCTTATCTAATGCCTATTTATTGTGCATCCACTTTAAGAATACTATGTTTTCATTTTGACAGAGTACCATTTTTCCTATATGCTCAAAGGGAAAGTGATAATTTTGTTGTTATTCTCGTTTAAATAGTTGTTTTTGATAATATAATTGGATAAGTGAATTGTATGTCGCTATTTTTAGGGTTAATGCATTTCTCACCCTACTTCCATAGTTTAATTATTTGTGGAATTCAAGTTGTCCCACATATGCTCTCTATTTATCTACTATATATGTGAGATTGTAACATACTGAATCTTGGATTCAATTGCAATTTAACCCATTTTCAAGATTTTATTCCCTTGATGTCCTTTTTGTCCTTTTTCCTATCTTTTCTATCCTCTTTGCCTAAATATGGAAATTGAGCTATACTTGATTGCTTGAATTATATTTACCCACATTCATTTCAATGAATGGGTTTTTGCATAAATATCTCAACTAGTGTGTTAATTGGAGTCTAATAATGCAAAATGACCATTAATGAGAGATAATTAGCAGATAATACTAATTTAGTCTTTTTGGGACAAGAAATGAGTAATAATGAGAAATTGAGTTAGTTAATGGGATAATAAACATCTTTTGTTTTCTATCTCCTCCTAGGTGGAAATAAAACATTAAAAGAGAGTAATATGTTGGGATACGAATCTAGAAATTAATATATATTGCATATCTCAAATTTCCACCAAAAGAATTAATTAGAATACATTTTCAAGTTGATTCACCCTTTAAATGCATATATATATGGCCAATATGGTGATTAAGGGCCAAATGTTTTTGCAAAATGAAAATCTAATTTCATAGCAGTACTGTAGGCATTAATATTAACCTATAGTCCAAATTTTGAGGTCATTTGGACCATGTTTAAGCCTCCAAATTTATTTGAGAAGTTTTGCTAAAGCTTTGACTAAGTTTTCATTGATATGATCATTAATGAGCGAGTAACAATATGGTTATGTCATTTAATCATTGTCACACTCCTATTTCCTCCCGATAACGCCATCCGATGACCGCAATCTGATCATCTATGATCAAGCTAGATATGATGGCCAAGAACTCATCCCTAACCTCACATTAGGTAGCTGTTTCACAGGCTTCACTTTCCCGATCCATTTCTCCCCATTCAATGAGTTGTTTCACAAGTTTTCTCTGACTTTAGTTTCGTCTCATCATCGCAAATCCAACGAGCCTTGACTCGCCTTCCCTCTTACACTGACGACAAAATTCCCAAATTAGGGCTCGATGACATCTCCACCACCATTTTACAGAGGCAGCTATAGCACCCCTGTCTCCTATATAAGATCTGGGCGAACACCCTCAATCACTGCACAATTCTCCTCCTCTTCCAATTTTGCCTACAAAGTGTCGAGACTCCCTAAACTACTCGATTTCCATCTCTAACTACCTCCATCTTCCCACAACCCTCACCTCCTTCTTGGTCTCAATTGGGGCATGAATGAGCTCCCACAGAGCCTCATCTTTGATTCCTCTTTGTCCATTTTCTCTGTGGTGATCCCAACAGTTGGGTCCCATAGACTAGTTGCTGCTCATCATCGAAAATCATTTGGGTGGTCCTCCGATGGCTCGAGATCAAGTGTGAGGATCCAGAATTGCCTGACTAACTCCCAAGAAACTCCCTAACCACTCAATTTGATCTCAGGCGAGGTAAATCTTCATTTACCCAATCTCAAACTTTCACAACTTTCTCTTGCATTTTCTGATTTTTGGTCTTCTTCTTTACCTATGTTGGGTCTTGTCGACTTCATTGTGATACCGCAGAGTTAGTAGCATGGTTAGGTAGATTAAGATCCACAATTTAGTTGAAGTTTGAACTGAGACCTAGAAGTAGCAGCTTCCCGATGGTCACAACAGGCTGCTCCAACCACTACTGGAGACGAGCCAATACTCAATTCATCCATCTTGATCTCCAGTAGAGACCTAGGTGCTTGGTTTTGTGCAAATTGTCTTGTAGATCGATTGAGAATCCATCAAAATGGATCCCAAGATTTTGGGAACGAAGAACGAACCATTGGCTATGATCAGAGAAGAAACCCAATCACAATATGTCTGTGGTGACGCTACACATTTAATTAACAAATCAAAATCCCATGGGTATTCTTGGGTTTTCACTCCCTATTTGCTTTGATCACCTAAATGCTGGGGCGAGCCCTACTATGCTAGATGGCACATGAGAATTGGCCCAAGTCATCGCGGGTGATCCCAACCATCCAGGTATAGGATCAGAGTACGCAACAAGAACATGGTGAACCAGACTAAAACTATGAAAAGGAATCCATTCTTCCCTCATGGATTTACTTGTTAAGTTATTTATTTTTGGAGACATGTTGATGTAGTTGAGTTTCCCCCTACTTGGATCATCTTTTTGTGTAAAGCATGTACACCCTTTTGGGAAAAAATTATGTACTCTCTATCAAATTGAATATAGTCAAAGTTTTTAACTTCTACTACTATTCATTGGATTTTGTTTACCTTTTTAGTAGAGAGGTGATCTCAGTTCTTTACAACATGGTATCAGAGCCAATGGTAGTCAGAATCTTGACTATTTTAATTTGTCTCCTTAGTTAGAAACCCCTACCTCATGTAGTTTCCCTTTATTCACATTAGAATTGACCTATGGTGAAAGGTTGAATTAGGAATACAAGAGTTTCATATTAGAAATATCTTTAATCAACTTTTAGGTGATTAGCCTATTAGGTAGCTAATAGGAGATAAGTTGAAAGCAAGGGTCCTAAGAAAGGGTCAGGGTCTGGGGGCTGGCAATATTTTCCTCCATGCCACTAGCTTGGTTTACAAGGACTCCCAGATCCATATGACACCGACCTGGCCTGAGCTAATACTATTGTCCAAAACAGCATACCTTTAGGTAAATAACCTCAATGTTGATTATCCTTAGGAATCTAATATTATGATTTGGGTAACCAAAGAAAATCAACTTATATCCCATAAGTTCCTTATATGAGTCTAAGATTTTGAAGTTTAAGGGTAGTCCACCCTATACTAGACTTTGAAGTTTAGTAATAGTGATAGTAAAACAATTCAGTGTTGTACCTTATGCATGATTTAATTAGACTCAACACTTTTACCTCTAGTTTAGTTTGACTTAGTAGGTCAACCCTTTTAAGTGGAGAAGTAGTAGCAATAGTACCTTGATAGATTTGCATTTGCTGATTTAAGGACAAAATCCCTTTTTAGGGGATGGAATCCTATACATAGAAAAATCTAGCTACTTTGCAATTAGAAACCCTAACTCACTAGACAAGAGATTAGTGTGTTTATATGATTAGTATTGACCAAACAAAATATAATTATAATTTAACTTGTTTGTTTATATACATATGAATATATAGTAATTCATCTAATAGTTCATATGTTTGAACCCCAACAAATACTTAATATGAGTAACTCACTAATTGTGAATACACATAATGTTGACCATGTCACCCTAATGATATGATAAATGGAACTAATTCATACTAAGAATGCATCACAAATATTTGTCATTTTGACCTAAACCCTAATATGTAATCATCTAACCTTAACATATATACATATCCTTGATGCCTTTATGATACATTAGTGAGATTAGGTGTCATCATCAATAATATACTTTTATACACCTAAATGACATATAATCACCTAATCATAAATTGATAAATGAATCAATTCATTAAAATGGAATGTGTTCACCTTATTCACTAAAATACATATAATGACTCAAATATGATAAGGAGTAATTGGATTTACATAAGCTTGATTATTAAGCCTACAACAACTCCAAATGCCTAATGTGATGTTAAATGTATAATTTATAATATGAAGTGTAAAAATGAGAAAATGATTAATGATGACATTAATGTGATCATGAAAGGTGATATGACAAGGTGTAATATAGGTTTAAGAAATTACTGTGACATTATTTAGACTTAATAACTTGTTAGATAATATTATCTACACAATAATATGTAAAATTATACATGATGGTCATATGAGGAATACAAAGCTTAAATTCAAGTTATTAAAAATCGTGACCTAATATATTAATAAATATTGAGATTATTTAGTAAACCCCAATTGTATTTAAAATTCTTAATTAGTACATGAGAAATACACATGGTTTGTACCTAATGTCGGGATATAATTCTTTTTACAACAATGTGGATACAACATGACACAATTAATAACATTAATAATGATGATGTAATTTCACAATGAAGGTAATGCTAATAAGTCCAAATGTTAATTGTGTTATATTTAAAACAAGGTAATATGAACAGTGAAAACCTTAGTAAAACCTGACTTATGAGTAGAACATGTTAAGTACCATAGATTAGAAAAAACCACCTAGTTGTTTAAGGTTGGGATGTTACGTACTCACCCTTCCCTCTTGTTGATATTTCGGGGATGAAATCCTCTTTAAGGGGTGCAATGTTGTAACATACTGAATCTTGGATTCAATTACAATTTAACCCATTCTCAATATTTTATTTCCTTCATGTCCTTTTTCCTAAATTTCCTATTTTTTCTATCCTCTTAGCCTCAATATTGAAACTGAGCCATACTTGATGGCTTGAATTATATTTACCCGCATTCATTTCAATGAATGAATTTTTCACAAATATCTCAACTAGTGTATTAATTGGAGTCTAATAATGCAAAATGACCATTAATGAGAGATAATTAGTAGATTATACTAATTTAGAGTCTTTTTGTGACACGAAATGAGTAATAGTGAGAAATTGAGATAGTTAATGGGATAATAAACCTCTTTTGTTCTCTCTCCCCTCCTAAGTGGCAATAAAACATTAAAAAAGAGTAATGTGGTGGGATATGACTCTAGTAATTAATATATGTTGCATATCTCAAATTTCCTCCCAAAGAATTAATTATAATACATTTTAAAGTTAATTCACCTTTTAAATGCACACACACACACACACACACACATATATATATATATATATATATATATATATATATATATATATATATATTAATGGCCAATATGGTGAGGGTCAAATATTTTGCAAAATGAAAATCTAATTATATAGTATGAATCTAGGCATTAATATTAACCTATGGACCAAATTTGAGGTCATTTGGACCATGTTTAAGCCTCCAAATTAATTTGGGAAGTTTTGCTAATATTTTGACTATGTTTTCATCAATATGATCATTAATGTGTGAGTAATGCTTTTGTTCTGTCATTTAATCATTATCACACTCCTATTTTCTCTCAAGCATGCCATCCGATGGATGTAATATGATCATCGATGATCTAGCCAAATGCGACAGCTGGGAACTCATCCCTAACCTCACGTCAGGTATCCGTTTCACATGCTTCACTTTCCCGATCCATTTCTCCCTATTCAAAGAGCTGTTTCACAAGTTTTCTACGGCTTGAGTTTCATCTTGTCATTGCAAATCCAGTGAGTCTTGACTTGCCTTCCATCTTGCACTGATGACAAAATGCCCAAATTAGGGCTTGACGACATCTCCACCACCATTTTATAGAGGCAACTATAACACCCCTCTCACCTATATAAGGTCGGGGTGAACACCCCAATCACTGCACATTTCTCCTCCTCTTCCAATTTCATCTACAAAGTGGAAAGACTCCCTAACCCACTTGATTTCCATGTCTAACTACCGTCACCGTTCCACAACTGTCGCCTCCTTCTCGGGCTCAAT
The DNA here is from genome assembly GCA_963693085.1 of Alisma plantago-aquatica. NCBI lineage: Eukaryota > Viridiplantae > Streptophyta > Magnoliopsida > Alismatales > Alismataceae > Alisma > Alisma plantago-aquatica. The sequence continues at coordinate 1,039,828,977 of OY856412.1, forward strand.
TGGGGCATCAATGAACATCCATGAAGCCTTGTCTCTGATTCCTCTTTGTCCATTTGCTCCACGGTGATTCCAGCAATTGGGTCCTATAGACTAGTTGCTGCTCATCACCGACAATCATCTGGGTGGTCCTCTGGTGGCTTGAGATCAAGCATGAGGATCCAGAATGGCCCGAGTAACTCCCAAGAACCTCCCTGACCACTCAGTTTGATCTTAGGTGAGGTAAATCTTTGTTTACCCAATTCAAACGTTCACGGCTTTCTCCTACCTTTTTCGGATTTCCGGTCTTCTTCTTTACCTCTGTTGGTTCCCATTGACTTCGCTGTGACCCTGTAGAGTTAGTAGCATGGTTAGTTAGATGAAGATTTGTGATTTGGTCAATGTTTGAACAATGACTTGGAAGCAACAACTTCTGTAGGCCACAATAGGCTACTCCGGCCACAATTAGAGACGAGCCAATACTTGGTTGAGCCATCTTGATCTTGACCAGAGACCCAAGTGCTTGATTTTGTGAAAATTGTCTTGTAGATCAATTCAGAATCGATCAAAATGGATCCCATGATTCTAGGAGCAAAGAACAAACCATGGCCTACGATCAAAGAAGAAACCCAGTCACAAAATGACTGTGGTGACCATACACATGATCAACTGATCAAAATCCCAAGGGTATTCTCAGGTTTTCGCTCCCTATTTGCTTTGATCACCTAAATGCTGGGGCAAGCCCCACTGTGCTAGCTAGAAGGTGAGGATTGGCCCAAGTCAGCGTGGGCCCATGCCCTTTAACTACTGACTAGGTTTCTGATATACACATGTGGAATTTTCTCGAATTATGATTGATCGATTTTCAATAATTCCTAGTAAATCGTAATATTATCCAAAATATATGAATAAATAGTCATTGGAAAGAATATTTTGTGTACAATATGATTTTGTGATGTTTAGGTATCAATTTGTATCCCTATTTCTAGATTTGTCATAAATATAATTTTATTTATATAAAAAACTTAAAATATTTAACTAATTCATTTTAACTCCGAATTTAAAAAATTATGTTTTCTTAACCAGGAGTATCCAAGTAATCAATTGGTCCTAGTTTTGAATCCTAAATCGATATTTTTCATAGGAGGTCTAAATTAGGGTTTCTCAAATAATATTCTTTATAAATCCTAATCCATGTGTATAAACTTGTATCTAGGAAAATAATGACATTAGACATAGTTAATTTATGTAAGGTCTTCTCTAGGAATATCAAGTGAGGTATGTATGTGCAACCCTATTTATGTATGAGTTTTAACACTTGTCCTTCACTTGGGTATTTTAATATCCATCCCTAATATTTCTAATGAGGCATATGCTTAGCCTTTGATTTTTTTTATTGCCTTCTTGTGGCACCTTTACTTCAATTAATTTAGGGTCTTGGACCCCACTTGCAAAGTTATTATATTTCTTAAATCTGTCATTTATTTACTCTAGCATGATGATGTAAATGACTAATTAACTAATGTAGTGTACATGAATACAAACCACCCATAGTGGGCATGTGTTATTTCACCCAGGGGAATGTGGCCACTCTCCCAAATTTTATATATATTAGGGTGATTGGGAATGTGTTACTCTCCCTCACCCAGTGGGTGAGGTTAGGTAGGTGCCTCAACACTATTTTATAAAATCATGCATGCAAATTTTATTACTATTTGACTTGGTAGAATTCTTATTTATTTTTCTTGCCTCATATTCTTGACCCTCTTAGCATAGTGAATCTTTATTATTTCCTGCTTTAGTTTGTAATTGTCCTTATTTCTTATTGACACATACATTTTCTTTCCTCTTGCTGGGTGATCCGAACCACCCAGGTTTATGATCAGAGTACGCAACAAGAGCATGGTGAACCAACCTAAGACTATGAAAAGGAGTCCATGCTTCCCTCATGGATTTACTTATTACGTTATTTTTTTTAGAGACACATTGATGTAGTTGAGTTTCCCTCTACTTAGATCCTCTTTTTGTATAAAGCATGAACAACATTTTGGGAAAAATTTATGTCCTATTTATTAAATTGAATAAAGTCAAATCTTTTAACTTCCTCTACAATTCATTGGTTTTTTTTTCCTTTTTAGTAGAGAGGTGATCTCACTTTTGTACATCATGTTATCAGACGCAATGGTAGTCAGAGTCTTGACTATTTCAATTTGTCTCCCTAACTAAAAACCTCTACCTCATATAGTTTCCCTTTAGTTCCCATTAGAATTGACCTGTGGTGAAAGGCTGAATTAGAACTATAAGAGTTTCATATTAGAAATAAATTTAATCAATATTTAGGTGATTAGCCTATTAGGTAGCTACTAGGACATAAGTTGAAAGCAAGGGTGACTAGAAAGGGTCAGGGTCTGGGAGCTGGCAATATTTTCCTCTGTGCCACTACCTCAATTTATGAGGACTCCCAGATCCATATGACACAGGCCTGGCCTTAGCAGATACTATTGTCCAAAATAGCATATGTTTAGGCAAATAACCTCAATGTTGAGTATCTTTAGGAACCTAATATGATGATTTGGGTAACCAAAGAAAATCATCTTATATCCCATAAGTTCCTTATATGAGTCTAAGATTTCCAAGTTTAGGGGTAGTATACCCTATACTAGACTTTGAAGTTTAGTAATAGTTATAATAAAACAATTAAGAGTTGTATCTTATACATGATTTGAATAAAATCACACTTTTACCTCTAGTTTAGTTTGACTTAGTAGGTCAACCCTTTTAAGTGGATAAGTAGTAGTAATAGTACCTTGATAGATTTTGTATTTGCTGATTTCAAGGACGAAATCCCTTTTTAGGGGATGAAATCCTATACATAGTAAAATCTAACCACTTTGGAATTAGAAACCCTAACTCACTAGACAAGAGAATAGTGTGTTTATATGATTAGTATTGCCAAACAAATTATAATTATAATTTAACCTATTTGTTTACATACAAATGATTATATAATAAGTCATATAATAGTTCATATGTTTGAACCCCAAAAATTACTTAATATGAGTAACTCACTAATTGTGAATACACATAATGTTGACCATGTCACCCTAATGATATGATAAATGGAACTAATGCATACTAAGAATGCATCACATATATTGGTCATGTTGACCTAAACCCTAATATGTAATCAATTAACCTTAACATATATACATATCCTTAATGCCTTTATCATACATTAGTGACATTAGGTGTCATCATCAATAATACACTTTGATACACCTAAATGACATATAATCACCAAATCATAAATTGATATATGAATTAATTCATTAAAATGGAATGTGTTCCACCTTATTCTTTTTTGATTGCCAGGGGAAACCCACCCCCCTAGGCAGAGGCCCAGATAGCAGGGATGGTAAACCCGAGAGACCCGTGCACCCGCACACCAGTATCTCAATAAGTCACATCAAAGGCCGGCTGACGCTGTGGGAAATTCATTTCCGAGCAGCGCTTCCAGCGAGAGTCGAACGCGAGACCCTTCGTGAGGGGCCCCAAGCTATGACCAGCTGGACTACTACTCGACGGCTTGTTCCACCTTATTCACTGAAATACATATAATGAATCAAATGTGATAAGGAGTAATTGGATTTACATAAGCATGATTATTAAACCTACAATAGTTCCAAATGCCTAATGTGATGTTAAAAGTATAATTTATAATATGTAAAGTAAAAAGGAGAAAACGATCAATGCTGACATTAATGTGATCATGAAAGGTGATATGACAAGGTGTAATATAAATGTAAGAAATTAATGTGATATTATTTAGACTTAATAACTTGTTAGATAATATTATCTACAAAATAATCTGTGAAAATTGTACATGATAGTAATATGAGGAATACAAAGCATAAATTAAAGTTATTAAGGATTGTGACCTAATACATTAATAAATATTGAGATTATTAAGTAAACCCTAACTATGGTTAATATTCTTAATTAATTAATAAGAAATACACATGGTTTTTACATAATGTTGGGATATAATTCTTTTTACAACAATGTGGATACAACATGACACAATTAATAGCATTAATAAGGATGATGTAATTTTCATAAAGAAGATAATGCTTATAAGTCCAAATGTTAATTGTGTTATAATTGATAAAAGGTAATATGAATAGTGGAAACCTTAGTAAAACCTGACTTATGAGTAGTTCTTGTGAAGTACCATAGATTAGAAGTAACCACCGAGTTGCTTAAGGTTGGTATGTTACATACTCACCCTTCCCTCTTGTTGAGATTTTGGGGACGAAATCCTCTTTAAGGGGTGGAGTGTTTTAACATACTGAATCTTGGATTCAATTGCAAATTAACCCATTTTCAAGATTTTGTTTTCGTCATGTCCTTTTCCTAAATTTTCCTACCTTTCTATCCTCTTTGCCTCAATATTGATATTGAGCTATACTTGATGGCTTGAGTTATATTTACATACATTCATTTCAATGAATGGGTTTTTGCACAAATATCTCAACTAGTGAGTTGATTGGAGTCTAATAATGAAAAATGACCATTAATGAAAAATAATTAGTATATTATACTAGTTTAGAGTCTTTTTGGAACAAGAAATGAGTGATACTGAGGAATTGAGTTAGTTAATGGGATAAAAACCCTCTTTTGTTTTATCTCTCCTCCTAAGTGGCAATAAAACATTCAAAGAGATTAATGTGGTGGGATATGACTCTAGAAATTAACATATGTTGCATATCTTGAATTTCCACCCAAAGAATTAATTAGAATATTTCAAGTTAATTCACCCTTTAATGCATATATATATATTAATGACCAATATGGTGACTAAGGATCAACTCTTTTTCAAAACAAAAATCTAATTTCATAGAATTAATATAGGCATTAATATTAACCTATGGTCCAAATTTGAGGTCATTTGGACAATGTTTACGCCTCCAAATTAATTTGAGAATTTTTTAAAGCTTTGATTAAGTTTTAACCGAAATGATCATTAATGTGCGAGTAACACTATGGTTCTATCATTTAATCACTGTCATGATCCTATTTCCTCTCTAGCATGCCATCTGATGGCTGCAATATGATCATCTATGATCTAGCTAGATCTGACGGCCAGGAACTCATCTCTAACCTCGCGTTAGGTAGCCATTTCACAAGCTTCACTTTCCTGATCCATTTCTTCCCATTTAATGAGCTATTTTGCAAGTTTTCTTCAACTTTAGATTTGTCTCATCGTCACAAATCCAACGAGCCTTGATTTGACTTCCCTCTTGCACTGGCGATGAAATTCCCAAATTAGGGCTCAACGACATCTCCACTTCCATTTTACAGAGGAAACTATAGCACCCCTCTCACCTATATAAGGTTGGGGCAAACACCCTCAATCACTTCACAATTCTCCTCCTCTTCCAATTTCACCTACAAAGTGTCGAGACTCCCTAACCCACTCAATTTCCATCTCTGACTATTGTTGTCATTCCACAAACCTCGCCTCCTTCTTGGGCTCAATTGGGGAATCAATTAGTATCCACAAAGCCTCGTCTCTGATTACTCTTGGTCCATTTTCTCTGTGGTGATCCCAGTAGTTGGGTCCTATAGACCACTTGTTGATCATCACTAACGATCACCTGGGTGGTCCTTCAGTGTTTTGAGATCAAACGCAAGGGTCTTGAATGGCCCAACTAACTCCTAAGAACCTCCTTGACCACTCAATTTGATCTCAGGCAAGGTAAATCTTCATTTACCCAATCTCAAACTTTAACGACTTTCTCCTACATTTTCCAATTTTTGGTCTTCTTCTTTACCTCTGTTGGGTATCATTTAATTTGATGTGACCCTGTGGAGTCAGTAGCATGGTTAGTTAGATGAAGATGCATGATTTAGTCAAAGTTTGAACTAAGACCTAGAAGCAACAACTTTTGGAGGCCACAACAAGCTGCTCCAGCCACTGCTGGAGACGAGCAAATACTCAGTTGATCCATCTTGATCTTGAATAGAGAGATCTAGGTGCTTGGTTTTGTGCAAATTGTCTTGTATATCGATTAAGAATCCATAAAAATGGATCCCAAGATTTTCGGAGCAAAGAACAAACCATCTCATGTGATCAGAGAAGAAACCTAGTCACAAAATGACTGTGGTGACCCTACACGTTTAATCAACTGATCAAAATCCTAAGGGTATTCACAGGTTTTCACTTCCTATTTGCTTTGATCACCTAAATGCTGGGGTGAGCCCTGTGGTGCTAGCTGGAAGGTGCGGATTGGCCCAAGTTAGTGTGGGCCCATGCCCTTTGACTGCTGACTAGGTTTCTGATATACACACATGGATTTTTCTCAAATTGTGGTTAGCGATTTTCAACAATTCCTAGTAAATCATAGGATTATTAGAAATATACAAATAAATAGTCATAGGAAAGATTTTTTTTGTTTATAATATGATTTTATGATTTTTAAGTGTCCATTTGTATGTCTATTTCAAGATTTGTCATAAATACCATGTTAATTATACAAAAAACCTTAAAATATGTAACTAATTCATTTTAACTCCAAATTTATGAAATAAATATGTTTTCTTAATCAGGAGAATCCAAGATATCGATTGGTCCTAGTTTTGATTCCTAAATTTATAGTTTTCATAGGAGGTTCAAATTAGGGTTTCTTACATAATATGCTTTATAAACCCTAATCCATGTGTATAAACTTGTATCTATGACAAAAAATACATTGGACACGCTTTATTCATGAAAGGTCTTCTATAGGAATCTCAAGTGAGGTATGTATGTGTGAACCCTATCTATATATGAGTTTGAACACTTGTCCTTCAGTTGGGTATTTTGATATCCATCCCTAATCTTTCTAATGAGGCATATGCTTAGCCTTTGATTCTTTTTATTGCCTTCTTGTAGCACCTTTACTTCAATTAATTTAGGGTCTTGGACCCCACTTGCAAAGTTATTAAAATTATTAAATCTACCATTGATTTATGCTAGCATGATGATTTAAATGAGTAATTAACTAATGTAGTATACATGAGTACAAACCACCCATAGTGGGCATGTGTTATTTCGCCCAGGGGAATGTGACCACTCTCCCCAATTTTATATATATTAGGGTGATTGGGAATGTGTTACTCTCCCTAACCTAGAAGTTGAGGTTAGGTGAGTGCCTCAGCCCTATATTCGTTTAATCGTTGTCATATTAAATCATGCATGCAACTTTTATTACGCTTTGACTTGGAAAAATGCTTATATGTTTTACTTGCCTCATATTCTTGACCCTCTTAGCATAATGAATCTTTATTATTTTCTACTTTAGTTTGTAATTGTCCTTATTCCTTAATTGACACGTACATTTTCTCTCTTCTTGTTGGGTGATCCCAGCCACCCAGATTTAGGACCAGATTACACAATGGGAGCATGGTGAACCAGCCTAAGATTATGAAAATGAGTCCATCCTTCCCTCATGGATTTACTTCTTAAGTTATTTATTTTTGGAGACATATTGATGTAGTTGAGTTTCCCTCTACTTAGATCCTCTTTTCTTATAAATCATGTACACCATTTTGGGAAAAATTTATTTACTCTTTATTAAATTTAATATAGTCAAAGTTTTTAACTTCCGTTGCTATTCAATGAATTTTGTTTACCTTTTTAGTAGAGTGGTGATCTCACTTCTTTATAGAGATTTAGTGACCAAAATGAGTATTTCATAGGGCATATTGTGCTAAACTTGTTTACTATAGATCACTAGTAGGAGCGTGGTGCTTGATGTCAGGTAGATATCATATTTATATCACAATTGTTTTGTGCTCTTTTAGTTGTTGATGCTTTAACATACAAGGGTGTCATGATGGACTATGAGGATCCATGATTGGTTTAGTCATGATAACTCTTGAAGATTCTCTATCCTTGATATATTCTAACATGAGTGACTTCATATAGGTAAGGTATAGCCAATTGGTTTTGATTTGTCCTTCCTTTTATCTCAATAGAATCTTAGACACATATTTTTGTTAGTGACATATTTCATTACACTTTTATAACTATTTCATTTAATGTTTAGGAACTAGTGAGTCACATAAAAAACCAAAATTGAAATGTATAAGAAGGAATTGAAAAATTACTTATATTTTTATTCTTAATTGTATTGTAACTGAATTAAAAATCAATTTCTTTTTCATTTTGTATAAGAAAAATTGTTGTTATAGTTTAAACCCATATCATTTTTTATTTCAGACCCCAGAAGGGCTTGGAATCAATAACTTGCATTAGATAACTGTCTAGAGATAAAAAATGAAAATTTGGCAATTTTGAATTCAAGAATATTTTGGACGTACTCTTAGTTCGATGGACATGCAAGTCATTCAATCTTATAGTTTGGTTTGGATATTATCAAATAGTCCTTAGGTTGAAAAATCACTCTGGGTTGAACTCATAATTCAACTAGGATATATCCAGGTTTAAGTCTCAAATTGATAGATGGATACACAAACATATCCTTTATTCAAGTAATATTACTTTTACACAATTATTTGACCTTCTTGAGCCTTATGTCTTTAGTCATTGTTCAATCAAAGTGTATTTTGTGCAAGGTATATGTTAACTGAGAAATCACCTTTTAATGTAGAATATATAATTGATTTGATTCTTACTCAAATAATAATTTTATTGGTGCTACACATTTCAAAATACTCCCATATGATCATATAAGAAAACACTTACATGATCTAAAAGATAGGGACCACCCATACACATTCTAAGTACACTAAAATGGTAGAAATCATTTAGAAATTTCTTTAATTTATTTTGTGTGTTAGTCTTCAAATAATTATAAATTCCTAATTTGGTTTCACCAGATTTAGAAATATTGGTTAGATCCTAATGGAGGGGTTGGAAAATGAGGAGCCACCACCACACTTACAAGGAAAACAAGGAAAGTCGTGAAAACGCTTTGGAAAGTGGATGGTAAAGGAAAAGATAAACAAACACTTTCTAAGGCATCAAGATATGCGTGTGAAAGATGTTAGACACCTCGTGATACCCTTTCAATATTGTAAACCAATAAGATGAATTAAGTGTTTTGTTTTCTAAATAGAGGTTTAATGTACACGATGATACAAAATGGTAATAAATCATCTAGAAAATAGAAATTAGATGTGATAATATGATGTTAGTGACCATCAACACAAGATGGCCCATACCCTCATGCCATTATGGGAATGGAAAAGGGGAAGGGAAAGTGGTGTACATTGTATCTAGATAGATCTCTACAATAATTGACCATTGTAGAGATTGAAGATGGATCTTAATATTTTTAGAGAGAAGGGAACTCACTCTATGTTTTTGAGGTAGAATATTGGGAATTATGTTTTCCTATGGAATGGATGGTGTGCATTTGTTGGGTATTGGAATACATGGGTGGGAGAACACATATAGGTTAGGAAAGAGGAGTATGATCCACATTAATAAGGAAAATGAGATTTTTATGAAAATGTAGGTGGATAAGAAAAAAGTATTCCAAAGATCTCATTAGGCATCAATTTACATATGGGTAAGATATTAGGGATGCCTCAAAAACCTTTCAATATGAGAGAAAATATTTTTATATTTCTTAAAAATAAGGCTTTTATGTACAAAATGATGCAAAATGACAAGAAATTTCATGAAAAATGGAAACTATGTGCAATAATTTGATATTTTTATTATCAATTTTGGGTTTTCATATCCTCACACAACTTTTAGTGATAAAAGGGGAAGGGAGAATGTTATAAATTATGGTTTCACCAATTTCTACCTGGCTTGACCATTACAAAAATTGAAGTTAGATCTTATCTCAAAGAAATAATGGAACTTACTCTAGGTTTTGAGATAGTAGATGGGAGGATATGATATGTATCTTAAAAGGAGGGGATCATCTTAATTGTAGATCATGTGCATTGACCAAAAAAGTCTAGCTTTTAAAATGGTAGAGAAAGGATTGTATTCATAGAGGCTTGGGGGTTAGCTAGTATTAAGGTTTAGAATGAAATCTCTCTGATTCCAAATGAGGTTAAGTAGTGGTGGGGCACACATAATGTGCATTACATGCCTTATTGAGGCTTCTGGGATGGTGTTTCAATGTCACAAACTTCAATGCTCAATATGAGAATCATGAAGCATGTGCCTATTGCACCCCTTGACTTATCGAACCCTTTAGGTGAGTTCAAATGATTATTTATTAACTAATTATGGTGGAAAAGGAGGGGTACAGGCATGGGGCATGCCCCTAGATTTTAGAATGTTCTTGTATGTTGTTTGTGTTTTCTTGTGAGATTGGAAGAGTGGAGTCCTTGTCTATTGTGTACCCAATCTTCTAGAGACTCATATGTTTCAAAATATGAAAAATATTTGGAGCGAGAAAGTGGTTCATAATTCTTTTGCACCCTACTTTGAAGGTTAGATCTACATAACATCTAGTGTATATTTCTCCTATTATTGGGTTGTGGGGTCCTCAAGGTTAGCTAGGATGTAAGGAATGTTTGGGACGTGGATATGAATATTGGTGTTTCGACTAGAAATTTTAGGTGAAGCTTTGGTGGAATGATCAAGCGTGTTTAGAGTAGAGGTTAAGGTCCTATGACTCTACACTAGAATATCCATTATCTAGATATCCATCTTGGTTGGCAGTCATCCCCTTCACGATTATTGTTAGTTGAATTCACTAGTGTTTTCCTAATCATAACAAAGACTAGGATCATTATTCATTTTACTTGAAATTAAAAAATGGAGTGTCAACAATTTTTCATTCTCAAGACGAGGTGTGAAGCATTATTGGTGAGCCCAACTATGATGAGGGGTATAGTCTTGAGATTGGCTGATAGACATTTTTGTAAATTCCCACCTCAATGAGGCTTGTTGTCCTTCTCAATATAGTGAGACATAGAATATTTCTGACTTCATTTGACTTAGTGTCCTTCTTACCTTAATGAGAATTTACATCTTTCTCACCTCAATGGGACTTAGTGGATTGATCATATTAGTGGAACTAGCATCATGCTCACTTAGTGAGACTTAGCATCCTGCTCAACCCAGTGAGACTTAGCATCATGATCAACTTAGTGAGACTTAGCATCCTACTTGCCTTAGTGAGACTTGATTTTTTGCTCACATTAGTGAGAACCAAGTCAACCTCACTATGGTGAGGCTTAATATTGTACTCAAATTAATGCAACTCAATGTTAAGCTCACTATAGTGAGATTGAAATTCTTAACTTGGGGATACTTGACATTGAGCTGACCTAGGTGTGACTTCCACTCACACTCTTCTCTATTATACATAGATTTTGTTTACCATAAGGCCTTATTTGGTAGGGTGTAGTTAGGGAATAAAGAGTGATCTGGGAAGTAAAGTGGTTAAAAGTAAGGAATTAAAACTATTAATAAGGTGTTTGTTATGATGTAGTTAGTTTGCTTTGAATTCATTTTCCTATATTTATAATGAATATAATTTCTCTTTACATTTTGATAATCACAATGCATGTGCAGGAAGTACATTAGATATTACAAAATGTAAGAGAGAGAGAGGTGATTGGGGACAACACTGGATTGATATTGTGGGGGACAATGACTGGGGAGAGATACATATATGAAAAGAGAGAGGGGGACTTGTCACGACTCAAGAGTTGGGGGGCATTAGATATATAAAGAGAAGGGATTTGGGTGTATTGGGAGTGTTGGGATTGGAGAGAGTGGGAGAGAGAGAAATAAATATGGAGAGTGGTCATGAGTGGTGGATGTGGGGATTGGGGAGAGAGAAGTAGTGGGGAGTGTGGGATGGTAACACCTCTTTCCATGTTTCCACTTGTATCCGTTCAGGGAACTACACCCGACCACCTCATTATAGGGGGTGGTACAATTTCCTAGATTTGTAGCTAAAGTGTGTAGTTATGTGGTATTCTAAATCATCAAACTACATCCTATTACACCTAACCAAATAAAAAATTATAGAAAAAGTAATGAGTTCAAAAATTAAACAAAAGTAGGACACCCTACCAAATAGGTCCTATGTTAGAATCTTTGTGAGACATATATTTGTCCATTTCAAGTGAAAAAGGTGGTATCCTGTGTAGAATGCCTGATTCTCTATCTTGTTTTATCTTCAGCAACCAAAATAATGAATCTTCTCTCATTCTAGTTTGCTTCAACCTTGTGATATTTTTTCTTCACCAGTAGGCCAAAAGGACAATCACATGTTCTTGTTTGTATCGACCTCATCATGTTTTCATTTATCTAAGAAGTCTAAAGAACATATGGTCATTATTTCTTGCTTTGGCCTCATCATGTTGTTTCTCTTCTAGTAGGCCTAATGAACATTTATCTGTCCTTTTTTGCATTATCCTCATAACTACCTGTCACTGTAGAAAGCCTGAAAATGTACGTTTGTCCTTGTTACATTAGCCTCATAGTTTTTCAGTATAGCATATGTCCTTCATATTTTGTTTTAATTGAACATCTTGCTTGTTCAAGTAGTTGAACATTGTGTAATGCTCATATAAAGTGTCTACTAATTTTTCTTTTCTCTATATAAAATTTGTCTATTCTTGATTGATGTGGAATCTTAGAATGCCCACATTTAATGTCTACTAGTTCCTCTTGTTTGTAGAACATAAGCTTGTTTTGGATTGACATACCATTTAAAAACACCAAAGTTGAATGTTTGTCCATTCTATTTGTTCATAGTAAATGACCATCTAATAGTTCTCACTACAATCGTAGTAGTAGAGAATCTATTTCCTCATATATATTACTTGGAATATCACTATGTCTTTATTGTACATCTATCCATCTGCATATCTATGGAGTTTGAAGAGTGTCTCCCTATCCTTTTGCTAATGCCATCTTCACTTGTTTGCATATGTAGGATAGTTGTCCATTCTTGTTAATAAAAGTCTGGATGTCTATTCATGTTTGTTGGGAGCGTCTTATCCACTTAGAGTTAGTAGAATGTCTTTTTATTCTTATTCATGTAGGAACGTATACCCATTAATCGTCTTCCTAACTATAGGATGTATGTCTACCTTTTCTTTGGTGTGTTGATATGAATGGATATGGTCTTGTGCTTTCTTTTGCATGTTGGTATGTGTATATGTAGTCTGTTTGTTTTGGCTTGATCATATTTATTTAAAAATGTGACCTTCTCCCTTTAGACTATGAAGTGTTGGATGACCTACCCTCTTAGTTGTGGGATGACATACTTTGCAATCTTGTTGTAGTGTTGCATGATCTTCAACATCCTTACATTCATGAGTGATGTTGACACAAAACTAAAATCCATTAGGTAATAGTGTCGTGGAAATCAATTGTACTGAAAAGGGTGAACTTAATAAAGGAGTAGCATAGTTTTATTCATTTTATTGGTGGTTTATACTCTTGTCATATTTTTTGTATGTTCTTATTTTTCTATGGAGTTGTATTCACAAAAACTCAAATGATATAAAATGATATATTTTTCCCTTGATGCATCACCCATCTATGACATTCTTGACTTTCCAATATGTGGATAACTTCACTTATGGGGCTCAGAAATCTGACTTAAGGTTGTAATAGACATTTCATCAAGCAAGGCATCCCATGAGAGAATCATATGGTATGTTGATGTGATGGAGGTACTAAATGTTTGTGGATGGATAATGCTTAGTTTCCTCCTAGTATTATAATCAACGTCCTGATACATAGTTTGAGTGCACATAGGGGTCTTGAATCATTTCTTCAATGAAGTTTCCTATAACATGGAAGATATTTGTATTTGGTGCCCCACTAAATTTGGGAAACTATTTCCTCACAATTTTGGACCATTTGGAGGTCCCTTTTATGCAACACTCAATCACATGTACTTTTTGTCGTGTTTGCATAGGTCTAGACTGATACATTGACATTAGTACTTACAACCTTAAGATGGAGGTTAGATCCTTATTGGTTCTTGATATTGTGTTAAATAAATAATTTTTATCAGTATCTATCAGCGTGGGTTGTCATGATTAAAATATCTCATGGATAATGGTGTTTATGTCTTACAATGGATGCAAGGTTCAATTGTGAATAATTATTGGGGTTTTTCAGATTTGAACTACATGTTTGGGGCATTTTGGAATGGTGGATATGTTGTCTCTATATAAATTAGTATGGTGGAAATTGGTTGCAAGACCTCATTGTTTCTTCAGACCCATAGGGTGGTGGATGAGGTGATCAGTGATCCCTGTCATAGAAATGTTAATTATACAAATAAAGATCTCCTCAATAGAATTCTTTTTGGCAGAGTAAAATCATTGTTGTCCTTTTTCGAGTAGAGAATGGATCACTTTCCTCTACATTCCCTTTGTGGTTTTTTTTAATGAGAGTAGATGTGTGTTTCTATTAGGTTACATGGATTTGGGTAAGATTGTTAAGTGGCATGTTTTTATCTGATATTGTTTTGCATAGTATGAGGCCAATGTTGGTGGTTAGCGAATATTCAGACTCGACCCTAATGTGTTGATGAATTAACCCTTGTACTCTTCAATGAGCCATGATTATCACCATCCAAGTCAATAAAAGATTTGTAATTCCAACTTCATACACCTTCTCATTTAGCTACCCTATTGTTAACATGGATGACATTGATTGGTAGCATATCATGTCACTATCAGTATCTTCTACTCACCTAGCATGGTTGGTGTAGACTTCATGGGAAATGAATGTCCCCTCAATTTTGGGTTAAACTTCCCCTAAATTTCAAGGTTGAGGTACACGTGTAACACAAGGTCACCCTTTTAGAATCGTTGAGGGTGCACCTTCTTGGAAATGGACTAACCCATTCATGCTTGGTAGGACTAGTCATGGTTTAAGGCACAAATCTTTGTTCCTATATCATATCAAGTGTATATATATGATCCTATACCTAGTATTTTTTGAGGATGTCTGCCTCTAGAAGTATAGTCAACGAAGATACTTTTTTATTTCAACTTCTAATACTATTTAGTCCCATAGATAAGGGAAGTAAGGTGCAACACTAGTCTAAATGGACGTTTTGTATGCCCAAACAACCATTGTAAGTTGTTCATGCCAATTTTGATTGGACTTGATAGTCTTTTTTAGTTTATTGATGGTATTCTTGTTGGATGGATCAACTGCTCTAGTCATTTAGGGTCGATAAGGAAATGTCAAGTGGTTCTTGATGTGGAATGAATCTAGATATCCTTTTGCAAATATAGTATATTATGCTAGGAGAAGTGATCACATGTTGGTAGAGGATAAGACTAGTTTCCTATGGACTTCTTAGTGTATGTGGTCTACCATTATAGAAGTGTTCTTACCCAAAAAGTGGCAAATACAAGATCTATGAAATCTTTCACAGAGCATCAATGAGATGAACATAAATATGGACTCACAAAAAATCTAGAAACATACCTTGTACAACCCAATCAAGCCCCCGTAAGTGTCCATTTGTATTAGGGCCTTGAATGACACATCTCCTTAAACACATTAGCATGTGAGAATCATGCATGTACCTTAATCAAACCATGAAAAAACATAAAAATCTTATATATAGGATAACCAACCAATCTTTCCATGATTTCTCAAATAAATAGAAAATATGCATTCAACAACCTAAAAATAGAAAAACCTTCACATGTGGAGTGGAGACCTTAGGGGTATTCACACCACAATACATAATGCCATAGTTATACTTGATCTCAAGATCATATGACATACATTCCTCATATAGGACCACTCCAAGAAGTTGATGAAGATGAATACATTCCCAATATTATCTCTCCAACAAACTACTAGTTGGAATAATTGTGGAATACAACCCAATACTCCTAGAAAACTCACTTGGGGAAATGGATAACTCAAATGAAAGAAAATAAAATGTAATTGAATTTGGGTGGAGATAATCAATTGATGACATGATGTGTTTATCTACAATCCAACATCTAGATATATATTAAAAAAGTTGTTTCCATAAGAACCAATTCAAATTATACTAATAATGTGTAAGAAAGCCAGAATCCCTCCCAACAAGATCTTAGAAAAATGTACTGGACCTTGATTTCCTAAAAAAGTGAAACAATGAATGACACATAAAAATCAATAAAAATAAATCAAAG
The DNA here is from genome assembly GCA_963693085.1 of Alisma plantago-aquatica. NCBI lineage: Eukaryota > Viridiplantae > Streptophyta > Magnoliopsida > Alismatales > Alismataceae > Alisma > Alisma plantago-aquatica. Next base: position 1,039,845,108 of record OY856412.1, read on the forward strand.
ATAGATTGTGAATCTCCTATTAAAGAAAATAGCACAGGAAAAAGGTAAAAGTCAAGCCTCGTCGCTCGGATGATGTCCTTGGTGGTGAAACTTTATACATAATAGACTTGTACCCACACAATTTCCTCATATAAATGATATCTTAATGAATAATTTCTAAAACTAGATGATGAGTTCTCAAAGTAAAAAAATGATGTAAAGATCCCTAGTCAGGTGAATATTACAATCAACAAGAAAAATTTAGGGCTCTCCTAATATAATATCAACTCCCACATCCTCATGTATAGCCTATATCCCTCAACAATAGGATCATCCTAAGGGATAGATTCCCAATAAACACTTTGTTAGTCATTGGGATATACCATGCACACACTCAAACAAAGGCATGATGACATCATATTGCCAAACCAATTAAAATAGTGCAACAAGGTGTAGGTAACTAGAGGAAATAGTAAAACAATGAAAATAAGCATATTGCTAATAAGAATGTGATAATGATCATATTTAACCTGTAGAACATGAAGAACACTAGGAATTAAAATTACATAAGGCTAAATTATTGGTTGAAGGCTAAAAAGGATTATACCTTTTCATAGTTGACCAAAGAATGAAATCAACAGATAACCCACTGAAGAATGTTAGATCCACCACCTCTTTGACAACATGAGTTGCTCGTCAAATGTGGCTGGAGAAAATTTTGAGGAACACGACTTTTGGAAGTTATGTCAGTCACAAAACTTCCCAATCAATGAGTTTGGCTACTTTGACTCTTCTATCACTATCATCATTGTTTGCTAGAAAATGCGATACCTTACAGTTGCTGCTATAAATATTATAGATGAAGATATGCATCTTCTATTATTACCCTTGTAAAGAAAGAAATGTGTCAAAAAGATTAGTGAATAGATTCTTGGATAGTTGAAAAAGTCCATAAACTGTCAAATTAACTTAACAATTTATTAAAAAAGCTAAAAATGTTAGTAAAATACTATAAAAGATTTGTAGATCTAAATACATACCTTTAAGTTTAAATAATATATTCATACAAGGAAAAATCACTTGATTAGAAGTACATATCTCATCTTGAACATGGAACGTATTCATACTCCTCAATTTAATAGTGTGATTTTAATGTGTTTCTCACTTCAAAATTCACTTCCAAAAAATAATCCACATTACCCTGAGTCATATAAAATTTAAAGTCATATATCACATTGGCATAACCATTTCTCCATTACACTCTAGGACCAAGACCTCAAACTAGACCACATCCCTCATACTTGAAGCACTATGCTGAGTAGGCACTTTATGGTTCAAAACCCTACATATGGTAGGTGGTTCATTTGCATCTAAGATAACAAACTTCAATGATTTCATTGACATTTTAATACACCATCTTAAATTTACACCTCATTTTATATATGGCCTAATTGAGTAGGCAAACATGTCTTCATTTTACATCTAAAGTCCTACCTAGAGAAGACAAAAACATGCCTTTTGTTTTTTGGCACCCAAGACCTATCCAATGTAGGAAAACTTGTCTTTACTTTGGTAGTAGGACCCTACCATGAGTTAGAAAGCTTGCATATTAAATCAATATTCAAGTCCTACCCTGAATAGGAAAAACCTCATACTTTTTTCCATCTAATTATTTCCATTAGTAGGAATATCATTTTCATCCAATCCCTATTGATGAGTATTCATCCATGTTTTAGTTACATGTTTGGATACATTTTGCATATAAATTGAGCCTTTTATTTTGGAACTGGCTTACTTGAAGCTCTTGCAATCCTATGTTAATTTCTAGATTTATTCTTATTTCTCATGACAAGTTGAGATCAAAGGGATAAGACAAACATCTTCCTCTACTACTTGATAGCTACTATTTTCCATTTAATTTCAGAGAATTGATTGACGAGTATCGTCACATGTGTTGTTTCTTGGCCTTAACATCCCTTCACCATGGTCAATACATCAATCGGTCATCGTGTCACTTGATACCACCCACCAATCAGGCTTAGTAACTATTGATGCCTCTCAACTACTTCACTTTCTCAATGGTATCCATCCCTACACATCAAATCACCCAATGCAAGCACCCACAGTGCTCCACCACCTGCATTTCTACATAGCCTGACGTGACCAACTTCTTGACTTCTATTGGGACTGATGCAATGATCTGACCACCATTGCCTCAAAACCCTTATTGATATCTACAAATACCCATCACCAACCTTCCTATAGGCATATATTGTTCATGGTGTTTAACATGGAGGGTTATGGATCCAATGTTGAGGTTTACCACTTCACTTGATCTAGCCTCACCATTGTTGCTAAGGTCACTTCTCAAAAGAGACAAGACATGTGACCAACCCCACCTCCACAATCACATACTACTTAATTGCCTCAGAAGAACTCTGCTTAACCTCGGATAAAATATAATAAAGGGAAGATGACATAGAAGAAAACTATCCCATATACTCTCTAGTGAGTTATTCTTCTACTGCATTGGACAACCCCCATCACTCTGAGCCAAAGACTATCAATCATAGACAACAATTGCATCACTTCCTCCACATTTGTGATAATAGATTCTTTTCCTTTTATCCTTATAGACCTAGTTTTTGATACGAGAAGTGAGTACTCCTTTGACTTGGGCACGGGGAGTATCCACGTCACTTATTTAGCCTCCTTTACTTTCAATCAAGATTGTATTAATAGTTCTTATTCTTAAAATCAAGTTTTAGACCATGTTTTTGCATGGTAATATTATTTTGGATGTAGATAAACTTGAAACAAAGATCCATGATTTTTTTATGCTTGTTAATCACCCAATGAGAACTCTAGACAAATGATTTATAAGGAGATGGGTATATGACTAATAGATAATGTGACAGTAAGTCCAGTTATATCCTCATTCTAAAATGATTAGATGTTCACATCCTCTATGTTCAATTGTTCATTCTTTCTTTGATGTAATGAGAGATTGGATGTAGGCAGTGGTGGTGAAACTGATACAACTTAGTTCTTCATCTATTGAATGTACAATCTTACTCTAGCCCTTTTTATATCCTACAACCTAGATTAATAACAAACTCTGGTACGTAACCATTCTAGTTTATTTAAGTTGATCAATGCAATAATTAACTAGCAAGTTGTCCATTTGGATTAGATCCAAACTGTATTGTGGTACAATCAGTTCACTTGTTGGTGATATATTGTACCATTTAATTTAGGTAAAAGTAGGGTGTCTATCTTAGTGAATTTGAGCTATGGTAAAAGACACAAAAAATTATGTTTACCATACTAGGCTCAACAAAGTTAATAATTAATTAAACCAGGATTAGCTAGAATTTATTTTAATATTTGACAATATTGTTTATCTTTTTGATCTCAACTCATATTCAATCATGTAACTTGAGTTTTCTTGCCTTTATTAGGTGAAATATTTAGCACTTGAGATTGTCTTCTACTGTTGGCTTCATAATAGACCCTAGATCTCAGGATTGACGGGACTTACCATAGAAGATTAGATGAATTTAAAGAAAAATGGCAGAATAAGAGATCTCATGTAGAAATTGAACTTACCTTGAACACTCAAAGAGATAGATTTCTTCATGGGTCTAGAACGATCACAAAGAAGAAATTGGGGTACCATAGTAATTTGATAGATAAATGGTGATTACAAAGTTCTCGATTCCTAAAGTTGTAGATGTGTTGTCAATTTCTCAAGTTGTAGATGTCTCCTCTGAGTCATTACCCAATCATATCATCAAAAATACTCAAGACAACAAAATAGTGGTTGAAAATGATGCATAAATAATGGTTTCATCATCAGGGTTGGAGATGTTGCATATGATCATCAACATAAGTTCATAGATCTTTGTGTCATGAGTAAGCATGCAGGAGTCTTGGCGAAGCCATCAAGCTAGGATATTTTACTATTCTTTCACAAATTAAGCAAAGTCTTGTTCATCTCTTTGGAAATTGATTTTCCATTTGGGGAGGTAATTCAAAACAACTTCCTAGAAACTCTTTCTTTACTCTCTCTCACTTATAAAATTTAAGGGAAGATAAATTAGTTTAGTTAAGCCCGGGAAAAAACTAGTACAAAGCTAAAAGATTAAATACATATATATTCCCACCACAACGCCTTAAATGACACTCATTGAAAATTTCTAGATGGGCATTTATGATTACGTAAAAAAGTTTTAGGTGCTTCTTCTAGTGGAAATTTCATGTGAAAAATATTTGATGGCACAAGGAAGTTTGTCTATCTACCAATAAAAAACTATGACAATTTATGATAGTTAGTACAATAAGGAGTCCTCAGGGTTGCCATGGAAAGAGGCAAGACAAATTTTGAAGGCAACAATTGGGACTTAAAGAAGACTTCACTTGAACTAGATGGGTTATAAACTTATTTTAAGGGGTACGGAAATAGGAGTTTAGCTTTGCGTAAATCCAAGGTTGCACCTTGATGGATCGTAATGAACATGCATTGACCTCAATTCAACAATTATCAATTGAAAAAGTCAATGTCATTAACTCCATTCTAGTTAAGGGATACTACAACACCAAAAAACCAAGAAACCATCCCAAATTCAGATATGGAAACCCATGTGGAGAAGAGAATGTGGATCAATTTTAGATGGATCTTCCAAATTTAAAAAACACAAAACAACCATCACAACAAATTCTAACATGAATAATATAGAAATCATTATAATAAAAGAAGTAACTATACTCATGGACATCATATCCTCAATCTGAACAAAGGGCAAAGCAACTAAGATAACATGCCTGCTTCTGGTGATCAAGGTAGCCTTGGATACATTGAGAATATGACAGTGAACCAATAGGTGTACAAAATATCTATGGAAGCACACATATTATTGCAGCCATCTTCCCTCTTCTAGAAGGTTCACTCATAGGTCAAACATATAAAAAATTTAAACAATCAGGAACAATTCAATCCAGTGACCATGTGACCTGGATTAATACCACCAAAACCAACAACTCTGATCACAAATAAAGTATATATCAATGACGAAGATGAAGTTGAGGTCATACATAATACAATAAGGGCATATGATATGATCCATATTGTATGGAAATATATAGGGGACGACATTGAGAAATAATAAACATGTAATGAGAATGTATCCACTCATGTTATTCCAATATGCAAGCCATGTCCATTCTACTTGAGACGATTTGTTCAAATGTAGATGTAATCAAAATTCAAGATGTATTAGGAGAAGATGAAGAAGTTATATATTTATATTGACTTTCTTGAAACCCTAGTTGAGAGCCCTTTATGATCCTAGATCTTCAAGGGGCTCTTCACTCTCAACTACTCTGTAGAGGAGAATTATATTGTGAAGTTGGCAAAGATGGCATTATATTTTCTCTAGAACAAGATGTCACTCAAGAAAAAGTATCCACAATTGTTTGGAATATCTTATCAAGGACCCCACATGCCAAAGAGTTTTAAATGACATGGTGATTAAACTTGCATATTATTTTATGACTACCCCTATGAGAATTGTATAGGATATCTCTCTGAAAGTGAGGGATAACTTCTATGTCCCCAATGACATCTTTTGTCATAGTATTCAAGGAGGATCTCCCATATACTTGAATGTTTGGGAACTCATTTCTTGCAATAACTAGGTTCACTATCAAAATTGAAGCTAGAACATTGTCTTGGAGTATACAATTGAATATAAAATTCAAGAAAGTGTTTGGGGGTGACTATCTGGAAGAAGCTTTCCCTCTTGACTACAATGACTAAATGATGCTACTATAGTAGCATAAATCCACCTCAAATGTCCCTTTTGAGACAACACTCATCGATACATGATACAATGATATGGCTCACCCATAGGTGGAAAAATTTCTTATCCACTTGGATAACATGAGGAAGATCCTGACAAAGAATTAAAAGAAATGAATTTTATCTCTAATAGTCAAGAATAAGGCAAAGCACTAACCACACCAGAGAATGAAGCTTTCATGAGTGGCTAAAGTAAACTCTTAGATAAGCAACTTATTTTCCAATCATTATTGATGCAAAACTAACCCTTAAATAGGAACACAAGCTATTAACCAATCTAAAGATGAAGCAGAAGGCATTGAGGTATAAAATGATAGATCTCAGTAGAGTTAGTATGGCTTTTTTCATGCACAAAATAAATGTAGATGACAATTAAAAGACCTCCATCAATCCTAATAATCATTTAAGGTCAAATACTAAGTAGGTAGTTCACAATAATTTGAATTAATTATTGTTAGTGGAATATATATCCCATTTGACTCACCTTGGGTAAGTCTTATAGAGGTTGTTACTAGGAAAAGAGGTATAGTAGTTGACATCAATGAGAATAATGAGTTGGTCCACACCCCTATTAAGATCATGTATTGTATGTTTATTGATTACAAGAAGATCCATAATGCAACCTGAAAGGACCGTTTCCTATTTCCTTTTCTCAAATAGGTCTTAAAGGGAATGGAACACTAGGGGTTCTTATACAATCTATATGGGTACAAAGGTTTATATTGATTCACAATCAGCCCAATACTAGGAAGAAACATATATTTGTGTTCCCTTTTGGCACATAAGCCTTATGTTGGATGCCCTTCATGTTGGTATGTATGCCCAGAGAGACAATCATATGTTTATTGGGATGGCATATCTTATAAAATATTTGATTAATGCGAATGTCAATCTTCCAATTTATTATGTTTCATTCAATTATGAGAAAATGATGAAATATAGTGAGTGTATAGAGAATGACATTACTCAATGATGTATGTCTTTGGGTTGAGGATGTATACAATGAGATCATACATATGTCAAGAGTATGTACATTCTTGTTATGTCCCTAGTCAGATGTTGTTGTTGAAGGATAATAGACAACAATAACATGTAATAACTAAAGTGTGTGTTTGGTTGATGATAGAATCTCATCAATCATGATATGTGATTTAAACCAAGCACATAGATACTTATTGGATAACAGTGTATCAGACAAACCCACTTTGAGATCGACACATGGAAATTGTAATTGGTGGTCTTAGTCATCTCTCATAGTGAAGGTGGTGATTGTGGCTCTTAGGCATGAGTTCACTAAACTTATCCCATGTTTTTCAATATACTTTGACATCACCCACTGTGACCTTGAGCAAGGGTTTCCATAAAGGTGATGATCGGATGCACTGTGACACATGGGGATTTCTGTGAGTGATGTAGATGGGATTTTCCCTCTGAGAGGAGTTTGATATTGTGGCCACTTCATAAACAAGACTGAGAAAAGCATGTGCATGCACATGTGATTCAATATATGATGTTGAGATCAAATATGTCTCAAATAGTCTACTCTAGTTCTAGGAAAACGGATTGAACATTGAGAAGATGACGATTTCATGTTGCTAGTTCAATTTAGATATCAGAGACAAAGGAATTAGACAATCACTGTAACACCAATCATAGATTGTAGGTTGAAGTTGTTCTCTAACTTTCCAATTACTTGGGTAGCAATAATGTGTTACTAGACGTTGCTCTTGGCTTGTGATGTCATAAATGGGATGTGGACATTCACTACTAACTTGGAACCTTTAGGATCACATACAGAGGATACACTTGGAATAGGAGTTCATTCATGAATATGGTTTAACCTTGATTACTAAAGAGTTAGGTATTCAATTTACACAAAATTGGTTGAATATTGACTGATTGGACAATGAGCCGACCAGTTCAAGTGATGAACTGATCATTTCAGTATGTTAGGTCAATTTAACCAACTTTGGTGATTATAAACAGTGAACCGACCACTTCAAGAAGTGAGTTGATCATCTCAGGTTCACGATCTAACTAGGTCGGGTTGTGAATTGAGTGGTTGGTGGATCATTCTATTGATTCAAGGATTTGTGCTGACGTCATGTTGTTCATTAAGTCAGATATTAATTTCAAATATAATTGTGATTGGGAAATATGATGAAATGATTGTTTTGCCACTCGCAGGTTGCACAAATTCATGAAATCCCTGTCCCTTCCACCACCACTCAGAACCGGAACCCTTACCATGACACTCCTATAAATAGAGGGATACTAAGAGCTTCTAGTAAACAACTCAATTGCCTCTAAAATTTGTTTTTCTTCTCTGGTTGTGGACCTTGTGGTATCCAAGAGAACTTGAGAAGTCCTACCCAATAAAGGGACAGATAGAAAGGACAAAAAATTTTGAGAGAGCAAGTTGGTGCTAATACTCCAATAGAGAGGGACAACTCCTTCTTATTAGTTCTACTAGAACAACAAGAGTTCCTGGTTGTTTGTCTGGACTCAATAGAGATGTGGAGATTTTCTGACTAGAAGGACGATGTCAGGCTACTGTCTGTGGTAATCAACCAGGAGGTGTTGTAATGAGTGCAACTTGAAGAAAGTCGCATACTACAATGAGGGATGGTTGTTGGACTTCTCCAGGACCTGGTATGACCTTGTAAACCATCCTTCCCATTACATATTTGTTGACGTGATTGTCCATTGATGGGAAATATGGTAGATATATATTTGTTCCACTTCCTATATGCCATATTTTCCAATAGTAGTATCAGAACCATGTCAATCTACTATGTTTTGTGATTTAATCAATATGATCAGATTTTGTTTTTTTGTCTTCTATGGATTTCATATGATGTGAATATTTAAATGATTAACATGCATGTTTGAATAAAGACCACATACCACCATAAATTATTATTATATATATATATATATATATATATGATACCATATATATATGCAATTTACACGTGTTACCCTAAAATTGGTTTTGATGATGGATGAGTTGCATGGTTATGGCTAATAAACCTAACATATCTGTGTGGTTGAATGGTTTGTTTTATTCCTATTTAACTTGGTTTGCATATCGAGTCTTTACCTTTGTCTTTCTAGTGTAAAAGTATTATTCTTTCCTACATATGCTCCCGTCTAATATAACTTGAGGTTTCTCATTACCATGTAAAAGGTTTAATAGAAATAGGATAGTTTGTGTGATAAGTGGACTTTTAGAATCCTAAAATGCCCAATGACACAAGTGAAATCATGCATGTTGAGTTGTCTTGAGAATCCCAAGTGTTTTAGTAAAGTTGGAGTATTGATTGAGGTTTGTCTAATGATTTGGATCCATAAGTTATGTCTATTTGAGGAATTGAATTGAATGATCTAACATTTGAATTTTGGCACCAAATTCGTGTACAAGGTACCTTGAGTAGTGCGGAAGTTATGGTTAAAATTTGGTGGCAATTGGATGTTCCTAGGGAGTTGTGTAGGTTTGAATTTTGTGAAATGGTGTGAATTGTTGATGATTTACGAACCTAAGTTTTATTCCTCAGTTTTTGTCATGCGCCCTTGGAGTATCTAGATGGGTTATGTGGCCAGTTTATGGTCATGGATCTTTAATCCAAGGGTTGTGACCTTTGAGAAGCATAAGGCCCAGATTCTGGGTTGGGAAAGCTTCATCTGGACCACAGATAATGGGGCAACGACTGTGATTATGTCATGAACCTTGCAGTTACAGATTGACTGCCGGTGGTGACCACACATATCGTGGTGCCCTCAGGTCATGGTTCTAGTGGCGGAACTGAGCGGACAATTTTACTTGACTCATATAGAGGAGTCAGGAGAGCACTTATACGAGGTGTGAAACCACTCCACTAGGAGAACAAGCTCTCCACCTCCACGACCTCTCCACTACAACCTGTAGGTCGGCGGAAGTTGGATTAGGAGCAGGATCTGGAGGTAGAAGGGCATTTCCAAGAGAACGAAGAAGGGAAAATAAAGCTCGGTTCCGAAGGAGATGATTTGTGGCATTTCCAGGAGCTTCCTCGGTGTTCTTCATGCCCGACGAGCTTCTCATAGCTGGAGTCCAAGATGGTGTTTGGGAGAGTGTTATGTTGTCTTTTTAGTGAAATTGGAAAGTGAAACACAGTCAGGGGATCCATGTGATGCTTTTGGAAGAAGGTCCTTGAAGGTTGGGCGTGTGTTGGAGTTTTCCCCCTTCCTCCCCTCTGTGACGGCGTCTGCGCTAGAGCTTCTTCATCCTGAAGATCTGGGTGATGCCTTGTGTTGTAGAGTGGTTAAAGATGGTTACAAGTTGGAGCCAAAATCGAAGGAGGAACCATAGTCGACCGAGGAGGTGACATGTTGTTGGGATTGCTGTCCGGAGTCCAAGCCAGCGACAACGCTTGAAAGACGAACTCAACACTGGAGCCACCCAACCCAATGACGACGCTGGTGACTTAAAGAGAGCAGAGTCCCTCTACAGACTCTGGTTGACATGGATGCGAGAACATGAGAGGGGAGCAGAGCAACACTTATCCCCCACCGGAGACCAGCCTCGTAGTAGTGACCAGGAAGCGTCGGAGACCAACCTCGCAGTAGGGCTAGATTGCGAGAAAGGGAGAACCCCGACTCGGGTAAATGGATCATCAAATCCACAGATCCCACACCCAACCCGGACCGGCCGCAGTAGGAAAAGGAGAGCCACACCCCCACCGAGCCATGTGGTGGCCCATGATAGGACGGAGAATGGTAAATACCCCAGAGATCACAGATCTTCAATAAATCATAGAATATAGCACGATTATTAGAAAATTGCAAATAAGGTACCAAAATGTTTAGAAAAATGAGTAGAACAATATGTCACCTTCATATTAGTATTTTAATGCTTAAATATCAGTGATATCATGTAATATGTATAATGCTTATTTGATGTATAATAAATAGTAAATGATGGCCTAAAATTATGAGAAAATGTCAGTAAACCTATATCCATGTTTATAATACATTTAAGGTCTAAGATTATGATGTTGATGTATGAAATCATGTAATTTGCTCAATATGGCTAATTATGACTGATAACCCTAAATAAAATGTAGAAAATGCATATCTGATCAATAAATGATGAAATATTCAATATAAGCTTATTTCAGTAAATGGAAGCTAATGTGGAACTTTGATATCAGTTAGATGCATAAAATTCATGTTATATGAAGATGACCCGTAATACATGTGATGTAACCCAAATTTAGGTTGATGATGTAACCTAGGGTTAATTTGTGCACAAAAAATGCTATGGAAGATAATGTTCAGATAATGAACCATAATCTGGAATATGACATCAACAAGATAATCCCAAGGAGATAATACAAGTAACAATGAGAATATCATAATGAGATAAAGTGAAACCCTAATGAACATGACTAGGGTTAAGATATTGAGAATCTGATGATAGTATATGTGGTCTTGTCTTAATCAGGGTTGACCAGGATGTAGATGATATGAGGATATGATGATTAGGTTAGTTCTTGATCAAGGTACACCGTTACCTCTTACTTGGCTTATTATACATTATGCTTGTGTTATATGTAGTAAAATACTTGGCATAAGGTATTGGATGAAATGATTGTTCTTGTATGATATTTTGCTTGATTTTCCATACTTATGGCTATGAACACATGAAACATAAGATATCTGATCCATCATATGATAGCACTAAACTCATTGGTAGTTTGATGCATTGAAGTGATCTCAAACTCTTTGGTAGTAGATCACATGTGTTAGATCTTAAACTCTTTGGTAGTAGATCACACGTAAATGATCTCAAACTCTTCGGTAGTAGAACATAAGGCCTAAAAACATCAAAGCCCTTGGTAGCAAATGTACGTGATATATGATGAAAATGTGCTAAAATATATATGTTCTCTTTTGTTAATATACATCTTTCTTGTTCAAGTATGCTTTTATTATATTCTTTTGTTATTGCCAAGTATTAGTTTTATCTTATTGCAAAGATATGATGAGAGGTATATAAAAGACACATAGGCGAACTCAGTACAATATTCTTGAATATTGTGTTGATGTGTACCACATGTAATCTTTTGTTCAGGCTATAGTTATTCTCTTGAAGATCCATGATAGTTGAGAGTTGTGTGGTGAGCTGATGTACATGTGGACCTGTTGTCTTAAGATCCTGTAGTTTAGTTGTAGTACATGTATATGTATAAGTTTGATGTTCAATATGTAATATAAAATGATGTAATAATTCATGTTGTAATTATATGTCGAATGGTGAACATGTGTGTATGGTTTTATTTTGTTCATGTGCATGTGCTACTGATTGTTTCCTTCTGACTCCCTCGATTTTCTTCTTCTTAGCCTAGTGTGGGATGTTTAAATTGAGATTCTTATTGAGGTGAGGTTTCAATTTGGACGTCTCACATCAGATTACGTTTTAGAAAATCTGGGGACATCACAGTTTGTTTCTTGTTTTGATTAAGATGACACTCAGCACCGGAAAGGCCTACCATATCAAAGATAAGCCAACCATTTGGAGGATCAAGGAGGAAAACTCTACAAGATGAACTTATCAGCCGATAGCCCAACTGACTATTTGGAGGCATTTAGACATCGGTTGGACGGGGGGGCTAGATGACCGGTCTAAAAGACCAACTGACCAACTAAGAGGTGAGTCAACTAGTTCAAGGGTTGAACCGATCAACCTGGATTGGTTCAAGCACATATCTACACCAACAATAGGTTCATGCTTATGATGTAGACCTAGGTGGTAGTAATTTCTTATGGTTCCAAGAAATTACATTAACATGGCACCCTAGGGGCTCTCCGTCTGGCGGCGCCAACTGCTCCACACCTCGGCTAGGCACCCCGCCTACCGGGGGACACCCTTAACCGTTAGCGACAAGATGCTACCGTCTCCGTTCTCTAGAAGGATCACGCGGCAGAGTGTTCAGGCCATGAGGGCCCACTAAGCGGTCCAAGAATGATGCCAAGGGTTTGCGGCCCTCGCCATGCCACTTGATGAGATCATCCAAGATGTTAGGACCGTCATGGAATCACCTACACAACACCGGTCTGATTCTGATCTGCAGATCGCTCCGGTTGCTCTTGATGAGGGGCCGCGGAACCCTGAAGACCCTCCGCTGGAGTCGGATAGCGCGAGGCGGCACCACGCTACAGGTCCTGAGGTTCCGAGGGATGGACACCATGCTGAGGCTCCTCCCTTGATCCCGGATAGGGCTCCGCCGATTGATGAGAGTACTACTACCCAGGAAGATGTAACAGCCCGACGTGGAGGGCTTCCTGAAGGCCAGAACACGGTGCGGCCTCATGCCGTGGAGATGAACCTCCCAAGGAATCAAGACAAAAGAAGGCTCGAGCATAGAAGATACCAGCCTCGTCCTCTGAATCAGCCTGTGAGAGAAACCTCACGACAGCCTTGGATGATGAACATCCGTATTGACACTTGTTATCGTTGTCTTAGCAAAGGACACTGGCAATATCAATGTCAACGTGCCATTGTATGCTACAAGTGCCATGCACCAGGACATGTAGCGAGAAGTTGCAAGGTCAGACCTAGTGCTCCCCCGCCTGATATTCTCTCCTTTACCGAGTTCTCGACGATGAGACCTGCCATCCCTGTTTGTGGTGGACACATGAATATCCCCAAATGCTTAGTTGTTGATTTGGGACCGGACACGGAGGAAAGAAGAAGCAAAGCACAGGCGCTGACTCGCGCGGTGGAAGTATCTTGTCCGTCACGTTTGACATGGGAAGAGATTTATCCTGAGCTCAAGAAACAGTGGCCACATGCTACCGATATCTACCGACACTCAAAGAGGAAATCCGTTGCCTTTTTTGCTAAGCAGGAGGAAGCACGTCAGGCTAGCACTGTTCCATCCTTCTGTGGTCAAAGACCTAATCATAAATCTCAAGTCCTTGGAGGAAGGGGAGTTCTGCTCACGGAAGCAGGCTGTTTGGTTTTGGATCACGGACCTACCGATCGTTTTCCATGATGATGATGCCATAGACACCATTATGAATAGCTTTGGGAAACTTCTCGTTGTCTCTGGATGGATTCGTAACCCTGATGACATCTCAGGCATTTTGGTGCTCGTGGAGGCGTTCAATGAGGACATCCCACAGTTTGTCTCTCTGACTTATGGGGACAGGAGATCAGATGTGCACTTACACATTGTTGCCCGAGGGAAAACTGGTTCCAATCTCTTCTCTAGAACGGAGATAGGTGAAGATCTATGCATCCCTATGGAGGCTTTTTCTACTCAGAGATCAGATGTTACTGAAGTTCCGTGGAAGGATACGACGACCCCTGAAGTGATACCACCTGCTAATATGTCAGTTATTGACGCCCACAGACATGAGGTTATGGAGCCCCAACCAGTTGAAGAACCACAGCTGCAGGATGGCAACAGACCTAGTAGGTTTGTCTTCGATGATGAAGGAAACAGAAGGCCACTCCTTCAGCAAAGTCTTACTGATTTTATCCCGTCAAAGGAGTAGTTATTCACCTCGCGACGCAAAAGAAGTACTCAACCTCCTTCGACTAGTAGACAGCATGAGGATGATGCTTTCCATTCCCAGTATTCTGCTCAGCCTGTAGGTTACAGGAATTATGTCCATCGAAGGAGGCGTTCAGATGGACATACCCCTTTTTCTGATGATGAATGGGATGATGGCGATCGAGAGCACTTCTAGCTGGAGTCGGTGTCTTTTTGAGTGCTTAGTCTCTTACCTAATGGATTCCAACTTTCTCTTCTGGAATATTAGGGGAGCGGCCAACAATAAAACAAGGAAAGTGCTTGGTAGGTTATGTAGAAGACATAAACCCTTGGTAGTTTGCTTTTTCGAGCCTTTCTTACATGCTGATTCAGTTGATGAACTGCTGGACATTGTAAGATTAGATTGGTCTACTGACAATGAAGAGGAGGCCGACAAGATTTGGCTTTATGCAGATAGATCGCTTAACCCGACTGTGATGAGGAGGCATAATCAACACATCACACTTAGACTCAGGGTTGTTGACGGCATGGAGTTCTATATTACCACGGTCTATGCCAGTTGTAGTGCTTCTTAGAGAACATTTTTATGGGAGGACATTGCTGATATGTCCGTAGATATTGGGGACGCTTGTTGGCTCGTAGCAGGAGATTTCAACATCATCAAACATAACTCCGAGAAAAGGGGTGGGCTTGACAGACCTTATCAGGAGATCCTAGATTTCAATTCCTTTATACATGACGTCAACTTGAGAGAGGTTCATTTTCTTGGCAGCAAGTACACCTGGGTTAACAAGCAATACAATACCCCCACCATCTGGGAGAGATTCGATAGAATCCTTCTTAGTGAATCTTGGGGGCTGAAGAGACCAAATGCTGTTGCTTCTCACCTCACGAGGTTTCGAGTTTCTGACCATTGTCCGATCTTGTACCTACCCGGCAGCTCGAGTACGTTCAATAGTAGAAGACTATTTTCTTTCTCACAGGTCTGGCTTGAACACGAAGAATGTAGGCATATCATTGATGATATTTGGGCACAGGATTTCACTGGCACTCCTTCCTTTATCTTCTACTCCAAGCTTAAGATGGTTAGAGCTGCTCTGAAGACGTGGAGCAGAGATACTTTCGGTGACGTTAGCCAGCGGATTAAAGACCTTGAGGATGTGATTCACACGACTCAGATAGCCTTTGATGAAAATCCCTCCCACATCAATGAGTTGAACCTCAGGATAGCTGAGACCGAGCTCCAACACCTTCTTGATCTTGAGGAGAGGGTTTGGAGAGAACGTTCCCGCATTAACTGGCTTCATGATGGCGAAAGGAATACCAAATTCTATCATGCAGTTGTGAGGTCGAGGAGAAAGATCAACCATGTTACTCACCTTCTGTTAAGTGATGGAACGAGGATTGAGGATCCGATGGACATTGCCCACCATGCAGCTGCCCATTACGAAGATTTCTATAAGGAGGATTCTTATTATGATGATGCTCTGCTGGATTCTTTGTTGACGTCTATTCCTGACCTGATCACCCTCGATGATAATGCTTCCTTGACGGCCATTCCAAATGATGAGGAGGTGCGTATGGCTTTGTATGATATGGACAAACATTCTACACCTGGATCGGATGGGTTCACGGTACATTTCTTCAGTTATCTCTGGGACACGATTAAGGCTGATTTCATGGAGATGATGAGATCTTTCTTCAGTGGGCAGCCCTGTCACCGTAGTCTTTTTTGTTGAAAAATTCTTCTTATTCCCAAGACTGAGAATCCTTTTGAATTGGTAAAGATTTTCGACCTATTTCTATTGAGAATGTGGCCCTGCGCATTTTGGCCAGAGTCATTAGCAATCACATGAAGAGTCTTATGCCTAGAGCCATCTCGGATAACCAAGCAGCATACGTCCATGGGAGAGAGATTACACACCACATTAGATTGGCCAAAGAGCTGATTCATGACATCTATCAAGGCGACGATTTTCCTAATTTGTTGGTAAAGATTGATATGTCAAAGGCGTTTGATCGCATCAACTGGGAGGTCCTCAAGAAGATCATGTTGAAGTTTGGTTTCTTGGAGGGTTTCATCAACACAGTGCTGCAGTTTTTCACATACACCTGGGCTATGATCACTATTGGAGATGTATCAGTAGGTTTCTTTCCTATGAAACGGGGTCTGAAACAGGGAAACACTATCTCGCCGTTCTTGTTTATCCTTTTCGAAGAACTTCTCTCTAGACATATCCTTAGAGTGGATCATCTGACGCACCTTGCAAGATTCAATACTCATGGACATGGCACTGCTCCTCTACATCTTCTCTATGCGGATGATATTATGCTCTTCCTCAATGCTGAACCGTCCACACTGGTTGCTGTTAAGAAGATCCTCACGGACTATGAGCAAGCTGCGACACAGCTGATCAATCAAAACAAATCGATGTGGGTAGTGGGTAGTAAATGTGCTGCGATCTCTAGTGATGTTGCTGCGACCCTTGGTATTGAATGTACAGCGGAGACACTCACCTACCTTGGTGTTCCGATCAAGATTGGTAGGAGCACGCTGAATGACTTTGATTACCTGATCCAGAAGATAAACCAGAAGATTGCCTCATGGAAATCGAGGCTCCTTTCCTTTGCTGGCCGTAAGATGTTGATTGCTCACGTCCTCTCGTCCACCACTGTGTACACTACTGCTGCCATTGGTATTCCCCGTGGGACGATTGATCGTATAGATTGCATTCTCAAAAAATTTCTCTGGGCGGATCGGAGCAACAATCATAGGAAAGTTTGGGTTAGCTGGTCCAAGGTGGCCAGGCCGCTTGAGTATGGAGGTCTGAACTTACCGAATATTCGTATCATTGTTGATGCCTTCGCCGCCAAAGCTTACTGGGAGATCATTGCTATTGATTCGTTGTGGGCCAGATTCTGTAATGATAAATACTCCAATCGAGCTCCTAGTAGGGCGGCCAATTATCCTAGCCATGTCCAGTACAGAACTACAGCCTCTCCCTACTGGAAACGAGTGTGGAACGGTTTCCCCTCAGTGGTCCCGTGGTGCAGGTGGATTGTTGGTAGGGGGATGATCCCGTTCTGGGACGCTCTCTGGTGTGAGGATAGGATGTTTGATTATGCTAGACTTCACAGTGACAGAAACCACGCCTTCTACGTCCGTGACTTCTGGATTGAAGATGACGGGTGGGACTGGGTGGCTCTCGGACATGTCCTAAATGATGATGGTGTCGAACTGATCAAGAAGGCAAGGCAAAAGATTACTAATGACGAGGACAGGATTGTGTGGAGTCCTGAGAGGATGGGTGCGTTCACGATCAAATCAGTGAAGAAAATCCTCACAGCTGATAACGCTTCCTCCTTATGTGCGTACAGTAAGATCTGGAGTATTGATGCCCCAAAGGAATGTGCCTTTATTTGGAAAATGATGAACTACGCTGTTCCAACGGATGAGAACATCCGTCGTTGCCATATCCAATTGGCATCTAGGTGTGAGTGCTGTAATGAGCGCTGCACGGAGGACACTGATCATGTTGTTTTTCATGGACAGATGGCGTCTAGTTTCTGGGAGGTTTTCGAGTCCATTACGGACATGAAGAGGCCAATAAACAAAGGCGAGCTAGTGACCCTTTGCTCCAATGGCAGATCTGGCGACGTGCGTACATGGATAGCGGCCTATATGGCGACCCTCATCCCATACTGCTTATGGAAGTGGAGATGCAAAGCTAGATTTGATAGTACAGCTAGACCTATTGAGAATGAGATCCTCTCGATGATTGACCAGTTGAATATCATGCTTAAGAAGAAGACTTTTTGTGCATTCGCAAACCCTCAGGTACATCTTAAACTCAATGAGTATGGTGTGGCAGATCCTAGATATGCGATCAAGGAGATTGCTCTTCTGAGATGGAATAAGCCAGACATCCACAGTCTTAAGCTAAATGTATCGGTTGGTAAAGATAGAGATCCGACTGGAAGCATGAGATGGTGGATGTCCAGTGTTATTAGAAACCACCATGCAAAAGTCTGTCAAGTTACTAGAACTTGGTTAACGGCTGAAGACCTGGTCAGTGCTTTGCTTCAAGCTATTGTGGTTAGTCTCAGATTCGCAGAGGTTCAAAATTTGAGGATTACAACCGTTGAGGTTGACAATGCACAACTTTTCAACCTGGTGTGGGGAGCTCATCCTATTCCTTGGAGGTTAGAATCTGTTGTGAAGGAGATCAGAAGTTACATTGAGGAGGAAGACATTTTGGGATCCCTTGTACACAGGTCTCTAAACTCGATACCCAGAGTCTTTGGTATATGGGGTAGACATCACTATGACCCAATAGTGATCTCTGATCCGAGAAGATTGCCCCCTAGAATTAGGGGTATGCTTAACCTTGAGAAGAATGAAACCCCTTATGTGGTGCTGAGATACCCTTGAGTGTTCCTTCTTGTAGTGTTGTGGGTGTGTGTTCTGTATGTCCTTGGTGGGATGTTTTTTGTGATGTTTGGGCTGCCACCTGCATCCTATAAGCAGGAGATGTATTTTTTTGACCATTGTGCTCACATGAGGAGGGTGAGGTGAATAGATGACCTCCTGGCTTATAAAAAAAAAGAAATTACATTAACATGGATATAACCATCACTAATGTTTTATGTTGCATGTTAACATTTGTGGGATATAACATGTATAAGATACATACTATACATACATATATTTATATAATTAATATTTAAAATCCCTCAACCAAACATATTAAGTCTAAGATTTATTCCTTTAGCAACATACCTGAAAAGCATGATCGATCATGCGTAGGCATGCCAAGCATGGTGCACTATCTATCTCATGGAAGTGTGGTGGTAGTTATGTGTGCCTACCAAGCAGAGTGCATTTCTATCATGTTGGATTTTGGGATATGCTTAATTGGGTATCCTTAATGGGATTAAGCACCCAGAGGCATGCGAACTACTATGGCAAGGAGTTGTGCATACCATACAAATCAAATCAAATCAAAATGGTCTTTAAAAAAATTGTAATTTTCTCTTATAGAATCAAATTGAAACACACAAGACCACATTTTCTCTACTATCAGTCCTTGAGAAGGACAAATGGAATGGGAATAAATTCCACGACTAGTTCAAGACTCTGGGAATTGTTCTCACACAGGAGTGCAAGCTTTATGTCCTAGATATACAAGAGCTAGAAGAACCTCTTCCCAATGCACCTAAGGATGACATGGATGCTTACAACAAGCACACTAAAGATCACGTTGACATAAAATTGCTAATGTGGTGCTCCATGAACTATGAGTTGTAGAGACATCATGAGAACATGGATGTTATTGAGATGGCCACACATATTAAGAACATGTTTCAAGATCAGGCAACACAGTATAGATATGATGTCTCTATGATGTTATTTAAATGTAACACGATATATAGAGATCCAGTAGATCCTCATTTTCTCAAGATCATTAGCTATGTGGAGCAACCTTCTATATTGGGATTTCCCTTGGGTTAAGAGTTGGCCATTGATGTAATTGTACAGTCTATGCCAGAGTCATACAGTTAGTTTGTCATGAATTACAACATGAATGACTTTGACAAGCCATTGACAGAGTTACTTGGCATGTCAAAATGAAGAAATACAAGCCCAAGTACTTGGTGATGATCAATAAACTAAAAGGAAAGTATAAAAGCAAAAGAAAATCTAAGAAGAGTTCCAAGCTTCTAAAAGCCCAAGTCTTTAGCACTCAAGGCAAAGGGAGGAGTAAAAAAGGGAGGCAATTTTCACCACTGTCACCATCCTAGACACTAGAAAAGAAATTTCCCTCTCTACCTGGAGGAACTAAAGAAGAAGGATAATGGTATAGAGAACTACGTCTCATTTATATGTGTTATACGATAAATCTAAATACTTCTTCATCTTGTGTATGTGATACTGGATGTAGATTTGACATATGTTTGAATATGCAGGATGTGATTAGAAGTAGACTTTTACAAAAGGGTAAGGATGAAATGTACAAAAGAAGAGTTGCTACAATTTTAGTCTACATTTTAAATTTATCTTATGTCATGTAATAGAGTTAGAAGAACTGCTATTTCATTATGATAATAATAGAAACATTTCATTTTCTGCATCTTGTATGGACAAGGATGATTATGAATAAAATAGTTAATGTTTGATTTCAAAGATGTGATCTTGTATGGCAACACCCCAAATGTCTTATGATCTTTATATGAAAGGATCTAAATATGAATGTTTGTAACATAAAAACCTAAATGATTACAATTGATAACTCAAAAAATCTATAGCATTGTCATATAGAGCACATATACGAGAAATGCACTTCTAGAATCCATGTTGATGTTTATCTCAACTCTTTTAGTTAGTGAACCAATAAGAAACATGCAAATATTATATATGAGCAGCATGAAAAACTACCTCTCACTAGGTGTAGTAGGAGAGGAAGAATTCTACTAGGGCTTATATATATTGACATACAAAGATCTTTTAGAATAAATCTAGAGGTTGTCATTTGTACTTCATCATATTTATTGATGATCCCAGTAGATATGGGGTTTGAATTTGGAAAAATTCAAACATTAATTTCGTTAAAGTGTGTAAGAAGATTATAAATGAAGTATTACCTTGATAAAAGTATTAAAAAACTTTGATATATGATCAAATGTTAAATACTTTACATCAATAGTTTGAGGACCTTATGGAGAGACTGTGATAGTATATCACAATCAACTCCACCCGAAACAACATGATGTATCAGAAAGAAGCCAATCACATCCTGATGATTTATAATGTGATTATCAATTAATATAACCTTCTAATTTCCTCATAGATACATGATTTACACTAAAACAATGTACTGTCTAAAATGGTTTTACAGATGTCATGTGAGATATGATATGGGAATGTCCCGATATGTATTTCATGAGGATTGAAACTTGTACAAGAAAAGAGCTTCTTGGAAATATTTATCAAAAAAACCATATAAATGTTAGATACTAACTTCAAATCCCAATATGATAACAAAATGTTTGTTACTAGGATAGATGAGTTTCAAAAGAATCAATTGGAGTAAAAGTATAAATCAAAAAGTTCAATGTTAATAAGGAGGCATAATGTGGATAAGGTGAGCCACAAATTGTTGTGGAATATCAAGTTCCTTATGTAACACATGACTCATTGTTCTAGTAGACCACACCATGAGCCTAAAAGATTATGATATCTTATAACTCAGTATGGTGTTGAGTTGGTCATAAGATGATGAGCCAATAATGAACTAAATCCATTGAGGGACCAGAATATGAGAAAAGGCATAAATCCATGGAATCCATGTACACTGACAAGGTATGACCTTGGTAGTACCACCTAAAGGGGTAAAGCCCGTAGGGTACAATTAGGTCTTCAAGTAGAGACCGAAATGGATAAAAGGATAGATTGGTTGAAAAGATTTTCAAACCATTTCAAATCGTTGAACATGATGAAATCCCTTCACCAATTGGCATGCTTATTCTTACAGCTTATTAAGTCTATGAGATTTGGCAAATGAAGATTATAACTTCATTCCTTACAGGAATAATTCAGAGGATGTGTACATGTCATGACCTTTTGGGTTTTAAAATCCATTAATGCAAAGAAAGTCTATGACCTATAATGTTCAATGTAGAGGTTGGAAACAAGCATCATAGAGTAGGAATCTTTGATTTGACAAGAAAGTCAAAGAGTTTGGCATTAGTAACGATAAAGGTAAAATATATGATTACAAAATATTTAGTGGGAGCATATAACTATTCCACATATTGATGAGGAATAACATCTCAATACCAATTATTGAATCCTGGCATGGAAATTACCTTCTTGAAGAAGGATTAGGAGAAACATCCTATGTGATAGGAATTGAGATCTATAGACATAGTTTTGGAAAGTTTCATAACCAAAGTTTGAGCACATATATTGGCAAGATGTAGAGAGGGTTCAACATGAATGATTCAATGAGAGAGAGTATGTCCATGATGCAAGAGATTAGTCTCTCAATAACCCTATGATATGATTCATATGAAGAAGGGAAAGACATGAGTAAGATGCCACATGCACTAGAAGTTGGATCTATCGTGTATGAAATATAATGTATTCGTTGCATTATCTTGTATGTATTGGACATGACAAGATGATATTTGTCAAATTCATATGAATTTCATTGGAATACCATAAAGAACATCCATTAGTACTTGGAATCACTAAAGTTTTAGTTGCTAGATTTTGGCAATAAGGAAGAGTTGGGTGTAAGGGGTTACACCGATGCAAGCTTCCAAAATGACAAAGAATGATCTCAATATAAAAATTTGTTTAATCTTAAAATAAGAGTTGTGAGTTAGAAATCATTCCAAACTACAAACCATTATTTTAATTGTACAATAAAAGTCATATGTCCCAATGTTATGAACACATGAGTTAGTACTTCATGGATCTAGAACTTCATATAGATGAACTTATGGATGTTCTAACCATTGATGACACATTAGAAATACTATGACAACAATGGAGCTATTGGTTAGGCATGGAGTATTAGATAGAATATTATGGCAATTCCATCTCATATGAGATGTCGTACAATGAAGAGATGTGAAACATGCAATATACCGACTAAAGGAAAAATGTTGCTAACCCTATGGATAAGCACTAGCACAACGGAAACATGATGGACATGTTTAGATCATTAAGAATAAGATTTTTGGGTGATTGTCTCTAAATGCTCTATAGGAGTATGTTGGTATGTATGCCCAGAGAGCCAATCATATGATGATTGAGATGGCATATATTGTAAAAAAATTGATTAATGATAAAGGAAGTCTTCCAATTTATTTTGTTTCAATCAGTTATGAGATAATGATGATATATAATGAGTGTCTGGAGAATGACATTACTCAATGATGTAATTCTTCATGTTGATGACCTAAGCAATGGGATCATACAGATCTCAATAGTATGTACATTCTTATTAGGTTCCTAGTTAGATGTTATTGTGGAAGGCTAATAGACATCAATAACACATAAACTAGAGTGTGTTTTGGTTGACAACAGAAACCCATGAGTCATGATATGTGATATCAAACCAAGAACATAGATACTTGTTGGAGAATAGTGTATCAGATAGACCCATCTTGAGAATGACACAGAAACCATAATTGGTGGTCATAGTCATCTCTCAAAGTGAAGGTGGTGATTTTGATTCTTAGATCTAGGATAACTACACTGATCACATGTTCTTTAGTGTACTTTGACATCACCCACCATGACCTTGTATAAGGGTTTTCATAAATATTATGATCAAATGCGATATGACACATGGGGATGACTGTGATTGATGTAGATGGGATTTGTCCCTCCTACATGTGCTTTGTATCTTGGCCACTTGATAAGAGAGACAAAAAAAGCATGTGCATGCTCATGTGAAACAATATATAGTATTGAGTCACATATATCTCAGATAATATTCTTTAGTTCATGGAACATAGATTGAGCATTGAGAGGATGATGATTCCATGCCTCGAGTTCAATTCGGATATCAGAGACAAAGGAATCAGACAATCACTTTAACAACATTTACATTGTAGGTAGAAGTTGTTCTCCCACTTCTCAATTACTTGGGTAGCAATGATGTGTTACTACACTCCACTCTTTGGTTGTGATGTCATAAATGGGTTATGGGCATACCCTTCCTACATAACTTGGAATAGGAGTTCACTCATGAATATGGTTTAAACTTGATTAGGTAATGAGTTAGGTATTCTAGTTAAAAAACATTGGTTGAATATTGACTGAATAAATAGTGAACTGACGGGTTCAAGTGTCAAACCTAAAATTTTAGTATATCAGGTCAATTGAACCAACTTTGGCAGTTCTGGACAGTGAACTGACCAATTCAAGAAGTGAATCGATCAGTTCAGGTCCATGAACCAACTGGCTCATGTTGTGAACTGAGCGGTTGGTGGATCTATTCAATTGATTCAAGAATTTTTTTTGACGTCATGTTGTGCAACAAATAGGATATTAATTGACAATATAATTGCAATTGGAAAACATGATGAAATGACCATTTCAAGGGTTGAACTAATTGGCTCACATGCTAATCAATTGGTTCACCTGTGAACCGATTGTATCACCACTCACATGTTGAGAAAATTTGTGAAATTCTGGTCCCTTCTGCTTCTACTCAAACTGGGAACCCTGACCCTCCTATAAATAGAGGGGTACTAGGGGATTTTCAAAAACAAATCAATTTCCTTAGACAATTATTTGTCTTATCTAGTTGTGGTAAATGATGGAACCCAAGCAAGTTCTACCTGATAAAGGGAGGGATAACAAGGGAGAACAATTGTGGGTGAGCTAGTTGGTGCTATTACCCCAATGGAGAGGGACCACTCCTTCTTGTTAGTTCTACTAGAATGACAAGAGCTCCTAGTTGTCTGTGTGCACTGCAATAGAGGCTTGGAGCTTTTCTCGCTAGGAGTATGATGTCAGGATGCTATTTGTGGTGATCAACTAGGATTTGTTGCAAACATGTTTGAGTGTGACTTGAAGAAAGTTGTATACTGCAATGAGGGATAGTCGTTGGACTTGCTCTAAGACCAGGTATCACATCATAAACCATACTTTTCATTACATAGTTGTTGACAAGATCGTCTTTTAATGGGGGATATGGTAAATATTTTTTTGTTTCTACTGCCCATCTGATGCCATATTTCCCAACACTTCAGACCATGTAGTGCTCCAACCACATAAAGCAAATATAGAAGTGATTGACAAGGAGGCACCTCCAACGACCTTCAAGTTAATTCGGGCATTCTAAGGTATGATGAGTTCTAAAAGAGGTTCATTTATAACTTATGTAAATTAGACAAAACTCTGACAAATATCTCTTTACTTAGGGAGTTTACATATGTAATAACTATAATAAATTCAATAGTAAGACTTAACGTGCAAAAATACCAACAACATGATTGACTCCAATTTGACACTCTAAAAATTTATAGAAATAGGCCATAAATAAATTGAGATAATATGTGTTATAATGTCACAATTGAGTAATTGAGAGGAGTAAACACATTTAATATAAGCTTAATATAGAATTAATAATTACTATTATCAAATATTTTTTAGAATATAAAACTAATACCACAATTGGTTTCCCCTCATCTTATTTAGCTTGCTCACTTATTTTCATGTCATTCTGACTTCAATTACCCATCTATTTAATTGGTGGAAAATTATATTCTTAGTGTACATTATTTCACTATAATTACATTTATGAGCCACTAAGCCCATGTAATGGCTGCATTACTCATCCTTCCTGGTCTTTGCATCTTGTTCTATGACCTAAGTTGTGGACTGTTGATCTCTCTTATACTTGACGTCCATTTTTTCCTCTTCTCTCCTCACCCTTTGATGCAATCAACACGTCCATGACTACCACACCTTTGACTCCTTCTCCTCCCCCTTCAGAATCCTCCTCCTCTTATTCAATGCTTCCCCTCTATCTCCCTCAACCCAAAACCCTAGCCACCCACACCTATCTTCATTGAAGGAGAGACAACAACCAATCTACTGCAACATCAAGCATTCACCCAGCCGTGCCTCTGCATTTCTCTGACTCCTCCCACCCTTCGTTCCACCACTCATGGCTGCATGAATGATCTACCATGGAAACAATAGCCCAAGTGAAGTGTCAACTATTGTAGCATGCAGACTACTAATTTCTTCCATGATTGTTGCCACTCAAGGAATCCACCACCACCTAGAATGCCACCATCATCAGGCACCCCTACGGATCACGAACCCACCCAACCACCATTTCTCATCACCTCCAGATCGTCTACGGCCACCACTAGCACATGCTGCTTCGACTACAACTAATTGTGGTTAACAATGCAACCTCCTCTAGCACCGCCAACACCACTACAATCTTCCCCAATGCTGCCAACACCACTACATCATCTCCTTCTTTCAACCTGCCCTAGTTGAAAGGGACTGTCATCACTAGGATCTGTGACCTCTGAGTTGTGTACATGTCAAAACCACTACCATATCCACCTACTTTCTCCTTATATTGTCCTCTTCCCCAATATAAATCCATCACCACCTGCCTATCCAAGGTTTCTTACTCTTCAATTGTAGATGAACACACTGTAGACGGGATCATCTACCTAACAAACTTGCAACTCCATATCCTATAACCTAGCATGGTGGTCTTCATCACCAATCCCACCTTAAGTGTTTCCCAAAATTTTGAATTGTGATATCTACCTCCACTCATCCTTTTGAAACCAACAAACTAGAAGACTTAGTCCAAGACCCCAAAATAGCCAACTCGTTGATCATTTTCCTCGAGCTACAAGTCTAGTATCCTCCCCATGGTCGTCTACACTCAGACTTGGTGAACTTCTATGACTCAAGATCATCCCTATTCAAGCTTAGGGAAACTATATGAATAAAGCTAGCCACTATTCTTCTTAAAATGGTGTGCGATTTATCTGTCATTTCCACACGTCAATATTCCATTCTTTCCTGCACGTTTGTTCTTAATAATTTAGTTAATAAGATAATGATAGGTTGGATATTATGTTGTGAATATAATATGAATATTCAGATATACCGCCACATTAGAAAGGTACATTCACTACATACTATTGTGTCACATTAGTATACACACATACACAATCTACTAGTACTTCATCCAGGAAGACAATAATTTATATAAATATATATTCTTAATACACATAGTAATCAGAGTTTTAAGATATAAGACTTAGTAATTGCAATAATCCTTATCATTTGACAATCTACTTAATTATTGTCATATAGATACATATGTGGTGTATGTGTAATACAAATAAGAATCTCGGTAATTTTGGTTCTTTTGAACCTAATGCTATCACCTTGATTAGTAGTAGTATCATACTAAAATATATTTGAACACACTGAGAGAGAGATTAAAGATGTAAAATTTAGTGATGACCTATATCTTTTTATCAATTATCCTCATCATTAGCATACTAGTATATATGTGTGTGATGAAGTACAAATATTTAGAGGTAATTATGTAATCTTACTAATTGTTAAGAATTATGTGCAAAAACATAAATAGATTTTGAGAATCAAAAGCCCCATGTACACATATCAATATATTTGGTGATAATTAGGAGTACATATGATATAAGTAATACATTCAACAAGGTGATCCAATTTGATAAATCGATATATGAGAAAAAAATAAGGAAGATTAATGATATAAGTATAGGTATGGGTTACTATTTCAAAAAACATACTCATATATGAATGTGTTGGATTTAAACCCTAGACTCTCCAAATAAGGATAATTTGATTGAATATCTCATGTGACACATCCTTGACCAAGTTGACCAAATTGAGACATATAACTAAAGAGAGAAAATGAATTGCAATACCTAGATTAAATGGATCCATATCATTTCTCACATATGTATAAAACCTAGACATACTTTGACTTATGTGACTAAGGATGGATATTACAACCCAAACAAATATCTAATCATAGATTCACTTAATTAGATTAAGATCCTACTATTCCATTAGGTGATCATAATTTAGGTAAGGGCTACACATATAACTAGACTATGAAGGTAAGAATATGTTCCTTATGGTTTGACCAACACGCCTAATGTGTTCCTAGGGTGAATCTCAACTTCATGGACCAATTATATAGATTGAGTTAAGCATTAGCTATGAAGATCAGGTATGTACATCCTCTAATTTATTTTGGGCAATATTTGGCTCAAACCTAAATTCATTTAATGAGGCATCTCTTGAACTATCAATTTTACTTGAAACTCAATTGTTGGACATTCATATTTCCTACTCTTAATTCAATATATTCATGTGGATATTGAATTGTTCTTTTATAATGGGTCTTTGTACCCCTCTTGCTATGATTACCTTTTATGTGAAAGTGAATGAAATGATAGTCTTACATCTCTATTTTATGCATGATACATGTATAACTAGAATATCTAGAATAATGATACTTATGCACAACAATACTTATAAAGGGCATGTATATTCATCTCACGGTGTGCGTTTCAACCTTACTTTTTAGGCCATGATCCTATGGTGTTATTGACCTATTTTTGGTATATTTTGTCTACATTGTTTTGCATACAAAAGTTATTGTTTTTTATTGATATTGTCAATAACTATTATGGCAAGGCATTTTAATTCTCTTGCTTGTAATCTAGATTTCAATATGCCAAATTTCTCTTATTACAATTCTCTTGAACTTACCTAAATGCAGTTAGCCCCCTTCTTGTGGGAACATTTCTTTTTATACTTTTGACTCAATATAATGCATAAATGTTTATATGTACATGCTTAGCCTTTGCTGACCTCATTCCTTTGTTTCCTATTATCTGGCTGATGTTCTCTTTCACCCAGGTGTAGGTACATTATAAGACCAGGATGTATGAAGGTAATATATAGGGTATTGGACCTAAGGATAGCTTGAAATGGCTTAATTTCCAACAGGTCTTGGATGTGATTATAATTACTATATGTATACCTTTTTACTCTGATATACCACCATTTATGGTGAGGAAAAATTGTAAATGAATAAACATGTAACATTTTAATGGTTTTGTTTATGCTACTTTACTATTACATGACTCTTGCATTGTACCATTTAAATGAATCCCCTATCAGGCTCCACTATTTACAAAATGGTATCAAAGCCTAAGTAGTCAGTAACTTGAATATTTTAAGTTATCCTAGGTTGACCCTTAATTAGATAGGTGACACTTAGAGGTTTTTGATATACCCATTACTTAGTCATGGAATACCAAATGGGGATTCAATCCCTGTGTAAATTGGTCACTACCCTCCCATACCACTTCAATCGAATGAGACATAGTGTCATCGTTACCCTCTTCATGGAGGTCTAAATGTTACCACATAGGAAGTGACTCTCATAGTGATTGATTCTTATCTCCTATCACATAAGTGGTTAGAATGAGATCTATGAAGTGTAGGTTGATTTGAACACTTATTACTTGGTTTGACCGTGGTTCTCATCTTAGATCCCTTTCCTTTATTTTTATTTTTTTGAACACACCTTCCATATGTCCACTTTGGTTACTGAGCATGCATGAATGAAAAATGTAAAATCTTGAGTAAGTATTAGATTTGAGATGATTCCCTTGATACTAATTGATAATATAAACTAGTTTAGTTATGATTAGGCATGCCTTGAGTTCAACATGGAGTATCACAACATAGATCTACCTTGATGCCATCTCTCTAAGGCTAGATACCATCCTCATTGAGCTTGTTATGTCTCATGCATGAGGATTGGTGGATGCAAGCTATTAGTTGAATAGAATATCCTTATAAGTTAGCCTCTCTCATATCCACACTGTAATAGGTTTACCTAGTCATTGGGATGATGTGTGATTTGACTATATAGTTACCTTGTATTGTGATGGTGCTATGGTTGTAAACCAACAAGTAATGGAAAACCCTAAATCCAATCTTATAATGTTTGATGATTATATGACTTCCCTATGTCTTGAGATGAGGTAGTGTGAATGGTCATTAGAGTGAAATGGGGAAAGGTGGATGCCTTGACTTATTAGGGTATGTTAGATGTTGACCATGGTTAATAAGAAACCCTTCTCCCTATACATAGTAGAGATGTGGTCGTATGCCCTTTTTGATGTAACAAGAGTTAGAACACACTATATGTAATGAAGTGATGGTAGAATAATAATTTTTTTTTGAGGTAAAGGTCATAGATTATATTTAAATCACATCGAAGCAAGAAAACACCTGCTTAAGTGAGATCATACAAGGCAAAGGGGAAATAATAAAAACATTTGGGGCGGGTGAAGATAACAACTAAGTTTTGATGAAACGAGGGGGAGGCACCCCTTTAACAAGCCCCGATACACATTTAAAGAAGAAAATAACTAAAGTCTAGGAAAAGGTTTTCAGATCCTGGTAAGGTGTTTTCATTGATGTTGCTGCACTATGCTGACTCCAGTTTCGTCATCCACCATAGCTTTAAGGTCACAGAGAAACCTGGCTTATGATTCACCTTCTTCAGATTCAGCTTGTCCTTCTTCTGTTTGTTTACCTGCATTTTGATAGTATGTGTAGATCTGCATCTATTTGTGATATAATATTTTGTCTCATTTTTTGGTTGTTGTTGAACATTCTATTGTTTCTTTCTTTCCAGAGATTCCAACTGATGGTGATGAATATATCACTTCCCTTGAAGATTTTGTATTGTCTATTTGGTGTGATTTGTGGTGGGAATGTTGCTTCCTTGATATCTAAAATGTAATTGTGTGTGTAGTGTAAGATGATGTTTTGTGAGGTGGTACACTTGAAGAAGATGTGATCAACTAAGTCAGAATTTGTTTTGCATAGAGAACATCTGAATGGACCAATGAAGCCCTTCTTAGCTAGGTTTTCCCCTGTGAGAAACTTGTTATGCAAGAAAAGCCACATACCACATAAAAGTTTTATATTTTTGCGGCCATTTCTATTTCCATATTTTTTGGGTGGGTGAGGAGAAGCCTCTGTAGGTGAGGAAAGAGTAGGATCCCTTAACCGAGTAAGTGTTTCCCCATTTCCAAGTTATTTTGTTTGAGGTGTTGTTTTCCAAGGAGAGCTTTAAATTATAGAATTCGTCTTGTTTGAGATGCATGAGAATGCATCTTTTAAGAGAGTTTGTTCTGTTACTGGTTATAAGGTGGAGAGTTTTATCAATTTTTATTTTAAGTAGATTGTTTGGGATGGTCCAGTTTGGGTGGAGATTTATGACGGAATTGTTTTCAAACCATGGATCATTCTAGAAAGAGATATTCAGGTGGCAGTGTGGAGGGGTGTTGATAATTTGAGTTATTTTTTGGATATTTTTGTTTATGTTTTTCCAAAGGGGGGATGCAGATTTTTTTGATACTATATGCCAAGGAGGGGATTTTTGATAGTATTTGTTGTTGATGAGTTGTGACCAAATTTTTGATTTATTTTGGATCAGATTGTTGATAATTTTTTTAATAAGGCAGAAGGCATGGGTTTCAATATTTAGGATACCCCAACCACCCTGATTAAGAGGAGCAACTATTGTTTTCCAATTTACTAGATGGTAGTGTTTCCCGGGTTTTTCGGATTTGTAGAAGTTATTCCAAAGGAGTTTTCTCCTAACTTTATCTAGGATAGATTTTGTTTTTGATGGGAGAGGGATACAACTCAGGAAGAGTGAGGTGATGGGAGTGATGACACTGTTTAGGAGGGTGAGTCTCCCTGAAAGATTGAGGAAGTTATTTGTCCAGTCAGAGAGTTTAGTATTTATTTTTTCTATAATAGGGGACCAGATTGCATTTGTTATGTTGTGGGGTGAGATTGGGAGGCCAAGGTATTTGATGGGAAAGTCTTCAATCTTGCACCTTAAGAGATCTCTGTATCTCTCCAAAGAAGGTTGATTTAGGTGAACCCCCAAAATAGATGATTTATGCAGATTTATTTTGAGTTCCGAGATATAAGAAAAAATACCAAGGATTTTGAAGATGTTTAGAAGTGATGAGTCTTCAGGGGAGGAGAAGATTATGGTGTCATCGGCAAATTGAATGATGTTCTCTTTGCATTCCCTCAGATAGTTTATGAGACCACTTTGTTTTCCCAGGTGAATCATATGAGAAAGGATAGTTGTGATGATGATAAATAGGTAAGGGGACATGGGGTCTCCTTGTCTGAGGCCATTTGAATTATGAAAATATCCAAAGGGGACACCATTTATGATTGTTGAAAAGTGATTTGTAGATATGCATGCATGCAACCAATTGACCCATTTGTCAGGAAAACCAAAACCAGAGAGAGTTTTAGTTAAGTAGTTCCAGTTGACAAAATCAAAAGCTTTCTCAAAGTCTAGTTTAATGGCCAGAAGGGGGGTTTTGTTTTTGTGGCAGAGATGTATAGTTTCATTGACCATCAAATACGCATCTTGGATGCTTCTATTTTTGAGGAAAGCATTTTGATTGAGGGGAATAATATCGTTCATGTGTGGTTTAATTATGTTTGCTAGAGTTTTTCCTATGATTTTGTATGAAGTGTTGATAAGGCTAATGGGTTTGAATTGGGAGATGTGATCGGGTTGACTTGTTTTTTTATTAGGGTGATGAAAATTTTGTTTAAGAACTTGATGATGTTGTGGGGGTTTCTACTTTTGTAGAAAGATCTCATAAAAGCGAGGAAGTCAAGTTTGTAATGATCCCATTTTGCCTGATAGAATTCTATGTTAAGGCCATCGGGCCCTGGAGATTTATT
The DNA here is from genome assembly GCA_963693085.1 of Alisma plantago-aquatica. Lineage (NCBI taxonomy): Eukaryota > Viridiplantae > Streptophyta > Magnoliopsida > Alismatales > Alismataceae > Alisma > Alisma plantago-aquatica. The sequence goes on from OY856412.1 coordinate 1,039,877,854, forward strand.
TAGTCCTAAGTCAGAAATGGCCGAATCCAATTCTCTTTGGGTGAAAGGTTTTATAAGATCTTGGGGTTTTTTTATGTTTTCATGAAAAATTCTAGTCCAATTCAAGTCGTTAAGGCAGGAGGGGTTGTGGTTGTTGTTGAAAATGTTTTTGAAATGGTTTGTGATGTGAGTTGAGATGGATTGTTTGTGAGAGGTGAGTCTGCCATTTATATGTAGATGAGTTATGGAATTTTGTCAATAGTTTTTGTTACAAATTTTATGAAAGAATTTTGTGTTTTTGTCACCTTCCTTTTCCCATGTTACTTTAGCCCTTTGTCTCCATCTGGTGTCAATACATCTATTTGTGAATTCAAGTTCAACTTTAATAGAAAGAACAAGAGCTGGGTCGGCAACAGGGTCCTTATCCACAAAAAGGAATTGTTCTTCTAGATTTTTTTGTGTTTCATATATATTGTTTGGGTTTGTGAGTTTCCATTTTTTGATGTGTGTTTTGATGTTTTTTGTGTTTTTTTGGATGTGTACTTCTATGTTTTTTGTTTGGGAATCGGCAAGTTTCCAATGTTCAGAACAGGTGTTGGTGAAGTTGTTTATAGAGAGCCAACTATTCTCAAATTTGAAAGGGCGCTGACCCCAAGAGATGGAATTTGTGTCAAGAATGAGTGGGAAATGATCCGATATAGCCCTGTGAGTGATATGGACAGAGGAGAGGGGGTGATTCTCTTCCCATTTGGTGGAGCATATGAAATGGTAGAGTCTGGCAAAAGATTGATTTCTTGACCAAGTGTAAGAGGCATTTGATGGTTTGATGTCGATCAAAGCGTGATTTGTGAGAAGCTTGCAAAAAGTTTTATCAGCAGCAGACATGGTTTGAGGGGAATTTGTGGAGTTAAATCTATCTGTGTTTTGAGTTATCAAGTTGAAGTCTCCACTAATAACCCAGGGTGACAGGTAGTGTTTTGTTGTGAGTAAATTTAGTTCAGCTAGGAAGGCTGATTTGTTATGCCCTGGTTCCCCATAAACCCCCGAAAAAGACCAAAGATAACCATCTGAAGAGTTTTTAAAAGAAATGGTAATAGAGTATTCAAGTGTGGAGATGTTTAGGGCAGTTAAGATCTGATTGTTGAAACCAACTAAGAGACCCCCTTTGAAGCCTGAAGGGGGTATCTAGACCCAGTCAGTGATTCTATTCCCCCCTATAGTTTTGAGAGAAAACGGAGTCAGACAAGTTTTTGTTTCTTGGATAGTGATCAGATCAATTCTATTTTTGTAGATGTGTGACGTTCCAAGATGAAAGTTTCATGAATTTTTTAAAAGATTTCCAGGAGATAAACAACCCTAAAGAGAACTCAATCTATTTGATTTTGAGAAGATTCAAGTTTATTTTTTCAGTATTTAAGACCCTTCTATTTGACCAACCCATAAAGAGTTCTATATCATCAAGAGTTTTTTGTGCCTTTTCTTCATCTACGAGATGGATGCTTATATTTTTTGCAAAATTTGTGAAACTATTGATGTTTGACCATGAAGCAAGGTCCTCAATACTATCTATATCACCTTTTGAAGCATGTGTGGGAGATGGGGAAGAAATATTATGGATAGAAGATTTATCACTGAAAGAACAAATAGAGGAGTTTGAGAAAGTACCTGGATTTGTCCTGTTGACGATGATATTATTTTTTGTCTCTTTTTGGGCCGGCATCATAATCTTCTGGATGTAGTTGCTTTCTTTCCTTTATTTAGGACTCTCCTGATCAAAACTCTGCAAAGGGTTGTCATCCTTTAGCTGAGGATTGTTTTGTTTTCTTATGGCGGTTTGGTTTTGATTTTGTGTGGGGCAGCTTTCCTTTCTTGAGGTTGGAGAAGGGAAGATGGTACCTGCTGGTATGTATGTGTTTTCATGAAAGGAGGGTTTGGATGTTCTGGTTCTTTTCCTACTAGTGTGAAGGTAAGAGTTGTCTGTGGAGGTGTAGTTTGAGTTTTTTCTAACCCAAACATGGAGGCGATCACCAGAAGAGCGGGTGTTTGAGGTAGTCTTTCTATCTTTGTTTGGGCAAAGCCAAGAAGGTGGATGGTTTGAGAGATCGGAGAAAGCTATCCTATTTTCTGAGGGATGTTCAACAGATAGTTTGATATTGTAAATAGATTCACCGATTCTAATATTGATGGTTGGCGGTAAAGAAATGGCTGCTTTGACGGCGAAGAGATAAAAAGCTTTGATGTATTGGGTAGGATGCAAGGTTTCTGGGCTGATATATTGAAGAGTGGCCCCGATGCAATGGGCTATTCCCCAGAAAATCTCAACTTCCCAGAGGTGGGGTGGGAGATTTGTGATAGCAACCCAGTCAGAGCCACCAACAGGAGCAGAGAAAGAACCTAAGTCAGCTGTCCATTTAGATAATCTGGCTGTAATGAAACTAGATCCACAAGGAATCGTGAGAATTTGGTTGAAGGGATGGTTGATTTTTGTTCCTTTAGGGACAGTGTAGATGAGATGGGTTGGCGAGAAGATTTTTGGTTTTAAGATTGTCTGTCCAGGGATGAGAAGGGCTAATATATGTGTTGCTTTGTACACGATACATGACTCAGTTCTTGGATTGATTTTGACACCAATTTTAGATTTTCATCGCAAAGCTTTTATCGCTAAACTTATTTTCATTAATAAATTATATGTACAAAAGTAATTCTTTTAGATTTTATCAAAGATTTTTGGAATCAAGTCACCATCAAGAAACTTTATTCAATAGCGGATTTTTTTTAAAGTGAAAAAAACCCTTGAATGGCATGATCAACCCTAAGAACCTAGACCTAAGTGTGGTATAGAGAGTGCAAATAAGATGTTTTGAATCTTTACAAGACCTTTTTGATCCACTCTTGATACCATATAGGTTATTGGTTAAGTTATAAATTAATCATTTTAAGGGGATGGAGTCTCGTACACATAATTCATCTAGAGCGTGACTTAAATTAAGGACTAACTGAACTAAATAGAGGGTGAAATAAGTAATACCTGGGTAACAATTTTAGCCACCACCTAACCAGGGTAAGTGGGTAAACCTGGCCAATTTGAGTGCCATGAAGATTACATGGATAATTAAAATAAGGATTTTTATTTAGCTTCAGGTATCTAAATGGTATAACTTAGTGAGGTAGGTTACTAAGTAAAAAGGTAGTGATAAGTAAAGGTGAAATCAACTTAACAATGAATACAATACTATTTTGACAACATTAGATTTTGGTGTAACTTCCCTATCTCAATGTCTTATATGTGAAGACAAATGGATACTTGACACATGGATTGATAGTATTACCTTGGGATAGGACTACATTTGTGATACAAAGTGATGTACTATGATCCACTATATTATGTAGACTAGAATTCTATGCTCGGATTAGTAACTATAACCTAATATGCATACATGTCTATAGATGGATAAATTTTTGGGACAAAATCCTCTACTAGGGATTAAGTGTTGTAACATACCAAAATATAGGGTCATATATTAAACCTCCCTTTTTCTTTGTGGATTTAGTCCCAGTGTCGCTAGGTCCCTTTTCCACTGATTCACAATATATTAGGTTTTATTAGGGCCTCACATTAGCATGATTCACATATAAATTCAACTTAGGGAGTTTAAAGATATAATAAATATAATATATTCAACAGTAAGACTTAATGTGCAAAAATAACAAGCAATAAGATTGACTCCAATTTGAAACTCTAAAATATCCCTAGAAATATGATATAAAATTGTTTAATATGTGTTATAATGTCATAATTGAGTAATTGAGAGGAGTAAATACATTTAATATATGCTTAATATACAATTAATAAAAGTTATTATCAAAAAAATTATGAATATAAAACTAATAACAAAATTGGGTTCCCCTCATCTTATTAGCTCAGTTACCAATTTTCATATCATTTTGACTTCAATTTCCCATCGAATTTATTAGTGCAAAATTATATTCTTAGTGTACATTATTTCACTGTAATTACATTTTAGAGCCATTAAGATCATTTAATAGACACGTTACACCTCCTTCCTGGTAATGCACATTTGTTCTATGACCTAAGTTGTGGATAGTTGATCTCTCTTGTACTCGACGATTGTTTCTTCCTCTTCTCTCCCTATCATTTGACGCGATCAATACATCCTTGACTATTTCACCTTTTACTCCTTCTCCTCTTCCTCCTCTTCCAAAATCCTCCTCCTCTTATTCACCTCTTTTCCTCTATCTACTCGACCCAAAACCCTAGCCGACCCACACTAGTCGTCATTAAAGGAGAGACATCAACCAATATGTTGCAACATCAAGCATACACCTAGTTGGGCCTATGCACTGCCCTACCTCCTCCTCCCTCTCTGTGATGCCACTCATGGCCGCATCAATGATCCACCATGGCAACCATGGCCTAAGTGAATTGTCAACCATTGCAACATGCAAACTGCTGATTTCTTCCATGAATGCTATCATTTCAGGAATCCACCACCACTTAGAATACTACCATCATCAGGCACCCCTACGAATCACTAACCCACCACAACCACCATTGCACATAGCCGCTAGATCTTCTACAACTGCCACCAGCACATGCTGCTTCAACCATAACTAACTACTGTTACACACTGCAACCTCCTCTAGCAATGAGAACACCACTACAATCTTCCCCAATACATCCAACACAACTACATCATCTTCTTCTTGCAACCTACCCTAGTTGAAAGGGACCATCATCACCATGACATACGGTTGGCGAGTTGTGTACATGACTAAACCACCACCATATCCACCTCCTTTCTCCTTATATGGTCCACTTCCCCCCCTCTGAGTCCATCACCACCCAGCTAGCCAACATTTCTTACTCTTCAATTGCAGATCAACACACTATAGAAGGGATCATCTACCCAGTAGACATGCAACTCCATATCCTATAACCTAGCATGGTGATCTTCATCACCAATCCCTCCTTAAGTTTTTCCCAATGTTTTGAACTATGATATCTATCTCCACTTATCCTTTTGAAACCAGCAAACCAAAAGACTTACTCTAAGCCCCAAAATAGCCAAGTTGTTGATCATTTGCCTTGAGCTATAGGTCCAGTATCCTCCCCATGGCTGTCTACACTTGGACTTGGTGAACTGTCATGATTGAAGATCATCCCTGTTCTAGCCTAGGGGAACTAGATGAATAAAGCTAGCCACTCTTCTTCTTGAAATGGTTTGGGATTTGTCCGTCATTCAACATGTCAGTATTTGATTCTTTCATGCATATTGATTCTTAATAATTCAGTTAATAAGATAATGATAGGTTGGATATTATCTTGTGACGATAATATGAATATTCATATATGCCACCACATTAGATAGGTAAATTCACTACATATTATTATATCACATCAATTTACACACATACACAATATACTAGTACTACATCCAGGGACACAATTATATAGACATAGATTCTTAATATCCATAGTATAATAAGAGTTTAAAGGTATAATACTTGGTTAAAAAATAGTCCTTATTATTTGACAATCTACTTAATGATTTTCATATAGATACATATGTTGGTGTATGTGTAATACAAATAAATATATTGGTATTTTCAATTCTTGTAAACCTAATGTTATCAACTTGATTAGTAGTAGTATCATACTATGATATATCTGAACCCAGTGAGAGAGAGTTTAAGATGTAAAATTTAGTGATGACCTATAGATTTTAATCGATTTCCCTAATCATTATCATACTAGTATATATGTGTGTGTTGGAGTATAAATATTTAGACATATTTATGTAATTTTACTAATTGTTAAGAACTACGTGCAAAACCATAAATAGCTTTTGCCACATACACGTATAAGTATATTTGGTGATGATTAGGAATACGTATGATCTAATACATTTAACTAGATTGATCCAATTTGACTAAGTTGACATATGAGAAAGAGTAAGGAAGATTAATGATATAAGTATAAGTATGGGTTACTATATTACCAAAAAAATACTCATATATGTATGTGTGTTGAATTTAAACCCTAGACTCTCTAAATAAGGATATTTTTATTGAATAATATCTCATGTAAACACATCCTTGACCTAGTTGACCAAATTAAGACATATAACTAAAGAGAGAAAATGAATTGCAAGCCCTATATTAAATGCATGCATATCATTACACACATATGTATAAAACCTAGACATACTTTGAATTATGTGATTAAGGATGGATATTAATATCAAAATAGATATCTAATCATAGATTCACTTAATAAAATTAAGATACTAGTATTTGATTAGGTAATCATGATTTAGGTAAGGGCTATATATAACTAGACTAGGAAGGTAAACATATGTTCTATATGGTTTGAATAACACACCTACTGTGTTCCTAAGGTGAATCTAAACTTCATGGATGAAGTGTATAGATTGATTTAAGAACTAGCTGTGATGATCAGGTATGTACATCCTCCATTTTATTTTTGGGAATTATTTGGCTTAAACCAAAATTCATTTCATGAGGTATCTCTTGAACTATCAAGTTTACTTGAAACTCAATTATTGGACATTCATATTTCCTATTCTTGATTAAATATATTCATGTGGATATTGAATTATTCTTTTATAATGAGTCTTTGTACCCCTTATGTTATGATTTCCTCTTATGTGAAAGTGACTGAAATGATCGCCTCGCCTCTCTATTTTATGCATGCTACATATTTGACTAGAATATCTAGAATAATGACACTTATGTACAACCATAATTATAAAGGTCACACATATTCTACTTGGGGTGTGTGTTTCCAACCTTACTTTTAGTCCATGATCCTATGGTGTTATGGACCAGTTTTAGGCTTATTTAGTCTATATTATTATGCATGCAACAGTTATTGTTTTATATTGAGATTGTTGATAATTGTTATGGCAAGCCACTTTTATTCTCATGCTTGTAGTGTGGGTTTTAATATGCCTCATTTCTCTTATTACAATTCTTTTGAACTTACCTAACTGTAGTTAGCCCCTTCTTGTGGGAACATCTATTTTTATACTTTTTACCCAATATAATGTCCAAATGTTTTTACTATATGTACATGCTCATCCTTTGCTGACCTATATGCCTTTGTTTCATATTTTCTAGATAATGTTCCCTTTCACCCAGGCGTAGTTACATCATAAGACCAGGATGTACGAAGATCATATACATGGTATTGGACTTAAGGATATCTTCGAATAGCTGGGTTTCCCTCTGGAACATGTCTTGCATGTGATTAGAATTACTAGATGTATACCTTTTTACTCTGCTATACCTCCATTTTTTGTTAGGAAAAATTGTAAATGCATCAACAACTAACTTTGCAATAGTTTTGTTTCTTCTACTTCACTATTACATGGCTCTTGTATTGTACCATTTGAGTGGATCCCCTATCTGATCCCACTCTTTACAACAACATAGCTTGTGCTTGAAAAAATTATTAAAGAAACTTATTGGTCCTTTGTAGTACCTAGTCTATGAAGAAATAGTTTGATAAGAGTGATAAAAATGATTAGGGTGAGAAATTTGTAAATTTATTTTCCTTCTAGGTATCCATGTCAGGTCCTTGAATATGGTTGTCTTTTCTTTTACTTGTTAACAACTTATACCTATACTAGTTAGTCATCTAGTCCAAGTTACTTTGGTAGTTTCTTTGTGTGATGGATATGTGACATGATAAAATCTTCACAATGCACAACACCCAAATCTTGGGATGAGAATTGGATCAAGTTGGACATAGTTGACATAAACTGCATCCAAATTCAAATCCAACAAACCTATATAACTCGTTTATGGGGTCACTTTTTGTCAAACCTCAAATTAAATCCCCAAAATCCAACACAAATTTGGAATTTGGGTTGAGGTTAGTTAAAGCCTAGCCCATGTTAATATGATAAAAAACAAAAGAAAAGAAAATATATTTTAATGATAGTAACATACATTAAACAATATATAATATTAACATACACCTAAGATAATGAAAACAACCTTGTTAAACTAGAATAATAACTAACAAATTAAAATTAAACTCCACATGCATCTGTACTCTCAAATATGAACTAAACTTTTAGTTAACAAACAGATACACAATTAGTATTATGCAATATCAACAAATATCTAAATTCTTACTTAGAGAATATATAACTAAAAAGTTTCAACTTGATATATTAACATATTGAATATAGCATGTAGACATGTATAGAACAACGTATAGCAAATCTAGTCTACCTCTATGCACAATATTAATTCTATAAGTTTGAGTTGGTCCTTTAAGTTCAACACAGTTGTAACTCGACTCATGTAAGAGTTGTCCTAAATCTAAAGCTCGCCCACCACTAAAAATCATAGACACAATTTGAGCTTGTTATATGGGACATATATGGTTTGAGAAATTTTTCTCATAATTTGGATACAAACACGATCAAACATATAATCAGATGTTACCAAACAATTGTTAATGCTGAGGTGTATTAGATGTACTATTCTTAAGAGTATTTCATGACTCTTAGTGTGAAGGTGCAATATACAAGGACTACGACTACTAACGTACGATGCAACAACAATTGTTGACATGAAACATGCACCCAAAATTTATGGTGGTTAAATGAATGAACTTATCATTCTTCCAATGAAATGAAATATCTTGAAGTATTTTCCTAATCTTTTCTTCTCCTCATGTCCCCAATTTACTCTTTCTCTCTTCCCTTCTTCCTTAGTGAAGGATTGTTCGTCTCTCTCTTTGTTCTTGCATGTTAAAAAATTATGGTTGTTGTAAATTAAATGTGTGATGTACATTATTTGCACACGAGATGCTCGAAGGAGAGAGGGACCAATAGACATGTGAGAAAAAAATAAACAAATGAGTGGAGAGAGAAAATCCAAGAGACATATGAGAAAAAGGATCCTTATTTTAAATAGGTGGAATGTTTCACATACTAAAAAAGGAATATGGGAAATGGACATTATATATATTACAATTATTTAATTTTTTAAGAAAGAGAAAAAAGAGTGTGTAAAAGGTGATAGAGATCCTTATGCAATCCCAATCTATTGTATTCTCTTCTTCTCAGATAGAAAAAAGTTATGAGAACATGATTTCTAAAAATATATTAAAATACTACATGTTGTGAACACCAATAATACACGTTTGAGATATAATACATATATGTATAGTATATGACATTGATCACTGTATTACATGGTATTGCTCTAAGTATTTAAATGTCTTGTTTAAACATTTGTGTATCATGTATTTTAATTTGTATGTATTCTTTTTTAAAATTTACATGCATGGTATTGTTTTTCCTTTTCAAGGGACATTATTTATTTACTTATATGTTTTGATATTTATAATTTATATTTTATTTCTATTTCTCCCTACTCGACATGTTCCCTCTCCTCCTATAGAGATTTGTACTCTTTATCTGTTTCTGTGTAGGAGTATGGGAGTGTAGGGGTGAGCAAAATTTGATTAATAAACCATTCTGAATGGTTAATTTTTTTTAGACAATTTGGTTAATTCTGTTAATTTGGTTAATTTATTTCGGTTAATTGGTTAGAAGGTCAATTTTTTGGTTAAAATATTTTGTGTTTGGTTAACCAAATTAACTGAATAGTCATAATTTATTCAAAAAGAAATATCTTGCTCATATATATACCTATATAATTTTACTTTTATTAAAAAAATGTCCTGTTTATAAACTAATCAAGCTTTTATGAACTATATATGACTATGTTTGTATGTAATATTACTATAATATAATAATTGTTCATAATGTAATATTTTTCATACAATATTATTATAACAGTGTTGTTTAGTTAATCAAATTAACTGACAGAATTAACCACTAACCGATTAACTATAATTGAACTAACTGACATTAATTTAGTTGGGTTAACAGTTAAAATCTTAAGCCACAAATTAGCCATTTAACCGAACCAAATTAACCGTAACCGACCGAATTAACTAAATGCTCACCCCTATGAGAGTGTGTACATGGTTGCTCGATATTAATGAAGAGTCATGAACATGTAGGTATGTTTACTCAAATAAGAGGAGTTATGCACACCCCCTTCTCCGACTACCAAATGCAATGGGGTTGAGAGGAGAGAGACTTGTGAGGAATAAACAATTACAAAACTAGGGAGAGAGGAGAAGTTGGAAAGAAAATGAGAGAAATATTATTCTTTTTTTTGGAAGGTCAAAAATTCCACATAAAAAGGAAAGTGACACGCGGAAGTATTTGATGTTATTAAAATTATCTCATTTTTGGGAAAAAGACAGTGACCAACAAAGGACTGATGACAACTATGACAATAAATATATAGTATTTTCTTCATCTTAGAGAGATAGCAAGAGAACTAGAAGTGAGGGTCATTTATTAAAATATATAGATACCATGAATGATAATGCTAAATATTTTGATATCAAACTACACAAGTAAACCAACAGAACATGACTAACACATTGTGTTAATTAATTAGGTTTAGTGATTTATTTATATTTTTTTGATAATTCTGTGTGCGTTGTATTGCTTATTAATGTGCATGGTTTGAATCTATATGTGCGATTTAGTTTATGTACATGTATTTCCACTATTCCGTGAATGTATAATTTATTCAAATATATTAATGGAATTAGGATGCTCATTATGGTACATTATTATGAATATTCGTATATGGTGAATTATTTATTGACATGAACGTTTTTGACTAACTTAATAGATTGAATTAATATGTATTAGTGTATTTAAAAATAAAAGATCCTCTCTTACTCCCCGTCTCTCATTAATCTCCCTTCTCCCCTCTATTACTCCATCGGACCACTTTTGAATCAGAGTTCGCGTGGGAACCTGCTTGTGGTCTAAATTAGATCAACGCAAGACGCAGCTTGCAATCAATCCTATTCCTTCTCCTAAGGAAACCAGGTAGCGGATGGACTCATCGATGACAAGTCGGGGCAGGAACACCTGTTTCCTTGCTGTGTGGGTTTCTTCCTATTCCTCGTGACGATAATATGGACGAGCAGCAGGCCAAGCAAATCGATCAAACTGTTGCCTACGATGAAGCGTAGTTGGTCAGAACTTGACGGTCTCGTGCTGTCCACAATCTTGCAATACATCAACAACCCCGTGGACCTATCCTCCTTCCGGCGTGTTTGCCGGTCATGGCAGTCAACATGTACTGAGGAGGAGGCAGCCATAGCGCAACGGTTGCCCCCTTTGGTCTTCAACCGGGGAAAGTTCTTCAATATAGCAGATGGACGGAGCTATTCACTGAAGGACGGCAGTGGGAGAAATCTGTTTTCGTACGATGACTACTGTATCGGTTTCTCCAACGGCTACCTCATCCTCCCACGTCGACGTCACGACTACGACGATTCTCTTATTAATGTGGGCCTTCCAAGTGATACCCGTTCTATAATATTGTTCATGAGTGCAAAAGACTATCCAACACGCAGGTACTTCTCCGTTTGTTCCCAGTCGTGGCTGCTCGCCATCAACCCCTTCACAGGAAAGACTCATTACTTCCCTCCTGCTCTGGGCAAATTCTATGGGGCACACATAGTAAGAACACCTTCGCCGTCTGCACTTGGCGACTGTATGATGGTGTTGCTGCGAAACGACGGTGTGCAGTATTGCCACCCCCATGAAAGCAGATGGAACATCTTCCTCTTCGACAAAGACACCTCGTCCTGGGCCAGCAGATTGGGCCACAACAGCCGTGTTATGGTGGTGGTGTCCGGTACGAGCATCTTTTACATGAATCGTTACAGTTGTAGTGATCCCAGAACTCGAACGTTTGCCAAGCTCGATCTTCTGGCCGCATACCCCAACATCACCTCGATGACGGCGTCGTTTCAAAATCCGTGCAAGGAGTTCTCGGATATCAGGTACCTCGAGCTAGACGGCGACGTCTGCGCATTGTGTTACAGTTCTTCCTTGAGATATCTGTGTCTTTACCGCTTGGATCTGGATACGCTTGTGTGGGCTGACGCGAAAGGTGAGATGGGAGATCGTGTTGTGATCTTTGACCCGCTGCGGTATGCCTACGTGGTGGTGGATTCGGTGAACAAGTGCAACCTTCCCGGAAGGTGCATGCTTGATCTCGGCGGCCGTTCGGTCATTAACATGGAGATCGCCTATTACAAGGAATGGGAGGCATTTAAATTATCAAAAGATAAGTCGTTTTTAGATGATTACGGGATTGTGATCCCCTCCGTGTGTTTCAAACGGTAGCATGAGACTGTATAGTGTTTTTATTCATGATCCACGGTTAATCTGAATTTCTATTTGTCGTTTTATCTTTTTCCTAATTAGTGGTGAAGGCACATGTTAGGCACACCCTAACGATTCGTCGTGGCAAGATACACTTCCTCGTGAAAATGATAATCATCAAACTGTGACTAGCATTATCTAATAGTTGATTTTGCTAACAATTTCTTTAGATAATAACATTTTAGTTTCTTCCTAATAATCAATTTATTCAAGAACCGCTTTTTGTTAAGATAGATTCATTGTATTCATCCCGAATCCTATCGTGTATCTAATCTTATTTTTTTTTCAATTATTTAATTTTGTCTCTTCTCTTGCCTTATATAGCTTGTCCTTATCTTTTGGGATTGTCTTATCTAGTACCATGAGAATAATATGAATAAGACATTGAGTTGCATGCCACGGTGTGTCAACGGGTGGTATTGTTGGGTGTGCCAACACATACCAACATTTTGAGCCAAGATGATATTTAACATTGTCCTCTCCTCCTTATTTAGTTTGGTGTTATACTTATATTATCATTTTCTATTATTTAGTCTTATTTCCTTGTCTTGCCTTACGTAGTTTGCTTCATCTTTTGAGATAGTCTTATCTAGTACTATGAGAATAATATGAATAAGATATAGAATTGTATGACAGAGTGTGTCAACGGGTGGTAATGTTAGATGTGCCAACAAGTACCGATATTTTGAGGCTAGATAAGTATCCTAAAAGATAAAAACAAGCTTTGTAAGGCAAGTTGAGGAGATAAGACAAAATAATTGAAAGTGATAATATAGAGATAATACCAAACAAAATAAGAAGGAAGAGAGGAAAATGATAAAAAATATCTTGTTTCAAAGTATTGGTGCTTGTTGGCACATCAATCATTACCACTAGTTGACACACCATGTCATACAACTCTATGCCTTACTCACATTATTCTCATAGTACTAGATAAGGCTATCTCAAAAGATAAGGACAAACTATGTAATACAAGTCGAGGAAATAAGACTAAATAGTTGAAATTGAAAATATAGGGATAATACCAAACTAAATAAGGAGGAGGAGAAGACAATGATAATCTAAATAAGACATAGAGCTATATGACACGTGTGTCAATGGGTGGTAATGTTGAGTGTGCCAACAAGACCCAACCTTTTGAACCAGATAAAGACCGACAAAAAAATAGAGAGAAGGGCAATGAGTTATCAGATTTTGTTGTGGGTAATGGATTGTGTGTGAGGGACAATCTCTTGAAGCTTTTACTTACTAGAATTTTAGGTTTTCGTGGCCAATTTTTTTCTTCTCCTGTTGGTTATTTGTTTGGAGGTTATTGACACTGTCGATGGGGGTCATTTTCATTATGCATACTTAGGCTATATTTTACAATACATAGTATCTAGGGCTTGAAGCTACCGCCAAATCACTTCACACGCATCAATAATAGGTAAAGACAAAAGTCTACAAGGATCAACAATCTAACACCCTAGAAAAGTGTTCCTTCCACAATATTTGTATCTATCTAGTAGACCCCGTGCTTGTGAGAACCAAAAAAAAAAGAAACCACCCAAACATATAATAAAACTAGGTCAAGGAAACCTCAAACATATTGATCAAAACATAGCAGTTCTGACAAGTTTTTGTTTTCTATAAATTCTTTTTATACTCTTTGTTTTGTATGGTGGGAATCCACATTTTATGAGTGGAGAAGTATTTTTGGAGTTATTTTGCCTACATGAAGAGGTAGGATGAATAATATTACCTCCTAACTTTATTAGGAAGAAACTTCCCACCCCTCCATCAAAAACTGCATCCTCGTGATACCTAACTGAGAGATTTATCTTCCATCATGATATAGTGAAGCTATACAAAGCCATCCACCAAGCTTCAATAAAACCACATGGCAAGGGCGTTCCACCCCACCTAGACTTTCAGAGTAGAAGTTGTACACTATGTTCATGATTTGAAAACCAAGACACATGATAGAAACTAACCACCAATCAAAAAACCCATTACAAAATAGGCCAATAATGGTCACAAACCCTTCCAAATGTGGCAATAAAGGGGCATGTCAATGCAACCAACAAACCTCACGAGGAAATCAAAACTACTCAATCATCCTAATGTGTACATGAGATGTCAAAAGGGTCTTGCACTCCTCAACATGCAAAAGAAGTTAGTCTATATTCTCATCAATAACTAAATCTCTCAAAGCCCCACCTCATACCCTGATTGAGAAACCTCTCACTATACCATCCCACCTCATCCTGTTTTCATAATATCTACTCTGGATACATCATCAAACCATCCTCATGTATATTGTGAGAAGCCATCACATCTATACTAAGAACTCTATGTGTCAAAACCCCCAAACATCTATTGTCCCATACCCGATGGATCATAACAATATGTCGTCTACTATCCATGATAATCCTCCGACCTATGTCAAAGGATATGATGACAAACCTCATGGTCCTCAACAAAGGAAGATATAGGGGGAGGGATCTAGCTCCCTCACAAATTCAAATATAATTATTCATGTGTAGGAGTATGGTAAAATCTAGTACATATCATATAGATTTTTTCTCACAAAATAAGAACAACATACTTAGTAGCTTGAGTGGTACATATTTCCTTATTTGTTTCTAGTGACTTGGGATCGAATCTCAGGTGCTATTTATATACATATATATACATACATATATCTAAACTTAGTCCCCCTAGTGTGACCTGACCCTCCTTAGTGTCATTTAGCCCCCCTTAATGTTAGTTTCCGCCACTACTCCGCCACCCATCAACAATGAGTAGGATGATTAACATCAAGGTTTTGGTTGGATATATGCATGTGGGATAGTGTGGAGAGAAATGTTGTGGGACAACAATGATAACATGATATTTTGTGAACTTTTTGCACATGCTTTATTTCTATAATGACACCCCTTTTGTGAATTTTCTTGTCTAATGACCTTGAACAATATTTAGATTTAACTTAACATCCTTCCTTACTCCATGTAGACTCATCATCACTCACTACTATTACATCTTGGTTGCGATCATGACAGATGTATTCAGACAAATGTCTTGTCTACAAGGACTAATCAAGCATGTCGATGTAGACAGATTCAACTCCTGTCTCTAACAAAATGAACAATTTCCTATTACAACCATGATTTCCTAACAACAGTCGCGACCAGGATGCATGGTTTGACCTAGACATCATTGTGATTGGGACACATGGTTTCAATCGAGACATCATCATGACCGAGACAGAAGCCACAACTGCTACTGATGGTCACAATTGTGACAATGGTCCCGATCGAGACATGAGTATCAAATGCTACATAAAAGTAAGTCGGTGAGAAGAGCCTATAAATAGGTCCCAATTTCATACATGAAAGGCATCAAACATCATCAAGATAGGCGAAGTCCTTCCCAACCCCCGAGACATCCTCGTTCATGTCCATTGGTCTTGGATCTTCAAAGATGAAAGTTGGAGGAGAGAGAATATTTGCCATACTCTTCTTTGAGAGAAGGAGATGTCATCTTCCACACCTACACCAGATCTAGATCTGAAGAAGTACCATTGGTATATCACCTCTTTACTTCTCTAGATCGATCATCTTCCTCACGCAATACCTTCACCATCTTCGTTATTCTTGATGTATTTACACTTGTGTAGCCTCGTTACGTTGCTGATTAACATGAGTGGCTAAAAACTTTGCTTGGGTTGGGAGTAGCTACTAAGGCCTCCCAACACGTATATACTTACATCCTTTTGAATATATATGCTCTTAGCAAAGATTATCTCCATACTCTTGGTCTTAATGCTTCACTTACATGATTAGATATCCTATTGTGATGTATGATTGTTAATGCCTTAAAAGAGTAGTATTAATATTATCCAAGTGTTATAGGGTTGCATGAATGCATGAAGATGTTGGAATGAAAAAGCTAATGATGATATGGTTTGCTTTGTGATTGTTTGTTTTCCATCTCAAGAGAGAGAGATAGAACCTTATAATCTAGATCTATCTTGAGCTCAAGAGAGGAGGGAATAGAATATATGATGATTTCTTATAATCTTGCTATGGGTATACAAAGGGTTGTGAGTATTACATGTTGGTGAGAGATCCTAGTTGGTGAAACTCAATCCAAGTTCCCATCCATACTTTGTTTACGTCTTTCTTGTTTGATCTTATTATCTAGTTTTGTATTCTTAACTTTGATTTTCGTTCTTTGTTTGGAGTAACATCATTCCATAAGGAACACCATCTTAATCTACCTCTTCATTTGGTGTATTCAAGTCTAAGGCCCTACGTTCCTAACACTTACCAACCTTTTACCCATGGTTCGATCCCGATCTACTACATTGGATCCCGTATAATAGTTATAGGGGCCTGAATATTGGGTTATAAATCTAAGAGTCTGACTACTCTAAGATCTACTCTGTTTTGGACATGTGATTCAGGACGGTCAACTTTTTGGCACCATTTTCGAGGACAAGGCAAAACGGTACTATTAAGAACACAAGTCTACTCACTATACACCCATGCCTCAAGCATAGCAATAAGATTGACTACACAAAAACTCTAATAGAACAATCCATTTATACATATTGGCTAATGATTCTAAGGCCCCAATTCTTGAAAGGAAGGGGCACCAAAGGCCTCCTCCCTCCCTCTTTCATATCTTTATTTCTTAAAATACTTTGCTATACATGTCCAGTTCTAACTTGACTGTACAAACTATTTAGGTAGCTTAAAAGAAGTAGATTGTGGACCTCAACTTTCTTTCCTCTTGCATCAACATGCTGCCTCATAGAGAAGGAGGACATTTTAGAGAAGATTAGAATGCAAGAGTACCTCCAAAAACTAGAGAAGAATGAGAGGAACGTAACTCATATGATCTTCATCATGAGGACAAAGAATGCGAAGAGCGACATGAAGATGATCATGATGAACAAGATGAAGAGGATCATAACCATCACAAACACTACCACCACTACAATAGGAGACACATAAGGAATCATCATGATCGCAAACACGACAACCATAACAACGAGGGAGAAGATGATGATGAAGACAAATCACTTAGAGAATTGGCTGCAACAAGAGCTAATTATCCAAGGTGCCCAGTCGTTATCCCGTAGTTTGATGCTACTAATTTTAAGCTAAAGCTTGCACTCATCTCAATGATCTAGAACAAACCCTTCATAGGTAACTCAAAGAATGAGAATCCTTACCATCATCTTGATGCTTTCAAAAATATCCACGACACTATCAAGATGAGGGGAGTGCCGCAAGAAGTTATATACTACAAGAGATTCATCTTCTATCTAGAGGACAAGGGTTTGTCCTGGTATCTTAGCCTATCTCACTAATCTATTAATGGATGGAGGCCTCTCGCCGATGCTTTTGTCACTGAGTTCTATCCGACTGAGAAAGATATTTGAAATAAGAAAAGGATCACTTACTTCATGCAAAAACCTGGAGAAAACCTTCATGAAGAATTTCAAAGATTCCAAGAGTATCAAAGGATTGTCCTCATCATGATTATTACAAGGGTTTTCTCATGACAACATTTTACAATGGGCTAACTCCCATGGAGCAGACTTCACTGAATGCTGCCACTAGGAGTGATTTTCTTGGAAAGAATCCAAAGAGAACTATGATGATCATTAATAACATGGATGCACCACAAGCAGGCATAGAATATGAGAGTAGCGATAGGGTATCCTCCAAGAAGGATATCTCTAAAGGACCTTCTATTGAGGCTGATTCTCTAGAAACTATCACAACTCAAATTCAAAAGATAGTTACAGATGCCAAACAACTGAAAGACTTTGGAGGTAAAGGTTGTCGAGAAGGTTATGAAATGTGTCACATGCAATGAAGGAAGCCACATAATTGATAATTGCATTTATAGGTGACCAAAAGGCAGTGAAGATAGAGAAAGTAAGGAAGAGACAAAGAACGTCTCTTATGCAAATTTAAAAGACCGGATCACCCTAGTTTCAATTATTGAAAGAAGGATACCGCCGAGAATTCTCATCAACTAGGTGGTTTGTCTAAGCCGCCATCGGGATTCGAGAAAAGAGGTGGTCATACCCAGTATACCAAAACTACAACTTACCAGCAGAATAGAAACAATTACCAATGCCAAGAACAAGGTCAAAGCCAGTATTAGAATAGGAATACAAATAGGCAAAACCAAGACCAAGGTCAAAGCAAGAGAAGCGATAACATTAACCTGACATGGTGCTGGAGCTTTTCAAATTCATAAAAAGAAAAGAATCTATTAATGAACAATTAACTCAAAGTGTCATAACAAACATTGGTGTTCTGAGTACTATACAGACTCAGATGTTTCACATGCAAACACATCATAGATAGATTGACCAGCAACTCACACAACTTTGTGAGCTCATGAAGAACCCATAAGGGAAGATTCCTTCCAACACTGAGTAGGCAAAGATGGCTACCCTTCAATCAGGAAAAGTTGTGGAGAGGCAACAATAATAAGTTCACCAAGAAGGATAAAATGTTGTCAAACCACAAACTAAACCCACTATATTAGAGGAGGAATCTGAAAGGGAGGAGCCTGAGAATGAGGACAGGAGAAAAGAAAAAAATACAAAAAGAAGAAAAATGCAAAGAATAAGAAATAAGATCCTATTGAAGAGGTCCTTACACAAAGAAATCCCTAGGCATCAAGATTCCCATTCCCTTACAAACTGATTAAAGATCATATGAAAAAGACATATGAGAAGTTTATTGAGGAGGTGAAGAATTTAGACATGGATATCCCATTCCTAAATGCCATCGAGGAGATTCCTACATATGCAAAGTTTTTTAAGGATCTAATCACTAAGAGAAGAAGAGGAGACCATATCAAGATTGAGCAGTTGGAGAAGATGTTGAGTGATTTTGTCAAAGATGAGTTACCTACTAAGAAGAATGATCTCAGAGCATTCAATATTTCCTTTTGTGTTGGGGATAATGTAG
This sequence comes from Alisma plantago-aquatica, assembly GCA_963693085.1. Lineage (NCBI taxonomy): Eukaryota > Viridiplantae > Streptophyta > Magnoliopsida > Alismatales > Alismataceae > Alisma > Alisma plantago-aquatica. Next base: position 1,039,897,148 of record OY856412.1, read on the forward strand.
AAAGAAAAGGGTTACCTGATCTGGGAGCAAGCATACATCTTATGTCTCTCTCCTTTGCCCAAAGGCTCAGACTAATAGACATGGTAAAGATTGGAATGAGAATTGAGTTGGATGACCACACCTTTACCAAGCCATTTAGGATAGTGGAAGATGTCCCAATTCATTTTGGGAAATTCTTTATACCTTGAGACATAGTAGTGATCGCATTAACGAAGATCTGATTTGTCCAATATTATTTGGAAGACACTTCATTTCCATAGGTAGAGCTTTGATCAACGTGGAGGAAGGGATCGTCACTCTTCAGGTCAGAAATGATCATATTGAATTTCATGTTCAAGATGCCATGAGAGGACCTTCTCTATTTGAGTCAATCTACTTCATGAACAACTATAACCAATACTATGAAGAAGTTCAAGAAAATAAGGCAATTATCGATCTGCTCATGCAATCCTTGAACAATCCAAACCTCAGTCTAAAAGACCCTGAAGTGGTAGAGATTTTAGATTATCTGAATCAACCAATGGAGTGTTGACCTAGTGGTTATACATTGTCCATATTTTGATAATGACTCAACCATTCCATTCATATGTATCTAATATGTGTATTCAAGATTGATCCCAGGTGTTAGGTACATGAAAAGGATCAAATTACACAAGCCTTAGCTTGTCCAAATTCAAGTCGAATGCAACGCAAGTGTGCTAATAAGGAAATCCCTTCAAATGACCTTAGACAAATTTTGTAATCACTTGTATTGATGATATGACTGTTGGTATGTATGCCCTGAGAGCCAATCATGGGATGATTGGTGGGATACATTAAAATTGATTTGATAAACATAAAAGGAAAGCTTCCAATTCTTTCTGGTTCAGTCATATGAGATAGTGATAGAACAGATTGAATGTCTAGAGAATGATAGTACTCAATGACGTATGCCTTCAGGTTCAGGACCTGAACGATGAGATCATACAGATGATAAGAGTTTGTACATTCTTGTTATGTCCCTAGTCGGATGTCATTGTGGAAGGTAGATAGACAACAATGACACACACGACCAGATTGTGGTGTTGGTTGATGACAGAATCTCATCAGTCATGATATAGAGATATCAAACCAAACACATAGGTACTTGTTGGAGAACAAGTGTACCGGACAGACCCACCGTGAGTTTGACACATGGAACCATGACATGGTAGTCACAGTCAGTACTCACAGTGATGGTGGTGAGTGTGATTCTTTGACCTGAAATCACTACACTCAACAAATGTCATTGAGCACACTTTGACATCATCAAACGCAGTCCTGAAACATGGGTTGTTATAAAGGTGATGATTGGTGGCTTTGACACATGGGGCTTTTGAGGGGTGAGTGATATATATGGGATTTGTCCCTCCTGAGGGAGTTTGATATCCAAGGCCACTTGATGAGTAGGATTGAAATAGGCGTGCGCACGCATGTGTGAATCAGTATGTGATATTGATGTCATACATATCTCTTCCAATCTGCTCTGAGATCAAGAAAGTGAATGAACGTTGACAGGATGACTGTTCCATGCCTCGAGTTCATTCGGGATATCAGTGACAAAGGAATTATACATTCACTGTAACACCATTCATGGATTGTAGGATTGAAAGTTGTTCTCCAACTTTCTACTTTCACTTAGGTAGCATTGATGTGTGACTAGGCATCGCTCTTTGCTTGTGAAGTCATAAGTGTTATGAACTTTCACTACCAATGTGAAATGGACATGCAGGGTCACACACATAGGATTTAACCTGGAAGAGGAGTTTTGTCCACAAACAATGTTTAGATTGATTACTAAAGGAGTTTAGTAGATCAATTAAACACTCAATTGATTGATAGCTCAAAATCATAGTGTTCAAGGTGTTGGACAGATTGATTAGAGTATCAGATTGGTTGAAATCACAATTGACTGATTCTGCACAATCTGCACTCCCAACCGATCGGCTCATGTGATGAACCGATCGGCTGAGCTTGGTGAACCAGTCGGCTCAAGTGTTGAGTCGATCGGCTCATAGTCAGGGTGAAACGATTGCTTCAAGAGTTGAAACGATTGATTCAACTGGTGCAACTGAGCAAGTTGGGAAAGTAGGATTGGTGGGAATTTTCCTTTCGTTTCACTTGCCCAATTTGATTGGGAAATAGGATTGGTATTCGATACATTTTAGAAACAAAAGAAGGAAAGTCAATCGGGAACTGGTCAGGACCATGAACCGACCGGTTCAGAAGTGAACCGACTGGCTCATGGGTCCCAACCGATCGGTTGAGGTGTCAACCGACCGGCTCAAATCCCCAACCGACCATTTCAGTTGTGAAACAATCGGTTCAGGTTGTGAGTTGGTTGTTTTGTGGAAAATCTCGAACCCTTCTACTCCTGCTTTTAGTCCCGCATTGCACAGGATGGAGAACCCTGTCCCATGACCCTCCTATATATATAGGGGTATTGGGGGCTTCTAAAAGGACAACTCAGTGCAACCAGTTGCTCTATGAAGTTGTCGTTCTCTCTGGTTTTGGTAACCGAGAGAGAGCCCGAGCAAGTGCTACCCAAAAAGGGAGGCACAACAAGGAAAAGACAACTGCAGTTGTGACTGGTAGCAGGAGAGTGTGTTGGCGACTAGTACGCTGACAGGAGGGTGTGACTCCTTCCAATTCCTTGTGGGACAAGGAGATTGGAGTTCCAGGTGGTCCGTGTGGACTACTTCAGAGGAAGGAGGTTTCTGCCACTCAGAGGACAACTGTTAATCCTGACAGTCCCGGTGAGACCAGGAGTCTTCAATCTCGGTGCGACCAGGAGCTGCACAGACACCGTCCAAGACAGGAGGTGGAGACCGCGCAAGGCGCGAGGTATTGTCATCGAGCAAGCCTCGGGATAAGGTATGATTCCACAAACCATCCTTTCCTATTGTATATACGTTGACGCGTTTCCTTGTTCTGGGTTTGGGGGAGAAAATTTTTGTTTCCGCTGCCGTCTCTGCTTCCCCTAAAACCCAACAGTGGTATCAGAGCCACGTCAACTGCTCTATAATTTAGGGATTATCGATATGATCGATTTTGGTTTGTCGCCTTTATTTATTGCATACGATGCGAATAATATTGGCTTTATGCATGTCCAATCCTAAATCCACAAATCCCAATTTACATATATGATATGTATTATGAATGCACTCGATACACGTCACCCTTAAACAAGTTTTGTGGTGGATGTATAGTGTGGTTATGGCCAATAAACCCTATCTGTGTATGGTTGTATGTGGTTGCTTGCATCTCGGTCTGCACACCGATCTTCCTTCTCCCATTCCTGATGTTACTCGATAATTCGAGATTTCTTTCCTACCTTTGCTCCCCTCGAATGTAACTCGAGGTTTCTCTTTTAACAATGTGAAATAGGATAGAATTTTATTTCCTGTTATGTCAAAGAATGGAGGACATCCTAACGACAGCTGAACCGATCGGTTGACGTTCCAGATGATCGGTTCAAGGAGTGAGCCGATCGGTTGATGACCAGTTCCAGGAGCGAGATGAGCTGGTTGCAGCCATGAAGAGATGCACGACGACCAGGCGAACCGATCAGTTGGAGGAGCCAACCGATCGGCTGGTGGCACCCAGCCGACCAGTCTGATAGCGAGCCGATCATTCATGTGATGAGTTGATCAAACCCAGAAAGGAAAAGCACAGAGTTCATCTTGTACAGGTTGCATGTGATGTAGACCTAGATGATCATAATTCCTCTTGGCTCGAGAAATCACATTAGGATGGCCATAATCATCGCTTTTATCGTTTTGCATTTTTTTTGTGGGATATAGCATGTACATGATACATACTATGTATTGTGGTGATTGGATATGTATATGTATATATATATATATATATATATATATATATATATATATATATATATATATATATATATATATATATATATATATATATAAAAACAAATCCCTCATTAAAATATTAAGTCTTATATGCCTTCCATTAGTGGCACACATGAAAAACACGATCGACCAAGCGTAGGTTACGCCAAAGCATGGTGCGCCATCTATAGACATGTAGGTTCTTAGACCATCTATCACGTAGGTTACGCCAAAGCATGTTTACCGTGTCGGATTTTGGGTTAGACTTAACTGGTGATTCTTAGAGTGTCTAAGCCCAGAGGCAAGGAATGTTCATGGCAAGGTGTTGGGCATGTTCATTCATCAAGAGTTGCATATGATAAAATTGGCATGATGGCCTACCTAAATAGTCAAGATTGTGGCAAAGCTGACTCATGACTTGATGAAATATGGATCTTGCCCACTAGAAGGTTGTACGCTGCAATCTTTCGAATGTATGGTGAGGGCTATCAATTTGAATGAAAATAGTGGGAGCGATAATTAACTAAAGGCCTAATTATATAGTCAACTCTTCAAATCAATCAAACAAGTCAAAAAGAGTTTTGGACTAAAATTGCATATATTTCCTTTTGTTAAAATAAATGGTTAATCAACAAATCACTTTATTTGTGATCGGTCTTTGAGACCAACAAATTAAATGGGAATAATTCCACGACTAGTTAGGATAATGAGAGGTGTTCTCAAAGAGCAAAAGCTCCAAGTCCTAGTTATACCAGAACCAGATGAACTCAATCCCACCACATCAATGGCTGAAAGTATGCTTATGGAAGCATACCGAGGATGACATTGATGAGGAGTGCTTGATGTTGTGTTCTCTGAACTATGAGTTTTAGAGACAACATGAGACATATGATGTCTCAAGGACACTGTCCTAGTATGTCATGATAGAAGGACATCCAGTAAGGTATTCACACACTCAATATGATTGGGTATGTGGAAAACCTGACTAAGAAGGATTCCCTCTGAGCCAAGAGTTGGCTATCAGTATGATACTGCAAATGTTGCGAGAATCATACAATTCATGGTAAGCTACAACATGAACAACTTTGACAAGCGTTGACAGAGTTGTTGGACATGTTGAGGATAGTAGAGGCAAAGATGAAGAAAGACAAACCATAATCTTTGATGTGATCAAAGAAAATGTAATTCTTAAGGGCAAGGACAAGGGCAAAACAAAGAAGTGTTCTGATGCTAGCCAACAATCCAAGCCGTCTTCAGCCTCAAGGCACACGGGGAAAGGGTGTATGAGGGAATTGCCCTCTATATCTGGAAGAACAAAAGAAGATGAAGGAGGGGATGAAGATCTCCACCTAAGGTATCATGAAATGAACCGCTTCTTTATCTGAGGTATATGATACCAAGATATGGATATGTCATATATGATATGCAAGATCCACAAAGAAGTGATGGCCTTTGTGAAAGGACCGAGAAAGAAGTACTCATTATTGGGGCAAGTGTTGCTGCCATAGATAGGAGTATCTTTCAGTTTATTTCAGCCTAAAGGGAACGAAATAGAGTTGAGAACTGCTATTTCATATATTGCCAATAGATAGAAACACTTTATTTTTGCATATTGTATGACAATGATGGCAATTAATAAAGTTGATGTTTCAATCTTAAAGATATGATCTTTGTGGCAAAGCCTTATTTATCTTGTGATACATGGTATGCATAAGATAAAATGATACCTAAAAGTTATAGATAACTCAAACAATCAAATTAGCATCAATCATGAGAAATTCATTTCTAGTTTCCATGTGATGGATAAATCTAGACTCGTTTGGTTAGAGAACTAGTAAGAGACATGAATATCTAGGACATGATTAATCAATCTTCACTAAAGGTAGTGGGAGAATGATTATCCTGTTAGGTATGATACGTGTGATGTATTTACATACCTATTAGAACAAATGCTAATACTTTAAATGGTGTTTAGAGAAATACCAATATGAATATCTTGAAGTGTTCAAGATTATCATAGATGAAGTGGAAATTTGGTAAAGTGTTAATTCTTCATGAGATCAATGAATGAAATACTTGGACCAAATGTTTGAGATCCTTATGAGTGATTATGATAGTGTATCATAGAGAACTCATGATTAAGGCATGGTGATGTCTAAATCAAGAAGGAATCATACTCTAAGAAGTTAGAGAATGATTATCAAATAACTGAATTCTTCTTAATAAAAGAATACCCCACACTAATAAAGGACATTAAGAATCACAAGGAGTTGTGAGTTCTTATATCCTTGACAGATACACCTCAATTATCTATATGATGAGTTGTTCATGTGATGAGTCAACTATCTAGATGAATATGAGGAACTGAATTTTGAGTTATGGTTTATGACCATTACATCCTAAATGACATACATGTGAACCATAAGGTATGACCTTAATGGTTGCACCCATTGGATGAAATCCATAAGTGCAAATAAGTCTTAAGTGTTAAGACACATGGATAACATTTTCAGAAGGATGATGCTTGTTGATTGCAACTTAATGACTAAGACATTTAACATATGGATACTAAAACTGCATTCCTATGAGGAATAAAACAAGGATGTGTATGTGACACAACCTATAAGGTTTATGAATCCACTAATGCAAATGAAGTCTATAAGTTAAAATGGACCAATCAGTGTGATTAATTGAGTACAAGCAACTCAGAATTGGATCTTTACTTTGATGATATAGTCAAAGGGGTTTGACTGATATGTCAAAGATAGAGAAGGGATCTGTGATTTAGTGGGAGTGTGTTCACATTCCACATATTGATGTGAAATGGAAATGTTCTAGAATGGAAATCCAAAAGTGGAAATTATCTTTAAGGAAGAAAGAGATGTTTCCTATGTGATAGGAATAGAGATCTATAGAGATAGTTCTCGAAAACCTCTTGACCTAAAAAAGAGAAAGCATACATTGGCAATCTGTACTGAAGGGTTCAGTATGCACAGATTCAGTGGGAGAAAACTTGTCCATGTTACATGGAGTTAGTATCCCAAGGCCAAGTGTCCAATTCTTATGAAGAATGAGAACACTAAGAATAGATATGGATCTATCATGTATGTAATCATCCCATTATCTTGCATGTATCGACATGGTAAGAACAAAAATGCATTCATCATCTTGTATGTAGGACATGGCAATATGATGTGCTCATCCTGATAACTCGTATGTGGGACATGATGAGTGGATGTCTGTCTACTTCCAATAAGGGTTACCGGAATACCATGAGAACTTGATAAGTACTTGTGAAGTACTAGTTCTATGGAGATAAGGAAGAGTTCAATGTAACGAGTTACATTGATGCGAACTTCTGAAAGGACAGAAAATTAATCGCAATATATATATATATATATATATATATATATATATATATATATATATATATATATGATATATATAAAGTGAAAGTTTGTTGATAATTGGAAGTGTTCCAATAAAACCGTTTAAACGGAAATGTCGAGTATCCGTGTGTTAGAGAACAGTAGTGGATACAATATGGATCTGGAAGTTCATGAGATGAACTTATAGATATTCCGCTCATTGATGACAAGTATGGAATCCTTGATCATGCAATGTGGCTAAAGGTTAGCAAAGGAATACTAGATCACATATTACGACAACTCCATCTCATACGTGTGACGTACATCGAAGAGATGTGAGACATGAAATTTATACTGACTTTGGCAAGGTGTTGCCATAACTCACTATGTTCACACTAGAGCACAGTAACATGTGGGACATGTTTGAAGATCACTATGAATATGATTCAAGGGTGATTGGCTCACAGTGCAAGTGGGAGTCTGTTGGTATATATGCCTTGAGAGCCAATGATGGGATGATTGGTGGGATACATTAAGATTGATTTTATAAACATCAAAGGCAAGCTTCCAATTCTTTCTGGTTCAGTCATATGAGATAGTGATAGAACAGATTGAATGTCTAGAGAATGACAGTACTCAATGACATATGCCTTCAGGTTCAGGACCTGAACGATGAGATCATATGGATGCTAAGAGTTTGTACATTCTTGTTATGTCCCTAGTCGGATGTCATTGTGGAAGGTAGATAGACAACAATGACACACAAGACTAGATTGTGGTGTTGGTTGATGACAAAATCTCATTAGTCATGATATAGAGATATCAAACCAAACACATAGGTACTTGTTAGAGAACTAGTGTACCGGACAGACCCACCGTGAGTTTGACACATGGAACCATGACATGGTAGTCAGAGTCAGTACCCACAGTGATGGTGGTGAGTGTGATTCTTTGACCTGAAATCACTACACTCAACACATGTCATTGGGCACACTTTGACATCATCAAACGCAGTCCTGAAACATGGGTTGTTATAAAGGTGATGATTGGGTGGATTTGACACATGGGGCTTTTGAGGGGTGAGTGATAGATATGGGATTTGTCCCTCCTGAGGGAGTTTGATATCCAAGGCCACTTTATGAGTAGGATTGAAATAGGCGTGCACACGCATGTGTGAATCAATATGTGATATTGATGTCATACATATCTCTTCCAATCTACTCTGAGATCAAGAAAGTGAATGAACGTTGACAGGATGACTGTTCCATGCCTCGAGTTCATTCGGGATATCAGTGACAAAGGAATTATACATTCACTGTAACACCATTCAAAGATTGTAGGATTGAAAGTTGTTCGCCAACTTTCTACTTTCTCTTGGGTAGCACTGATGTGTGACTAGGCACTGCTCTTTGCTTGTGAAGTCATAAGTGTTATGGACTTTCACTGCCAACGTGAAATGGACCTGCAGGCTCACACACATAGGATTTAACCTGGAAGAGGAGTTTTGTCCACAAACAATGTTTAGATTGATTAATAAAGGAGTTTAGTAGTTCAATTAAACACTCAATTGATTGATAGCTCAAAATCATAGTGTTCAAGGTGTTGGACATATTGATTAGAGTATCGGGTTGGTTGAAATCGCAATTGACTGATTCTGCACAATCTGCACTCCCAACCGATCGGCTCATGTGATGAACCGATCGACTGAGCTTGGTGAACCGGTCGGCTCAAGTGTTGAGTCGATCGACTCATAGTCAGGGTGAAATGATTGCTTCAAGAGTTGAAACGATCGATTCAACTGGTGCAACCGAGCAAGTTGGGAAAGTAGGATTGGTGGGAATTTTCCTTTCGTTTCACTTGCCCTATTCGATTGGGAAATAGGATTGGTATTCGATACCAATTAGAAACAAAAGAAGGAAAGTCAATCGGGAACTGGTCAGGACCACGAACTGACTGGTTCAGAAGTGAACCGAACATCTCATGGGTCCCAACCGATCAGTTGAGGTGTCAACCGACCGGCTCAGATCCCCAACCGACCGTTTCAGTTGTGAAACAATCAGTTCAGGTTGTGAGTTGGTTGTTTTGTGGAAAATATCAAACCCTTCTACTCCTGCTGTTAGTCCCGCATTGCCCGGGATGGAGAACCATGTCCCATGACCCTCCTATATATAGGGGTATTGGGGGCTTCTCAAAGGACAACTCAGTGTAACCAATTGCTCTGTGAAGTTGTCGTTCTCTCTGGTTTTGGTAATCGAGAGAGAGCCTGAGCAAGTGCTACTGAAAAAGGGAGGCACAGTAAGGGAAAGACAACTGTAGTTGCGACTGGTAGCAGGAGAGTGTGTTGGCGACTAGTACACTGACATGAGGGTGCAACTCCTTCCAATTCCTTGTGGGACAAGGAGATTGGAGTTCCAGGTGGTCCGTGTGGACTACTTCAGAGGCGGGAGGTTTCTGCCGCTCGGAGGACAACTATCAATCTCGACAGTCCCGGTGAGACTAGGAGTCTTTCGTCCCAGTGCGACCAGGAGCTGCACAGACACCGTCCAAGACAGGAGGTGAAGACCGCACAAGGCGCGAGGTATTGTTGCCGAGCATGCCTCGGGACAAGGTATGATTCCACAAACCATCCTTTCCTATTGTATAGACGTTGACACGTTTCCTTGTTCTGGGTTTGGGGGAGAAAATTTTTGTTTCCGCTGCCTTCTCTGCTTCCCCTAAAACCCAACAATGACTTGTAACTAAGATGAGAAAAATATGTGGGATACTTAGTACCAAGTTTTAAACATCTGTAGCCAATTTAGAAAATTTCTCACAAGTTGTTGATCGGTCGAGTTTCAATCTCGACTGATCCCATTGATCGATTTTCTGATAATATGCATCAGTTGAGTTATGCATTCACAGAACTCGACCGAACGGGTTACTAAACAAATGCAATTTTAGCTGATCGGTCGAGTTTCCCAAGACAAAATCGATAGATAGTTTGAAAATTGGGTTTGTCTTTTAGCCAATCGATCGAGTTACCTTTATTGAAACTCGACCAAATGCACTGTACAGAAAATGCAAAACAAGTGAGTATAACCATTGATGATTTTCTTGGATGAAAATAGATCTGTTGTCTTGTGCAAAATGGCTATATTTTGACCCTAAGTGTTCCCCAACTCAAGGGAGCACCCCAATTATAAATAGGACCCCTTGGAGTTCATTCCAAGTTTTCTAATTCACTACATTCAAGGTCCTTGCTATAGTTGAGTGTGATACTACTCCATGAGCCCCTTTCTCTCTCTAGTTTACACATCATATCATGATTTGTGAGTGATTTAGGATTATTGTAAGAGAGATCCACCTTTGTGAATGTAAAGCTCTTAATCTTCCACTACTTCCCTATGTCCTTCTCTCATTAAGAATTTAGAGAGAGAGAAAGAGAGAATGTAAACACTTAGTAGCCACTATCCATCCATATTCTTTGTTGTTCTTAGTTACATGGCTAAGATCGATACTATAAACATAGTACAACTAAGAAATATTATCAAATAAGAACAAGTAATATTGTTGGTAAGGTATGCCTGTAGAGACAATCATGTGATGATTGACATGGCATATATCATAAGGATTTGATTAGTGCTCATAAAGGAAAGCTTCCAATACATTGTGTTTTATTCAATTATGAGATAATGAAGAAACATTATGAATGTCTAAAGAATGATAATACTCAATGACATATGTATTTAAGTACGTGACTTGGAAGAATGAGATTATATGAATTCTAAGAGTATGTACATTCTTATTATGTCCCTAGTTAGTTGTTACTGTGGAAGGTAGATAGACACCAATAACACATAAGACTAGAGCGTGGGTAAGTTGATGACAACATATCATTAGTCATGATCTAGAAATATCAAACTGAGCACACAGATACATGTTAGGGAACAATGTATCAGATAGACCCACCTTGAGAGTGAAACATGGAAACCATCATATGGTAAGTCATAGTCATCTCTCATAGTGAAGGTGGTGATTGTGATCCAAAGACCTGAAACTTGTCATTGGGTATGCTTTAACATCATCAAATGTAGTCCTGAAACATGGGATGTTATAAAGGTGATGATTGGGTGACTTTAACACATGATGATAGAATGTGAGTGATAAATATGTGATTGTCCCTCCTATTGAAGATTGATATCCTGGCCACTTGATAAGCGAGATTGAGAAATGTCGGCACATGTACATGTGAATCAATATATAATATTGAGGTCACATTATCTCAAACAATCTACTCTTGGTTCAAGGAACATTGATTGAACATTAAGAGGATGACCTTCCATGCCTTGAGTTCATCCTGGATATCAGTGACAAAGGAAATATACATTCACTATAACACCTTATCAAATATACATTCACCTGGATAGCACTAATGTGCAACTAGGCATCACTCTCTGCTTGTGATGTCATAAGTTAGTTATGGGCATTCACTTCCAATGTGATATGGGACCTATAGGGTCACACACATACGAACTCATCTAGAAGAGAATTTTATCTTGAATGATGATTGGATTAATTACTAAAACATTTAGGTATTTAATTCATGCAATAGATTGGCTGACTGCACTACCAAACAACCATCTCACAGGGTGAGATGGCCGTCTGGAGTGCTAGACGAGCGTATCAAATGTTGACAACCATTTGGATTGCCAGGCCAATTAGATGTCAAATTGGCTATGTTCTTCCCAAACTGGAGTGTGAATTAGCCAATTCAAGCTGTTGAACTGACCAGTTTGACTCAACTCACCAGATAGCCATCTGTGTGAGTCAAGACGAGCATCTCACATGTGTGAGATGGCTCAGTTGAGGCTAAATGAAGGTTCAAGAATTTTCCCGAACTCATTTCAATTGCACATTACTTGTGGTGCAAGAATTAATGTCTAACATTAATGGGAATCAAATTGTCAATTTCATATGCAATTGGGAAACTACCAAACAGCTGTTTGGCAGTGTGAGATGACCATATTGTGTGACCAGATGACCATCTGGGTCACCAGATGATCATTCATGGTTTTCAAGTTGCAAAAATTCAAGATCTTCCAGTCCCTTCCACTCCCGACACAGATCTCAAAAACACTGGGAGCCCTGGCCCAAACCCTACCTATAAATAGAGGGGTACAGAGGGCTTCCCAAAGCATGAAAACATCAACTAAGAATCATTTACACTGATAATTTTTGTCCTCTCTAGTTGTGGTAACCAAGAGAGCCCAAGAAATCCCTGCCTGACTAGAGAGGGATAACGACGAGAGAGAACAAATGAGGATCATTGTTGTGGGAGAAAAAGTTGGTGACTAGTATGCCAACGGGAGGGACAACTCCTTCCTGTCTATTCTTGTTGAGCGACATGAGTTCTAGTTGGTCCATGTGGACTACTACAAAGGTAGGAGTGCTTTGGACGTTTCTAGGAGAGCAAAGTTAGCCTACAGTCCCTGGCGAGACCACATGACTCGCTACATAAGTTGCTTTGAATTGTTCGTGATAAAGATCAGGAGCTGCACAACCACCATCCAAGAGAAACTAGTAGACAATTGCGTTGAAGTGAGTTGTTGTCGATAGACTTGCTCTAGGACTAGGTACAAATTGTTAAACCATCCTTCCTATTTCGTAGTAATTGACGCGATCTTGCTATTACAAGAATACAGATAGATCATCTTTTTTGCACTGCTATACTTTGTGCCTGTATCTCCCAATAGTGGTATCAGATCCGCATCAATTTACTATGTTTTAGGATAATCAATACGATCAAATTTTGGTTTAATCATTTATTTATTGCATACAATGTGAATATTTAAACTTTCTCATATGTGTATATGATCAAAAACTACATAATGCCAAAACGAATATATATATATATATATATATATATATATATGAATATATATATATATATATATATATATGCAATATACATACATCATCCTAAAATTAATTTTGATGGTGTATGTGTAGTGTGGTTATGGCCAATACCCAATATCTATGTGTGGTTGGATGGTTTGGTTTTATTCCTCTTTATCTTAGTTTGTGAACCAAGCCTATACCTCCCTCTTCCCAATGTAAAGTTAATTCTTTCCTACCTTTTCTCCTCTCAAATGTAACTTGAGATTTCTCTTTACAATGTAATAGTTTAATAGCAATAGGATAGTTTCTTTTCTTGTTACGATGAGAAAGATGATCTTGCTGGATGAGACAACCAGTTTGTGAGATGACCCGACCGTCTGGAGGACCATGGAGGATAGAACGATGGAGTTGGACGACCGCCTGGTGGACGCAACAGACCATTTGGAAGGAGTCCAAACATTGGTTGTACTAGAGGCCAGAAGACCGTCCATAATGACCAACTAATCAACTAAGAGGAGAGATGACAAGTTTAAGGGTTGAATCAATCTACCCAGATTGGCAAGCACATATCTACTCCAACAACAGGTTCATACATGTGATGTGATGATTAACCTAGGTGGTAGTAATTCCTTGTGGCTCCAAGGAATTATGAGTAGACATGGCCATAACCATCACTTTTTATTTTATATTACATGTTTACATTATGGGATATATCATGTATATGATACGTACTATGCATGTATGTATGTATATATATAATATAAATATAGCAATCAATCATATTAAGTCTAAGGTGATTTGTTTTAGCAACACACATGAAAATTTTGATCGACCAAGTGTATATTTTCATAAAGCATGGTGCACCATCTATCTCGTGGAAGTGTGATGGTAGATATGTAGGTTTGCACAAATAATGGTGCATATCTATCGTGTTGGCTATTGGGTCAAGATTAAGTGGTTACTTAGAGATCCTAAGCCCAGAAACATGCAAATGATCATGGCAAGGAGTTGCACATATCATCTATCTAAGAGTTTCATATGATACAATTGGCATGATTTCGTACCTAAATAGTCAAGTTGTGGGCAATCAACAAAAGATGACTCATGATTTGATGAAACATGGATCTTGGCTCATTAGAAAATTGTTCGTTGTAGTTTCCCAAATTCATACTTGAGGGTTGTCAATTTTATCATAATGTAATGAATTAAAGACCTAATTATTATTGCTCACACTTGAATCAAATCAAATCAAATCAAATCAAATCAAAATGAGTTTTAACAAAATTGCAAATTATATTGTAGAATCAAATGGCAACAAACAACAATCACTTTTCTTTGCGATTAGTCCTTGAGAAGGACAAACTAACTGGGGCCAACTTGTATGACTGATTTAGGACATTGAGAATCATTTCACATAGGAACAAAAGCTCTATGTCCTAGAATCACCAGAACCAGAGGAACCACCTTAAAATGCACCAAGTGCTGACATGGATGCTTACAAGAAGCACATTGAAGATGACATGGATGTCAAGTATTTGATGTTATGCTCCATGAACTATGAATTGAAGAGACGTCATGCAAATATGGGTGTGATTAATTTGATCACACATCTCAAGAACATGTACCAAGATCAGGCAGGACAAGAGATATATGATGTCTCTAAGGCATTGTTCAAATGTAGCATGGCAGAAGGAGATCCAGTAGGTCCTCATGTACTCCAACTTATTGGGTATGTTGAGAACCTAGCTAGACTAGGACTCCCCTTGGGTTAAGAGTTGGCCACTAATGTTATTTTTTAGTCCCTTATAGAGTCATATAGTCAATTTGTCATGAACTACAACATGAACAACTTTGACAAACCATTGACAGAGTTGTTGGCCATGTTGAGAACAACTAAGACACAAATGAAGAAAGACAAGCCTAAGTTTGTGATGATGATCAACAAGACAAAGTGGAAGTCTAAAGTCAAAGCAAAATATAAGAAGATTTATAAAGCTATCCAAAAGCCCAAGTCTTCAGATCTCAAAGAAAAAGGAGGTGTGAAGAAAGTAAGAGGCGATTGCCACAATTGTCGCCATCCTGGACATTGGAAAAGAAATTGTTCACTCTATTTAGAGGAATTAAAGAAGAAGAAGGAAGGAACTGAGGCCTTCACTTTAGGTATAAACATTATAAGATAAATTCGATTACTTCTCCATTTTGGTATGTGATACCAAATAGAGATCTGACATGATGATGTGCAGGATTTGACAAGAAGTAAAAGCCTTCATGGAAGGACAAAGATGGAAAAGGCAGAGCAATAGTTGTGGAAGCTTTAGTATATATTTAAATTTACCTTAACCCAATGGGCATGTAATTGAGTTAGTAGAACTGCTATTTCATTATGCCATAAAATATAAATATTTACTTAAAAGCATCTTGTATGACAAGGATGATATATCAATAAAGTGAGATATTAATGTTTCTCTTTCAAAAGATATGATATTGCATGGAAATGCCCAAACATTTATATGGTCTTTGTATGAAAGATTTTTAGATGAATGTTTATAACGTTAATACCAAAAAGGATTGCAATTGATAACTCAAGACTATTAGCATTAGTCACCTTGCATGTATATATAAGAAATGCATGTTTGGAATACATATTGATGTTAATCTAGATTCCCTTGGTTATTGAACCTAAGGAAACATGAAAAGCCTTATTTATGAACAATTGATGTATTATCCTTCACCAGATGTAGCGGGAGAATAAGCCTTCCATTAGACCTCATACATGTGATGCGTGAAGATCTAATGGAATGAATGTTATAATTACTTATACCTCATATTCATTGACTGGTAATATGATGATATGTACTCAGTAAAATGGAAATCTTTTGAAATGTTCAAGGATATTATAAATGAAGTATAACTTTGATGATATCAAATGTTGAAATCTTTACATCAATAGCTTGAGTACCTTCAAAGAAAGGACTGTGATAGTGTATCACAAGTAAAATCCTTCTGAACATGATGATGTGCCAGAATGAAGGCGTTATACTATGATGAGTCATGATATGATTATCAATTGATTCAATCTGCTTATCCTCATAAATATATACCTATCACTAAATCATGATCCACTTGAACAGTTTAATAGATATCATAAATTATATGAATTGGGAATGTCCCAATCTATCTAAAGGATTAAAACCTACATTGAGAAAGTAGTTTCTTGAAGAAGGTTTATCCATAAATCATGTAGGAATGTCCCAATCCGTCTAAAGAATTAAAACCTACATTGAGAAAATAGTTTCTTGAAGAAGGTTTATCCATAAATCATGACCACTAAATATTACTATTAATCCCAATCCAATGACAAAAGGTGTTTTGTTGATATGATAACTCGGTTCCAAAATAATTAGTGGAGTAATAGTAGAACTCAATTTGTTAGAGGTCAACAAATAGGTACAATGAGAACTAATAGAATCACAAGTTGCTACAAAATCTCAACTTTGTCAAATAACAAAATATATCTAGTAGAACATGTCTGAAATTGGAGGATTGTGAATCCAACAACTCACATAGGTTGGTCATGACAAGATGAGCCAAACTAGTCAACTAGAAGCTATTGAGTACCATAATCTGAGTAATGTCTCAAGGCCATTATGGGATCCATGTAAACTAACAAGGTATGACCTTGATTGTACTACCTGAGAGCTAAAATCCAAAAGGTGAAGATAAGGTCTTGTGGCAAAGACCTATGTGGATAACATAAAAGGACAAATCAGTTGAATAAGTTTTCAGATCAGTTGAAGTTGTTGAACATGATACAAATTCCTTTAAAAAAATTCAAGCTTGTTGCAGTTTAAATAGACTAAGAGATTAATCATATGAAGATAAAATCAGATTCCTTAAATGGAATACATCCGAGGATGTGTACGTGATGCAACCTAAAATGTTTTATAACTTCAATGATGCAAATAAAGTCTATGAACTATAGAATTCAATCTGGGATGAAACAAGCATCTTAGAGATGGGATCTTTTGAATTTACAAGATAGTCAAAAAGTTTGACTTGAATCAAGATAAAATATGTAATTTGTGATTAAAAAATATTTACTGGGAGCATATATGAATATTCCACATAATATGAGGAATAACATCTCAATATTATGAATATTGATAGTTGGCATGAAAAACCCCTTCAGTAATGAAGGATTGAGTGAAACACCTTATGAGATAAGAATCAAGACCTATGAGATAGTTCTTGAATGTTTGACAATGAAAGTTTGAGCACATACAATAGCAATGTGTTGAAAGAGTTCAATACAAAAAGGATCCAATGTGGGAGAATCCATATTTCTCTCTCATGAACCATAAGTTCCAATTCCTATGAAGAATAGAAATGACATGATTAGAAATGGATCTATCATGAACGTTATAGGTGTACTTATCCCATATAATCTTGTATGTATTAGACATGACAAAATGTTTCCAATAAGGGTTATTGGAAAGTCATTTAAATGCATACATTAGTACTTGAGAAGTACTTAAGGATATATTTATGGTCTATAAGGATAGCAATAAAATGGAAGAGTTGGATGTAAGGGGTTACATTGATGCAAGCTTCCATAATGACAAAGTGATCGCAATAAAATATGTTTGATTTAAAAGAGAAAAATGTTGTTAGTTGGAAGGGCTCTGAACTAATAGCCATTAATTCTATTCTACAATAGAAGCAGTTATACTTATGTTATGAACAAATAGTGTACTATAAATATCTTGAAGTTCATATAATGAACTTGTAGATGTTTCAACCATTGGTGACATAGTAGTGATATTGTGACAACAATGGATATACTTGTTAGGTAAGGAATATCAGATGCCATATTACAACATTTCCTTCTCATATGAGAAATCGTACAACAAAGAGAGGAGGAAACATGCAATATAGACTATAAGAAAAATGTTGCTAACCCGCTAAATAAGAACTTGCATAGTAGAAACATGGTGGACATGTTTGGATCACTAAGAATGAGATTCAAAAGTGATTGACTCTATGTGTAAGTGGGATTCTATTGGTAAGGTATGCCAATAGAGCCAATCATGTGATGTTTGACATGGCATATACCATAAGGAATTTATTAATACTCATAAAGGAAAGCTTCCAATTCATTCTGCTACATTCAGCTATGAGATAATGAGGAAACATTATGAATGTCTAAAAATTACATTACTCAATGACGTATGTATTGAAGTACTTGACTTGGAAGAATGAGATCATACAAATGCTAAGAGTATGTACATTCTTATTTTGTCCCTAGTCGGTTGCTATTTTGAAATGTAGATAAACACTAGTAACACATAAGACTAGAGTGTGGGTTGGTTAATGATAGAATCTCATTAGTCATGATATGGAAATATCAAACCAAGAATACATATGCATGCTAGGGAACACTGTATCAGGAAAACCGACCTTGAGAGTGAAACATGGAAACTGTCATATAGTAAGTATAGTTATCTCTCATTGTGAAGGTGGTGATTGTGATTCTTAGACCTAAAATCACTGCACTCATGACATGTCATTTGGGTACGCTTTGACATCATCAAATACAATCTTGAAACATGGGTTGTTATAAAGGTGATGATTGGATGACTTTGACACATGGTGATAGATATGATATTTGTCCCTCTACTAGATATTGATATCTTGTCCACTTGATAAGCGATAATGAGAAACGGATGCACATGCACATGTGAATCAATATATGATATTGAGGTCACATTATCTTAGATAGCCTACTCTTGGTTCAAGGAACATGGATTGAACATTGAGAGGATGACCTTCCATGC
Source organism: Alisma plantago-aquatica (assembly GCA_963693085.1). Classification (NCBI taxonomy): domain Eukaryota; kingdom Viridiplantae; phylum Streptophyta; class Magnoliopsida; order Alismatales; family Alismataceae; genus Alisma; species Alisma plantago-aquatica. The sequence continues at coordinate 1,039,916,099 of OY856412.1, forward strand.
CTTGAGTTCATCTTGGATATCAATGAAAAAGGAATTATATATACACTACAACAACTTAAACAAATTGTAAGTTAAATATGGTATCCAACTTTCCATTCACTTGGGTAGAATTGATGTGCGACTAGGCACCAGTCCCTTCTTTCATGTCATAAGTTAGTTATGGACATTCACTGCCAATGTGATATGGGACCTGTAGGGTCACACACATACAAAATCATCTAGAAAAGGAGTTTATCTTAAATGATGATTGGATTGATTACTAGAGCATTTAGGTATTTAGCTCACGCAATATATTGTCTCATTGCACATCCAAACGAACATCTCACCGGGTGAGATAGTCGTTTGGAGTGCTAGACAAGTGTCTCAAGTTTTGAGATGGCTGTTTGGATCATCAGACAGATCAAAGGTCGAATTGGCAAATTTCTACCCAAACTGAAGTGTGAACTAGCCGGTTCAAGCTATTGAACTAGCCTGTTCGGCTCAACTCACCAGACGACCATATGGGTGAATGATACAAGCATCTTGAATGTGTGAGATGGCTCAATTGGGGTCGAACAAAGGTTATGGAAGTTTCCCAAACTCGTTTGAGTTGCACATTACTTGTGGTATAAGAATTAATGTCTAACATTAATGGGAATCGAATTGCCTATTTCGTATGTGAATGGGAAATTGCCAAACGGTCATTTGAATTTGTGAGATGACCATCTCATGTGACCAAAAGACTGTTTTGTGGTTTGCAGATTGTGAATTGTGAGAACCCATTACACTAAACGAGATTACTCAAAATATAAAACAAAATTAATCACCCATTAACCACATGCCCAAAAATATGGGTAAATTAAAACTGATTTCAATGTCAGCACCCATTCAAAACATTTGTATAAGAGCCCAACATATTTCGTATATCCATATTATACCAAGAATTTGATACAAATTGTTCTATTGCCTTAGTCACAACATATATACACATGAGAACAATATTCATATATGCCACACATACAAGCATTAATATGCTGACAAAAGTCTGGTTCATTTGAAACACCATATACAAACTTTTTCTGCCCAGACCTGAGAGTGCAGGGATGACTCTAGGACACACTAGACATCTAATCAACTTTCTCAAAGATTCATTACTGTAGCTCCTCCTTGCTGCCACATGTTTGTTTTCATCACTTGCAATTACCTAAAAAAATGTGGTGAACCACAAGGGTGAGACACATGTTCTAGTTGGAGTCGAACAAAGGTTATGGAAGTTTCTCAAACTCATTTGAGTTGCACATTACTTGTGGTGCAAGAATTAATATCTAACATTAATGGGAATCAAATTGCCTATTTTTTATGCGATTGGGAAACTACCAAACGGTCATTTGACAACGCGAGATGACCGTATCATGTGACCAGAAGACTATTTTGTGGTTTTCAGATTGTGAATTGTGAGAACCCATTACACTAAATGAGATCACTCAAAACATAAAACAAAATAAAACATTAATTAACCACATACACAAACATATGGGTAAATTAAAATCAATTTCAACGTCAGCACCCGTTTAGAAACATTTGCATAAGAGCCCAACATCTTTCTTATATTCATATTATGCCAAGAATTTGATACAAATTGTTCTATTGCCTTAGTCACAACATATATACCTAGGAGAACAATATTCATATATGCCACACAAATAATCATTAATATGCTAAGAAAAGTCTGATTCGTTTGAAACACCATATACAAACTGTTCCTACCCAGACCTGAGAGTACAGGGACGACTCAAGGACACACTAGACATCAAATCAACTTTATCAAAGATTCATTACTATATCTCCTCCTTGCCGCCACATGTTTGTTTTCGTCACTTTCAATTACCTAAAAAAATGTGGTGAACCACAAGGGTGAGACCCATGTCCCAGTTGGGATCGAATGAAGGTTCTGGAAGTTTCCCAAACTCATTTGAGTTGCACATTACTTGTGGTGCAAGAATTAATGTCTAACATTAATGAGAATTGAATTGCCTATTTTGTATGCGATTGGCAAACTGCCAAACAGTCGTTTGACAATGTGAGATGACCATCTCATGTGACCAGAAGACTATTTTGTTGTATGTAGATTGCGAATTGTGAGAACTTGTTACACTAAACGAGATTAGTCAAAACATAAAACACAATAAATTACCAATTAACCACATACCCAAAAATATGGGTAGATTAAAACCGGTTTCAACATCAGCACCCGTTTAGAAACATTTGCATAAGAGCCCAACATCTTTCTTATATCCATATTATGCCAAGAATTTGATACAAATTGTTCTATTGCCTTATTCACAATATATATATATATATATATATATATATATATATATATATATATATATATATATATATATATATATATATATATATATATATATATATATATATATATATATATATATATATATATATATATATATATATATGAGAACAATATTTGTATATGCCACACAAACAAGCATTAATATGCTAATAAAAGTCTGATTTGTTTGAAACACCATATACAAACTTTTCCTACCCAGACCTGAGAGTACAAGGATGACACTAGGACACACTAGACATCTAATCAACTTTGTCAAAGATTCATTACTATATCTCCTCCTTTCTTCCACATGTTTGTTTTTATCACTTTCAATTACCTAAAAAAATGTGGTGAACCACAAGGGTGAGACCCATGTCCCAGCAAGAGATATAACCTCCAACAACGCTTATTGATTACAACATTTTGAAGTAATTAAATAGTTTAAGCAGTTTAATCATATATAACAAATAATCTCAGCAACACTAATGATTAACAAAATACATAAAGGAGTAGATAATAACTATCAACATTAGCCAGACTATCATCCTTTATCTTGTTGACAATATAAGCAATTCAGTAGCATATGCATATCTAGCATCATGAGCAAGTCTAGTACCATAGAATCTCTATCATTATGAATAAGTCAAGCCACATAAGCATAGCTAAACATTATCATGTCTAATAGGTCGAACATATTAACATCATAAGAAGAGCTAACAACATAAGCACAACTATCTGGATAAGCATGATTAACAATATATGCATCTCTAGTTGCAAAGGCATGGCTAGCATGCTAAACATAACTAACAACATGAGATATCTAGAATCATGATTATAATTAGAAGTAGCAGTATAATTATCAAGATAAGCATGGCTACTGTATGTATGCATCTACAAGCTTAAGGATGTCCACAACCTAAGTATATCTAGTATATCTTAATTGTACTAAGCATCATCTTTATGTAAAGATAAGAAACAAGGGTTATCATCCAATTTGAAACATATGTATAATCACAAACAAATATGATACACGGCTGTATTACATCTTTTATTAGGCCCTGAGGAATTTGAGGATACCACTCAAGTTCCAACTGACCACCACTTGGTCGCAATCGGTGCCATATAAGATCTAGGAAGAGCCAGACTCCTAAGATCTTCTCTGCCCCCGGTCAAAATGGGTCTGCCATAGTGACACATAAGGTCAAGCTGCTAACAACCTAGTCTGTCCTTGGTACAGGTCACAACACTAGTGAAAGGAGGTGGGTACACATACCCTACCATCTGAGGTACAACCGTAGTTGTCCTCCAATCTCATCCATATATAATCACCGAGACACGACCGCACCTGTTCTCAAACTAAGGGCTAGGTATGACCACAGTCATCCTCCCTAAACATTTTAATTCAGGATGACAAGAACCCCACATACTCATCAATATGTGCTCTGAGTTTTCCTTAGGAATACTTGTTTCACCATCTAGCAAGTTTTGACAGTCAGATGGCTCTATGGCACAGGGCACTACATGATTAGAGTTTCACTTGATTAGTTGTACCAATTGGGTGAATCAAGGTTGCATCAAACAAGCAGACATACAAATCCTAATTCACTTCTAGAAAGCATATAATCACAACTTCGAAAGATATAAAATGTGTGAAACATAATTTCCCATCTCATCATCACATGGTACTATTCACTTGCCATTCATGAGGCTACACTAGTCATCATGCTATAACAAGACATAAATTCTTTTCACAATATCATAGGGTATCAAACCTTATCAACACAAGAGGATTACGCCTCATTTAGGGCTCAACTATGCCCAAAGGTCATTAAGACCATCATACTATCACAAGATATAAATCATTTTCACAATATCACAGGGTATCAACCCTTTTCAATAGAAGAAGATTACACCTCATTCAGGGCTCAACCATGTCCAAAGGTCATTAAGACCATCATACTATTCCCCATAAGATCATCATTATATTTGCATTCCTTATAACAAGGCTCAAAAACATCACTTATATATAATACACTGGATCAACATAATATTGCATTAATGAGCTAATATATATTCATAAACAATCATAACAGGGTTATATTAACATTAAGAACATTCATTTATCAAATCAACATGCAAGGAATCTAGATGTGATTAACCCTCATCATATTCATAATGCACATGCTTAGCATAAGAAAGTATCAACCATGTGGCTATGATAACCACCAATTAACACATTAAGTTTATGATCACATTAAGGAGGTTATTCCACCATCAATCCATCATATAAGAATGTAAACATGAATACTCATCTTATCTATTTTCATTAGAGTTAATTTCACAAGATGAATTATATTAATGTTACCAATCAACACTCATACCCAAACCCTAACTCACGACATCCCCATTGGATCATGGATGCATAAGGTGAAGCATCACCATCACATTCCATACTATTCTCAAGTATGAACCACACATAAATCAAGGTCTAACCATCGAGTTATAGCATACTAGGGTTTCAACAACAATAATAGAGTACTCCACGATTGTATTAGTCATTTGAGGAAAAATCATACCCATTTCCATCATTTAGTTATATTAAATCTAGGTATAACAATCTATACCTCATTAGGTTTACATATCAACACAACATGGTTAGCATTCCTTCTATTCATATGAGTGAATAGGTTAGATTACCTTATTAAGGGTAACCCTCCATTTGTTCTATCATCATTCAACCCATATCACTATACCACAATGTCACCCAGAACCATTGGATGTTTAAAATGTAAGACCATGCGGTGTTTACATAAGTAAACACCTTGGATAAACTACTGATGAAGTCCTTGATTTGTGATCTGGAAATAGTCACCATCGAACCCTATACATCCCTTGATTAACAACACAAAAAGTTCCATTGAGAGTAGGGTAAAACCCATAATCAGCTGTTCATTTAAAACAAGCCATCCATTGTCAACAAGTAAGCTCCTTAAGTTGATCATATAAAGGAAACCATATAAATCACATTATTAGTACCAACATATTACATTATCCATAATTCCACTTTATTGGAGGAATAAATAGTAGATCTTGACCATTGGGTCAAGTTCATATGTTAAAACCATCAATTACAGTATAGGTCCGACCATTCCATCAAGTGACCCAAGAAACCATTGGTATAAGGCTTAATTGATGCTACAACTACAATGATTAACTCAACATCGGTTGTAGGGACCTGATCCATTATCATTAGTGACCATTAAATCACCATAGGTTGTTAGATAAACACTATATTCATTAGTCAGCAACAAATATTAAGCTAATGTCATCATTGATTGATAACATCAGTAGGGTACTTAATGGTTGATCATTAAACTTCTAATTGATCCAAAACCTAACCTAAGGGATGAATGACAGTTGATACCCTTTGTCACCATAATCAGTTTTCATGAAGACAACACCATTATTTGTTGCAATGGTACCACCAATGGGGTCATGTGTTTATAGGAGAAATCAACTTAAAACCCTAAAATTGACCATTGGTTGATAGGTGCTTAGCACCATAGGTTGTCAAACCAACCTGATCCAAGTCATATTATACCTTAGGAATAATGTACAAATAATATCCAGTTCAGCTAGAACTAAAATCAGAATAGGGAACATTATAAAAAACAAAATCCAAGTCAAGCATAGCTTTTTAGTGCATGGATCATCATTTTTAACCAAGAACACGATCTAGAAAGCTTATGATAAGCAATAAACATGGAGAAAGTTATAAAACCTTCCTATAATGAGAAGATGAAACCCCAAATAGAAGAAAACTCTAGAAGGTAGGGTAGAAAATCCAAAAATAATCTATGAACTCGTCCATCTAGCACCTTTCTTCATCAAATGAGCAAACCCTAAGCACACAGAGCAAGAAAGGTAGCGTTTTAGAGCTTTTGAGCAATTTATACCATGGAACAACAAGGTTCCAACCGATAGAAAGGTAGTAGGAAGGCTAATAAAGAAATAAATGGAGTAAAGAAGAGGATTCTTACTCTTTTAGGTTAAGATCACTAGAAGGAAGCTTTTCAAACTCTAAAAGGAAGTCAATTGCAACCCTAGATTCTTTTTCCAAGAAGATCCCTCTTTCTTCTTCCTTGGATAGGAAATTCATAGAAGCATAGAGGTAGGATGAGGTTTTTATAAGGAGGGAAGTGGTGGAGAGAAAATGGCTCATTTTGGTGCTTAGGGATAAGTATATGAAACTTTAAGATAAAAGAAAAAGAAAAAGTTGAAGTTCTAGTATCTTCCAAGTGTCCATGGTCTTAAACCATTAAGAATATACAATAACACACACAATCATCTCCCCCACCTTCCATATATACATGATTATCCCTCGCTTCTTGAATTTCCAAGCAAAACAAATAATTCATTAGTTGATAACTATTAAATGTAGCTCATCCATGAAGGGGTAAATCCTAAAATACCTTTGGAGAAAACACCTTCAAACCATGGATTAAATAGGTTCCCAATAGCTAAACAAGCTCTAGAATGATGAGAGAATATCCAAGGAACATAATTCAAGTGATAAATTGCAAAGAAAACCTCTCAATTGGGAAAATTATAGAAAAGTCCAAAATGTGCATAAAATTGCACAACTTGCTCAAACAGTGTCCAAATTGGACCAAATTTGAAACTTAAGCTTGTCTTATGATTTCAAAGCATATAAAAAGGTTATAATAGGGTTATTATAATTTAACTATGATAATTAAGCTTATTCAACTCATTAAGCAAGTTTAGGGGCCTTACAACTATAAACCCCTAATAGGGATTTCTCCCCCGAAATCCAAGGTAAACAAAGATGGGTACTTCCTTTGAACCTCATCCTATTATCTTCACATGGTTATTTTCATATCATGGTGATGTATTATTCATTATGCTCTTTAGATTGTCTCAAAATGACTACTTGATCAGAGTAATCAGAAAGATAACAATCGAAGAGTTACATACTTACATTTTCTTCAATAATTGAATACCTGGCCAGGGCATCCAAGTACTAAGATTAGGCAGTATGCACCATGTTTTTGTGTCATGTTCCTAACTTAAACATCATCCTAGTCTTAAGTCCTAGTGTCCCTGTAGACTCAGTGAACCTAAAGCTCTGATACTAACTTGTGATAACCCGTTACACTAAATGAGATTACTCAAAACATAAAACACAATCAATCACCAACTAACCACATACCCAAAAATATGGGTAAATTAAAACCAATTTCAATGTGAGCACCCACTCAGAAACATTTGCATAAGAGCCCAACATCTTTCTTATATCCATACTATGTTAAGAATTTGATACAAATTATTCTATTGCCTTAGCCACAACATATATACATAGGAGAACAATATTCGTATATGCCACACAAATAAGAATTAATATGCTATTAAAAGTTTGATTCATTTGAAACACTGATGCATAGGTTTTGAGTCTCTTTTATAGGCCTACTTTATACTCATTTTGTGCATTTAATAGTCAATTAGTTGATCATATTTGCATAAATCATTATTATTAGTTTGTATATTCTGTTTGCATCAAACTATGCTCATTCTGTCCTTTTACATTATTTTATGCATTCCCCATCCTTATCCACATTTTCATTGATTTTTCAGGTACCTTATGTACAGTGAAAAGTCAGTGCCACCGACCATCACAGTCGGTGCCACCGAGATAGAAGTAGTGGCCAGGACATAGAAGACTAGAAGAGTCATTGCCACCGAGATCGGCTTAGTGAGGCAGATCAAAGTACGTACACCCACTCGGTGCCACCGACCATCACGAGTTGGTGGTACCGAATTTTCCATAGCCAAGCCACACCTGATACCGTTAGTGCCACCAACACCCTAGTCGGTGCCACCGACTTTGTCGGAAATCAATAATCGTTAGATCCACCCAGATTTGACGATCCACGATATATGGTACCGTAAGTCGACCTATGACTAAAAAGAGGCTAGACAGACCTAAAGGAGACATCACATTGCACCGCACAAAGGCTAGAGAAGAGGGAGAGAGGCATGGAGCTGAAGGACGTCAGCTGGGAGATCCGAGCACCTTCGACGAATGATTTTGCTGTCGGAAGACTACATAACATGTGTTTTTTGAGGAGGATCATCCGAAACACCTTTTCTCTGATGGTTACATGATTTTCCTTCATATTTCCCACATTTTTCTTCTCTCTCTCTCTATGTATTCGCATGTGAAAACTAAGACGGGCTAAACCCCTCCTTTCCTTAGGACCTAGGAGTAGCCTGGGGAATCATTGTATCGACTTTTTACATGATTTCATATAGATTTCTCTTACTTCCTAGATATATAATTGTGGAATTACATGACCTATCTATGCTTGATCACCATCGATAGGATTATAGACTGAGAATTACTTCAGAAGGAGGATTAAAGGTTAGAAAACCACAATTTATACACCCTCCTATACGTTCTTTAGGAAAGGTACTATACAATGAGTGGAAAGACACCCAAAGTGTTTGATAATGCACCTAGACTAAGATATAAATTGCTACAGACATGGAATTGGCTTAGATCTAGGTAGTGAATTGCACCGTGGAAGCGGGAAATTCTGACTACAAGCTTTGTATCTAGGGTAGAAGTAAAATTTATATTAATTTGGTAGAAACAAGGTACGGCAAGACCCCGTGGTAAAATCGATAATCCTAAGGAATCCATCTCATTCGAATAAACCACTTTTCATTTTCTTTTAACTTTCTTTTATCTTTGTTTAAACTCAAATCCAACTTTTCAATCGGCTTAGCTGATCCCACTGTAGTTAGTAGTAGTCTCTAAGACTATGTCTCCCTAAGTTTGACTCGGGCCTCACATTGGCCTATACTACTCGTCGCGTGAACTTGCGTTCATATGCATAAAAATAGCATTTCAAGTTTTTGGCGATGTTGACGGGGAGACAACGAAGTTTCAGCATTACAAGTGCTATGGGAGGCTACTCTAGGCCACCTTTTTTTTAACTTCTTGTAATTTTATTTTTAATAATTAAAAATTTACTACATACACATACAACACATTTTCTATATTAAGTACCGTGATTAGCTAATTTCAAAATTTTAGGTGGTACTAGTGCATGGTGACAACACGGACCATGGATTACAGAGAATCTACACCAGAGGTCCCCATCACTGTCGAGGTTCCAATTCAAACAACTACATCAGAAGGCATACCATTGATGCCCAGACAACAAGAAATGGGGGATGGTAATCTAGGGGCAAAGAGGAAAATATAAGAGAGGATAAAGGCATCTTCTTTAGCTATACAGACATTGCCTATCAAGAAGAAGAACGTGTATGTATCTCAATACAAGATTGATCTAGGTTTGATTGCACTCGCCAAGTCACAAGCATTTATGGGAACACTCATGAAGACCCGGTGGATCATATCAACAATTTTGTGGAGATCAATGATATGGTAAAAGTGGATAGGTTTCCACACACAGCCATTTATCTGAAACTATTTCAATCATCACTGGCATATAAGGCAAAAGAATGGCTACACAACCTGTCGAAGGAATCAATCAAGACACGAGATCAAATGGTATAGGCATTCTTTGAAAGATACTTTCCTCCAGAAAAGACAAACGAGCTGATTAGAAACATTCACAATTTCAAGCAACAGGCAGTTGAATCTTATTCTGAAGCTTGGGAGCATTTTCAAAACATGCTTAGGAAGGTCCCTCACCATGGGATAGATTTGTAGAATCAATCCAAGATGTTCTACTTTGGGCTCTACAAAAGTGAACAGACCACCTTAGATAGTGCAGGCTCATGGTTTTTTCTCAACAACTCACCCTCTACGTGTCAGGACATTTTGAAAAATATGGCAAGGAATCAGGCATGTGGTAATGAGAGAGACCATCCAGAGAAAATCAAAAGCATAGGGGAATATAAAGTTATCACCTCTTTGAATGAGAAGTTAGACTTTATAGCAAAGAAGCTACTAGAGAAGGATAATAATTCATCAGATGAGGAAGGACATGTGAAGTATATGTGGAAAAAAGGTTATAGGAACACTGTTTATGAATGTAGAAAGGATCCCAAGTTCTCTTAGAAAGATCCAAACAACTTCCTACATGATCCTGATCAATAGAACCAACATAGGAATAATCAGCAGCAGTGACCTGCAGCAGAGGAGATCACAAATGAAATTCTCAACTAGATAGTGAAGCAAAATGAGAAACTAATAAACAACTTCCAACGTGATCTCCAGAATCAAGGGGCCTAGATGAGGATTTTTGAGACAGCTTTGCCTTATATAGAAGCAGATGTGGAAGCTTTGAAAAATCCTACACAACAAGGTTTCCCAGGAAACACTGACACTACAACAAGAAGTCAACAGGTGGGAAGAAGACGTTGACTCCAAGGACCGTGGAAATAGAGGTGACCAAGCCTATTGATAGTGGTGACCCAGTGGAAGACCCAACACAAGTAGAAATAGAGGCAGGAAACACAGGGGAAGAGAAAAATCAAGAATCTGAGGTGGAAAAGAGGACATCATATGTGCCACCACATCAGAGGAAACAGACGATACCAGTCCCTTATCCTAACATCTTGAAGGCAACAAAGATGGATCAACAACTCAAGAAGTTTCTAGATAGCTTTAGGAAGCTTTCTGTGAACATACCGTTGATTGAGGCAATTGAACAAATACCCTCATATGATAAATTTCTGAAGGATATCATTAATAAGAAGAGGAAGATCCCAAATTCAGAGGTAGTTGTACTAAGAGAGAAGGTTAATGCATTCATTTTAGGTACACGACCACCAAAGAGACAGGATCTTGGATGCTTCAACATCACATGTAATATCGAGAAGACAAAGTTTGGGGATGCACTCTGTGATTTAGGGGCGAGTATCAACTTGATGCCTTTATCTACCTTTAGGAAGCTAGGTCTCAAAACATCTAGGAAAAGTAGAATGATGCTCTAATTGGCAGACAACTCAGTGGTGACACCGTATGGTATTTATGAGAATTTACTTGTCAAGGTGGACTGGTTTGTTTTTCCTGTAGACTTTGTGGTGATGGAGATGCAAGCTAAACACAACAACAAGCTTTTATTAGGAAGACCCTTCCAAGAAACAACTAATATGATATTGGAGATGGGAAGAGGCCGTTTGACTATGGGAATTAAGGACGACAGGTTTGTGATAACTATGCCAGATAATTCCAAGTCATCCAATGCTTAGGAGCAATGCAATATGACGAAGCACATGGATACCAATTTCTCTTTGTTTTTGGGAAAACCATTTTTGGACATGGCGCATGTAATGACAAAGGTGGACAAGGGTACACTAGCTGTGAACATCATAAAGAATACTAAGGTGGTCTCACTTTCCAAGGCTGTAGGGTATCCGAATGATGAAGATCGGGAATTGGGTTTATCCACTATGAATAAGGATGGAGAGGATTCTCTAATACAAATACATCCACAAATCCCATTAGAGGCATGTCTAATGAACCTTATGAATGATTATGTGCAGAGATGGTCATTAGAAGAATGTGCATGGCTACTGAAGGTTTTGTCGTGTTATTACACAAGACACTTTCAAGACCTGGGACCTCTACCACCACCAATGATTTCTTCACTCCTGAGCCCACATGAGATGGAGATCAAGTCACTTCCACCTCATCTTAAGTATGTGTTTCTAGCTAAATAGGAGAAGTTGACGGTTATCATATCGGCATCACTGAGTGAATCAGAAGAAGAACAATTGATTATTGTGCTAAAGATCCACCGAGGTGCATCTGGGTGGTCTGTGGATGACATCAAGGGGATTTTCCCTACTTTGTGCCAACACAAGATTCAGCTAGAAGAAGAAGCGAAGTGTGTCACTTAAATCCAATCATGACGGAGGAGTAAACAAGGAGGTAATCAAGCTATAGTCGAAAGGTATAATCTATGCTATTTCTAATTCAATGTGGGTTAGTTCGACACAGGTAGTATCTAAGAAAGGGGGAATCATATCACTACTAACTCATTTAATGAACAAATAACCACTAGATTAGTGAAAGGATGGTGAGTTTGTACTCATTATCGCCGATTCAACATCGCCACACTTAAGGACCATTTTCCATTGCTGTTCATTGATCAAATTTTGGAGCGACTCGTCGGTCGCTCCCACTTTTGTTTTCTTGATGGATATTTGGGCTATAATCAAATTTCAATTGATCCTAAGGACCGGGAAAAGTCTACCTTCACCTTCCCTTATGGCACTTTTGCATACCTCCACATGCCGTTTAGGTTGTGCAATGCACCCACTACATTTCAACAATGTATGTTGGCAATTTTCTCAGATATGGTGGAACGTTGTCTTGAGGGTTTCATGGATGATTTTTCAATTTATGGGACATCAGTTGATGATTGTTTGAAAATTTTGGATAAGGTTTTGCAGAGATGTGAAGACACACACTTAGTGCTTAATTGGGAAAATGCCCCATGATGGTTTGTGAGGGCATAGTGATTGGACACAAGGTGTCTAGAAAAGGATTGGAGGTGGACCCAATTAAGATAGAAGTGATTTCAAAACTTCCTCCACCAACGTCGATGAAGGCAGTTAGGAGTTTTCTAGGCCATGCCGGTATCTATTGCTGATTTATTAAGGATTTTTCAAAAATTGCTAAACCATTGTTTGAGCTCTTGGAAAAGGATTTTGAATTCAACTTTAATGAGAGATGTTTAAAAGCTTTTGAAATCTTGAAAGAAAAACTCATATCCGCACTCGTTGTGCAGGCTCCAGATTGGAGCCAGCCGTTTGAACTAATGTGTGATGCATCATATTATGTTGTGGGGGCGGTGTTGGGGCAACACTTAGACAAAGTCCCTACGGTCATATATTACACATCTAAAACATGAAATGATGCACAACTAAATTACACCATAACTGAAAAAGAGTTATTGGGGGTGTGGACTGATCATGCGGAAATTAAATACTTGATGCAAAAGAAGGATGCAAAACCAAGATTGATTAGATGGATCCTTTTATTGAAGGAGTTTGACATTAAGGTCAAAGATGAAGCATGGATTGAGAATTTGGTGGCTGACCACTTATCTAGATGAGAGAGGGTAGATGAGAAAGATGTTAATATACCCATTCTAGAGACTTTCCCTGATGAATAGTTGTTTGACCCTTGGTTTGCTAACATTGTGAATTATTTAGCTTGCAAGGAATTACCCACTGATTGGGGGTATCAAGAAAAGAAGAGGTTCTTTCATTCATTGCGCTATTATTTTTGGGATGATCCTATTTTTTTGAAATAGTGCTGGGATGGAATTTTGAGAAGGTGTATACCTAAATGTGAGTATGAGAGCGTGTTGACGCACTGCCACACATTACCTATAGGTGGAGACCATTCCAGTTCTAGGAAAGCCACAAAGGTGTTGGAGAGCAGTTTATACTGGCTGACCCTATTCAAAGATGCATATGATTTTGGGTGCAGGTGTGGCGCATGTCAGCGGTCAAGTAACATATCAAAGAGGCAGGAGATGTCATTGAATGTGTTTCAAGAAGTAGAGGTTTTTGATTTATGGGGTACTGATTTCATGAGACCCTTTGTGTCCTCTAACTCTAACCTCTATATCTTATTGGATGTAGATTATGTGTCAAAATGGGTGGAAGCGATTTCAACCCCCACCAATGATGCCAATGTCGTATGAAAATTTGTTAAGGATCATATTTTTTGTATGTTTGGAGTGCCTACGATGATTATAAGCGATGGGGTAACTCATTTCACCAATCATAAATTTGGGGCACTCCTAAAAAAATACGGAGTGACGCACCATATGGGTATACCCTACCACCCACAAACTCAAGGGCATGTGGAGATTTCTAATCGTGAGATCAAAAAGATTCTTGAGAAGATGGTGTTATCCAATAGAAAGAATTGGAGTGAATTTTTGGTTGATGCTCTATGGGCCTATAGTACGGCCTATAAAACACCAATAGGAACTACACCCTTTAGGTTAGTCTATGGTCAGGCGTGTCATCTCCCTGTGGATTTGGAACATAAAGCTCATTGGGCGTTTAGGAGGCTCAATTTTAACCATGATGAAGCATGAAAGACAAAGATTCCGGAGTTGAATGAGCTTGATGAAATTAGGATGAATGCCTATGAGAATTCAAGATTGTACAAGAAGAGAACTAAGAAAATACATGACCGACATATAGCAAGGAGAGTCTTTTACCTGGGAGAGAATGTGTTGCTTTTTAACTCAAGGATGAAATTACACCCTGGGAAATTGAGATCTAGATGGAGTGGACCATTTATCATAGAAGAAGTGTTTCCACATGGAGTGGTTAGAATCAAAGAGGGAGAGAGATCCTTCTTGACTAATGGCCAAAGACTAAAGCACTACTTTGGAGAAGATTTCAATAGGAAGGAGCATCAAATGAAACTTATTGCTCCTAATTAATCTCATGAATGGATTTGTCTAGCCTAGGATGTTAAACAAGGGTGCTTGTTGGGAGGCAACCCAACCATTAGGATGTTTATTTCATTCTTTTACATTATGTTGGTTTAATAGTACTTAGTTTTTTGCAATTTAATGTAAAAATAATACCCTGATCCGTTTGTTAAGTGTGCAGGCTGTGGTAAAGTTGGTGCCACCAACAACAGAGTCGATGGAACCGAGATTGGATCATCGGGATGGCCGAATTCGATTGGAAGAAGTAGGTACCAATGACATTCAAGTCGGTGCCACCGACATGTATGAGGACATTGCAGAAAAATGGGCGCGGGTAACTGATAAACCATCAGTTCCACCGACACCAAAGTTGGTGGTACTGACTCGGCTAACAACCCAAGCTTGGTGGGTGCATCGGTGCACTGAAAAAAAAACTAATTGAGTCAATAGCACCGACTCGTCGGTTGGTGCCACCGACTGGTCAAAAATCCACTAAATAAAGATTGTGCACTGACGACCATCAATGTACTGAGGGCTCAAATCTACCCCAGAGTCGGTGCCACCGACTCGTCAGTTGGTGCCATTGATTCCATCACAACAGGGCGACACCAAGTCTATAAAGGGAAGTAGTGGATTGTTTTCTTCTCACAACTTCCAAAACCACTATTCCCCAAGTGCAAGAGACTACTCTGAGCATCCAGAAGCTGCACCGAGCTCTTCTTTTCTCAACCTCCTTCCTCAATCACTTCAACATCATGGCAAGGAGAGGAGGACCTCCTGGCGGTCTGACGCCATGACCCCGAATCAGCCACCCCTTGACGAAAGTGCAGAATGTGTACGAGGAGCTTGCCAAGAGGCCATTCGCTCCAACAAGATATGGAGATAGATAACTATTGGAGGACATGGGCTTCAATGACAACATGGTGACTGTCCTTGATTGACATGAGTTTGACGGAGGGTATGTGAGCCCTATCTTCAGTGGGTGGCCAACATACAAAGGGATTGTGCTCAAGTTCCTACCCAACACGCCCGACATGAGGCGAGTGGAGAGAAGGTAAGGTGGACTTATTCCTCTACAAAACCAATTACTCCCTTACCCTTCGCGCCTTCAATGACATATATGGATGGCTCATGTGCCATGCCACCAGCCCAAGAATGTCGACTTCAGCACAATATGGAAGGACCTGGTGACAGTGCCAGAAGGGTATAAGTTAAACTAGCACCACAACTCATTGGCGGACCTTGAGCACCCCTTTATTCGGGTGCTACATCACATGCTTACCAACACCCTCTTCACTAAGTCTACTCAAGGGCAAGCGAAGGTTCAGCTGACAAACTTGTATTTTCTCTATCAACTTTTGGAAGGGAGCCCGGTCAACCTTGGAGCCTTTTTCCTCACACATGTGATGGCGGTGAAGCACAACGTCAGGAGGACCATGCCTATCCTATTTGGACGACTTATCACCCCATTGCTTTACACTTAGGCATGGATATCTCTACTCTTGAGCCTCTATATTCCAAGCTTAGAATAGACTGCCTCCACTTCACGCAAGCTGGTCTTATCTTAGTCCAAAACAACACCATCTATGCAACCTGTTTGGTCAGTGGCACCTTCTACAAGTGTCTACTCCCCGACCCTATATTCAACATAAAGCAAGTTGAGAACTATAGATGGCCGGACATGGATGATGACAATGAAGAACAAGAAGGAAATGATGATGAGGAGGAAGAGTCAAGTGACAACATGGAGGAAGTGGAGCCCACCATTCCTATGACACATCGAGTTGCTCCACTCCCTTGTTCTCATCCATAACAACAGGGCGGTGCCAAGTCTATAAAAGGGAAGTAGTGGATTGTTTTCTTCTCACAACTTCCAAAACCACTACTCCCTAAGTGAAAGTGACTACTCCGAGCATCCAGAAGTTGCACTGAGCTCTTCTTTTCTCAACCTCCTTCCTTGATCACTTCAACATCATGGAAAGGAGAGGAGGACCTCCTGACGGTCTAACGCCACGATCGTGAATCAGCCACCCTTCGACGGAAGTGCGGAACGTGTACGAGGAGCTTGCGAAGAGGCCATTCACTCCAATAAGATATGGAGATCGATAGCTATTGGAGGACACGGGCTTCAACGAAAACATGGTGACTGTCCTCGAATGACAAGAGTTTGACACAGGGTATGTGAACCCTATCTTCAGCGGGTGGCCAACACACAAAGAGATTGTGCTCAAGTTTCTAGCGTCTTTAAAGATATTTTTCGCCCCCGACCCAACATGCCCGGCACGAGGTGAGTGGAGAGAAGGTAAGGTGGACTTCCACCTCTACAACACCAACTACTCCCTTACCCTTCGCACCTTCAATGACATATATGGATGGCTCATGTGCCATGCCACCACCCCGAGAATGTCGACTTTGATGCAATATGGAAGGACCTGGTGATAGTACCAGAAGGGTATAAGTTAAACTAGCACCACAACTCATTGGCAGACCCTGAGCACCCCCTTGTTCGGGTGCTACATCACATGCTTACCAACACCCTCTTCGCTAAGTCTACTCAAGGGAAAGTGAAGGTTCATCTACCAGACTTGTATTTTCTCTATCAACTTTTAGAAGAGAGGCCGGTCAACTTTGGAGCCTTTTTCCTCACACATGTGATGGCGGTGAAGCACAACGTCAGGAGGACCATGCCTATCCTATTTGGGGGACTTATCACCCCATTGCTCTACACTTAGGCATGGATCTCTCTACTCTTGAGCCTCTATATTCCAAGCTTAGAATAGACCGCCTCCACTTCAAGCAAGCTAGTCTTATCTTAGTCCAAAACAACACCATCTATACAACATGTTCGGTTAGTGGCACCTTCTACAAGTGTCTACTCCCCGACCCTATATTCAACATCAAGAAAGTTGAGAACTATAGATGGCCGGACATGGATGATGACAATGAAGAACAAGAAGGAAATGATGATGAGGAGGAAGAGTCAAGTGACGACATGGAGGAAGGGGAGCCTGCCATTCCTATGACACATCGAGTTGCTCTGCAGAAGCATCCATGACATTATGCTACCTATACATATTCTTCCCCACCACCCTCTCAAGAAGGAAATGAAGCTTATTATATGGCGGGCACATATTCCATGTTGTAGGATATACAAACACATCAACACTAGCAAACTCAATCTCTGACCGGAATTCAAGATGTGCAGGGTCGGCTGTACACCAATCAACATGCAATCTATGAGAATGAACATCTTCTCTTGGCTAACCAAGAAAACACGCATCAATGCCAGAAGAGGATGGAAAACTACCAGCAGCCATTCTTTGACCACTACTGGAGCCAGGGATACTTTGGAGGCTACCCGATGCCACCAGATATGCCTTCATCTGATCTAACTTTTTAGGGGATGTTTCCTCCCCATGACCCTACTCAACCACCACCTCCTCCATACTAGTCGGGTATATCTATTCCACCTCTTAAGTTGGAATTTTGACTATGCGGTCATAGTCATATTCAAGCTTGGGGGGTGCTGGAACAACTTCTATCTTAGTTTTTCTTTCATTTTAGCATTTTGTTTTTATTTTGGAAAATTTTGTTTGTTTTTAATAGTTTTTTTTCTATGTAGGATCCAAAATATATCTAGTGTAATTTGTGGAGAAGTAAATGCATGGTTTCATTTGATTTTATCAATCTTTGGGTTGGGTGAAAGAAAAAAAAAATTGAGCAAATTTCAAACTTTTGTGAGCTTATCTTGTGAGTAATTGAGTTGCATAACTGGGGAAGTGTTTGGGTAAGTCAGCTATAGGACATAAAAACAGAAATGACCATCTTAATTGTCCAAGAAAAGTGATTGACAAGGATTGTTGAGCCTAAACTGACCAAACAGTAACATGACCTTAAAATAAAATTTAAGAGAGAAACCCCTTGGTCACCTTGTACATAGGTCATTAGAGAGGGACACATGATTTTCTATGAAGGATCTATCTCTTAGTTGTGTGATCTCATCCACCGCATACTTTCGCTTCACACTCCACCATAAAAGGATTGAGTACATGTTATCATTCTTTCTCTTCATTGAATTTGCATTTCATAGTAGATCTTGCATAATAGTAGTTTGCTTTTGTGTGCATAAAAAAATATATGAAAAAATATACATGCACAACATAAAAAAAATCTGGTGCATGACATGTAGTTGCATAAAATCTTATTCATATAGTTTGCATATGCATTACATATCATCTTACAAATATGATGTCTATTTTCTTCTATAATATAAGAAGGTAGTGATTTTTCCTATACCCTAAAAAGGAAGAAGCATTGACATAAATCAAATGTGCAGTGCAAGTGGAAACCAAAGCAATTCTATCATGTTGAAAGGGGGATTAAAAAATATTGAGTAATGTCAGAAAGTGAGGGAGAAAGGGCATAATTCTACCTGATCATAAGGAAGAATTAGTACATGATGCAGAGGTAGATATTTCGTCTTATTTTGAGATGAATTGTTAGTGCATGCATCATTTCACCTCAATGGTTAGGCATTAGGAGCATTATATAAATTCTCATCATCATAATTTTATCATAATTTTTGATTGCATGAATGATTTTATGTGCTTATGATTCTTCCACAGCCACCCATTCCAACTACCCGTTGCTCTTATTGGTAGGCCACTCAGATGATTTTCTCCTCATTCATTATTTATCAGGGGAACTGCTTCCATGTAGATGGTAGGTAGAGAAAAGAGCAACGTAGATAGGAGATCGCATGATGCACCAAGTATGATCCAGATGAGTCTATCATTTTAACTTCTTCAATTGATAGTGTTTCATTGATTGAGGGACAGACATCTTGTATAGAGGTTTCTGGTCACTTATTTTCCAGTTAGTGTTCAAGGGTCAGTGAGGGCCAGAATGAGGATAGAAAGGTGGAGACTTTTTAGATGTACCTTATGCACTTATGTCCTTTAGCTGATTTATCTCAATCAGATCCAAAGGTTTTGTTGCTCGAGGACGAGCAAGGTTCAAGCTTAGGGGAGTTTGATGCACGAGTTTTGAGTCACTTTTACATGACTACTTTATACTCGTTTTGTGCATTTAATAGTCATTATTTGATCATATTTGCATAAATCATTATTATTGGCTTGTATATTCTATTTGCATCAAACTATGCTCATTCTGTCCTATTTTACATTATTTTATGCATTCCCCGACCTTATCCACGTTTTCATTGATTTGTCATGTACCTTATGTATAGTAAAAAGTCGGTGCCACCAACCATCACAGTCGGTGCCACCGAAATAGTAGCAGTGGTCGGGCCATAGAAGACCAGAAGAGTCAGTGCCACTGACTACCCAATCAGTGCCATTGAGATCAGCTCAGTGAGGCAGATCAAAGTACACACATCAACTCGGCGCCGCCGAACATCACAAGTCGGTGGTACCGACTTTGCCACAGCCAGACCACACCTAATATTGTCGGTGCCACCAACACCCCAGTCAGTACCACCGACTTTGTCGGAAATCAGCAATCATTAGATCTACCCAGATCTGATGGTCCATGATATGTGGTACCGTAAGTTGACCTATGACTTAAAAGCGGGCGACCAGACCTAAAGGGGACAACATGTTGCACCACATGAAGGCCAGAGAAGAGAGAGAGGCACATAACCGAAGGACGTCAATCGGGAGATCTGAGCACCTCTGACAGATGATTTTACTGCCGAAAGACCGCAGAACGTGTGTTTTTTGAGGTGGATCATTCAGAATACCTTTTCTCCAAGGGTTACACAAATTTCCTTCATGTTTCTCATGCTTTTCTTCTCTCTCTCTCTCTATGTATTCACACGTGAAATCATGCAGGGCTAAACCCCTCCTTTCCTTAGGACCCGGGAGTAGCCCAGGGAATCATTGTATCGACTTTTTTAATGATTTAATATAGATTTCTCTTACTTCCTGGATATATATTTGTGGAACAGCATGACCTATCTAAGCTTGATCACCATTGGTAGGATTATGGAATGATAATTGCTCTAGAAGGAGGATTAAAGGCTAGAAAACCACAATTTATACACTCTCCTACACATTCTTTGGGAAAGGTAACATACGGTGAGTGGAAAGACACCCAAAGTGTTTGATAATGCACCTAGACTAAGATATAAATAACTACAGACGTGCAATTTTCTTAGATCTAGGTAGTGAATTGTACCATAGAAGCGGGCAATTCTGACTACAGACTTTCTATCCAGGGTAGAAGTAAAATTTATGTTAATTCAGTAGAAATAAGGTATGACGAGACCCCATGGTGAAATTGGTAATACTAAGGAATCCATCTCATTTAAATCAACCACTTTTAATTTTCTTTTAACTTTATTTTATTTTTATTTAAACTCTAAACCAAATTTTCAATCAGCTTAGCTGATCGCACCATAGTTAGTAGTAGTCATTGAAACTACGTCTCCCTGAGTTTGACTCGGGCCTCACATAGGCCTATACTACTCGACGCGTGCACTTGCGTTCATACACATGGAAATAGCATGTCAAACACCATATACAAATTTTTTCTACCTGGACCGAAGAGTACCAGGATGACTATAGGACACACTACACATCCAATTGACTTTCTCAAAGATTCATTACTATAGATCCTCCTTGTTGTGACATGTTTGAATTTGTCACTTTTTATTACCTAAAAAAATGTGGTGAACCACAAGGGTGAGACCCATGTCCCAACAAGAGATATAACCTCCAACTACTCTTATTTATTACAAGATTTATAAGTAATTAAACAATTTAAGTAGTTTAATCAGATATAACAAATAATCTCAGCAACATTGATGATTAACAAAATACATAAAGGAGCAGATAATAACTATCATCATTAGCCAAACTATCATCCTTTATCTTGTTGACAATATAAGAAATTTAGTAGCATATGCATATCTAGCATCATGAGCAAGTCTAGTAACATAGAATCTCTATCATTATGAATAAGTCTAGCCACATAAGCATAGCTAACAACATTAGCATGTCTAATAGGTCGAACATATTAACATCATAAGAAGAGCTAACAACATAACACAACTATCTGGATAAGCATGACTAGTAGTATATGCATCTCTAGCTGTAAAGGCATGGCTAGCATGCTAAACATAACTACCAACATGAGATAGCTAGGGATCATGATTATAATCAATAGTAGCAGTATAGTTATCTAGATAAGCATGGCTACTGTATGTATGCATCTACAATCTTAAACATATCCACAACCTAAGTATATCTATTATCTCTTAATTGTACTAAGCATCATCTTTATGTAAAGATAACAAACAAGGGTTATCATCCAATGTGAAATGTCATGTATAACCGTAAACATATATGCTACACCACTATATTACATCTTTTATTAAGCCCTAAGAATTTGAGGATACCACTCAAGTTCCAACTGATCATCACTTGGTCGCAATCAATGCAATACATGATCTAGGAAGAGTCGGACTCCTAAGATCTTCTCTACCCTCGGTCAGTATGGGTCCGCCACATTGACACATTAGGTCAAGCTGCTAATAGTGTAGTCCGTCCTTGGTACATGTCACAACACTAGTGAAAGGAGGTGGGTACACATCACCAAGACACGACCGCAACCATCTCAAAATAAGGGCTAGGTATGACAACAGTCATCCTCCCTAAACACTTGAATTCAGGATGACAAGTACCCTGCATACTCATAAGTATGCACTCTGAGTTTTCCTAAGGAATAATCGTTTCACCATCTGGAAAGTTTTGACACTCAGATGAGTCTATGGCACAGGGCACTACATGATTAGAGTTTCACTTGATTAGTTATGCCAATTGGGTGAATTAAGGCTACATCAAACAAGTGTACATACAAACCCTAATTCACTTCCAACAAGCATATAAATATTACAACTTCAAAAGATATAAAACATGTGAAACATAATTTCTCATCTCATCATCACATGGTACTATTCACTTGCCATTCATGAGGCCACACTAGTCATCATACTATCATATGACATGAATTCTTTTCACAATATCACAGGGTATCAACCCTTATCAACACAAGAGAATTACACCTCATTTAGGGTTCAACCATGCCCAAAGGTCGTCATACTATCATAGGATATAAATCATTTTCACAATATCACATGGTATCAACCCTTATCAATAGAAGAGGATTACACCTCATTTAAGGCTCAACCATGCCCAAATGTCATTAAGACCATCATACTATTCCCCACAAGATCGTCATTATCTTTGCATGCCTTATAACAAGGCTCGACAACATCACTTATATATAATACACCATATCATCACAATATTGCATTAATGAGCTTAGAGATATTCATAAACAATCATAGTAGGGTTATATTAACATTAAGAACATTCCTTTATCACATTAACATGCAAGGAATCTAGATATGATTAACCCTCATCATATTCATAATTCACATGTTTAGCATAAGAAAGTATCAACCATGCGGCTATGATAACCACCAATTAACACATTAAGGTTATGATCATGTTAAGATGTTATTCCACCATCATTCCATCATATAAGAATGTTAAACATGAATACTCATCTTTATCTATTTTCATTAGAGTTAATTCAAAAGATACATTATATTAATGTTGCTAATCAACACTCATACCCAAACCCTAACTCACGACATCCATATTGGATCATGGATGCATAAGATGAAGCATCACCATCACATTCCATACTATTCTCAAGTATGAACCCACGCAAAAATCAAGGTGTAACCATCGGGTTATAGCATACTAGGGTTTCAACAACAATAACAGAGTACTCTATGATTGTATTAGTCATTTGAGGACTATTCATACCCAATTACCATAATTTAGTTATATTAAAGCTAGGTATAACAAGATATACCTCATTAGGGTTACATATTAACACAACATGGTTATCATCCCTTCTATTCATATGAGTGAATAAGTAATACCTTATTAAGGGTAACCCTCCATTTATTCTATCATCATTCAACCCATATCACTATACCACATTGTCACCCAGAATCATTAGATGTTTAAAAGGTAAGACCATGGGTTGTTTACATAAGTAAACACCTTGGATAAACCACCTATGAAGTGTTGGTATGTATGCCCTGAGAGCCAATCATGGGATGATTGGTGGGATACATTAAGATTGATTTGATAAACATCAAAGGCAAGCTTCCAATTCTTTCTGGTTCAGTCATATGAGATAGTGACAGAACATATTGAATGTCTAGAGAATGACAGTACTCAATGACGTATGCCTTCAAGTTCAGGACCTGAACGACGAGATCATACAGATGCTAAGAGTTTGTACATTCTTGTTATGTCCCTAGTCGGATGTCATTGTGGAAGGCAGATAGATAGCAATGACACACAAGACCAGATTGTGGTGTTGGTTGATGACAGAATCTCATTAGTCATGATATAGAGATATCAAACCAAACACATAGGTACTAGTTAGAGAACAAGTGTACCAGACAGACCCACCGTGAGTTTGACACATGGAACCATGACATGGTAGTCACAGTCAGTACTCAAAGTGATGGTGGTGAGTGTGATTCTTTGACCTGAAATCACTACACTCAACACATGTCGTTGGGCTCACTTTGACATCATCAAACACAGTCCTGAAACATGGGTTGTTATAAAGGTGATGATTGGGTGGCTTTGACACATGGGGCTTTTGAGGGGTGAGTGATAGATATGGGATTTGTCCCTCCTAAGGGAGTTTTATATCCAAGGCCACTTGATGAGTAGGATTGAGATAGGCGTGCACACACATGTATGAATCAATATGTGATATTGATGTCATACATATCTCGTTCAATCTGCTCTGAGATCAAGAAAGTGAATGAACGTTGACAGGATGACTGTTCCATGCCTCGAGTTCATTCGGGATATTAGTGACAAAGGAATTATACATTCGTTGTAACACCATTCATGGATTGTAGGATTGAAAGTTGTTCTCCAACTTTCTACTTTCACTTGGGTAGCACTGATGTGTGACTAGGCACCGCTCTTTGCTTGTGAAGTCATAAGTGTTATGGACTTTCACTACCAACGTGAAATGGACCTGTAGGGTCACACACAAAGGATTTAACTTAGAAGAGGAGTTTTGTCCACAAACAACGTTCAGATTGATTACTAAAGGAGTTTAGTAGTTCAATTAAACACGCAATCAATTGATAGCTCAATATCATATTGTTCAAGGTGTTGGACACATTGATTGGAGTATCGGATTGATTTAAATCGCAATTGACTGATTCTGCACAATCTGCACTCCCAACCGATCAGCTCATGTGATGAACCGGTCGGCTGAACTTGGTGAACCGGTCGGATCAAGTGGTGAACCGGTCGGCTCAAGATCAGGGTGAACCGATTGCTTCAAATGTTGAAACGATCGGTTCAACTAGTGCAACTGAGCAATTTGGGAAAATAGGATTGGTGAGAATTTTCCTTTTGTTTCAATTGCCCAATTTGATTGGGAAATAGGATTGGTATTCGATACCAGTAAGAAACAAAAGAAGGAAAGTCAATCGGGAACTGGTCAGGACCACGAACCGACCGGTTCAGAAAGTGAACCGACTGGCTCATGGGTCCCAACCGATCGGTTCAGTGTCAACCGACCGGCTCAGATCCCCAACCGACCATTTTAGAAATGAAACGATCGGTTCAGCTTGCGAGTTGGTTGTTTTTGTGGAAAATCTCGAACCCTTCTACTCTTGCTTTAGTCCCACATTGCTCGGGATGGAGAACCCTGTCCCATGACTCTCCTATATATATGGGTATTGGGGGCTTCTCAATGAACAACTCAGTGCAACCAGTTGCTCTGCAAAGTTGTCATTCTCTGGTTTTGGTAACCGAGAGAGCCCGAGCAAGTGCTACCCGCAAAGGGAGGCGCAGCAAGGGAAAGACAACTGCAGTTGCAACTGGAGGCAGGAGAGTGTGTTGGTGACTAGTACTTCAACATGAGGGTGTGACTCCTTCCAACTCCTTGTGGGACAAGGAGTGTGGAGTTCTAGGTGGTCCGTGTGGACTACTTCAGAGGTGGGAGGTTTCTACCACTCAAGAGGACACCTGTCAACCCAACAGTCCGGTGTGACCAGGAGTCGTCAGTCCCGGTGTGACCAGGAGCTGCACAGACACCGTCCAAGATCGGAGTTGAAGACCATGCAAGGCGCGAGGTATTGTCTCCGAGCAAGCCTCGGGACAAGGTATGATTCCACAAACCATCCTTTCCTATTATATAGACGTTGATGCGTTTCCTGGTTCCGGGTTTGGGGGAGAAAAGTTTTGTTTCCGCTGCCTTCTCTGCCTCCCCTAAAACCCAACAGTGGTATCAGAGCCACATCAACTGCTCTATATTTTAGGAATATCGATATGATCGATTTTGGTTTGTCGCCTTTATTTATTGCATACGATGCGAATAAAATTGGCTTTATGCATGTCCAATCCTAAATCCACAAATCCCAATTACATATATGATATGTATTATTAATGCACTCGATACGCTTCGCCCTTAAATGAGTTTTGTACTGGATGTGTAGCATGATTATGGCCTATACACCCCTATATCTATGTGTGGTTGTATGTGGTTGCTTGCATCTCGATCTACGCACCGATCTTCCCCTTCTCCTATTTATGATGTAACTCGAAATAATTCGAGAATTCTTTTCCTACCTTTGCTCCCCCTGAATGTAACTAGGGGTTTCACAATTAAATTGTAAATAGGATAGAATTTATTTCCTATTATGTCAAAGACCCAGAGGACATCCTGACGACAACTGAGACGATCGGTTCAAGGCGTGAACCGATCGGTTGACGTTCCAGACGACCGGTTCAAGGAGTGAACCGATCGGTTGATGACCAGTTTGAGGAGTGAGACGAGTGGGTGGTGGCCATGATGAGATGCACGACGACCAGGTGAACCGATCGGTTGGAGGAGCCAACCGATCGACTGGTGGCACCCAGATGACCGAGCCAGATGAGCAAGTAATTCATGTGATGAGTTGATCTACTCAGAAGGCAAAGCACAGAGTTCATCTTGTACAGGTTGCATGTGATGTAGACCTAGATGACCGTGATTCCTCTTGGCTCGAGGAATCACATTAGGATGGCCATAATCATCGCTTTTATCGTTTTGCATGTTTTCTGTGGGATATAGCATGTATATGATACGTACTATGTATTGTGGTGATTGGATATGTATATGTATATAAAAACCAAATCCCTCATTAAAATATTAAGTCTTATATGCTTTCTATTAGCGGCACACATGAAAAACTTGATCGACCAAGCGTAGGTTACGCCAAAGCGTGGTGCGCCGTCTATCTTGTGGAAGTATGAAGGGTAGACATGTAGGTTCTGCCAAAGCAGGGTGCATGTTTACCGTGTCAGCTTTTGGGTTCGACTTAACTGGTGATTCTTAGAGCGTCTAAGCCCAGAGGCAAGGAATGTTCATGGCAAGGTGTTGCGCATGTTCATTAATCAAGAGTTGCATATGATACAATTGGCATGATGGCCTACCTAAATAGCCAAGATTGTGGGCGATCAGCCACAGCTAACTCATGACTTGATGAAATTTGGATCTTGCCCACTAGAAGGTTGTACGCTGCAATCTTCCGAATTGATGGTGAGGGCTATCAATTTGAAGTAAAATAGTGGGAGCGATAAATTAAAGGCCTAATTTTATCGTCAACTTTTCAAATCAATCAAATAAGTAAAAAAGAGTTTTGGACTAAAATTGCATATATTTCCTTTAGTTAAAATAAATGGTTAATCAACAAATCACTTTATTTGCGATCGGACTTTGAGACCAACAAATTAAATGGGAATAATTCCACGAATGGTTAGGATGATGAGAAGTGTTCTCAAAGAGCGAAAGCTCTAAGTCCTAGTTATACCAAGACCAGATAAACTCAATCCCACCACATCAATGGCTGAAAGTATGCTTATGGAAGCATACCAAGGAAGACATTGATGAGGAGTGCTTGACGTTGTGTTCTCTGAACTATGAGTTGCAGAGACAACATGAGACATATGATGTCTCCAAGACACTTTCCTAGTATGTCATGACAGAAGGAGATCCAGTAAGGTATTCACACACTCAATGTGATTGGGTATGTGGAAAACCTGAAGGATTCCCTCTGAGCCAAGGGTTGGCTATTGGTATGATACTGCAAATGTTGCGAGAATCATACAATTCATGATAAGCTACAACATGAACAACTTTGACAAGTGTTGACAGAGTTGTTGGACATGTTGAGGATAGTAGAGGCAAAGATGAAGAAAGACAAACCATAATCTTTGACATGATCAAAGAGAAAGGTAATTCTTAAGGGCAAGGATAAGGGCAAAGCAAAGAACTATTCTGATGCTAGCCAACAATCCAAGCCGTCTTCAGCCTCAAGGCACATGGGGAAAGGGTGTATGAGGGATTGCCCTCTATATCTGGAAGAACAAAAGAAGATGAAGGAGGGGATGGATATCTCCACCTAAGGTATCATGAAATGAACCGCTTCTTTATCTGAGGTATATGATACCAAGATATGGATCTATCATATATGATATGCAAGATCCGCAAAGAAGTGATGGCCTTTGTGAAAGGACCAAGAAAGAAGTACCCATCATTGGAGCAAGTGTTGCTGCCATAGATAGGAGTATCTTTCAGTTTATTTCAGCCTAAAAGGCATGTAATACAGTTATGAACTGCTATTTCATATTTGCCAATAGATAGAAACACTTTATTTTTGCATATTGTATGAAAATGATGGCAATTAATAAAGTTGCTGTTTCAATCTTAAAGATATGATCTTTGTGGCAATGCCTTGTTTATCTTGTGATACATGGTATGCATAAGATAAAATGACACCTAAAAGTTATAGATAACTCAAACAATCTAATTAGCATCAATCATGAGAAATTCATTTCTAGTTTCCATGTGATGGATAAATCTAGACTCTTTTGGTTAGAGAACCAGTAAGAGACATGAATATCTTGGACATGATTAATCAATCTTCACTAATGGTAGTGGGAGAATGATTGTCCTATTATGTATAATACATATGATGTATTTACATACCTATTAGAACAAATGCTAATACTTCAAATGGTGTTTAGAGAAATACCAATATGAATATCTTGAAGTGTTCAAGATTATCATAGATGAAGTGCAAATTTGGTAAAGTATTAATTCTTGATGAGATCAATGAATGAAATACTTGGACCAAAATGTTTGAGATCCTTATGAGTGATTATGATAGTGTATCATAGTGAACTCATGATTAAGGCATGGTGATGTCTAAATCAAGAAGGAATCATACTCTAAGGAGTTAGAGAATGATTATCAAATAACTGAATTCTTCCTAATAAAAGAATACCCCACACTAATAAAGGACATTGAGAATCACAAGGAGTTGTGAGTTCTTATATCCTTGACAGATACACCTCATTTATCTATGTGATGAGTTGTTCATGTGATGAGTCAACTATCTAGATGAATATGAGGAACCAAATTTTGAGTTTTGGTTTATGACCATTACACCCTAAATGACATCCATGTGAACCATACGGTATGACCTTGATGGTAGCACCCATTGGAATAAAATCCATAAGTGTGAATAAGTCTTAAGTGTTAAGACACATGGATAACATTTTGAGAAGGATGATGCTTGTTTATTGCAACTTAATGACTAAGGAATTTGGCATATGGATGCTAAAACCACATTCATGTGAGGAATAAAACAAGGATGTGTACGTGACACAACCTATAAGGTTTATGAATCCACCAAAGAAAATGAAGTCTATAAGTTACAATGGACTAATCAATGTGATTGATTGAGTATAAGCAACTCAGAATTGGATCTTTACTTTGATGATATAGTCAAAGGGTTTGACTGATATGTCAAAGATAAAGAAGGGATCTGTGATTTAGTAGGAGCGTGTTCGCATTCCACATGTTGATGTGAAATGAAATTGTTCTAGAATGGAAATCCAAAAATGGAAATTATCTTTAAGGAAGATAGAGATGTTTCCTATATGATAGGAATAGAGATCTATAGAGATAGTTCTCGAAAATCTCTTGACCTGAAAAGAGAAAGCATACATTGGCAATCTGTACTGAAGGGTTCAATATGCATAGATTCAGTGGGAGAAAACTTGTCCATGTTATATGGAGTTAGTATCCCAAGGCCAAGTGTCCAATTCTTATGAAGAATGGGAACACTAAGAATAGATATGGATCTATCATTTATGTAATCATCCCATTATCTTGCATGTATTGACATGGCAAGAATAAAATGCATTCATCATCTTGTATGTAGGATATGGCAATATGATGTGCTCATCCTAGTAACTCGTATGTGGGACATGACGAGTGGATGTCTGTCTACTTCTAGTAAGGGTTATTGGAAACCATAAGAACTTGATAAGTACTTGTGAAGTACTATTTCTATGGAGATAAGGAAGAGTTCAATGTAAAGAGTTACATTGATGCAAACTTCCGAAAGGACAGAAAATTAATCACAAAATATATATAAGATATATAAAAGTGAAAGTTTGTTGATAATTGGAAACGTTCCAATAAAGCCGTTTAAAAGGAAATGCCGAGTATCCATGTGTTAGAGAACAACAAAGGATACTATATGGATCTGGAAGTTCATGAGATGAACTTATAGATATTCCGCTCATTGATGACAAGTATGGAATCCTTGATCATGCAATGTGGCTAAAGGTTAGCAAAGGAATACTAGATCGCATATTACGACAACTCCATCTCATACGTGTGACGTACAACAAAGAGATGAGAGATATGCAATTAATACTAACTTTGGCAAGGTGTTGCCATAACTCACTATGATGGCACAAGAGCACAGTAACATGTGGGACATGTTTGAAGATCACTATGAATATGATTCAAGGGTGATTGGCTCACAGGGCAAGTGGGAGTCTGTTGGTATGTATGCCCTGAGAGCCAATCATGGGATGATTGGTGGGATACATTAAGATTGATTTGATAAACATCAAAGGCAAGCTTCCAATTATTTCTGGTTCAGTCATATGAGATAGTGACAGAACAGATTGAATGTCTAGAGAATGACAGTACTCAACGACATATGCCTTCAGGTTCAGGACCTGAACGATGAGATCATACAGATGCTAAGAGTTTGTACATTCTTGTTATGTCCCTAGTCGGATGTCATTGTAGAAGGTAGATAGACAACAATGACACACAAGACTAGATTGTGGTGTTGGTTGATGACATAATCTCATTAGTCATGATATAGAGATATCAAACCAAACACATATGTACTTGTTAGAGAACAAGTGTACCGGACAAACCCACCGTGAGTTTGACACATGGAACCATGACATGGTAGTCACAGTCAGTACTCACAGTGATGGTGGTGAGTGTGATTCTTTGACCTGAAATCACTACACTCAACACATGTCATTGGGCAAACTTTGACATCATCAAACGCAGTCCTGAAACATGGGTTGTTATAAAGGTGATGATTGGGTGGCTTTGACACATGGGGCTTTTGAGTGGTGAGTGATAGATATGGGATTTGTCCCTCCTGAGGGAGTTTGATATCCAAGGCCACTTGATGAGTAGGATTGAGATAGGCGTGCACATGCATGTGTGAATCAGTATGTGATATTGATGTCATACATATCTCGTTCAATCTGCTCTGCGATCAAGAAAGTGAATGAACATTGACAGGATGACTGTTCCATGCCTCGAGTTCATTCGGGATATCAGTGACAAAGGAATTATACATTTGTTGTAACACCATTCACAGATTGTAGGATTGATAGTTGTTCTCCAACTTTCTACTTTCACTTGGGTACCACTGATGTGTGACTAGGCACCACTCTTTGCTTGTGAAGTCATAAGTGTTATGGACTTTCACTGCCAACGTGAAATGGACCTACAGGGTCACACACAAAGGATTTAACCTGGAAGAGGAGTTTTGTCTGCAAACAACGTTTAGATTGATTACTAAAGGAGTTTAGTAGTTCAATTAAACACTGAATCAATTGATACCTCAATATCATATTGTTCAAGGTGTTGGACACATTGATTGGAGTATCGGATTGATTGAAATCACAATTGACTGATTCTGCACAATCTGCACTCCCAATTGATCGGCTCATGTGATGAATCAGTCGGCTGAGCTTGGTGAACCGGTCGGCTCAAGTGTTGAGCCGATCGGCTCAAGATCAGGGTGAACCGATTGCTTCAAATGTTGAAACGATCTGTTCAACTGGTGCAACCAAGCAAGTTGGGAAAATAGGATTGGTGAGAATTTTCATTTCGTTTCAATTGCCCAATTTGATTGGGAAATAGGATTGGTATTCAATACCAATAAGAAACAAAAGAAGGAAAGTCAATCGGGAACTGGTTAGGACCACGAACCGACCGGTTCAGAAAGTGAACCGACCGGCTCATGGGTCCCAACCGATCGGTTGAGTGTCAACCGATCGGCTCAGATCCCCAACCAACCGTTTCAGAAATGAAACGATCGGTTCAGCTTGCGAGTTGGTTGTTTTTGTGGAAAATCTTGAACCCTTCTACTCCTGCTTTAGTCCCGCATTGCCCGGGATGGAGAACCCTGTCCCATGACTCTCCTATATATATAGGGGTATTGGGGGCTTCTCAATGAACAACTCAGTGCAACCAGTTGCTCTGCAAAGTTGTCGTTCTCTGGTTTTGGTAACCGAGAGAGCCTGAGCAAGTGATACCCGCAAAGGGAGGCGCAGTAAGGGAAAGACAAATGCAGTTGCAACTGGAGGCAGGAGAGTGTATTGGTGACTAGTACGTCAACAGGAGGGTGCGACTCCTTCCAACTCTTTGTGGGACAAGGAGTGTGGATTTCTAGGTGGTCTGTGTGGACTACTTCAGAGGCGGGAGGTTTCTGCCGCTCAGGAGGACAACTGTCAACCCGACAGTCCGGTGTGACCAGGAGTCGTCAGTCCCGATGCGACCAGGAGCTACACAGACACCGTCCAAGACCGGAGTTGAAGACTGTGCAAGGCACAAGGTATTGTCTCCGAGCAAGCCTCGGGATGAGGTATGATTCCACAAACCATCGTTTCCTGTTATATAGATGTTGACGCATTTCCTGGTTCCGGGTTTGGGGTAGAAAATTTTTGTTTCCGCTGCCTTCTCTGCCTCCCTTAAAACCCAACATGAAGTACTTGATTTGTTCTATATAAATAGTCACCATATAACCCTATACATCCCTTTATTAACAATAGAAAAAGTTCCATTGAGTGTGAGGTAAAACCCACGGCCGACAATTCATTTAAAACAAGCCATTCATTGTCAACAAATAAGCTCCTTAAGTTGATCATATAAATGAAATCATATAAATCACATTATTAGTACAAACATATTACATCAAACATCATTCCACTTTATTGGAGGAATAAATAGTAGATCTTGACCATTGGGTCAAGTTCATATGTTAAAACCATCAATTACAGTATAGGTCCGACCATTGCATCAAGTGACCCAAGAAATCATTGGTCTAAGGCTTAATTGATTCTACAACTACAATGATTAACTCAACATAGGTTGTAGTGACCTGATCCACCATCACTAGTGACCATTAAATCACCATAGGTTGTTAGATCAACACTATATTCATTGATCACCATCAAATATTAAGCTAATGTCATCATTGATTGATAACATCAGTAGGGTACTTAATGGTTGATCATTAAAATTCTAATTGATCCAAAACCTGACCTAAGTGGTGAACGTAAGTTGACATCCTTGGTCACCATAATCATTTTTCATGAAGAAAACACCATCGTTTGTTGCAATGGTACCGCCAATGGGTCATGTGTTTATAGAAGAAATCAGCTTAAAACCCTAAAATTGACCATTGGTTGATAGGTGCTTAGCACCATAGGTTGTCAAACCAACCTGATCCAAGTCATATTATTACTTAGGAAAAATTTACACATGATCAGATGTTCATCTAGAACTGAAATCATAATAGGGAACATTATAAAAAGAGAAATCCAAGTCAAGCATAGCTTTTTAGTGCATGGATCATCATTTTCAAGCAAGAACATGATCTAGAAAGCTTATGATAAGAAATAAACGTGGAGAAAGTTATAAAAATTGCTTCTAATGAGAATATGAAACCCCAAATAAAAGAAAACTCGAGCAGGTAGGGTAGAAAATCCAAGAATAAGCTATGAACTCGTCCATCTAGCACCTTTCTTCGTCAAATGAGCAAACCCTAAGCATATGGAGCAAGAAAGGTAGGGTTTTAGAGCTTTAGAGAAAGTTATACCATGGAACAGCAAGGTTCAGACCTGGAGAAAGGTCATAGGAAGGATAAAAAAGAAATAAAATGAGGAAATAAGAGGATTATTACTCTATTAGGTCAAGATCACTAGAAGGAAGCTTTTAAAACCCTAAAAGGAAGTCAATTGCAACCCTTGATTATTTTTCCAATAAGATCCCCTCTTTCTTCTTCCTTGGATAGGAAATTCACAGCATCACAGAGGGAGGACGAGGTTTGTAGAAGGAGGGAAGTGGTGGAGAGAAAATGGCTCATTTTGGTGCTTAGGGATAAGTATATGAAACTTTAAGATAAAGAAAAGAAAAAGTTGAAGTTCTAGTATCTTTCCAAGTGTCCATGGCTTTAAACCATTAAGAATATACAAGCACACACACAAGAAGATCCCCCACCTTCTATAGAGACATTTTTATCACTCGTTTATTGAATTTCCAAGCAAAACAAACAATTCGTTAGTTGATAGCTACGAAAGGTAGCTCATCCATGAAGGGGTAAACCCTAAAATACCCTTGGAGAAGACACCTTCAAACCAAGGATTAAATAGGTGCCCCATGGATTAAAAATATCAAGAATGATGAGAGAATATCAAATTAATATAATTCAAGTGATAAATTCCAAAGAAAACTCCTTAATTGGGTAAATTGCAGAAAAGTCTAAAATGTGCATAAAATTGCGTAACTTGCTCAAACAGTGTCCATATTGGACAAAATTAAAAAATTAAGCCTGATTTATGATTTCAAAGAATATCACAAGGTTATATTATGGTTATAATAATTTAATTATGATAATTAAGCTTAATCAACTCATTAAGCAAGTTTAGGGGCCTTACACGAATATTGAAGATGTTCTGCTCCCTTCCACTCCCACACAGATCCTGAATAGATTGGAAACCCTGTCCCAAACCCCTATTATAAGTAGAGGGATACTAGGGGCTTCCTAAAGCACAACAACATCAACTAAGAATCAGTTTCTCTAACAATTTTTGTCCTCTCGAGTTATGGTAACCAAGAGAGCCCAAGCAAGTCCTACCCAACAAGGGAGGGATAGCAGTGAGATTGAACAACTAAAGATGGTTGTTGTGTGAGAGAAAGTTGGTGACTAGTATGCCAATGAGAGGGACAACACCTTCATGTCTATTCTTGTTGAACAACAAGATTCTAGTTGGTTCGTGTGGACTACTCTAGAGGTAGGATTCCTTTGGCTCCTATTAGGAGAGCAAAGTCAGCCTACAGTCCATGGTGAGACCACATGAGTCACTGTAGAAGTTGTTCTATTTTTTTTTCATTGTGAAGGACAAGAAGTGAGTAGTTTTCACTAGACTTGATCCAGGACCAGGTATGACTCGTTAAACAATCCTTCCTATTTTATAATAGTTGATACAATCTTAGTGTTATTGGAATACAGATAGATAACATTTATGTTTCCACTGCTATACTTTGTGCCTGTATATCCCAACAAATACATCATAGCTATTTCACATAACAAAACTAGTCTTATACTTTGATAGCCCACATACCTGAGTTGAACCATTCCTATTTATATCATGGACTGTCTACATCATTAGTCATCACGTTTTAAATTGACTTTGATCGACTGATTTAAGGACCCGCTTGCCCAGTTGGGTTTCTAAACCAGGAAACCCCTCTTTCTCTAACCCTCACACTAAAAAATGCAATCACCAATGTCCTCTCATCGTCATGATTTCTCTGTTTCATAGATCCCACCTGAGCACCATAAAGGATCAACAGAGATATGTCAAGGTGCATGACCTTCATGACACATCTTGAACACATTAGTGTTAGGATAACATATCTGAGGTTCCCATCATGACCACTGTCATGAGATGTGGTTCTTTTGTGATCAATGAATGAATAAAAGACCTCCAACAGTAGTTGTATGTGACCCTCGCTCCTCCTTCACATCAGACAAAAGTGTCTACATGTGCCTCTATCCATTTTGGTGGCGTTGGCATAGCCATGACCTCCAGCTAGAAACAAAGACCTGACCAGTCTGCTCATGATATGGAGTGCCCTCCATGAGGAGCTTCGCAACCTCTAGCCCACTGTGAGGCCTCCAGTCTCATCATTTTCTTTGGGTGCATCAATGAGCATCTGGTACATGGGGTACTTTGTGTTACAAGCTTTGTGTTCTCAAGAAAAAGTTGTGTTCTAGAATGTGCTCTCTAGTGGTTGAGTAGCTCTTCTCCTATTCTATATCTCCACATGCAGAAAGGTTACGGTAAGGTATCAATGGATACTATAACTTCCTCTCTTCCTAGTCATGGTGGAGTCTTGTACACTGGCTCCCCATGCATGGCTTTTGCCACATCATGGTTTTCAAGGAGGGAGGAACTAGTGAAGAGGTGATCTTGCCCCTTAGACATCATCGGGGTGAAGGAGAAAAAGAGGAACTGCATCTGTGCACTATACTTCAAGCTAGAGGTGCCTATAACATCAGACCGTCAACAAGAAATCCATGAACCTAATCTACTGTGTGTGTTTGTGGGGATCACTCTGTTCCAGCTACACACCTTTCTTCATCCCATACCTCGATCTTCTTCCTTCATATATAGGTGGATGGACTCCTCCACTTGAAACCTCAATACACCATATCCCTTTGTCCTAGGATGCAAGCATATGAAACCCTCAATATCCCTCTTGCACTTATCACGTCATGTACTGTGATGACGTGTCGAGAGGCCACAAAGTAGGTAGAAGTCAGAGTTAGGTCTACACCCACATACCACCATATTGCCTCATATGAGGGGTTGTTTGTTAGGATCCTAGAAGTCTGGAAGAAACAACTATTTCAACCAACAATCTCATATACCTCGTGATGACTCCATCCACTAAACCCAACAAACTACCACATGCTACACACCTTTTGGATCTTGGTGATGTCCGTATCTCCCAATGGACATCTAGCCTCATAAAACCTAATTTGGTTAACAAAATCAAATTCATTACAATTTGACTTAAATCAATATCACAAATCACCAATCACATCGTCAACCACACTTTTTAAGAT
Organism: Alisma plantago-aquatica; assembly: GCA_963693085.1. Taxonomy (NCBI): domain Eukaryota; kingdom Viridiplantae; phylum Streptophyta; class Magnoliopsida; order Alismatales; family Alismataceae; genus Alisma; species Alisma plantago-aquatica. The sequence continues at coordinate 1,039,953,267 of OY856412.1, forward strand.
GGATGTGACTCAAAATTGAATGATAAATTCCTCACTTTGGTGTGAACCATGTACTTAAAATATATGATTCTAATATATTATATTGGATACCGAAACCCTAAAATTGGGGTTATCACACTCTTGAACCTCAAATTCATCCTCGGTTCTCTAATGATAAGGAAACAACACAATTAAGCTCAAACAATGACGCTTTGACCATTTAAGATGCAGCATGACCATCTAATTTGAACAATTTGACTAATGAGGGTAGTGAAGAGTCTACTGGTGTCTTTTTTAGGCACCATATTGTCCCTCTAGATCCATATTCTATAGGCCTCAACTACCTGACCCATTGTTTATACCATGAAATCTGAGAGATATGGACATAAACATAGTAGATAAGGTGTATATCTAGGCATAGCCTATTTTCATGTCATATCACTTGAAATGAATGGGAGACAAATTAGAGAATCACCCCCAGTGATGAAATGACCCAAGAAAAGCACTATTGAAGACACAACAAATGATCAACATCCAGTAGACACAAGGGATATTCCCGACGTATCTTCTTTCACAAACCATTCAATTATTGAAGTCAACATTGAGACAGATGATTAAAAACCTTGTTCCTCTAATCCTCTTAATATTTGTGAAGAAATCAAGGATAAGGAGTGTTGCATAGGACTAACTGAATCAGAGAATTGTGAATATCCTTCATCACCAAGTCCATCCAATGGTGATCTTGTACATCATCATAGTGACTTTCCTACTTCTTCAGAGACAACCTTAAAATATGAGCAAAACTTGAACATTCAAAATTTGCCTCTACATGAGCATCTTCAACATCTTTCATTGTGGGACACTTCATTGAATGACACATAATTTGATCAATTTGTAACTAGACATGAAGTGGCAATTACTTGCAATAGCTTGGAAAATGAGACTAGTTTTACACCAGATGATGACTTGAAGCATAATTTTGGTATAGATGCCAATCCCCTACCAAAATGTGATATGCCAGATAATGAGTACCCACATCCCAATTACTTTGAAGAATTTTTAGAAGGGATATCATTTAGAAATATTAATATATTTTTTCTTGGTGTTGATTTTAAAAAATAAAAGAGGTATTTTGTTTTAGTACGTTTTATATTAATCAATACTTTCTTGTACTCTTTTATCATTGAAAACTATTTTGGAAATCTTATCATCCATGAATCTATTTCTCTCTAAAAAAAGGGACTACATAAAAGATTGATTCTACTATAGGCAACAACGGAAATTTTCATCACCTAGATGAGGAAAGCCTATAGAGTAATATCAAGCCATGACCCTTAAATGAGGTAACTATTTTAAATTACAAAAATGATTTTGAATTGAGTGACAAATGAATTGGATGCCACATGGCTGATTAATTACTAAAACAAATTTTAGAACAAACAAAACAGAAGGCACCCCACGATTTGTAACAGATCATTTTGGGAAGAACTTATAGTTTCAAAACAACAATGCTCCACCATCCCCAATCCAGAAGAACAATCAAAATAGGTACCTAAGGTTACCTTGTATTGAAGGGAGAATTCAAAGTAGCAGGAGGCCACAAAATGCTCTCTAGAAAAGGAGGAGGCGACATCACTATCTTCATACGTGACAGTCTCTCTAGGATAGCAAGAATTTTCTTGTATAGTAGGAGGAGGTGGTGTCGATGTTCTCTCCAGGGAAGCAGAGTCGAGTTGCACTTTCTAACAAAGGAGGACGATGCTAGGCACTCTGGGGGCAGCGATGATACTGGAAACATGCAATTTGTAGCAGAGATGAGGACAGGTCACATGAGGATAAAAAATTAGGGGAATCAGAAGGGCACGAAGGAAAAGAGAAAGCACAGGTGATTAGGCACTTTTTTTATTAATATGTGACACATATTATTTAGTAGAAAATCTAGACATGTGCAACTATATATATACAATTAATATGATTCATGTAGTATTAATAATTATTCTACAATAATATCACATAGGGGTATTGAATAATTAGGTTTAGGGCAATCCATTTTGGATCAAAACATGAAATGGCCGGAGTGTTTCACCGTCAGTCTCAGACCTAAATCCAAAAATGGGTTTTGTTTGACTGACCTCTCAATGCAGAACTGATCTTTACCCAAATTGAGATAATTAAATTCGAAACCAATTCCAAATCTACATTTGATAATGATTTTATAAAAAATAATTCTATGATTACATGCTCGTGATTAAATTCCCTGTTAAGAAATTGGGTTGGGGTCCATTCTAGGTCAAAACATCTATCCATAGTGTTTAATTGTCATTTCACAGATCCAAACCTGAAACTTAATTTTATTTTGACATACCTCTCAATACAAAATCGACTCAGATTGAGAAAATTAAATCCGGAACCAACCCCAGACCGATATTTGAGAATGCTTTTATATTTAAAAATATTTTTTATTACATAATCATGACTAAATTCTATGTTAAAAAATGTGGTTCAGGTCAATTCTGGGTGAAAACATCTAATCTATAGTTGTTCGACTAGATTCTCAACCCGGAATTGACCAAACTTGAGAAAATTAGATTCAACACCAAATCTAGATCCAAATTTGACAATTTTTTTTTGATAAAAATCAATCTTGAGGTTAAGGTCCATCCTAAATAGTTGAGAATTTTGGATTTAATTACATCTTTGCAGTTAATCAGTGTTAGAGGTTGTGACAATCTTACTTTTGTCACTCCTATCTTGTATTATTTTCTCTCTTTCATCAAGTGGCCTCTTACTCAAGTTTATATCTTTAGTGTGGTGACACTCCAATTAGGTCAGAAAAGTGTGGTGACCCTTCTAATGGGAAGTTGGTCAGAGGTCTTATGATATATAATGGTGATGGTATAATTAGAGTGAAACGATATAAAACACAAGTTCTCACTTTGCTAAATACTTGACTTGTTTATTCTTTCTCGTTACTTCTACAAATCTTTTCAAATTATGCAAAACTTATGTATATGTATTGTTTAGCTCTGTACTCAGCACCTCGTGTCCTTGAACCACTATGTTTCATGTATTTTATAGGTTTAGAGATGGCTACAATTTTATGGGCATGGTGAGCTATGTCAGGTATACTTGTTGTAAGATCCCTAGTATATATATGAGAAGATTGTGTATAAATTATACTCTTCAATATGTAATTGAATCTTGTAATAAAATAATGTTGCTTAATATACTTGTTGAATGTTGAGATTAAGAGTGGTGGTTTTATCTTGTTATATGTTCATGTATGCTAAGTATTTCATTCTTCCTCATGTAGTCTTTGATATTCACTTGGTTCATGGGACTGAGATTCTGGTTCCATGACAGATGGTATCAGATCATGAACAATAACTACACGAAACATTACTAACATGAAACACAAACTAAACACAACCTTACATCTCAACCCTAGAAAATTAATAATATGTCCTTTATGAACTAAGTTGAATTAGCCTCTAGGTTAGAACCTAGATGTTCTACAACTAGGTGTAGGCTTGTGTAATCCTTAGATCCTTTCTTTTATCCTACTTCTATCATGTAGTATGGATTGTAGGTTCAAGAGGGTGAGAAAAGGGAGATCATATCCTAACCCTAGACATATGTTTGCAGCATGTTCTTAGTGTATCTACATAGTTGTGCACCGTGTTCTTACTAATTCTCTAGCTGTCATGGTACTAGACTACCTAATGAGTGTGGTAACTCATTTTGGTTTTGGTTTTTTTCAAATGGAGTATGGTGGTTTCCATCACCTATTTCAACGTTGGAGAAAACCTATTTCAAATATTAGTATATATGTACATATGAAAAATGTTACCACACACAAAAGGGCAGTTAGTATCCATGTAACCTATGAGAAAGAGATGTAACATCAAGTCTAGATGAGAGTGTTTAGTTAATAGTTGTAGTCTCTCGAGTTTTATAGAGCCATGATAAAGGTTAGGCTAGTAAATATCCTAGATGACCTACAATGATGATGATGATGATGATGATGATGATGATGACGATGACGACGATGATGATGACAATGAAGATGATGATGATGATGATGGTGATGGTGATGATGATGATGATGATGATGATGATGATGATGATGATGATGATGATGATGACGATGATGATGAGGATGATGATGATGATGATGATGATGATGATGATGATGATGATGAAGACGACGATGATGATGACGACGATGATGATGAAGATGATAATGATGATGATGATGATGACGATGATGATGATGACGATGACGACGATGATGACGACAATGAAGATGATGGTGATGATGATGGTGATGATGATGATGATGATGATGATGATGATGATGATGATGATGATGATGATGATGATGATGATGATGATGATGACGATGATGAAGATGATAATGATGATGATGATGATGATGACAACGACGATGATAATGATGATTTTGATAACGATGTCGATGTTTATAATATGAATTTGCTTCATGCTGCCCCATGTTTGATGTAGGATGATTCAAGTTTGTTTGATGGTATGGAATGAGTTTTGACCATGTAACCCAAGATAAACCTAGCACCTTGTGTGCTACATGTGACTTAGTGGATGTTCTAAATATATCTAGTGGGTTAGCATGCTTTCTTGTGCCTAGTCTTGTATATGTTGAGATATGGATAGTGAGATATGCTTCAGGACCATCATGGGCCTTAATCACTTTATAAAGAAGTACCTCTAGAATGGGACATACAAATACAGTTAACTCTTGATATGAGCCAATCTGACAATAGAGAGGGTCACAATACCTAACCTCCAAAATATATGTGAAATTTTGAAATAAATACAAATGATGAAATACATGATGATGAGTCCCTATCTAGACTAGTTATAAGTATGTGAGTTGAGTCACCTAGTGTGTGGTTCCCTTGATAATGTTGAACCCTAGATTTCCTATGAAAAGATCTAACCCTAGTGAAAGAGGCAATGAATATATGATATTTTCTATATAGGTGAGGTAGATGTCACAAGATCCTAAGATCATGTATGTGATGTGTGATTCCATGATGAGCATAATACTCGAGTTAGTGGTTGTATGTATAGGAATCTAATGGTTTCCCTTGTTTTTGATAATTGGGTAGAAACTCATTATAGGTAGTTAGTTGCGGTTAGCATGTTTTACCTTGACATAGATAGAGTCAAGGTAAAACATGCTAACCGCAACTAACTACCTAATGGTTTCCCTTGTTTTTGATAATTGGGTAGAAACTCATTATAGGTAGTTAGTTGCAGTTAGCATGTATTACCTTGACATAGTTAGTTGGGATAATTGGGTAGAAACTCATTACGGTTAGCATGTTTTACCTTGACATAGTGGGATAAATGTTATGTAACTCTAATGTCAAGAAGATGTCATTATGTGTTGAAATATCAAGTAACACATATATCATTGGGATGAGTACACTCTTGATGACGATAACCTATGTGTGCACCCAATAATGGGGATGAGTTGAAACCTATGGTATGGTTAATTAAACATGATGAATATGAAAACTCGACCTTGGATTATGATCTTGAATGAATTTTGAGGATATATTTTCTTTTAAGTAGGGAAGGATGTGACAACCTAACTTTTATCTCTCCTACTTGTATTGTTTTTCTTCTCTCATCAAGTGGCCTCTTACTCAATTTTGTAGCTTGAGTGTGGTCACGCTCCAATAGGTCACAAAAATGCTAAATTTTCTATATGTGACATTAATTTCTAATGTTAAACCATGTACCATTTCATAATATGTCACCATATTAAAAATTAAATTGAACCTCCTCTATATTATCTTCATGATCTATATTGTATATCATGTTATTAAGGATTTAGTTGTGAATCCAACAATATAATAATCAACTCAATTGGATCATCGTATCTCAAGTTATGGTCTTTCAAATATTGGGTCAATTATATGCCAATTAATTCAAATTATGTACATTTGACCCAATTGGGACAAATGTGGGTGCGAGGCCCAATTAGAGTGGGTGCCCCTTCCCTTTGGATTGCATTTTTTGAAATACGTTGTGGCCTCTGGATCTGTGTCCACGGATAGATCCCCAGTGATCCAACAGTTCTAGACCTCTCTTCTACCTCTTTACGCTGAGCTGAAGCTATTAGCACTAAGCTCACCTAACCTTCTTTCCAACTGGCCAATCCATGGAGTTATCACTTCCTTTGGCATGATTGACCATAATAAACCCTTGGTTGATTCATTCTCATCACTTCTCCCTGATGTCCACTCCTTTTCATGCCTTAGAGATCCTTCCTTTGCCCCTCCACCACCATGGCCGCCACAACAAGCCCAACTTTGGGCTTTTTGTATCGACCAACCACCACCATTGATAGGGCATGCCTTGAGTCCAATTAGGCTAGGAAAGGTCGGCCGACTACTCCCTGGGGACCAAGGCCTCTCCTAACCCCCATCCCCAAGCAATGCTAGTGAGTAGCATGATGACCTCTACCGCGTGAGCTCGCACATGAAGAGGGGGGTGAGGGTGGGTTGGTAGTTGTCGATGCACCCTTGTGGCCGTGATGGACCCCATAGAAAGGGCTAATATGTTATCCATACATCCAAGGAGGTTGGGACCCCTCCACAGTGGTACACGCGGACCCAGTGGGCAGTACTGACAAATGAAGTGCGACCCGCGTGGACTCTCTCTCATCTTTGGGAAGTAGTGAAGAGGGTCCAGGAGACGCTGGGTGACCCCTCTCAAGCGGTGGGTAGCACATGGGCACTTTTAGTCTAGGATCTCACAAGAAGTCTGACATGCATGTGGATGGCCGCACGATCTGGGATCCGCGGCTAGGATCCTCACATAAATACATGATAATGTTTCCCTCTGGTATCATATAGTTTTCAATGAAATCCTTCTTGAAATCATCTCTATCTCTCTTCCCTTGGTCAAATTAGACAAACCAATATACCACATCGACTCGACCAAATCTACAACTAAGCACATTTTCAGACTCTAAAAACCATTCCTTTTTCTCTATTTTGCAAAAAGCACAATCTTTGACTATGTTTGACTTCTTATGACACATGTTGATGATAAAGTTTGGACCTTTGTTACTCAACCTACTCAGTACACCTCATGTTAGTAACATCTATACAACTATGAGATATTGAGGCCTCAATTAACATTTCTTGCACCTGTTTCACCTTTGTATACTAATATGGCTAGTGTTCTGAATGTTAATCATGTACCTTGCCCTAAATTGATGACCTTGCTTTGAAATGGCATCTAATGCCTAACCAAATCTAAAACCAGTAATCTTATAATGTTTTGTAGCCTTAATGCCTAAGGTCTACCCCTTTTATGCTATGATGGTACTTATGACACTAGATACATCCATAATGACATAATGTATTTTAAAGTGGCTTGATTGTCTTCGTTGTTCTTCAAATGTGATATGGATCTTCACATCTTTTCCTCTCCTCTCATCAAAGAATAATATATCCCTTATGTTTACTTGGATGTGAATGTCCCATATAAGTCACTTGTTTAACCTTAATGTCATATGTTTACCATGGGAATGATTGAATGTATGTTGACATGTTGGATCTCGATGCATAGATCTTGGGGATATCCACCTAATCTTGATAAGTGTTTCTTATGACCTAATGTTGTTGATCTAAATCATCTTTTATGTTTGTACCTATTGACTTGATGATCTATGACCCTTTTTGCCCTATTATCAGTCTTTTTGACCCTATAATGTGCATTGGTGACTCAAATCTTGAAGTTCTCATATAATTTGAATGCAACATCATGATGACTTGTAATTTTAACCAAACCTCCAAGATGACCCCTAAATCAATAAGAGATCATCAAATGCACTAATAATCAACTTGGAACCTAACTTGTACAAAATCCTAAAATGAATCTAGTTGGGATTAATGATTAGAATCTAATACATGTATGTAATATTGTGCTTAAGTAGGTGTTTCTTGAGATCTAGAGGGTCAAGATAGGTTATGAAATTTATGAATTAGGTACGAGATTTAATAATTATATGACTATGGATTTCTTGCTTGAAATGTGATACATATCTATGCTTGCTTACTTGCTCAAATATTTCCATGTAGTACTCTAATATTGTACTCGATGTTTGTCTCGTACCGTTGTTTTGTAACTTGCAAATATAATATAGAAACTCCATTATCAAAACCTTGTGGACCTGCCTATATTTTCAAGGTAAGGACATGAGGTTGGGTGTCATACTTGAGTTGTCAAGATAGGGTTGGCCATGTTGATAAAAGGGTTAGCTAATCTTGAGGACCCTTACAGAACCTTCCAATGTGAAGTTGGTCAAAGGCCTTATGATATATAATATTGTTTGTGTAATTGGAGTGAAATGATATAAAACGTGGGTTCTCACTTTGCTAAATACTTAAATTGTTTACTCTTGCTCGTTACTTCTGTAAATCTTTTCAAATTATGAAAAGCTTATGTATATGTATCTTTTATCCCTGTACTCAGCACCTCGTGTCCTTGACCCTCCTTGTTTCACATATTTTATAGTTTCAGAGATGGCTAGAAGTTTATGGGCATGGTGATCTATGTCAGGTGTACTTATTGTAAGATCCCTAGTATACATGAGCAAATTGTGTATAAATTGTACTCTTCAATATGTAATTGGATCTTGTAACAAAATGATGTTACGTAATATACTTGTTGAATGTTGAGATTATGATTAGTGGTTTTATCTAGTTATATGTTCATGTATGCTAAGCATTTCTTACTTCCACATGTTGTCTTTGGTATTCGTTTGGTTCCTGGGACTGGGATTCTAGTTCCGTGATAGAGGTTGACCGAACATATGTTGAAATTGACAATGGAATGATGTACGAGTGATAAAGGGTCTAATTAGGTGTTAGAGTGAGGTAGAGGAAATATAAATGTTAAGGTAAGAGAGAATGTATTCATCACATCAATATTTAAAAAAGAGAGGAACTCAAGGCGGCAGGAAGATTTTGTATTTTTAAACTAAGGCAATTTGTTAAAAAACGACACATGTGATCATATAACATGTTAGAGTATGTTGTATAATTATGGTATATAACAACAAGTCAGAGTCTATTGTATGATCTTGATATATAACAATGAGTTAAAGAATGTTGTGTGATTGTGATCTATCACAACATGTAGCTATTACAATATTGAACTCTTGTTGTGTGATTATGGCATATTACAATGTGTTAGTCTATGTTGTGTAATTGTGGTCTCTTACATTGATTGATCATGTGTGGCTATTACAACAGGTCACAACATGTTGTGTAGTTATGGTATATAACAACATGTCAGAGTGTGTTGTACTATCTTGGCATATAAGAATGGGTTTCAACATGTTGTGTTATTGTGATCTATTACAACATGTACCTATTACAACATGTGAATGCTTATTGTGTGATTATGATATATTATAATGCTTTAGTCTATGTTGTGTGTAATGATGGTCTATTACAATATTTTATCATGTGTGAATATTACAAGGGGCACAATATGTAGTGTAATTAAGGTCTTTTACAATAGGTTTGAATATGTTGTGATACTATATCCTATTACAATAGTTTAGCATCTATCATATCAAGTATACTGATACAAGTTTAGCTTGTTGTAAATAGCTTGTGTTGTATAAAATATACAATATACAACACACAAATAGACTTGCTGTTATAAGTATTCTAACTACAACACAACCAACAAAATTTTTGTGTTACTTCTGTTGTAAATATCATTTTCCATAGCAATGAGAGTTGATATAAATGATAATTGAATTGATTTAAAATAAAGGAGGAAGCAAAATAACTACCTTTGATTCAAATATTCTACATCAAAGCAAACTGTGTGATGTATGAAGTAGAAATAACATCAATATACAATTATATAATATACCTAATGGAAAGATAATTAGCCAATAAATATATTTCATGTATAAATCAAAATTTTAAGTATTTTTCAATATTAACATATAAGGGGTTATGAGTCACTTAACCTTGATTGGGAGCTTTCTCTGTCAAAAATAGGTGCTGCCCCACAATGTGTGAAACAACTAGCTATCGACACTGGTTTGTCCCTGGAGTACCAGCATAAGCTCGCTTGGAATTCAGATGAGGTCTCTTCGGTCAGTTCTTGCGACATTGATCTGGAGATCCTTGTTGATTTAAGTGTGAACAAGGTACCCAAGGCGAAGAAAAAGCATAAGAGAGCTGGAAGTGAGGAATCTCATCCATGCTGATCAGCTATCAATTGCTTGGGAGGTCTAGAGCATGTACCATTTTGATCCCTCACAAATACTTGCAGGTGGCCGATCCTTGGATGTATGTGGATGACTGACTCTGTCTGTGTAGGCGTATTTGTGGGTGAGCTGACTACTGCTTCATGGATGGATGCTTATTCAGCCACAAATATCTAAGAAGGCACCTTCTAGTATTCTCCAGTTTGATCTTGGTCAATTGTTCTTGGCCTGCTCAGATGAAGACGAGAATCAGTGGCAGCGGTTTCTTCTCTTCAGGGAAGATGGTAGGAGTGGCAGGCCTGCCTTCTTCTTATTAGTTTCCCTTAGTAATCCATCTAGGTCTTAAACGGGAGGCGAGATTAGGGATGTCTTTGTGTTTCAGATGTGGTAGTTGAGCTAGTGTTTCTACAGACGTCTTTGTAGGTGTGCTTTATTGGTTCTGTACGACTCTCTCTCTCTCCTTTCTTAATCTGTAACTCCTAGGCTGATCTGTCTTCCTCATGTTCATCTCTTAGTTAGGAGTTTCCTGGCTCTGATCCCTATATTGTTCCCCTGCGTGGGGACAACAAAGGATCTTGGTTTTTTTTCCTCGGGGCGCTCATGTACCCAAAGTTTTGGTTTTCTAGTAACAGATTTTTGACTGACCAAAAAAAACATATAAGTTGAAATGGAACATTGAGATTATTATATGATCATAAAGGAAATCTTTCTCGAGTCAAATGTACATTACTAAGATGATTGATGCTAATAAATGAGATGAACAAATAGATATAACCAAGGGGATATGGAATAGTATCCAAAAATGTGATGGGGTAGGGTTTTGTAGTGTTCCATTGCCAAATCTATCATCGTAACTAGAGAGAACGCTCCGTGCAATTATTCTAAAGTTGATTTCTTTCTTGTTATTCATCCTTTCATATAATTTGAAAGATGGAAAATTAAGAAACAATGTTCTTCTATCCAGGTATACACACTTCAATAAGATCAACTAGCTTGTCTCTGTTAATAATATCTTGCCCAAATTTCCAACCCACAGATCCTTACTTTTCCTCCCATTTATGTAATGTCACATTTCATTCATTAAAGAATCCAAATGGTATTTTTATCAACCTATATATGATTAGCATTTTTCACGTGTATTTGTGAAACATCCAGTCCAAATTCATATGGCTAATGGATTATTTTTATGCCTTTTCCCTATGTACAAAATCAAATTTTAACGAATTCAATAGTAGTATAATTATAAAATAATCTTAAATATAATTATAAAATAACATTAAATATTTGAAATATGTACATAATCACGTTTGGGTTACAACAAATGTACAAAATTTTAGAATTTGTGAAGAATGCAAAGCGAATTGTTGTTTGAAATTTATTTTCTCTGATAAAAAAGTCCCAAAATTGTGACTAAATGAAAATTTAACCCATTACTCTTATGTATTAAGGGGACTAGAATCCAAATTAGATGACATATGATACATTAGATTTAAAATTATTTTTAATTTATGTACTAGACATTATAAGAAGAACATTAACACCATATTATGACATATGACCCATAAAATAACCCTAGATGAAACATTGGGTGTCTTTTCTCTTAGAAGGTCTCCTAGGGTGAACCTTAACAAGTTTAGAGGGTAGTGGAGAAAGTGCATGTGTTCAAATAGAAGGAGGAGAACACTTTGTGTTAAATAGCACACGTAGATGGTAGAAATAGCTCATGTGACGCTGATGACTTTGTGATAGGGCAGTGTTCAAAGTGATATTATTGATTTGTTATTTGTGGTCTATGTGACCTTAGTTGTGGTTTCAGGCCATAAGTTGGATCTAGGGTTGATTAAAAATCCTTCTAGAATGAGTGGAGAATAATACACTGAAATAATTCTTGTGGACTTCTGTATATTATTATGCCTTTACTTTGTTATTGCATGTTATAAAATATTTCATCTTTCATAACATATGCTCAATTTTTATGTCTTTTCAATGTACACATGTTTATCTCATGTTATCAAATGTTCCATTATTCATATGATCTGATTAAATTATTATGCCTCTCCATACTTAGACATCTATCTAACTCCTCTTGGTATGGTTCTTGTTCCCCTCCCACCGTAGGTTAAAGAATGCTTCAAGTTTCATCATGTGGTTTTTCTGACTAGATCTTGGCGGGAGCAATATTAGGATAAGATGATCAGATGTTAAGTTGATGTTCAAAATTATAATATATTTTAGAATGATAATCAAGTGAATGCAATATTTTGAAATTTTGATGTAATCATTGTCATGTAATACAAACATTTGAAGATGTAATAAATTATTGTAGGTGTTATCTATTAGTTGATGCTTCTTTAATAAATCCCTCGGGTCTTGGTCCCCATGATTAAGAGTTAATTTTGGAGGAAAAAATGGGGGAAGTTATAGAGTCAACAAGTTAGGTGTACATCGGATTCTATAGAAAAGACCAAAATTCCCAAGAAAAACATGACAATATAAAATCAAAAGCGGGGCAACAATGAGAAATCAAAATATATCATCACATACCTCGAGATACCAGTCCAAACTGATACATAGATGTGAAGCTGTGCATTCTCAGTTCAATCACATCGAAAACCGGGGAAAGAAAACATCCCCATTGAGTTCTCTGTGACCTTATGATCCCAACGACCCCAAGATGAGGCAGCTTGACTTCCAAATAACTCATCCTGGGCTACCACCATGGCTACAACAAGGTGGGGATACTAAAGAATGAGAAAATGAAGAGTCTAGAGACAAAAAAAACTTTCCAACTCTAACAATCTATAACAAAGTCAAACAATGTGAATGTTAAAAGAAATGGGCAGTGAAAACCCCTCAATTACCATCTTGTCCCAACTATTGGAAGAAGAACAAAAAGAGGGGAAATTGGTATACTTACCTTGGGACCAAATTGAGAAGCTATGAAGCTTCATTGATGCTCAAGGAATGATTCCAAATTTCCAATGCTAGGTGTGATTTCTAGTAGAGTCTTGACGAACTCTAACCATCCATGGAAAGGAGATAAGGCTCAGAGAGGGCAAAGTGATAGCATCCGGGGCTAAAAGTCAATTTCTTCAAGTTATAGGAGGTTGGGGAATCACTCTAAAGGAGATACAAGGATAGTTAGAGGTCATGAATTACTCGTACACCATGTGAAGGATAGAACATGATAAAAGATATCAACAAATGTGGTTAGGGTTTTATAGGTGATGAAACCCTAACAATCTACGGTCAATTTAATGCAGAAAGAAACAATGAAGATGTGAGAGAGGAAAATAGAGATAAATATGTAAAGGAGAGGGACAAAGAGGTAGAATAATAAATAGGATATTATTAAAATGAAAGGGGAATGTGTGCATGTGAGAGACTCAAAGTTGTGACCCTAGGATCTATCTAGGTCCAAAGAAAAACTCACAAGGAAGAGAGGGAGCCATTCAGTGTGTGTATCATGTGCAAAAACATTGGAGAATAAAGTGTTACTCTAACTAATTCGTGAATTATAGGGAATAAATTGTACAAAATGATGTAGTTAACATGTTAGAGGTTAATTTTTATATCTTTTCTTTCCTAATTTGTTTGAGGGATCAAACAATATGCAATTAATACCAAATTTGGCATCTAGACCGATCTTAACATGTAGAATTCAATTTTCACATCAGTTTGCACTTTTGTTATTATTTACTATTTTATTCTATATTTTTGTCTTTAAGTCTTTTTCTCTCTCTTAAAATAAACTAGATAGATAAGATTGTCCAATTAATGTGCACACATAGACTAAATTTGGTATGTGAAATTAGAATTTAGAATTTTTTCCACTTTCAAAGTAATTAAACATTTTATTTAATATGTGGGAGAAAAAGTCATATTTTTTTTCTAAATGAATTTAGAGCGGTTACTATTTCTCAAATAATGTGAAATTTGGCCCTATGCTAATTGGGACCCAAAGAATTTCACGATAGATTTCACTTTTAAGATTTCCTTTTATGAGTTCTAATACAATTATGATTTTAGGCTTATCACCATTATATTATCATAACATTATATCATTAACATCATTATTTATTATTAGAGTCCCATTAACTTCACATTACTACCAAAAGAGTTACCTTGGTTATTATGCAAGCGGTTCCACACTTTACTCATTTAACATATTTTTTCATTAATTTCACTTTACTTTAGATGATTGCACATGAACGTTCCAGTTGTTATTCTAATACATGTATCAAGCATATTATCGTCTTTTTTAGTCATTAGTTAGCAAAGGAAATATGTTTAACATATTTCTTGAGCTTACCGACATCTTAGCACATATTTATGTTATTATGTAAATATGTGGTATTGATTATAGAACTTGTTTCTACATATTATGTTATATGTATTAACATTATTCATTAAGGTAAAATTTTATCCTTGTTTGGTCATTTATAAGCGACCAATATCACTAGCCTAAGAATCCTGGAATATTGATTCTAGGTTTTGGTTTGTTACATGAGAGCACTTTAGGAACATTAAGCCTTCTACAAAAGAATATGAACACTCAATAGAAAACCTTGACTATTAAGAATTAGGAACATGAACATTAAGAAATTCACATTCTAAAATCATTGAGAATAAACTCCCAAATTTTGTAATAAGAGAGCTCCTTGTAACTACAGACTCTAGAATTTCTCTCTTTCCAAAACCAATACATAACAAATTAAATCCATAACTTGACTTTTCTTATCTTTGAAGTGGATCAAATTCTCTAGATTTTCAAGAAGACATGGAATGTAGTTATTAGAAAGTATATTATTAGGAAAACTACAACTAATCATGCAATGAAAATCACTTTGATCACAATTCTTGAATACAAAACAAAATGATGGAGTGGAAAAACCAACCTTCTAACTAAATCAGTAATTGTTAAATGATTGTGAGCAAACTTCCAAGCATGGATTTAGTACCTTCTTGGAACCTTAAACTTCTATATCCAATGAAGGGATAGTAAGGACTTTGCACCAAATTTCATTTCAGGTGTCCTTGATTTAATGTGTTCCTCTCCCCTAAATAGAACAGTATCAAAAGCACCAGTCTTAGGCAGACCATCAATATGATCATTAGAATCTTTATGAAGTATAGTGTTTTTAGGAGACCACTGGCCATCATAAATGAAAATACTAAGTATACTATTTGATTCAAACATGAATTTGATAGTATTATAACTACCAAGAATATCGACCAAGAAAAAAGATCCTATAATCCAAGGATTATTCCACAATGAGATGTAATTTTGTTTCCAAAATTGTATTTGATATAACGTTTAAGGCCATATATTTATTTAATAATCTTCTTAAGATGTGAAGAAATATTTCTATTCTCATTTTTGTTCTAGAAGGATTTTTTATGAAATACTTTTCATGTAGCCACTTAAACCACATTCGATCTTTCTTATTGGTAATGTTCCAGAAATAAAACATTTGTAACAACAAAGTTTATATCTCTAATACTTCAGATGCCAAGACCACCTATTCTTGGTCTGGTGACTTTATCCAACTTGACAAGATGGATATTGAGTTTATTGTCAATTTTCCCCCAAAAGAAGAATGTACTTGATTTTTCAATGTCATGCATAATAGAATAGGGAAGTAGGAAATATGAAGCTCACTAAAGGTGCATAGATGACAAAGTGGAATTGACTAGCTCAACCATCCGAGCCATAGACAATTGTTTGGTTTTCCACCCTTCAAGTCTTCTCATAATACTATCAATGAGTGGACTATAATGAATTCTAGAGAGTTTACTGATCAAAAGAGGGATGTTGAGATACCTATAAGGAAGCTTCCCTTCACTAATATCAAGAATACCATATATCCTATTCTTATCAGCACTGACACTAAACATAATTGAGCTCTTCCCCAAGTTAATATTTAAACTAGTCAGGTCATAGAAGCCATTTAGGATGTCTCTTAAGCAGGATTAGTCATGTGTTTTTGAAATATCTATCTTAACGCACAATTTAGGCTTGCCTCCTTTCCTATTGAAGTTATGAATGAGCTTATTGAATATAAGAATAGCATTTTGAATACTTGTCTCCTTGAGGTATGCATATGTATAACATATGGTAAGATAGGGAAGAATATTTTGCAACATATAACTCATGACAATAGTAATAACCTTGAGCATGACATTACAAAACGCAAAAGGCTACCAATTCCTTAAATCATGAACACTATCAGATTTAGGAATTAAAGTAATAAAGGTGTGTTTAGATTCATTAAGAAGTCTTCTAATTTTAAGGAAATAAAGGATCAAAACAACACTATCATGTTTAATCATGCTCCGTTGAGTTTTCAAAACTTACCATCAAAACCATCAAAAACCTGGACACTTATCAACATTCAAATGAGTGATAATCTCTTCAATTCAGTATAGGTGAAAAACTTGTCATGAACAAGATGTTGAGCATAATCAAGTTTATGGAATCAATGAGACTCCTGAAGAGACAAGTTGGGTTTATGATTATTACTATAAGTGTTTCTATAAAAATTCCATAATGATATGCTTGATATCATCATAATTGTTGTAAGAAATACCATCAATGTCAATAGACTTAATATTGTTTACCTACCTTCTAACTTTAATAGAAGATTGAAAAAAGAGAGTTAGAATATCCTTCCTTGAACCATTTATCGCTAAACTTTTGTTTCAAGAGATATTCCTTAAAAAGGAAAATATGATGTGATTCATTCTTGCAAATAATAGCTTTGTGCTGCAAGATAGTGTTAGAACAGTACTTATCTAGATCGATTTGAGCAGATAGAGAATCTCTCTCAAGATCTCTAACCTTCTTAGATAAATTACCCACAATATCTTTGTCCCATCTAGAAATAATACTTCTTAGATTTCTCATCTTATAAAAAATAATGATTAGTGGAAATCTATCACAAAAATGTTCCATTCTTTTTAAACAACATCAAAGAAATCCTCCTTGTCAGTGCATGGATTAATAAATATGAAGTGTGTATTCATTCTTCTCTTCTCGCCAATTTTTGGACTTAACATTTTGTGATTGCTTGCAATATTGGAGATAAGAAAACCATTGGAAGTAGTAAACGTTGTTAAGAAATCACTATTGTAAAGAATCCTATCTATATGTGTAGTGACAAACACGTTTCCCTCCTGATGATTGTCCCAAGAAATTATAGGGATGTTTAGATCTAGATCACAAATACCACAATTGAGAGTAAAACTATTCAGATCCTCCATTGATTTCTGTAACGAGGGTCCTTCCCAATCTTATCGTTCTCTTTTCTCACAGCATTGAAGCCAACCATTATAATCCAAGGATTGTTGACAAAAAGATGAATATGCTCAATTGTATGACAAAGACTACTTCTTTCATAATTAGAGTTATGTTCACTGACAACAGAGGAGACAATTTTTTTTTATCAAAGTTAACTTCAAAATGGATGTGTTGTTCAAAATTCCCAATCTCATCAGCATCACAACTTACACTCTTCAATAGAATGAAAACTCTCCCCAAGACATGGAACACATAATTAGACATCTGATAGTACTCAGGAAAAAGTCTACTCATAAGTTTTTTATCTTTCTTTCCCTAACTATATTTTCCTCAAGAATGATCAAATCTAGGTTTATTCTCTATCTAGACAATAGGAACTTTAATGTTGAGTCCCCTAACATTCCAAGATAGTGTATTAAAGTCAATGAATTCCATTAGACATGTCGTTGATTAGTACTTCACTGATACTTTTTGAATTACCAGTGTCAATCTCACATTCCAAATTCTTGAATTTGTTGGTCAATGAAGTAGAAGAATTAGGGGAACTATTGTTTGAGTTGTAACTTCTAGTCTTTGACTTCTTTCTTTTATACAAATTGAGGAACTACTTAGAACTATGAGATATTAGGTTTTCCATTAACATCATTTAAATTATGGAGTGTGATGAGATATACCACATGCAAAGTGTTAGTATTCATCTCACTCACTACATCATTTTCTATCTCATAAATGTCACTAGTCGGGTGGAATTTCCCCTTGTATGAGTTTTCATCTTTTGATGCTTCATTAGAACCATTTTCAGAATTGTTAAGATTATAAGGATTAACATCAACAAATTTATGTTCACTAGAACTAGTGTTGACCACTTTGTCTAGAATTACTTCTTATTAGAATATAACTGATGTGGAGCACCTTGTGTGTTGATTCCTTTTCCACCCAAGATTTCTTCTATTTAGGAACATCCTTGGTCTTACAATCATCATGCCAAAAATGTTTACAACTAGGGAATGGATGGGTCACCAAATATATTCAAACAAGATTTGATGTGATGTCTCATTTTCAGTGGCAACTTCAAGATAGTCATGAAACTTCGAGTCAACTTAAACCTGCAATTTAAAATAATTAAGCCTATGAAAATCAAGAGTGCATTTTCCAGTCCATAAAGGAATGCCCAATAAGGAGCCAATCCTCACAAACATTTTCTTCTCCCACAACTCTAGGGGAAACTCATGGTCTTAATCGATACTGGAACATTAGTCAGTTTAAATCTTGATAAGGATTGACCTAGTCTCCACTTCACTAGTATCGCTAGATTTCCTTTCACATAGTAAGCAGCAATGTAAAGCACATTTTCCAAGACTAGTTGTTATGAAAATGGGATTAGAAAAAACTCCTAACAATGGATTATTTATTCAATATTACCCTACAAAATCTTGATCTGAGAAAGATATCTTTATAGGGAAGGAATGTGATGCTTGAATCTCATGATATAACCATCGAAGTAGGAGTTCCATCTTCTATATTCATAGTTGCCTCCTCCACTGGTAGATCAGTATTTTTCCTTTCACTTCAATATCCACCTTGTCCAAGGAAATATATCATGATTCTTGCTTTTTTTAATCACTCCACAAATGAGAGGTTAGATCTATCTTCTCGAGAGTCGGGGTAGGGTTTTGTAGTGTTCCATCACCAAATCCATCATTGTCACCTGAGATAATGCTTTTTTCAATTATTCTAAAGTTGATTTCTTTCTTGTCATTTGTACTTTCATAGAATTTGAAAGGTCAAAAATTAAGAAACAATATTCTTCTAACCAGGAATGAACACTTCAATAAGATCAACTAGCTTGTCTCTGTTAATAATATCTTTCCCAAATTTCCAACCTACATATCCTTACTTTCCCTCCCATTTATGTAATGCTCCATTTCTTTCATTAAAGAATCCAAATGGTAGTTTTGTCAACCTATATATGATTATCAATTTTCACGTGTATTTGTGAAACATCCAATCCAACTTCATATGACTAATGAATTATTTGTGTGCCTTTTCCCTATGTACAATATCAAATTGTTAAAAATTCAATAGTAGTATAATTATAAAGTAACCTCGAATATAATTACAAAATAACATTTAATATTAGAAATATGTACATCATTGTGTTTGGGTACCACAGATGTACAAAATTTTAGAATTTGTGAAGAATGCAAAGATAATTTTTGTTTGAAATCTATTTGATTTGATGATAAAAATGTCCCAAAATTGTGACTAAATGAAAAATTACCCCATTACTCTAATGTATTAAGGGGAATATACTCCAAAATAAATGACATATGATACATTAGATTTTAAAATGCTTTTTAATTTATGTACTAGACATTATAAAAAGAACATTAACACCATATTATGACATATGACCCATAAAATAACCCTAGGAAAAACATTGGGTGTCTTTTCTCTTATAATGTCTTCTAGGGTGAACCTTAACAAGTTTAGAGGGTAGTGGAGAAAGTTCATGTGTTCAAGTAGAAGGAGGAGAACAATTCATCACTCTCCCATATACTTTGTATAGGGGTATACCTTCTCCACTCTCAACTCTTCCTCATCAAATACCCTCGATCAAACAAAAATCAATCAGATAACCTTCTTTACTATCCTAGTTTCTAGAAAAAAAATACATAAACATAGGTCAACATGTATGCATGTATATCAAAATGTGTGCATTTATTGAACAATGTATGTGTCCTAACTTTTTTACAAACATGTAATCAGATCCATGATTCCTACATCAATAATAAGTTGACATCATTTTCCAAGAATAAAAACACATAATATAACACATATGTCTAAAGATAACTAGTGATTCAGTTCAAAAAAGAAACATAAAGAGTTATTCAGTCACCGACGTGGTTTCATGTGATGCAACACCCAATAAATCTAGTTTCTAGTGAAAAGAAATTGAATTCTCAAATTTCCTGAATTATTAATTATCAAGAAGATGGAAGACAAAGCCTACATTGGCTGATCCATGCTTGACTAAAATGCATCATATGATATAAAAGTAAGTTTCATTAAGTTTTGTTTGTGAAGTAGTCATAAAATATCTACATTGAGACTGCAAATGCTTATTCCTCAATGTGAGTCTATACGATCTGCACCTCAAGGGTTAATCCTCAAAATGTTAGTTCTTTCCTTACATACACTAAGACTCTACAAGACATATGAAGGTCAAGCTTGCCTTGAAACACTAAGGCTCTAGATAGATTTGAGCTCAATCTTCAATTTTAGAATATAATGTCTTAGATCAAGCACTGACTCTCTAAAAGGGGCTCTCGCTTGTCTTTCTTTTTATTAGACAGAGATCATATATCTTACATGGATTTTTGAGAAAATGGGATTGAAAATTCTACCTACAACAACAGGGTGGGAATGCTGCCTTAAACTTCATAACTATTGATATTGATATAGAAGAAAATGTGTTCATATATGAGTCAACATGATACATTGTTAGATATCTATATTTATTTTCAAATCATATTTGTTAAGAAGAGATTAGTTTATGTGAGGGAGGAGTATAACCTCCAATATCAACACCATTGTCATTACAAAACGTGTACATGTAGATAGGACATTCATTTAGCAAAATTGGTGATCGAATTCTCATAGACAAAGGAAGAGAACCTCAAGTTAATATGTAATCAAAAAATAATTTATTTAATTGGGACAAACTATAGAAAATTTGTGTGTCTAAACATACTTCAGTAAGAAAATTGTGTAAGTTGAAACGGGCATAAAAAAAAGGCAGAGTAGTAATAAATAGTAGAGGTGCATAAAATGAAAGTGGGGGCTTGTACCTTCCATGGTATTATACACTGCATGGCTATATAATTCATATACAAAACTCTTTTGA